>CM074449.1:28993459-29673459 GCA_037101425.1 Elopichthys bambusa
CAAAGTCATATTTTAAGTCAGTACAGAGAATCTTGGGTGTGTTGATATTTGTACAGGTTTGTTGTGCAACCAGTAACTAGCAATTATAGCAATTATGGGTTGCCATTTTAAAGTTAGATTTGTACGCTCATTGAAACCAAGCATTGCTTTGCGGTTGCCATTTGATGGCCACTTGGTGTGTAAACACGATTCTGTACTTTGCGTCAATGGTGTTTGCAATAAATTTGTGATTAATTTTAGTCTGAGCACTCTGTTTTGAATATTCAAAAACATTGTATAAACACTCATCACCCAAAGGAACTCTCCATTTCTCTATGATGTACTGCCTATTTTTGGAAAAGGATCCTTTTTTGACGTCGGACACCAGACGCCTTTGATTTACGAACAGGAAAGACAAACACACGTCTGACAAAGTCAAACAATCTATTCTCAGTAGCTCTTTTAATAGACGTTTCTGCTGTGGAGAGTCTGTGGCTGAAAGCAGTGACCAGCCCTCCACCCTTCTAAACAACTACAACACCCCTCCGCTCCACTAACTGAGTCTGTTTGTAACCCATGTGGTGATTCACGCTGGGTAATTGAGTGTATTGGCATGACTGATCCCGGATCAGGTGTATGTAGGAAACACAAGATAGCTTAATGGGAGTCTTTAGGTGGGCACTGATCATTCTTAAGGCACTGTGTCAAAGCTGAGAATCAGTGTGTCAATAAACAGAGCATGCAGACTTCTCCTTTATAACCTGTTTCCCAGAAAAGAATGATAAACATTATAATGGATCACCTTTTGAGGTTACAGCTGTACGGGAAACGAGAAGGCATCTCCCTTACCTTTCCTGGAAGGGTAAATGTGTGTGTGTGTGGTCAGGAGGTGGGAAGATGGTAATGATGAGACTGCCACTGGTTAAAAGACAGAAAATAATACCAGAGTAACAGAACAATGCGTCATGGAGGTGTCCATTTCCTTAATATAGAAAGAGCCAAAGAAAGTAGTGGACACAATTTACACTAAACCACCCTTGAAACCAGCCATAATTATAGTGCATTATATATAATGAATGCATATAATATTAATAATAAAATTATTGTTCACATTTATGCATGTTTTCTCTGAAGCATTGCATCAAGCTGTGACCAAAAAAAAAAAAATTAGCATATTGTTGGGCTATACCACCAACTTATTAAGCTTGGTTTAAACCAAGCAGCAACCTCCCTCCGTTTCTCTTGAAGCCAATACAGAAGTGACTGTGATTCATCGACTGGCCGCTAGGGACAGGCTCCAAAAGAGAGCAGAATGTCAGTGAGCCCCATGTTAAAATGCCCAACTTTACAGCAGAAACAAACATGTTTACAGGCTGGTACAAATTGTGGTTTTGGTCTACATAGCTAATTTTGCCCTTCTTGGCAGCTGTGAGGGGGGGTGGAACTCATCCGTTTAAATTATATCAAGCCTTAAAGTTCTGCATAATTAAGGGCGCGGCCACTTGAGTGACAGGTGGATTACCGCTGCTGTCACCACTAGCCGTTTGTCTGCTGCCGTCACGTCACCTCAGCTCCACTCACGTCCCACCTCTTTGCCCATTTTCTATTATCCTGGAGTGACGCGCAGTGACGCACTGCAAAGATGGCAACGGTCAGCTTTAGGTTTCAAAACTGCTCTTTAGAAACCCATGAGTGACGTCACAGACACTATGTCCATATATTTTTACAGTCTATGGTTTAAACTCACCGTGTCCGTAAGTTGAATGTGTGAGACCCTGGCTGTGTCCGAAAACTGGAAAATGCTGCCTTTGGAGGAAACATTTCAAGGTAGGAAGGCATCGAGGCACATCCAAATCCAATATTAGGTTCACTTCCTGTTTTCTGAGATGCCTTCTTCTGATCGATTTCTGAAGGCAGCATAGATGTGTCCTTCGCTGCCTTTGATATCCCACAATCATGTGCGTCCCATTCTGTGACAGTAGAAAATAAAGATGGCGTCCGAAAGTTGTGTTTGTTGGTCAGTTTGTGTGTAAATGTACATTTTTGACCAACATTTTCCACTTCTGATGTCATTTCTAGCGAGAAATCACTACTGTAGTAATTAAATATTTGTTTAGTTCTCGCCAAAGCTCGCGCTATTTTGTGGTAGATCATTAAACTGTTACGCTGCCTCAGAAGTCTGTCTGAAATCAGTTTCGTGAGGTGCCTTTAATGCACAAATGCTGCCTTACAAGTCGTTGCCTGATAGGGTCAGTTGCCTAGGTTTTCGGATGCAGCTCCTATTTCACCTGGCGGTGTGCACAGCATTTTTTTGTGCGCGGCTCTGCATCCGAAGATGCACGACTTCAAGCCGATTCTAGCCAAGCAGATAAGTCTGCTACGGGCATCCATTTTGTACTTGTCCAAATGAATTGCATACATTTACAAAATGAGCCTACAATAGCAGAAATAAGCCTTTTTAATTAAAATAAAGGACCATGTTTAATAAAAACAGTGTAGTGTGGGTTTGGTGAAGTGTATAATAAAAAACAAACCTTGGCTGCATTCCACTCCGCTTTTAGACATGCACTCGCGAACTTCCCTAAACACTTCCCCTCGGGGGAATCCCCGCCGCCATTTTAAAGTGTGTTCCACTTTGTGAAGTGGACGAGGGAAGTTTATATGGACAGATTCTCGTCCCCTCGATTTTGACTGAGGGAGCGAGTCTACTCTGATGTACACTTCAAGCAGCTCTATATCCCAAAATGTAACTTGATTGTGATGTCACAGCAGATTGCGCTTAACTGAAGTGTATGATATATTAATTATTTTGAGAATGAATCGCATAATAGGGTATAATATATTATGTTGAGATTTAATTGCATAATACCTGTAGCTACCTTATGTTCACAGTCAAAGTTTATACTTTAGTTTGTATTTTATTTTTCTCCAACAGCTCATATACCTATAGGATTTTATATATTTTCTCTAACAACTTATATGCATATGCATAAGTAAAAAGGGGGGTTTATATAATAAATCAGCCATAGAATTCCAAGTGATCAAGGGCTTATGCTGCCTTCACCTGCTATAGGAAATTTGATAATTCTCACTTCTGAAGTCATGATTATGAGCTCATCCCATTCAAGTTCGAAATGGAAGGGCATTCGTGTGCAATTTTTACCTAGGAAACTTACGATACGTATTTACGTTAATTTCGAAAGGCACGTGAAGGCAGCATTAGTGTGTCCTGTTTAAACCTTATGCACGAGTTCTGCAAGTAGTGGGACCTCATGCAACATAAGCAATGATACACAAGTTAGCTAGGGAAGGGCATAAAAATTACTCCGAGCCGCCTCCTATCGTTTCAAAGAATAGTACAACGGTGAGCGCGTCAAGTATAAATGCCTCATCCGTTTGGGGAGCAGCGGGCGCAGTCAGCGGAGTCTCGTGGTGCGGAGCCAGAAGAAAGTATGAACAAGGCTTTACTGGAACAACTTCTGTATACGGTTTTGAACTACTTTTACATTGCAGTTAAAAACAGTTCGCTTAGTAGTGTGCATTTCGTTGCACTACACCACTATCTGGAAAAGCTACCATTTAGAAAAGAGTTCACTACTGAAAAAATGCTTAGGTCTAATAGCATGCATTTAGTCGTACAGCATGCTTTATCTTGCTACTGGTAGAGCTTCACTGTTTTCAGACTCAGACTTACTTTATTAGACTGCCTTAAATGTAGTGTGAAGCTACTGAAAAACTGCTATTTTTAGTTAATCACTCCCCAACACTGATACCTATACAGTCTGTGACAGCAAACACATCCTCCTTTCCTTGTCATCCCCTATTCACCCCCATCTGTAAACACTAACCATGTCATTTTTCTCTCTCCTAGTCTTACCAGTCACGCTAATTGTGGTGTAACTCAATCCTGGCACTGTGCCGTAACATGTCCCAAAGTTTCCCAAGCAGCCAATCAGCGAAGAGACTCATAATGCGACGTGTGGCACAGTAAAAGACCTCCATTCAGCAAATAATCACACCGTATGCAAGAGGCAACCCGCGTGAAAATAAGCCAGGTTTGATGAGAAAACAATCACGGCCTGCTGAGTTCCTGCTCAGTGGCAAACGCTGCAAATCTCTAAAGGACGGTTGAGGTTTGGCGGGGAGCTGGCGTAAGTGCCAGCTACATCATCCGGGCCAAGTTTTGACACTTGCCCGACACATCCTGTTCCCCACGCTCCGTGGAGTATTTTACTACGTATGTAACATGTTCACACATACATATAATGCACAGACATGCTCTATAAATGTATATGCTTCAACTGAGACTAAACAGGTATTGTAAATAAACTAAAGAAAAGGCACATACATACACAAAAATTGTACCGTTAGAGGCTTGTACCCTTAAAGAAACAACAATGTACCTTATTTACCCCTAAAAGGTTTATAGTAGTGCCTTAGAGCCCAAAGTATACTTTGCACAAAACCTTGCAATGTATACCTCATCTGATAGCATGCACAAACACATGTGGTCGACACATGCACACTAGAAAAAAAAAGAAGAAAAAAAAAAAGTGTGTACTTGTTAAAACTAGATTTGCATGTATCTTTGAATCCCCCACACAAGTGCTCATCATCACAGGCATTTATTGTTGTTGCTGTCTCTAGAAGTTTGTTTTAGTTGCTGTTCCTTGTCCTCCTCCTCTTTTTTTTGTGACTGAAACAACAGGCCTGAGCAGTGTTGCCACCTTGCAGAAAAAATAATTAGCGCTGATAAATTCAAATCTCAATGTGCAAGCTGCACGTACAGAATATGTGTGGTTAGAAAAATCAGGTGCTGATGCTGATGACGAAACTCCATCACTAAACTGTTTCTTGTTTAAACGGATTCCCAGAATGTTTTAGGTGTCTCACTAATTAAAACATCTCTGATTCAACTCGTCAGCTTGTTAGTGGGTTAAATAGGGACACACTTAAAGGGATAGCTCACCCAAAAATAAAAATTCTGTCATCATTTACTCACCCTCAAGTTATTCCAAACCTGTATGAAGTCTTCTGCTGAACACAAAAGAAGATATCTGAAGAAGGTCTGGGTGAGTAAATGTTGACATGGGTAAACTAATCCCTGGGAGGTGGGTCCCGAGGACTGGAGTTGAGAAACACCGTCCTAGCGTATACGTAAAAACCGAAGTATACTTTGGGCTTAAAGGGTTAGTGCACCCAAAGATGAAAATTCTCCCATGATTTACTCACTCTCAAGCCATCCTTGGTGTATATGACTATCTTCTTTCAGACGAACACAGTCGGAGATATATTTAAAAATATCTTGACTCTTCCAAGCTTTATAATGGTTGTGAAGGGGGGGGGGGGGGGGGGGGTGCATCCATCCATCACAAAAGTAATCCATACAGCTCCAGGGGGTTAAATAAAGGCCTTCTGAAGCGAAGTAATGAGTTTTTGTAAGAAAAATATCCATATATAAAACTTTATTAACTATAATAACTAGCTTCCGGCAGACAGCCGTACGCATCGATTTGTAGCGGAAGAGTAACCTCTGACCCGACACATGACGTAACGACGAAGGCGGAAGTATTCTTGTCAAACAGTGGTGGCTTTTTCTGGACCTCGGCGATTTAACTTCTCCACAATGTCGTCCGCCATTTTAAATGCGTGAGCCCTTAATGGATTCTGATTGGCTGTCAGTGTTCTATCGTTCAACAGCTGGGAAAGAATCATCCTGAAAGTGATCCCAACAATATCGTTTCTATTGTTATCGCTGTGTTGTGGGCAGTACTATTCTTTTATATTTAGAACGATTTTTAGAACTGTATCTTTATCGTTATAGTTATCGTTCTTGGTGTGAACGGGCCTTTAGGCTGTTTAAATGTGCTTTTCAAAGCTGCAATCTCTGCCAAAGGCCAACTCAAGCAACAGAACTAACGAGCAGCATCATGAGCCATTTATTTCCCGTTTTGTCTGAATGCCAGGGTATGGCAACTGCCATACGTAAACACCACTGCCCTGCCCTAAGGGTACAAATTTTGCCCATTTTTTCCTGACACTGTACAAATGGTCCTGTAAAAAGAGCTGGAATCGTATGGGAATGCCTTCAAAGCATGAGGAACAATAGTGCAAACAAAAACATAAGACTAAATCAAAACTCATTCCACGCTACTCACAGACCTCCCCTGCATTCCCCGGCTGTTGGCATTGGTTAATTAAAGCAAATCTTTTCACATACAGTACAGCCGCTGTCTGGAGAATCAGGCAGGTGTGTTCTGTACACTCGCAGTTTGGAAGCACGCGTGTTTACGTATATGTGTGTCCGATGTGGAAGTGCGTGTGCGTCCGGGTGGATGTGCATGTGTGTGTTTGTTTCCAGAGCTGAGGAAGAGCGTATAGGTGGAGGTGGCGGTGCGAGGCTGAGGGTGGTCAGAGTCTCCCCTACCTCACTGGCCCAGAAGCAGAGGGCCTCTTTGACTCAGTAGTGGCCTTGTGCTACTGGAGTCTGATAGTCTGGCACTTTTTTTTTTTTCCACACCGAATGGACAGGGAGGGCTGGAGGGATGGAGAGAGTGATTTCTAAATCCATAACTCCACCATGTGGCTTATGGCCACGCATGGAGGACCAAGAGAACGGGGGAAGGGTGTAGACCTAGAGCGAGAGGGCGAAAAGAGAGCGAAGGAGACAAATGTAACCCAGCGAGAGAGGAAGAAGGAGAGAGCTGAAATGAAAGAGCCATTCTTGTTAATTTTGATCACATTTTTGCTCTGGTTTGGTACACAGCAGCGCTAAAGAGACTTCTCTTTTTGCCCCTACCTTGGCCAGCGTTCCAGCCCGACACCTAATCCGCTGCTATATTGCCATAACATTTTCATAAGTGCCCATCGCTGTAGAATAACAGTTCCAGATGAATTGAAGAAATGCTTCTTTATGAGGGAAATGACACAAGCTATTAGCGTTCACCATGGCCAGTTCTTCATATATTTTCACTAGGCAAGAAGAAAATAATAATTAATGCTGCAGCGTGCATGTGCGTGCGCTAGAAATATAGGGAACGTATCCTTGCGGTAAACTGCTTTGATTGCATGATGAATGAGGAAGGTATAGGCAAGCCATCATTGTAATTAGCTCCTAGTGGTGCAGCCGCTATATAAGCCGTTCGTGTTAGCAAGAGTAATATCTCATATCAGAATGCTCAATAATGTCAAAACTGAGACATTAGACCTGCACAAGCCCCTCGCCGACCTTCTGGTCAGTAGGTGGCTCATACCCGCGGGCTTAACAAGACCATTTCAGTTGATTTATGTCTAAATACTCTCATTCTGGCACGGTGGAATCTGATACGGAGTAGAAATAGACAGAGCGCTTATCTTTACTGCCGAAACGAACAAGAGAGGGTGTGTCTGAGGGTTTGTTAAATTAGTGCAGAAGAAGTCTCTGGCTGGTGGTAAAACTAATAACTAAATTGGAACAGTCTGTGGTCTGAATAGCACATTTCACGATTTATCCTCTCAATGTACAAATCTATACACTAATTTGTCCTAAGGGACTGTTATGGGGCTGAGTTCCTGTGGCGGTAGCGTTGCTAATGAATTTAGCACGGCCGTGGCAGGGGTGGGTTACAGATAGAAGAGAGCCAATGTGTGGCGAAGCAAAGAAGGTTATGCTCACAACTGGAACTTGTGGAAGAGAGTTATGGACGAACAACAGTAGGACGAACCTAAGTAGTATTAGAATGGTGTAAGTTTATATGTAACCACATTGTCTCTATTTAGCAGGTTTAATGATATAAGAACCCAATACCAGACATAATTATACACTTGTTGAATGTGGTTTGTGACATTAAGATCAGAGCGCTTTTAGTCATTGGATCAGAGTGCTGTCAATCACTGACTGATCAACACAATTGGTTCGGTGCGCTGTCAACACTTTGGAAATGTAAAGTCAATAAAGCTACTTGAATTGAGTTTTTCAAATAGGAGGAAGATACATGGCTCGACCACAGACCGCATCTCTGTTCGTGATATGTAAACACTCAATTACACTCTAAAAAAATAACTGTAAAAAAATGAAACAAATTTACACAGTACAATACAGTTTTCAATTGAAACTGTAATATACTGGAAAACAATGCATTCTGGGTAATATTTGTAGTTTGAGATGCAAGGTTACTTTCTCGAAAACCACAAATATTACCCAGAATTCATTATTTTTACAGCATATTACTGTTTCAATTGAAAACGGTACTTTACTGTGAAAAATTGTGTTTTTAGCATTTTTTAGAGTATATATTTTAAAATATTGCCCTGGTCACACTGAGATTACTTTCATGTGACTGATCAAGCTATTATATATATATATATATATATTATATATATATTATATATATATATATATATATATATATATATATATATATATAAAATATATAAAAGTGTTCAGATTTACCTGCAATAATAATGCAAAAACAGACACTTCAAATCAACATTTAAATTATTAAAAGTACTCTTTAATAATGTCTAAATATATTGCTGTTCTCAGCAGCAACTGTTTATATATTTATAGGGCTATACAGCCATCTAGTGGTATTGCAAATGATAAATGGTGCATAATTTAGAGGAAAATATTTAGTACCGTAAAATCCCCTTAAAATACAAAATATTACAAATTATTGAACTAAAGCACTAAAAATTAGTTTTCATATAGGAGTCAGATTTCACCTCACTTCGCCCATTTCACCTCACTCTTGACTGACAAGACGACAATTTTTTGAATAATTCCCAGCGATAATCAAATGCCCCCAGCACCCCCGCGGCTATGATTATACAGGCCGTATTTAAAGAAATAGTTCACTCAAATATAAATATTATCGTTTAATAACCTCATTTAGTTCCAAATCTTGACTTACTTCTTCTGTGGAACACAAAAGTAGATATTTTGAGAATCTCTGATTATTTGGTCATACAATGAAAATCAATAGGGTTTAGTGTTGTTTTGCACTCCAACATTCTTCTAAATGTCTTTTGTGCTCCATAGACGAAAGTAAGTTTTACAGATTTGGAATGACATGAGGGTGAGCAAATGATCATTTTCATGTCTGGGTGAACCCTCCCTTCAAGACTGTTTAGATAACTACTGACTAGTCAATTTCAAAAATATGCAGTAGCGCACTTCTCTAGCCCATGCATTACTTTCAGTGTGGCCGCCTGTGCAGTGGAGGAGACGCTGACTCCGTGTGTGTGTGTGTGTGTGTGTGTGTGTGTCTGTGTGTAGCCACAAATCACTGTGCCTGGACCGGGCAGTTTGGTTTGGCACTGCACCCTCAGGCTATGGAAACATTGCCCAACATGCAACAGGGGATTCGCCAGAGTGAGAGAGATTGACAGGACCAACACTATTAGACTCACAGTGTGCTTTCTTAATGTGGCGACTTATTGGCAAAAATATCGCTATACCTTGAGTTTTTAGACATATGTACAGCAAAACACATATAAATCACAATTATTTTTTGTGCATGTGTCATAAAGCTGAAAGAGCAACCAACCACTGTGATTAACATGCAGGTATAAAAAAAAAAAAAAAAAAAAAAAATCAACCCAGACTTATTGGAAAAAACATGCATGTGGCGACATTTCTGCAAATGATATTATAAACTTTTATTGTGACTTGTGTTTCACTGGACATACCATGAGTGCAATGCTGTACCAGGTGAGCGACAGAGCAAGTTTACTATGTGAGAAAAGCCAAACATATGGAACCGCTTATGTGATGAAAACATCTAAATGTATTGGTTTACAAATCGTGCACTATGGTAAAAGTGTTTTGAGTTTACTCCGTGTTTACTGGAATCATCTACATTTTGCACTTACTGCTTGATTGACAAGTTTGTTGATTACATCTATATTTACTTACTCACATAATGACTTAAATATCTGGTCTAAATCTAACTTAAACAATGACATTATGCAAAGTGCAGTCCTGTGTGACACTTTGACCTCACCAACAGCAGAAGCCTGCAACCTGTGGAAACATTTCCTATTTTAACAATCTCAGACAATGTTCCTACTGAATAAAACAAAGTTTCACATCATTTGTGAGGCTAGTAAATGCACTGCGAGAGCCTAAAACACTTTATATAACTAGGGGCAGGTAGACACAGTTAAATAAAGGGTGCTGAATGACCTGTGGATGTAAGGTGCTGATCTCATTCGTATAAAATTGGCTTATCCAGCAGGTAAACAAGCATGTTTAGTGCAGAAGAGTGGACGGCTGTTGAAGTGTGGCTTTTAACGGGGATTAGCACTCTCTAAGTCCAGAGGCGGCTGCTGATACTGACAGCTTTATGGTCATGTGATCAGAGGTGCCATGCCAGATCCAAACAACAAGCTCAAATCTGTGAGTGAAAAAACAGTGGCACAGTATGTGTAAATATATCCCAGAAACGCCAAACATATAAATGTTACACAATAGCAGAAATATTAAATGGCCAAGTGGAGTAAAAAATAAAAAATAATGTAGATTTGGATATTTATTGTAAATTCTGTCCTCTGAACTCTATTTACTACTTTTTTAATGAAAGCAATTCATTTTTATCAACAAGGAAACATAAAATTGATCAAAAGTGACAGTAAAAGCGTTACAAAAGATTTCCATTTCAAATAAAAGCTGTTCTTTTGAACTTTTTATTCATCAAATAATCATGAAAACAAAAATGTATCACGGTTTCTGCAAAAATATCAAGTACCAACAGCATTTATAATAGTAATACATGTTTTTTGAGCAGCAAATTAGCATATTAGAATGTATATAGTTATAACAGTTATTTTAAATTGTAATAATATGTGATCAAATAAATGCAGCCTTGGTGAGCATAAGAGAAACGCCTTTCAAAAAAGAAAATATTCCTCAAACATTTGACCGGGGCATGTTGTCACAAAAGATGTGCTGTAGCTTTTTTGAAGACAAGACTTTAAATGGTCCACTTGATAGTCCATTTTAGGTATTCTGCTAACTATAAGTAACTTTACAACTACATGTCAACTAATCTCATTAAAATATTTGTAGACTGTTAGAATAAGTTGACATGTAGTTGCAAAGTTACTCATGGTCAGTAAAATGTCTGTTGGGAGCATCAAAATAAAGTGTTAGCAGATATTAATCAGACAGTCTATTAATACTCTAATGAGTTCATTGACATGTAGCTGCAAAGTTATAGTTAGTGTCTAAAGCATAAAGTATACTTCACTTTTTACGCGTACATTAAGGTCAGCATACAGTGTGCACAATGCAAATTTCTTCATCAGAAGAGTATGTGCGTATGTAACGGACACAGGCCAGTAAGAGCTGTGCATGTATACCTCACTCCCCTTATCTCAAGAGGCGATTTTTAGCCTCCTTGTTAGAGTGCCCGACTCCCATGCCAGAGACCCGGGTTCAAGTCCCGCTTAGAGCAGGCAGTTCGAACAGCCACGTTACACATACTGTACACACACCACCAGATTTTTGTAACTGCACATGCTTTGTACACGCAGGTCGCACATGCACATTTAATTATTTTCGCAGTAATTAATTTATCCACAAGGTGGCAACCGTGCCCTGGGGGCGTCGATTCACAAGGGAGTCAAAGAAAGACTGCACAAACAGAACAAGAACGCATGCAAGCTACAGCGACAATGGAGGCCTACATAGATGACAGATTGTGCAAAGAGGTTAGAAAGTACCCTCATTTGTGTAACTCTAACATGAAAGAATACAAATATATTTAGTTGTAACTCATGGCGAGAGATTGCTCAAAACTGCGCATGCGCTGAACGCCTGTGTACGCGTACGAGTCAAATGAAGTATACTTTGTAAGGGCGTGAAGGCTGACTTATACTTCTGCGTTGAATGTACGGCGTAGCTACGTCGTAGGCTGTGTGTAGCACCTCGCATCAATTCTAAGCGCTGTGATTTTTTTGCTAGAACCCTTCCCTCAGGTCGAAAAACTGGTGCGGAGCAAGTAGAGAAGAACGAGCATTTTCAACTTCCATAGGAATGAAAAAAAAAAAATAACGCTGTTTCAGGGAACGCAAACTGCAACAAAAAAAGTCATTGCCTATTTGCCGCCATCACTGCTGAAGCTTCTCTGACGATGTACATGACAAGCTGCTTCTTCTTCAGCTTTTGCCTTGATACTCAACTTGACTGCGGACATTGCCTACTAGTGGTCTGCACGTTGTACATCGACGCAGAAGTACAAATCAGCCTTAAGGCTACCTGTATCTATACAGAAAATGGAGTTCAGAAATAATCTAGAAATAAATAGTGTGACAACTAGCTCTGGTATGTGATAAACTGTGTGTGTGTGTTTTGAAGTTTTTTATTTTTAATGTGCATGTTATTTTATTATACCCACCCTGTTAGAGCTGACATGCATTTCTGTAGATGGACACAGGAGCGTCACTGTGTTGCGGAGGACAGTGACATTTCCCCATCGCAGGCTGGACTGAGTCAGACTGCTGAGCAGCAGTGTATTAGACGCTTTCTGCTCTGCTCTATTAGCTCAGTGTGCTGTGTCAACCAGCCGTTACAGCAGACAGCATAAACACACGGTCACCTGGAAACTCTGGGTGTAACTAGGGTGCGGGCTCAAGACCCAGGTTAGGCGTCAAAACCTCTGCCGAGAGTGACAATGCAAAGTTTACGGAGTCCACAACACCGCGCTGTACGGCCAAGGTGGAAAATCACCGGTGACATCACTCGCAATGACGCGTCAGAGCCAACACTTTACCGGTGACAGGCTCTTGTTTACGGACCTCAGCTACGTGCCGCGGAGAGCACAAAGACGGCCTTTTCCCCTTGTGCTCCACCTCGGCCCCGGAGAGAGCAATTTGGGGGTTACATGCGTCTGGGATGGAAATGTTAGGTGGAAGCGAGGCGCCACCTCCTGAGCTGACGTCAAATGTTTATGCTTGGGATGTTAACAAGAGATTTCTGCAGTTCTTTTACAGCAGCGTACACAACGTTCCAACGCAAAGAAACAAACATTTCAGCTTTTACCTGCTCCAATTGAGGATTTTATGGGGAGTGGTTCCCAAGTTGCATGTTCTTCATGGAAAGCAGCTGGTTTTCACATGAGGTCAGGAGAGTTCATGAGAAAGCAGGAACACATGTTGCACAGCACCTCACACACGGCCACATGCATATCCCTGCCAGTAACCAGCACTGCTCCCGTATTTATCCAATCGCACATGCACAAGCTGGAGGAAGCCGTTTCTGAACCAGTGATTTTTGTCTTTTGTCTCAACAGAATTTAGACGCCGCACTGTGGAAACTTCAAATAAAGGATGTGATGATTCCCATTTGGGTTTTGCTGTGAATGCAGTGAGAACAGAGTGATATTGTCTTGACAAAGTACGTCCAAAAAGCTTCCATAACCTTGCTTTTCCATTGCACTCATTTCTATAAAAGGTAACTAGGTTAAATCTCTCAGTGGTCATATTTGCCTGGAGTGTTGTTGTTTTGTGTTGCTTCTCTACAACATGATGTGATGACACACAAAGTGCTCTTCGTGAATGGTAAAAATGACAGTTGAAATGAGAATAACAGCCAGGGTTGTGCATCATTCAGGATTTAAAACAGAATGCATTTTAAATTCAAATGCAACTGAATTGAGGTAGAAAACAGAACGCAGTAATGGAAAATATATTTGAATTTCTACTTGATTCAAATATATTCATGCATCTGTAATCATTTTGAAGATGAAAGTAACGCTCGTCAAGACAAAATTGAAATTGTGGCTTCACAAAACCTTGTTTAAAAGTTTGGATAAATGTTTCAAAATGTTAAAATATTTCAAAGTTTGGTTTATAGGCGACAGATCGACCACATCATTTCCCAGATTGCACGCTCTAAAACATGCTGGGTTTTTACCCAGCGATTGGGTTGTTTTAACCGAACGAATGGGTTTTTTTTAACCCAGCAATTGGTTTGTTTTAACCGAACGAATGGGTTTTAACCCAGCAATTGGGTTGTTTTAACCCAACGAATGGGTATTTTTTTAATCCAGCAATTGGGTTGTTTTAACTGAACGAATGAGTTTTTTTAACCCAGCAATTGGTTTGTTTTAACTGAACGAATGTTTTTTTTTTAACCCAGCAATTGGGTTGTTTTAACCCAACGAATGGGTATTTTTTAACCCAGCAATTGGTTTGTTTTAACCCAGCAATTGGTTTGTTTTAACTGAACGAATGTTTTTTTTTAACCCAGCAATTGGGTTGTTTTAACCCAACGAATGGGTATTTTTTAACCCAGCAATTAGTTTGTTTTAACCCAGCAATTGGTTTGTTTTAACTGAACGAATGTTTTTTTTTAACCCAGCAATTGGGTTGTTTTAACCGAACGAATGGGTTTTTTTTAACCCAGCAATTGGTTTGTTTTAACCGAACGAATGGGTTTTAACCCAGCAATTGGGTTGTTTTAACCCAACGAATGGGTATTTTTTTAATCCAGCAATTGGGTTGTTTTAACTGAACGAATGAGTTTTTTTAACCCAGCAATTGGTTTGTTTTAACTGAACGAATGTTTTTTTTTTAACCCAGCAATTGGGTTGTTTTAACCCAACGAATGGGTATTTTTTAACCCAGCAATTGGTTTGTTTTAACCCAGCAATTGGTTTGTTTTAACTGAACGAATGTTTTTTTTTAACCCAGCAATTGGGTTGTTTTAACCCAACGAATGGGTATTTTTTAACCCAGCAATTAGTTTGTTTTAACCCAGCAATTGGTTTGTTTTAACTGAACGAATGTTTTTTTTTAACCCAGCAATTGGGTTGTTTTAACCGAACGAATGGGTTTTTTTAACCCAGCAATTGGTTTGTTTTAACCGAACGAATGGGTTTTAACCCAGTGATTGGGTTGTTTTTACCCAGCAAATTGGGTTGTTTTAACCCAGCTATTGTTTTTTTTTAACCCAGCAATTGGGTTGTTTTAACCGAACGAATGGGTTTTAACCCAGTGATTGGGTTGTTTTTACCCAGCAAATTGGGTTGTTTTAACCCAGTGATTGGGTTGTTTTTACCCAGCAAATTGGGTTGTTTTAACCCAGCTATTGTTTTTTTTAACCCAGCAATTGGGTTGTTTTAACCCAACGAATGGGTATTTTTTTAACCCAGCAATTGGTTTGTTTTAACCAAACGAATGGGTTTTAACCCAGCGATTGGGTTGTTTTAACCCAGCAATTGGTTTGTTTTAACTGAACGAATGGGTTTTTTTAACCCAGCAATTGGTTTGTTTTAACCCAGCGATTGGGTTGTTTTAACCGAACGAATAGGGTTTTTTTTAACCCAGCAATTGGGTTGTTTTTACCCAGCCAATGGGTTGTTTTAACCCAGCAATTGGGTTGTTTTTACCCAGCCAATGGGTTGTTTTAACCCAGCAATTGGGTTGTTTTTACCCAGCAAATGGGTTGTTTTAACCCAGCATGTTTTAGAGTGCAATACCTGTTTTGCATATTTTATTGTAATTTATTTAATTCCACTTCCTGTCAGTCAAATTCAAATTCTGGTTCAGCTTTCTGAGGTGTGCGATCAATTCAAATTCCAACTGAACTAAAAGACAATCGATTCTTCGAATCAAAGTCAGAATTTTGCCCTGATAAGAACGGGAAAGTGAAGGTTTTTCACGTCTTCTCACACATGCATGCAAAATGCCTTGGTTGCTTTTCTACTCTCCTCCAATTACTTCGACAAGGCACAGGCCTGCTGGAGCTAAAAATCACAGTTCTGATCTGGGGTGACATATTGAATCAAGGTTCATTTAAGTTGGACCATTTACAAAAAGCAACTCAAGACTGTTGTTGTTCCTCTCCAGCGTCACGCTCAACCAGCGGAATCAAAGCCAGACAGGAGCTGTTGCATTAGTGAACCGCAAGATAACCTAATAATCCTCTGACTTTCTTGCATAAAATGAGTAATATTTATAACAGCACCAAAAAATGATCTGCACCTGATATTGTGTATTTTTTGGACATATTTTGCTTCTATTGTTATGCTGGTCAGCGGGTTCAATGTAGAGTTAATAAATTAACCCACATGATTTGATTGACACAGCAGATTCTTAAAATGTCCAGCTGTGGCTTTCCTTGGTCAGTCATAAATTAACATATATTTGGACAAGACCCCGTTTGGGTTTTTCTAGAGGTGAAGGCAGAGACCACATTTGGGTTCACTCTACAAAAGTGTCTTGCAAATGCAAAATGAGAAGACTACATTATAAACTATCGCTTTATGGAGATGACCACCAAGATTAGGAGGACAATGATCAGTCTAAGCACATTTGATTCTCCCTGTGTTGTGATTCAGTGTTGGCCCAGGATGAAAAGTCTAATAAGCTGTTTGGAGAGATTATTAAAGTCTTCTTGTGGCCGGAGGAGTTAAGCCCATCACAGGATAGACTAAATATAGGGTTAGCTATTGTTTTCTTGACTGACTGCTCAGCCCTTAGACTTATGAAGTTGCTGTTTTTACCGACACATGCAAATTTTTGCCTTTCAAAGCCAATTTTGACAAAGACAAAAGGTTGAAATTGTTTTGCATTCAGTCAATGGGTCACCCCATTTTCATTCTTTCTTAACGTACAATAGGTATGTTTACAAGCACGTGGAATGAATCCAGTCCGATTTCAAATTCTGAAAGTTATCAATCCGATTATTTCAGATCTACAGCACCAACTTCCAATCCGACTGAAGTTTCATTTGGATCAAGCTCAACCTAATGATATAAAAATGACGTAAAATGAAAATTTAATTTTGCAAACGACATTGTTTTTTCTGTATATATCATACTTACTCTTTTCTCACACAGCACAAATAGGTCTTAAAAAATACAGATGCCTTTAAAAATTTCAGAAAGGGGATCCCTTGCAAAGGTACGTCACATTTGACATCAAAAACCTGTGGTTTACAATGATTTTTGATTCGTCATAATTTGCCACATGTTCACTGGAGTAGAAATCCCTCACGTGTACCAAAGTGAGTGGCAGGGCTATATATATACACAAAGAAAATCCATATTACTGGAAATAAGAGAGAAAATTATACATTACTGGAACATGCATTGAAGAATGTCTTGTTTCCCAAGATTAGCTCAAATACTTAAATTCTTTGAAGGAATTGCAGCTCTGCTGAAGGTCAGACAGCCAGTTTTTCCATTTGATTCATCAGGGACTTTGATTACAGCTTTTAGCTTTGGCTATTTTACAGGTCTACTTGAATCATGTAATCCCATAACCAATCGAAAAAAGATTTGGTTTACCACACACCACTGTCTACCACCCAGATAAATTCAATCTATTAGTTACCGAACAGTAAATGATTTATTTGTAGTTCAGAACAGACCCCTTATTTAACAGTTTATGCAAACCAGTTATTTGAGGTATAAAAGTTTCCAAATATCCAGACCTCAAACTAATTCAGAATAAAATTAAACAGCTTCAATTCATTAAGGTTTTAGTAGCCTACTGAGAATCACTTTTTAAAGTATTATTGTCATTCTTTCATACTGTAAAATTGTAGTAGGAAAGCATTTTGATGAACGACGGGGCCTTCTAAAAATTGCTTGTAATCCACTTATGCTGCTATATCGCCACCAAATATTGGATTCAATGTTTTCTTTCAATTGTGACAGGTTTTGTATTTTGAACTAAGGGTTAAGTGTCGATATTTTAGTGAATCCAATATTTGTTGATATAGAGCAATGAGAGATTTATAAGCTATTTTTTGTAAGCCAGACAACAAGACAAAAAAAAAAATTGGGTAAATAAAGTCAATAAGTTTTAGACCAGTGGAATAACTTTAACTAACATTTTTGGAAAAAAGAAAATCCTCTCCGGGTCGAAATGACCCAAACACCACCTAAGGGTTAAGTCCTACCTTAAAAGGAGAGTTCACCAAAAAATTTAAATTATCCCATGATTACTCCATCCTAGGTGTATATGACCATCTTCTTTCAGATGAACACAATCAGAGTTATATTTTAAAAAAATATCCTGGCTCTTCCAAGCTTTATAATGGCAGTGAATGGGGGGTGAGATTTTGAAGCCCAAAAAAATGCATCCATCCATGGTAAAAATTTCCATTTTTCTTACAAAAACCCATCGCTTCACTTCAGAAGGCCTTTATTAACCCCCTGGAGCTGTATGGATTACATTTATAATGAATGGATGCTTTTTGGGGGCTTCAAAATCTCACCCCCCATTCACAACCATTATAAAGCTTAGAAGAGCCAGGATATTTTTTAAATATAACTCTGACTGTGTTTGTCTGAAAGAAGATAGTCATATACATCTAGGATGGCTTGAGGGTGAGTAAATCATGGGATGATTTTAATTTTGGGGTGAACTATACCTTTAAGTAGGTCAAAAAAGCATTCCTAAGTTCAACTAATTAAATTTAAACTATTTGTACATAACATCCCGACAACATATTCAGTTTGCACTTAAGTATATTATTTTAAAGTATATTAGTTTTCATAATAAGTACTTACTACAAGGGAAGCTACATCTCCTGTACACATTTCAGGTAAGCCATTTTACGTAGGCCTCCGTAAGCCTCAGCTCTCTGTGTTCACGAGGTCAAAGATGAATAAAAGTGCTGAATTCAGCTCACCTCATGCCTCGGCTGCCCATGTGGTAGGGCCGACGGGTCAAGCTAACAGGGAGGTACGCGTGAGCTGTATTTTATTTTCATCAAAACGGCTCTGATAACTCGACAAAGTTAACACAAAGAGTAAACTGATACCGAGATAAGCACTTTTCAAAACCTGTTTGCCTCACTGCTGAAGAAATGTGAGCGGAGCTTGCATGATTGAATTAGCGAAACTTAAGCCACTACTGCATAACACCAAATTCCCCTCCCTGGATGATCCTGTATCCTTCGGAGAGGTAAATACTGAAAACTCATTTCCAGCCCTCTGGTGCAGCGTCTTTGTTTAGCTCTCGCCGTCGCCCGCTTGGCGTTTTTAGGCTGTGGGGGGTAGACTAACTCAAACCATCTGACTCACTGAACAATTTACATAAAGTCAAAGCAAAAGTTGTCTTCCATCATAACCGAGGCACTGTAAACCGCACACGTGCGGGTCAGGTTTCCATCCTCACATGAGGTGGTCCGCAGCGGCCTACTTCATACTGTATATAATCTGCCCAGCTTAACCTGGGTTATGGACTACTTATCACACAAAACAATGGTCAGGGCGAAACCGCAGCTGCCAAGAAGCGGTATGGAAGAGTGAAATCCAACCCTGAGAAAACTTTACTGCGATTATAGGCAGATTTAAGATGGGGATTACAACAAGAGACGATCCAACGACTCGATAACAGTAGGGCGGTCACGTGTGTGCGTGAGGGCACCGTCCTCCCGTGTTTGAAGAGAAAATATATGCAACACATGTCCTCTGCTAGCGCGAAAGGGTGTTGAAAAGAAACGGTTCCAGAACCGGAGGCCTGCGTGCCGCGGAGGTCCCGCTGACAGATCAGCCAGAGCTTTTTCCAAACTTTCACAGCCACACAGACCAAACAGTGGATTCCACTTCAGTTCAGAAGAAATTGTGCCTCCGGAATTTACATGTGGCCATAGGGATGGCAAAAGTTCTGCTACTTTGATATTAAGCACAAAAATAAAATAAAAATCATCACCATTATTTTAAAAGTTACATAACCATTCAAAAGTATGGGGTAAAGTTATTGAAAGAAGTCTCTTCTGCTCACCAAGGCTGCATTTATTTGCTCAAAAAAACGGTAAAAATTGTGAAATATTACTACAACTTAAAATAACTATTCTATATTTTAAAATGTAATTTATTCCTGTGATCAAAGCTGAATTTTCAGCATCATTACTCCAGTCTTCAGTGTCACATGATCCTTCAGAAATCATTCTGATATGATGATTTGATACTCAAAAAACATTTATGATTATTATCAATGTTGAAAACAGTTGTGCTGCTTCAGATTTTTGTGGAAACTGTTACATTTTTCCAGGATTCTTTGAATAGAACATTCAAAAGAACATTTTAACATTATAAATGTCTTTACTGTCACTTTTGATCAATTTAATGCAATGAAATCTTACTATTCCCAAACATTTGAAAGATACATATATTTCAAGTATATATATATATAAATTAATTCTTTACATATCATACAATACCATATGCCATTTTATAACCCACACTAACTTTGCCTTGTCAAATTATCTGATATTTGAAGAGACTTGACAGAGACAGCTGCTTTCGAACGCTTGTATGTGTATGTACGCACATGTTCAAAGGTTTTTCCAGTGGCAGTGACTCTAATAAAGATCCATCCTCTGCATTCTCAACATCATGACTGCTAAATAAAATAATATTAGCATAAACAAAACCAATGCAGGAAACCCGAGCAGGGGCCATCTGAAGAGCACTTCCGACACCAGGGTATCTGTTTATCCATAACAAAAAAAAAAAAGTCTGCATTTTATGCTTTGTTTTTAATTTTAGCTCTCCTGGTAGATCTAGCATTTTAATGAGAAGCAGATGTTTCTGAGAAGGGACAGGAAGTGAGAAGACATGAGCTGCAGACAGAGTCCTCGGTCCCGCTGTCACAAGAATCGAAGAGAAGGGAGGAGGTGCGATTTAATAACTGTCCGACTTCTCCCACAACCACCCCGAACTCCTAAATGCCTAAAATCAATGAATTTTGTTCATAAACCTCTAGTTTGTTTTAATGCTTCCAGTCTCTAGATGTTCAGTGCTCCAAACAGAATGACCTGCAGTAAAATACTGAGATACGAATATGACTATTCCCGACATGAATTGATCATTGCACTTAAAAAGTTTCGCATACAGATGTCAAAATGATGCCCATTCGTGCGGATCCACGGAAACGGCTAAAAACGCTGTATTATGCATTCCAGGCCAGTATTTGTCAATGTCACTTTGTAAAGAAACTCTACACGCCTCCACACACATGCATTCTTCTAGAGAGCGGTGAATACAAACAATTAAAATGAAATGGCGAAAGCATCATGTTTTGTCTGGATAGACGATGAGTTTGGTTGAAGCGACCCTGGACTGTAACGCAGCAAAATTTAAGGAAAATGTGGACTGGGAGTCAAGTCAAGTACTCTCGCGTGCCTGAACCCGTAATGCGCATGCACGTGACGTCTCCGTTTTCAAAAGTTTGCATTTTCAGGCAAAAAGACTGAGTGGCATCCTTAAAACCCTTAAATCCATATATGACCAAAACTTTGCTGATAAACATGTTGCACACAATCTACTACATTCATTCTGTCATCTGCTTCGCATGAGAATAGCTTTTATATTATTAGTAATATTTCAAGATGAACATTTACTGGACTGAAGCAACTCAGGTTTACTTGATTATCCATACATCATTTTTTTTGAGTATCAAATATGATCATCAGACTTTTTGGGAAGGTTTTTTTGTTCATCGCTCAATCATTGTATTGCATTGTATTATGTTTTAAAACTACAGAGTTTGATCATAAATCTAAGCATTTAAATATCATCTTACTAAAACATTATTGGCAGATATAGAGTGACGACTGATATTTATATGCATTTTATGTAAGTATTAAGATCTCATTGATTTACTTACTTTTTAGACATATAAATATCAGCATCTGCACCAAATTGTATTTTTTTTTTTTTTTTTTTTTTGCTCATTTTGGGCCTCTGAAGAAAGTTTTTCCTCCTCGAGAATGAGCTTCCTATTCTTTATATTTCAAAAAAAATAAATTTTCTGACTGTTATTTTATATGTCAAGCTCTACAGGGCTAAGCTTATACAATACGTGGCATCAACAAAATGGACTCCTTTTTATTCACAGCTAATTTTCAGCCCAAATTTTAAGATCGTAACAGCCCTCTATGCAGTATATATATATAGGACATTCAGACTGATACTCGGCCAGGCTTATAAAATTATGCTTTACATCATAAGTGTTCGAGATAGTTGTCAAAACAAATATAGCGATTCAGCATATCTGTCCGGGTCGTGGCTTGGACTGCGGTTCATGGCTGAGGTGTGTTTGATTTACATCTGAGGATCCTTCTCCCTTCATCAGTCTTTTCTCACTTAGACAGGTGGCATATTTCACCCAGGAGCCCATGCAAACATATGAGCACATGTGTGACACTGAGACTTTCAGCATATCCTCCCCTACAAATCCAGCAGGTCTGTGTAAACGTGCGCTCCCCACTTTCAGAGAGATTACCGAATCCTCATCCTCATCCACTGCTCATTGTGTTCCAGAGATAAAGCAAAACAAGCTGTGGAGGTGAGAAACAAGGTTACATGCGCCCGGTCGTGCCATAAAGAATAGTCAGGATCACTTACAGGAGCAGCTGGCTCTCTCATTAGTCTACACATAAAACCCGACCCGGCTCGGCTCCATGTGCTTCCAGAGCTGCGGTCTTTTGTGTGTTTCCTCCACCTCAGATTCGGCATTCCTCAAGTGCCGCAACAAGCAATGGTCACAGTTCGATATTTTAGTGTCGGATGTTTACAGTAACATCACAACTTTATGGTTGGAAAATAATGTAGCCTTTTTTTCTTTTTCTTTTTTTGAAAGAAAAAAAAAATCAATTAATTGATCAAAAGTGACAGTAAAGACATTTCGAATGTTACAAAAGATTTCCATTTCAAATAAACGCTGTTCTTTTGAACTTTCCAGAAAAATATGAAGCAGCACAACTGTTTTCAGCATCGATAATAATCAGAAATGTTTCTTGACCAGCAAATCATCATATTAGAATGATTTCTGAAGGATCATGTGACACTGAAGACTGGAGTAATGATGCTGAAAATTCAGCTTTTGATCACTGGAATAAATTACATTTTAACATATATTCACATAGAAAACAGCTTTTTCAAATAGTAATAATATTTAACAATATTACTGTTTTACTGTATTTTTATTCAAATAAATGCAGCCCTGGTGAGAAGAAGACTTCATTTAAAAAAATAAAATAATTTAAACCCAAATTTCGAACAATTTCGAAGCTCAATTAGGCAACATGGAGATATACTCCGCAGAAATATTAGAATCTAATAATATAATATCTATTATTATATTTATATTTCTACCAGAGCTTTTACCTTAAAAAAAAAAAAAAAACTAACTATATATACACTTATTATCCCTGCAGATGAAACACATGGAAAGAATAAATAAAACATTTTTTTTTTTTTAAATAATAAAAAACTTAAATAGTACATAAGCAAATTAGCATCAATACACTCACAAAAAATTTCGATAAAAAAAATCTATAAAACAATACAAAAATGTCACACTAGCATACTACTCTATAGTATTTCTGTGATTTATAGCATGTATAAAACACTATACAGTGAATTTTCTGTATGCAAAAAACAAGATGACCTACTACATTTGCCAAAATGTGTAACATTTCCACATACCACTTGACCTTCCATATCCAGTCTGTCGATTGAACTGGATGTTAATGGCAGCCATAATTTAGCATCTTAAACAACAGTCCAAAGAATGTTACATTTTAAAAAGAAAATTTTACACAATTATTTTAAAAACGCAAAATTACATCCCAAACACAAGGTTGTATATGAATTGCCAGTTTAACAAAGCTGTGTTCAAAATCCCATACTTTATAGTATAAATATATTCATAAGAATATTGAAACAAAGAACTTACTTCTTGTCTTTTTATGAAGTGCAGTCAGTAGGAATGCAGGTGTGTAATATGAATACATCCGCCATGTTGGCATTATCCTTTGACGTGGATGTTCTTTGATTTATGGCACAACAACCACAAAAACTATTTAGTCAGGTTCAATTTAACTATGAACAACTTTCTTCTCCATGAAGTTTCATAATCAGAAGTACTACTCATTTGACATTTAGGCCTATTCAGACACAGGTGGAGTCAATCCAGATGAAACAGAACAAAAAACTACAAAATAAAAGACAGTAGAACATGACACGCCAGACTATATTTCAAACTAAAAGTCCTTCAAAAATCACAATGAAAACATCACACATTAACCACCAAACAGGTGTTATAATGAACAAATGAATTCATTTAATCCATCAAATCCAGTCATTTCTTCCCCTGCTCAATATTAGTCTTTCTGTTTATTCCGAGGTTTACCGTAGTCAACCGGATCCGGGCCGCATCCAGGTGAGCCCAATGACCTGCGCCTTGACACGACCACAACGCAGCCCTGAAGTATCAGCAGAGATTGAGTCAACTAGATCATCCATTGTGAAGGCCTCATCAACATGACAGCCAGTGGCGCAGCTCCTCAACAACCGTCCATACCGGCAAGATGAATACGATCCTCAGCTGGATGGAACTGAATTAAATACTTTGAATGTTGTGATCCTATCTGACTTATGATAGCAACCTGAGTCGTAACAAAGCACTGTTTGCCAGAGGAGAACTGGCCCCCCGACTAAGCCTGGTTTCTCCCAAGGTTTTTTTTTCTCCATTTTGCCACTTGTTTGCCACCTGATGTCACCTGTTGGAGTTTGGGTTCCTTGCCGCTGTCGCCTTTGGCTTGCTTAGTTGGGGACACTTGATATTTGATATTGAACAGTGCTTTGATCTACCTGCATTGACACTATTCTTTAAGAGCTGCTGTGCAGCCAAAATAATGTACCAGTTATCACTGTAAAGCTGCTTTGACACAATCTACATTGTAAAAAGCGCTATATAAATAAAGGTGACTTGACTCAACCTTGAAAGTGGTCAGTATATACAGTACCATGGAAATACCATGTTTTTAGAAATTTACGATGGTAATGCCACGAAATACATTGGAGCACTATATCAATACCACAGTATATGATAATCAGTAACACGGTATATATCAAAAACCACAGTATCACCACTCGCACAATGGTACCGCTACATTTCAAATGCCTTTCATTGTCTCAGTGCTTGATCTAAGACTATATACATAAATAAATTATTTTAAGTAAGTAAATCATCAACTGTTTTCCAAACTGCTTGTTATATGTACTCGTCATCCGAGATATGAAAGAGCAAACCCTAACCTTTCCTCTGGGTGTGAGTGCATACATACACTTTTCTACCTAACAAACACTGACTTAATCTATCCCAACTTCACAGCTTATTTTCTTGCCTTTTTCTGGGAAGTTTGGGATGCTGTATCACTTGTTGAGCTGTGAAATGAATCATTAGAATGACTTCAGAGGAGGGCGTCAGATTGTGTCAGCTCTGTCTTATCCATTTCAAGCCCAGTCAATACGTGCAAATGCAGTCAGCTGAGGATCGAAAAACAACTGCCAGCGCACATTTAAGTGAGTGCTGTGTGCATGTGCATGTCTCTGGGTGTGGGTATAGGTTTTGTCATGTAGCCAGAGTGTGAGAACGTGTCAGCTTAGCTACAGTTTCACATATTGACTCGTTCAGGCGCTGGGATTCATGTTGAGTGTCTGAGAGACTCTCCTCTTTCGCACTGGGACGCAGTGCCAGAGCAGTCAGCCTTAACTATTGTATTTGTATTGTGAGAACATCTGTTTTATTTACTGGCTAATGGCTGACTCAAGCTTGGAGACTGTAAATGCCATTGCAGACGCTGTGTGTGTGTGTGTGTGTCTGTGTTCCTGATAAACCCTATGTTATGAGGACAAAATGTCCCCAAAATGTCTTTGTAGGGACATTTTAGGGCTATATATCTTAATCATTGTTAACATGTAGCTAACTGCATTATTTGTATATGTCCATTTCTGAAATTACATAATTTGGATAACAATTGTAATGTTGACATGCATTTCCTGAAACGATTTGTATCGTGAAAAGAACTATATGTGAATTGAATTGAAGAACCATACTGTATTATGTGCATCTGTTTCTGTATACACAGCCATGTGAATTTTTCATTCCTTCATGCATGTTCAGATTAAATTTGAAGGTGAAAATAGCTATTGGACAAAGTTTTGAATCTGAGATGAATCGGCCAGAAACCTTTTTTTTTTTTTTTTTGCACATTATTGGTGTCTAGAGACATGAAGCAGCGCTTGCTACACAGAGGCCTGCAGTATCATTTAAGGGGCTTAGGGAAAAAAGCAAAACAGGAACAATAAATGTAAATCTCAGGCCTGTATGCCAGCTGTACACTCGTTTCCTGGAATCAAAGACCTCATCTAGGTAATTCATAATGAGGGAATTATCCAGAGGGGTGGACACCAAAAATGGCAGAAACTGTATATTACATCCTATAAAAGGGTAAATGCTTTTATCCAAAGCAGAGGAACAAAGCGAGGCCCTCAAAACAGACCACAGGCAGATTCAGGACACACCTTCTGTTACAACGCACATTAATCATAAACTATTTGCAAAATCATTTGTAATGAATTTAAAGCATTTTGCCCCACTACTGCCACCAAAGAGAATTAGAAAAATACCATTTTGAAATTTAAATTGTTCACCAATCAGAATCAAGTACTCCACAGAGACACGTAATAGGCTGGATTTTAACAACCACACATCCTTTAAAGGTGCATGATGGTGTGAAAAAAGTTCAAGTAAAGTCCTGTTTTCCATCAGCTAAGCTGGAGTTTAAGCATGTGCTGTTTGCGAACTCTTTTATCTCAGTGTGGAAATCAGACAGGCAAAGAGGCAGACAGACACACTGATGGATCCAGTTTCAGCTTGTGCTGTTTCACACTGTTGCATCATACGGTCCGAGGCTCCTGTTTCTCTTTGGGACTCAAAGGACCTAAATGTTGCCAGAAGAAAGAAGTGCATATACAAAATAAAATTACAGAGTAGCATGAGATCAGTTACAGCTGTTAGCAGGGACAGCGATCACACGGCCGCAATACTGTTCTAATATAAAAGTTAAGCCGCGTTGCATAAACGTCCTTTCACCACTATTGCAAAGCTGTCATTTGTTTGGCGATCAAACATGGTTGGACAGTCACTCAGGTCACTGAAATACTGGTCATTTAAACACATCTGCATCTAATCGTTTTCAGTCCAGTACTGACAATCAGTGTCTAACTCCAGTAGCCCCATTAGTGTCTCGTTTCTAAACGAAGGAATCAGTGGTGCTGCCCTAATAAATTTGCATTTATGGGCAGTTTCAGTTACATAACATTATCCAAGTGCCTGCAAATGTCTCAAAATACAAACCTTTCTTTTGAAATGATGAGAACCTGATCCCTTTTGCTCGGTGACGCAGAAAACGGCCTCGCTCTAAATCAGGTGGCTTCTGACGGGAGAATGAAGCGATGGCAGACCTGATTATAGGGGCCTAAAAGTA
The DNA here is from genome assembly GCA_037101425.1 of Elopichthys bambusa. Lineage (NCBI taxonomy): Eukaryota > Metazoa > Chordata > Actinopteri > Cypriniformes > Xenocyprididae > Elopichthys > Elopichthys bambusa. The sequence continues at coordinate 29,020,719 of CM074449.1, forward strand.
AGTTACCTGATCTGTAGCACATTGTATATCTGCCATATAAAACCCTTTATGGATCTAAATAATATTGCATTGGTCTTTGGGTGATATACACTGTAAAAAATCAATGTGATTTTAACGGTAAAATATTGTAAAAACGCTAAGGAAAAAAAATGGTAAATAGGTTAACAGTAAGTTCCCGTACTATATAAACTGTTCTTACCAGACATTTTATGTATACTTTCACAGTAAAATGCTGTAAATTTTACAATTTTTATAGGCAAAAAAGACAAAATCAATGTATAATTTACAGTCAAAAACTGTAAACTGAACAATTCCCTGTGTGACATTTGAAAGGATTTTAGTAGTAGTGTGCATTGTTGAATTTTCTTGTTTGTAAATTACAGTTTTATACTGTAAAATGTACAGTTTGTTCTGTAAATGTGTTTACAGTTTTCTGTATTTTTTACAAAATTATTCTGGCAACCACAGCTGCCAAAATTATTTTGTAAAAACCACAGATTTTTTTTTTTTTTTTTTTTTACAGTGTAGATTAGTGAATCATAAAGCAGAACTAAAAGGCCTTTATACATACAAAAAAATGTATAAAGGCTGTAAGCAGGTGTTTCTTCAACTACAGGAAGTTTTATGTTCGAGGTGTTAAAACTAGCAGAAATGTATCATAAAAGTAGTCCATACGACTTTAACACACTATACATATACAGTATCTCACAGAAGTGAGTACACCCCTCACATTTTTGTAAATATTTAATTATATCTTTTCATGTCACAACACTGAAGAAATTATACTTTGCTACAATGTAAAGTAGCGAGTGTACAGCTTGTATAACAGTGCAAATTTGCTGTCCTCTCAAAATAACTCAACACACAGACATTAATGTGAGTACACCCCTAAGTGAAAATGTTAGCCATTTTCTCTCCCCGGTGTCATGTGACTCGTTAGTGTTACAAGGTCTCAGGTGTGAATGGGGAGCAGGTGTGTTAAATTCGGTGTTATCGCTCTCACTCTCTCATACTGGTCACTGGATGTTCAACATGGCACCTCATGGCAAAGAACTCTCTGAGGATCTGAGAAAAAGAATTGTTGCTCTACATAAAGATGGCGTAGGCTATAAGAAGATTGCCAAGACCCTGAAACTGAGCTGCAGCACGGTGGGCGAGACCATACAGCGGTTTAGATCTCAGATCAGGCCTCGCCATGGGCGACCAAAGAAGTTGAGTGCACGTGCTCAGCGTCATATCCAGAGGTTGTGTTTGGGAAATAGACGTATGAGTGCTGCCAGCATTGCTGCAGAGGTTAAAGGGGTGGAGGTCAGCCTGTCAGTGCTCAGACCATACGCCGCACACTGCATCAAACTAGTCTGCATGGCTGTTGTCCCAGAAGGAAGCCTCTTCTAAAGATGATGCACAAGAAAGCCTGCAAACAGTTTGCTGAAGACAAGAAGACTAAGGACATGGATTACTGGAACCATGTGCTGTGGTCTGATGAGACCAAGATAAACTTATTTGGTTCAGATGGTGTCAAGCGTGTGTGGCGGCAACCAGGAGAGGAGTACAAAGACAAGTGTGTCTTGCCTACAGTCAAGCACTGGGGAGCTACAGTTCATTGAGGGAACCATGAACCCCTCTTTTCGGAGACTGGGCCGTAGGGCAGTATTCCAACATGATAACGACCCCAAACACACCTCCAAGACGACCACTGTCTTGCTAAAGAAGCTGAGGGTAAAGGTGATGGACTGGCTAAGCATGTCTCCAGACCTAATCCCTACTGAGCATTTGTTGGGCATCCTCAAACAGAAGGTGGAGGAGCGCAAGGTCTCTAACATCCACCAGCTCCATGATGTCGTCATGGAGGAGTGGAAGAGGACTCCAGTGAACTCCATGCCCAAGAGGGTTAAGGCAGTGCTGGAAAATAATGCTGGTCACACAAAATATTGACACTTTGGGCCCAATTTGGACATTTTTACTTAGGGGTGTACTCACTTTTGTGGCCAGCGGTTTAGACATTAATGTCTGTGTGTTGAGTTATTTTGAGGGGACAGCAAATTTACACCGTTATACAAGCTGTACACTCACTACTTTACATCGTAGCAAAGTGTCATTTCTTCAGTGTTGTCTCATGAAAAGATATAATAAAATATTTACAAAAATGTGAGGGGTGTACTCACTTCTGTGAGATACTGTATATATGCTTTAACTGGCCAGAAGTGAACAACACTTATTCAGCCATTTTTTAATCATATAAGACACTCCCCATTGCTTCTTTTGCAACCTAACTTCCATTGCTTTAAAAGTCATTGCTTTTCTTTTTTTTTTTTTCATAAAGGGAAGCAGTTAATTTTTGATTACATTCCTTGACAATGAGCTTTAAATTCATTTAAAAGCTCCATCTCTGATTCATTCACGTCTGCTTCTTTCTTTTTGCCACATGTGCTACCAATTATAAAGCAGCATACAGCGATTACTTAGGTGCTTTTTCTTTTTGTCTTGATCCTTTTTTTTTTTTTTTTTTAATAAGACATTGTATGCTAGACATTTAAACCTCTGACTCTTGAACCGTGGGCTTCTGGTAGTGTGACTCCCCTGACAGGCCGCGTATGCAGACAGCACTTAGGCTACAGTTTCAAAGTCATTGTGCATTCCTCATGCTCACCATTGAAAACACATCAGTCCACAATCTGACCACTGGTCGACGCTTGCACACACTGCAAGTCAAACAAACTACCAGTTGCTCTGTTGCCCCCAAAAATGTAAATAAGCTTTTGCAGAGTCGCCGCAAAAATGTGAAAACATCGGAATAGCTGTTACGCTGAAGTAAACCAAGCAAATTATCATTGCACCCACACATATTAGCATTTCATTAGCTTGACATTATAACCACAGCTGTTTACTGAAATCGAAAATAAAAACCTACCTTGTTGGCCTAATTAATAGCTGTCAGCAAGAGTTTAGCTCTGGATCATATCAAAACAGACTAAGCCCACCTTGTCCACATATATTTAGCATTAGCGCTGAGGTAGACTCGAGGTGGATCTGGGTGGCTGCTTTCATTAGCTACGATAATGCATGCGCAGATTGTTTCCATATTCCTGCAAAAGTACATGGACATGCATATTCAGTGGTCAAACTATATAAGTCCCCCTTTTAATAAATCACGCGGCCACTTCGGGCGAAAAAGAAAAGCCACAGAATTGACCTTTTCCTTGCGTTCAGGTATTTTCCTAGACCTTATAATTAGTCATGTGCGGGTAATGGCTTAGGAAAATATTGGTGACCACGTAAATGGTCATCTGTCTCATTACAATCAATGCACAGCAGTTTTGTTGTTCAGCGCTGCATCGTGTGAGATCCAAAAGCAAAGTCAAGGCAACAGCAAAGTTTTTGTCTTGATTTGCATTAAAAATATCTAAACAGCCTTTAAAAAAGGATAAAATGACTGATACAGTATATATTTTTAATATTAATTTTTTTCTTCTTCTTGTTTTACGCATATACAATTTTTAAAAAATGTATAGTTTTTAAGGCCTTCGGATATTTTTATTGGAAAACAAGACAAAAAATAAACATTGATTTTCTGCTGTGTGATGCAAATATATGTCCTGATTTTTGCATTTTGCTTAGCATTTGAATTTATTTTGTTTTAAGGATTTTTACACATTTTTATTAGAAAAAAAGACACTTTTTTTTTTTTTTTTTGCAGTGTGTTTGGCATTGCAATTCTATTTTTGCTTAATAAATTCTTGCCAATATATTTTTTTAGGATATTAAATGTTTCTTTGTACATGCAACAGTCAAAAGCTTCATATAAATAAAAAGATATAAACTAGATTTAGCATATACGGTTGCTCGTGTTTTACACACACACACACACACACACACACACACACACACTAGGGTGCTGTGTGGACAGAGGCCAGAGGCAGGGCCATCATTAGACAGAAATGAGTGAAAATAAACCTCCTAGGCAGACCCTGGAGGAGCAACTCTTATTATCGCTATTAATAATACAGCTTAGGCGTAACAACCAGAGGTAGCCTCATTTTTAAAAATGATATTTACCCCCATTTTGATGAAGGGGGGCTGCAGGGGTGGCAAAATGGTTCCCACATGTGTGAATGTTAACGCTCTGGTCATTACCCATAAAGACTTGCACAAAGAGAACTTGATTAATTGGCCATGTCCTCTAAGCTCTGGAAAGGCCAGCTCCCAACAATGCAATTATCATCGGCTCACTGTGTTTATTTGAACGGCAGTGCCAGCCAACACAAAGATGGGTCCGCTTCAAAAGACACTGAACGCAGGAGCATTTTGAAGCATAACTACGCCCTAGTTCGTCAAGTGTGCCATACTGCATTCATTAGATGTGAGTGGGTTGTCTGAATATGACATAATCGCACAAACGTTGATCTGTGGCATATTGTAATGTAGAAGTCTTGGCATTGGCCGTGTCAGGATCCACTGAGCTCTGGATTCAGTCTGCCAAAAACAAGCCACGGAGGGAGACGCCACCACTGTGAAGGCTGGATGTTACCATTGGCTGTGGTTTAGATTCGGTTCTGAGGTTCCTTTCAAACCCAGTTGCAGTGCGATAGACCAAGACTTGAAGGGAAATAAACAGAACTGCTCTGCTAAGTGTCCAACTGATCATGTGCAGCTCTCGGCCTTTGATGGATTTTCATGACCGCGCAAACTATTTCCAGTAATAACTGCATGTTCTGCTTAAAAAACACAAACGTATGCTTTGAATTATAACTCCACTTGGATTGATAAAGGCGTCCGTTGAGTGTTAATCCTGAAATTCTTCGAAAGGCAATCCGGTGTTTTGGCCAACAAACACGTCGTGCTGTTATCCCAATGTCTTTTGAGGTTCCTAAACATATTTCTCTAAAAGCGCTGAGTCAATATTAGTATGAACTCTGCACAAATAAAACTGATCCTTTCCTCAGTCTATTAAAAAGGAATTGTGAAATATTTATGCAGTCTATTTTTACATTTGGCTGAAAATGTAAACCACCTGTTGATGCATGCAAGCCTGGGATGTGAAATGTCAAAGTCAATCAAGTGTTATCAAGTGTTATCAAGCGTGAGTGGATTAAATTGACTTATTATAGTTGAGTGCTGTCTCAATGGTCTGCTTGTCTTGGCAACTTCACTTCTTACACTTCTTAATAACTAGGGAGCAAGAAGAAATTGTACACAGTAAACAATGAAAACTTTAGAACAGGAAGGAAAGTCTTAGTGATGATGTTGCAAAAAAAAGGCACAGCACAATTGTGTCATTGTTTGTCATAAAATTATATAAAATCATTTAAAAATAAAATAAACGTACATTCAGTTGAACTTCACGTGTCGTTGATATCAGAAAATGAGGATGTGATTCCATCAGAGATCTCTACAACCTTTCAGGGTACAACTGTGGAAACCCAACTCAGATTATGTAGAAAATGCTCACGCTCCCTCCAGTCTAACAGAGTATGTTGATTTACCCTTATTAGCTGATAATTTGGATTATGTTCAAGATGGACACATTTCTACCATAGCTCTCCTCTGAGAAAACCTAGCTATCAGGTGTTTTCAGTATCATCTTAATTGTTGGGGGTAATGCATTCCAAGTAACATGCATAACGTAATCAGATTACTTTTTGATGTAAGGAGTAAAGTAATTTATTACAAGTAACGTGCGTTATAATCCGATTACTTTTTTGATGTTACAAGTAAAGTAATGCATTACAAGTAACATGCATTACGTAATTACATTTTTTTTATGTTACGAGTAAAGTAATTCATTACAAGTAACATGCATTGCGTAATCAGAAAACTTTTTCGATGTTACGAGTAATGCATTACAAGTAACATGCATTACGTAATTACATTTTTTTTATGTTACAAGTAAAGTAATTCATTACAAGTAACATGCATTACGTAATCAGATTACTTTTTCGATGTTACGAGTATCGCATTACAAGTAACGTGCATTACGTAATCAGATTACTTTTTCGATGTTAAGAGTATCGCATTACAAGTAACATGCATTACGTAATCAGATTACTTTTTCGATGTTACGAGTATCGCATTACAAGTAACGTGCATTACGTAATCAGATTACTTTTTCGATGTCACGAGTATTGCATTACAAGTAACGTGCATTACTTAATCAGATTACCTTTTTGATGTAACGAGTAATGCATTACAAGTTATGTGCATTACGTAATCAGATTACTTTTTCGATGTTACGAGTATTGCATTACAAGTAACGTGCATTACTTAATCAGATTACTTTTTCGATGTTACGAGTATTGCATTACAAGTAACGTGCATTACGTAATCAGATTACTTTTTCGATGTTACGAGTATTGCATTACAAGTAACGTGCATTACGTAATCAGATTACTTTTTCGATGTTACGAGTATTGCATTACAAGTAACGTGCATTACTTAATCAGATTACTTTTTCGATGTTACGAGTATTGCATTACAAGTAACGTGCATTACGTAATCAGAAAACTTTTTCGATGTTACGAGTATTGCATTACGAGTAACGTGCATTACTTAATCAGAAAACTTTTTCGATGTTACGAGTATCGCATTACAAGTAACGTGCATTACTTAATCAGATTACTTTTTCGATGTTAAGAGTATCGCATTACAAGTAACATGCATTACATAATCAGATTACTTTTTCGATGTTACGAGTATCGCATTACAAGTAACGTGCATTACGTAATCAGATTACTTTTTCGATGTCACGAGTATTGCATTACAAGTAACGTGCATTACTTAATCAGATTACCTTTTTGATGTAACGAGTAATGCATTACAAGTGACGTACATTACTTGTAACATACATTACGTATGTAATCACACCACTTTTTTTATGTTAATGCAAATTAAATTCTAATAACACAAATACATTTATTTACAGTCAAAAAAGTTACAGCCGGTGAATTATTTTAAAAAAAATTCAGTAATAGAATTAATTGTTGGTTAAATATAGCTAGTAATGCATGATGTCCAATTTAGTGGACAGATGATTAATCAGAATTTCCTCCCAATCTAAAAACAATACTTGGAAAATTTAAATATGATATGACTCATTAGATATTGCTACATTTTTTTATTATTATTATTATTTTTACCTGCAAGAGTCTCCTAGGATTGAAGGAATGGATGGATATTCCAGAGCAACTTGCCATTTCTGACTGGTCATTGGCCATTTTGGCCACTTGGTGGCAGTGTATAGGATGATGCACTAGGGTCCACTGTAGAGGTTGATGTGCAACTATGCCATCAAAACCCATGCATATGCAAGAAAATACTTTTTTGAAAAATGGCTAAATGGCAATTTTGCATTCACTAGTAGTATTGCCATTTACTTCCTTCCCCCACCAAAGAAATTAGTTTCAAACAATGGCACTGCAGAATTTAGCAATACATAGTTTTGTTCCAGAATGATTCAATGTTTTTGAGCAAATAGGATCAGTGAATGATTCAATGACTCATTCATTAAGATGAGTCAAATGACTCACAGAAAGACATTCATTTCTGAATGAATCTGCATTTTTGGATGAACTGCTTGAATGAATGGTTCTCTGACTCACAAAAACAGTCACTTGTCACCACCTACTGGCATATCGACGTAACTTGCAGAAAGAGTCACAGAAAAGTCAAAACCGTCCTTGCTGCAGCCTGTAGCGCAATGACGTACTGAATTCAATACAACGCATAGACACTTTTTTTCTCAAACCAGTTCAACGCAAACTACGCCCTGCAGTTGATTCTATAGATTTTATTACTCAAGTCAAACACAGTCCTTATTGCCTACACAATGCTACAACAAATACTAAGCACTAAACCTACGCATCCACTATGTATTGGATTTAATCCAGTATGTCATCACTCTACAGGCCGACAGTGTATTTAATTTATTTATTCAATCATTCGTTTTTTTTTTCTGTGTGCGTATGTATGAAGGAATAATATATATTCTTCTAATACAGACAGTATCTTCTTTTCTCTCCCTCCCTCTCCTCTGGTGTTAAAAGTCGAGGGGAAAAAAATAAAACCTGACGTGGTCTCAGACAAAGTGTTGTGCATTAGCATGCGGTTAGGCCGACTCTCACATACTCTGCTAATTCTGTCTGAGGTTCACTGGCAGTTCAGGCTCCACTATCCAAAGATCAAGTGTTAAATAAAGCGTTATAATCTCCACCTCCACTGAAATGGCTTTATGGGCACATTCTCAAGGGAGGCCAATAAAATTGTTCTCCATTTTGTGCAACCATCAACAGCTTTAATCATGCATATTAGTTGTCCAATAACTTAAACGTCATCTAATCCCGTAAAAACCTTGTGAAAGCAAAGCCGGTCCTCTCACCTAATTTTACCCCAGTGGATTGCGCAGGCGCCTGGGCAAATTCAAATTGCGAGGCCTTTGAAAAGAAGAAGAAAAAAATGAGGACCAATGGGGAATGGCAAAATTGATACATTTGCTTGAACAGTTGGGTAAATAAATGATTATCATTAAACCCTGTAAAGCCTGACATATGAATAGTCAGGAAAAAATCTGAAGGAAAAAGGAGGAAGGAAAAAAACAGAGCAAAAACTTGTCCAATGTCCAAAAAGTAATTTGAAATTCTGATAGCTCAAAATGTAAATCAATTAGATTTCTATAACAGTACAAGACTACTTACATAAAATGCATATAAATATCAGATGTCACTCTATATCTGCCAATAAAAAAGCTCCACAGTTTTAAAACATACAGTATAATGCAATGCAATACAATGATGACTGAGAGATGGACAAATAAACCTTCCTCAAAAGCCTGATGAATCATATTTGAACATGATTTGTCTAAAAATGATGTAGCATATGAATAATCAAGTGTCCAGTAAGTGTTCATCTTTAACAATATGAAAGTTATTCTCACGTTTACTTTAGAAGAATCAGTAGGCTAAAGATTTCACAGCAAAAAGACAAGTGAAGCACAAGCTAAAGTTTTTTACAATCAAATACCTTTTACTTGCTAAAAAAAAGTAACAATCAATCAGATTGTGTGTAACAGGTTTTTTGGCAAAGTTTTGGTCATGTTGATCATGTGGAGATCTTAGAAATCTGTGTATCAAATATGGTATTCTAGGGTTAAGAATGATTGCCGCTATCAAATGGCAATTATGTCGTGCTTGACGTAAACAGACGGAGGCTCTTTTCTGGGACAATCTGGCAGTTTTGCAAGGGAAGCTGAAGAATGTTGGAGGAAAGTGTGTATTGAGTGTGTGCAAGCCACGTTCCCTTATCTCCTCCTCACCCCCACACTTCCGAACGCCGTCAGAGCGGAGCAGTAGGAAGTCGCAGAGACATGGCCTCACCGGGAGCGCGCGGCTTAAAGCCCCTCACCAAACACTCGGCTTCCTCTCTCATCCCGGGAACGCCGCTCTCCATCCAGCTTTCTGTGTTTTCTTAAGGAAATAATTAAAACAAGGACAGAGCTATTCCAACAAAAGTCCTCCGAAGGAAATCATAGTGATATCCCCCCTCCACCACGGCTCCACGCTTTGTTTTATGTGCTTGTAAGTCCACGGCATTTGGGGGAATTTCTTGCCAGGGATATATATCTCACCGTGAGCTAAGCCCTATGATGAACAGTCTGGGCAGCCATTGTTCAAACAAACATTGTTGTTTCTTCTTCGCCCTCTTTTTTTCCCCCTCGGCTTTCCTTGTCTTTCTGGTCCTCGCGTCTCGTTGCACGGTGAAGGTTTGTGTGCTGGACTCACACTGTGCGCTGGCAGACGCAGTGCAGGCATTAGCGTTGATGAGCTCATAGTCAGAGCTCAAGTGCTTTAACGTCTCCATATAAACTGATACTCGTGCCCGTGGGACCGCGCGGGTCTGCTTTGTCTGCTGCGAGACATCTGTGCTTTCCTTTCGCTGAGGTGATGGTGAGATCTTACTCAGACTGGCCGTTTCAATACGTCCCAGAAGAGAAACACATCAAGGAACAGATAACAACTTGTGGTTATTGTGTAGGGGGTGAGTGGGGTAAGATGTGTCATTGGGGAAATGCGTCGACCACCTCCAACACAGTTGCGTGTGATTGAAAGATGCACATGAGAAATGTGATACACTTTTTATTTTTTTTTTTTACAAAGAAAAAGTCAAAGTAAATTCTATGGAATCTTGTTTCTGCACTGAATTTTAAAAAAAAAGGTAATTGCGACTTTTTATCTTAGAATATGACTTTTTTTTTCTCGCAATTATGACTTTTTTCTCAGAATTGTGTGATATAAAGTCGGAATTACGAGATGTAAAAAGTCAGAATTATGTGATATAAAGTCAGAATTGCAAGTTATTACGTCAGAATTGTACGATATATACTCGCAATTCTGAGAAAAAAGTCAGTCTTTTCTTTGACCCTTGACCCTTCGCCGGGAGTTTGATTGACAAGCGATCTAACCAATCATAACGCCGAATCCGCCATTTTGTCCGACAAAGCAGTCAGGAGTTAGAAGATTAACCTTGGTGGACTTGAACTTGAAAAATGGTGTGTACTGACATCTTTCGGCATTTGAAACTACATTCCTTCTTATGTTCATTCATGTTTATTTGATGCTATAAATGAACTAGTAGGAAGCTTGAGCTGAGGCGCTACAGCAATCTGTCACGACACATTAAAGAGCCACAAAATGGTTTTTATTGTTTGAATTTATTGAAAATGTACACAATTTGAAAGCTGGGACTTTGTTTAAGATCATAAGTAACCTGCTCTGTCTTGTTTGTTGACCTGTTGTCAGTGTCCTTTTTGCTCCGCGATGTATTTTTCACTCTGTGTGGCCTGACAGCGCCATGGTTTGTCGGACAAAGCAACAGTAACTAATTGGTCAACTGGACTTTATAAATCACAATTGCAAGTTTATATCTCACAATTCTGAGAAAAGAAGTCAGAATTGTGAGATATAGTCGCGATTATCTTTTCTCTTCTTTTTTTTTATTCTGTTGCGGAAACAGAAAAAAGGAAAGAAATAAATATCAATGATAATTTCCCACAGTTATAGCTACTGTAGAAGCCATCTTGGTCTAACAAAGTTTGGGGAACTACAAGAAGGAAGCAACATATCTAACAAATTAATAACATTTCCTGATCCAACAGGAAAACTTTTACATGCTGATGATTTCATATGAATTAGTATGATATAAATGGCAAAATAGATATTGCATTGATTCGTGAGATTGTATCAATGAACATATCATTCAGCCTTACAGTGCCCGTATTATTATTATCACCTTTCAAGTCATGTGTAATATAGCTGTTTGTGAATGTAAAAGACCTGCAAGGTTTCAAAGATCAAAGTGCAGATAAATGGATAAAAGTCAATAGTAAAATGAACCCAAAGTATGTTGGAAATTAACATTTATTAATATGTTTAATAAACGAACATTTATTAATAAGTTTAATGAATAATAATTAAACAATAAACATTTATTAAATCGCTTACTAATAAATGTTCACGTTTTGATTATTATTGTTGCCTTTAGTAATTTCATTTTGTGTCTGATTTTTAATTTCCAACCTATTTTGGGTTTATTTTAAGCCAGCCATATAGTCATTTTTAAACAATAGTTGGGTTAAATAAAACTACTCAGCACTATGGGCATTTTCAACCCAACTTGGGTTGTTTTTAACCCAGCATTTTTAGAGTGTATGTAGGTTTGTAACAAATTTCCATAATGCCCATCTATGTTCTTCATTGGCTGCCCCGCGAACAGCATCTACCACTTAGAAACGTCCTGCTCAAGTCGTGCTTGAGATGGTGGTTCAGGATGAGTAGCCAAACAGTTTTGGTTCCTATTGACTTCCATTGTTTGGACAAAAGAAAAAAAGTACAATGGAAGTTTCCAACATCGTCTATTAGGTTCCAAAGAAGAAAGTCTTGCAGGTTTGGAATGACATCAGGGTAAGTAAATTATGACAGAATTAATTTCATTTTTGGGTGGACTATCCCTTTAAGCAAAAAATGTCCTCCATATGCTTATTATTTCAGCTCATTTCTTTGCATATTTGCACTATTTGAGCACTAAGTGGTTGTTTCATGTGGTATTGTCCAAAAGCATTAAGGAATTCTTTAACGTTTTATTGTATCGTGTCAGACATCTCATGGAGAAAGTTTGGGTCAGTTGCAAAGGCCCATTATCACCCTTCACACACAGCTGCAGATCAGAGAGTCTTTAATGCATTCAGTGGCCTGGCAATAATACTCCACTCGGTGTTCACAGCAATTGACCCATTAGGTCCAACTGTTTTTATAAACTTTTGAAACATGGCCAATTTCTATACTGCAGGGGCTTTTTGCTCGGTTCGGGGTAGTCACGGTCAGTGCGTGCCTGTGGTCTTCATTAAACGGCTGGGCGTTAAAAGTACAGTCCGGACCCTCTGGAGCAAGTGATAACCACGCCTGAGCAACCCTGCTTTCTGTTGGACAGCCTCACGAGAGCTTTGTGTCGCCACAGAGACCACGAAACAGTCAAATCTCCTCCAACCTCAGCCACATATCGCCTCATGAACCCTGACCCCCACCCTTTGCAGCACTGAATGCTGGGAGATTTATGGAATCAGTGAGTGTGAATCACAGCGAGATTGTAAAAGGCAGTTCTGGGGTTTTATAGAGGCTATGGACCAGAGAGGAGGACAGGGTTCAGTGTGACACACTGTGACATACAATGCTTTGGATTACATTACTGATCAATCACTCTATGCTGAGCTTCAGTCTGTATGTGTGGAAAGGTGAAATAAAAGGAGAGGTCTCAAAGTCCACCTTAACCCTTGCAAAACCTTACCATCGTTTGGTTTTTAGCGTCCTGCCTACACTCTTTTAGATGCATGTGAAATACTGGGCATTTTGTTTATGCACAAGCATGTTTTATGATTTTTTTTTTTTTTTTTTCATTCTGCAACGTAAAAAGAAATCAGCACGCAACCGCTAGAACAGCTGCAAATGCAAATTCTGTATTATATTATATAAGTGTATGTACAGAATATTAAACTACACGATTTAGCTCAAAATTATTGGAGGTTTCAATTTCAATTTGCAGTAAATGCTCCTCTGCAAGCGCTGTGTGTTTGAGTCGCTTATTTATAATTTGCAATTGGGAACACAACATTGGTCATGAGAACTGTTTATAAGTCCTGTGTCAATAAAGAGAAAAGCGAAAATGCCTGCGTCTGAAAGCTTAAAAACGCTGCCTTCGGAGGACAAATTCCAAGGTGAGAGGGCATCAAGACACGTCGGAATCCAATGTTAGCTTCACTTCCTGTCTCCCAAGATGCATCTGATCGATTTTTAAAGGCAACATAGATGTATCCTTCACTGCGTTTGATATCTAACAATCCTATGCTTTCCATTCTGTAATAGTTGAGCTAAATAAAGAAGGCATCTGAAAGTTGTGGTTGGTGGTCAGTTTGTGTGAAAATTTACCTTTTTGACCAATGTTCTCTACATCTGATGTAATTTCTAGTGAGAAAGTACATGTAAATGCAGTGTGTGCATTTACATGTACTTAAGAAAGTACTGGGTAATATAAGGTAACTACATGGGTTAAGGTTAGGTTTAGGGGTAGGTTCAGGGTTAGTACCTAGATATTACCCTGTAATATAATAAATACATAGTATGTACATGGGAAACAGGACTGTAGAATAAAGGGTAACACTTTATTTTAAGGTGACATAGTTACACGTTACTACATGTACTATAGTAATAACAGTAAATTATGCATAAGTACAAGTAACTAACCCTAAACCAAACCCTCACTGTAACTCTATAGAAAGTAATTAGTCGTTAATTAATATTACTCAGTACTTATTGCACTGTAACTATATCACCTTAAAATAAAGGGCAACACTATTTTAGTGTCATTGTAACACGTTACATGTAGTTACTGTAGTAATAACTATAAATTATGCATAATTACATGCAATTAACCCTAAACCAACAGGTAGTTTATTATTACTCAGAACTTAAATGTTTAATTACAGTGTAACACAGACACCTTAAAATAAAGTGCTAACTTACCGAAATTACTATTGTCGTTTTTTTAAATATTCACTTCAGTTTTCACAAAATTGTGCTCTATTATGCCTTAGATCATTAAACCGTTACACTGCATCAGAAGTCTGTCTGAAATTAGTTTTTTTTTTTTAAGTAAAAGTCGTTGCCTGATAAGGCACCAAAGCAACAAGTCAGCTGCCCAAGTTTTCGAACGCAGCCAATTAAGGTCTGCCTGCGGTTTTCCGCCAAAATAAAAGCTCAATGGTTTAATGTTTGAAAACAAAGAAACTGAGACAACCATAAGTTTTAATATTTTAATTTTATAATTTATAGATATTAATAATTATTAACATTGTTATTGATATTAATAACAATGATATTAATACTTCTATTGTAACATAATATGATATAGCTACTTTTATCCTGATTATTAAGTACTTAATTTTTTATTTTACAATAAATAGTTTAATTTTTTGTTTAATTTGTCTAATTTGATAAAATCATTATTTTTGTATTAACAACAATTGAGGCATGTGATCAGCTTTTTGTCTTTAGCTGATCACATGCCTGCGACTTTGTACTTTTAAAACAAAGCAAAAATTGCTTTTAAAACAAAGCAAATGTGGCTGTGATGACTTCTTTCAGTCTTGCAGCCTATCATGTTCTTGCTCAGATGTGGACAGGCTCTGAGCTCTGGTGTGGCGACTTGAGTTCGAGTCTCGAGTTCAAGCCCTCCGCCAAGGACAGCAAGCCAAATATGTTATTTCCTATCCAACACAAAGATTATATGAACATGTCAACTCATGAATGTTTTTCTAGATCTGCTTTACAGCAGAACTGAATTCTGTCTGCATCACTGATTCTGTTATTTTCCTGTTCATTACCATGAAGCTGCATTAAAACAATCTGTATTGCATAAAGCACTATATAAATGAAGGTGAAGATTAAAATAAACTATACAAATTTGAAAATCTCACTTCAAATTATCCAGAACTGAAGATAAATGATAATAATCCTACTCTGTCTGTTACACTTCCTCACACCTGAAATCACTGATCGAGTGAATCTCCTGAAGTCCAATCTACAGCAGATCATCACTAAACCATTTATGTTGTAAAATCTGCTCTAGCGTTGGCCGTTTAGTTGTGTCCAGGTTTAGGCACTGGCTAATTAGATCCATGCATTCTGTGTACACATTTTTATAAGAAGAGAACTGGTTAGTCATGATCATGCGACTTGGCATCTATGAAAACAGCATCTAAAACATGATTAATATAAGGTAAAATGTTCGTTACTTTAAAGGTGAAGTATGTAGTTTCTGCGGAAAAAAGCATATTTTCAAATGTCCCTTTCACTTATCGCACCGTCCCCAACTTAACTTCTTGCGAAGGCAGGTTTCGGGTCCAACATATTAGGAATACTTTTAGCTGTGTTGCCTTTGTCTTTCTGAACGGGCGCATGATGATTCTGTATGGTACTGAAGCATGTGCATGTTTTAGTGTTCATGACCGGTTTAATCTTTGAAGGTATAAATGCAGCGTATTTTGGCTGTAACTAAAGCTGAATTTCTTTTCCCATTGTCCCACAGCGGCTAAACACCCTCACACTACGGATCTGAGCTGTTTTGATGGCGCTTGGGAGGCTCAATGTTTACACTTTTTGAGGAGATAAATTAATAAATGGCATACTAACAGTAATCAATGACATACTTCACCTTTAACTGTTTCTTGCCTTTGCAATATGTATGTGTTTATCAATGTTATCGATATTATTCACTCACCTTTGGATAAGTTGGAGTTCTGATACCTAACTTTCGCTTGTGTGATTTCCCTTGAATTCTGAAAAGGTGCACAAGCGTTCATCATCTCATACAACAACACTCCTAGAGCCCACACATTTGTTGGGATGGCGTGGAATCGAGGTTGTGTGTAGATTTCAGGTGGGCAGTAATCCAGTAATCCTGTAAGCAAGACATTTGCACATTGTTAAGCATTTTTTTAAAGCTTCAAATAATCAGAAAGTCACTACATTCAGGTTTCCACACTCCCAAAACACTCACCAATGTATGTTTCGCTCTCGTAGCCATCGCTACTAAGTAGCTGACCGCTGCCGAAATCTATCAGCTTAAGCTCTGACGTGTCTGTCTTCAACAGTAAATTCTGCGGATGAATATCATTATGAAAGACGCCATGCTCGATGCAGTGTTGTACAGCCAGCACAGCCTGTCGCATGATGCTCCGTGCTGTCTTCTCATCCAGTATAGGGTTACGAATGAGGAAGTCCAGCAAGCTCTCGCAGGGTTCAGGGTACTCCATAATGAGAGTGAACTTTCGAGGGTGTTCAAACCAGTCGTATAGCTCTATGATATAAGGGCTTCTGGGTCCTTTCCTCATCATTAGCAGCAGCGCCACTTCAGTAACGAGAGGTTTGGGATGCCCAGGCTGGTGAAAGAGTAAGAGACAAAAGGTTAGCTTTTGAAAACATCTTTATATATATATATATATATTTGTAGATACGTTCAACCTTTTCAGCTGATGCTTCTAGGCTTATTTGTCTATTACATTTACACCTAATCCTTCTTACAGGTATATTATCTACAGTAATCAGCACTTCAACAACAAAATACACATTCAGGTTTTGGCCAACTTACAATAACAAGAAAGCTATTGTTGTCAATCTTGCGCATCCGCTTGATGGCAACCTGCGAAAACAAAAACAGTAGTTGTAACAGTATTCAAGCACCTGACCTTGCACTAAGTGTTAATCCATTTGTAAACTGTATATTTTTAATGCATGCAAGAGCAAAACGTTTGTACCTTTTTGCCATCAAATTTGCGTTTCCCCTCGTACACCATGCCAAATCCTCCGGATCCGATCAACTTTACCACGTCATAGAGAGACTGAAAGGACTCTGAAAAAACAAACAGAAAAAATTATGAGAAACATATGAGCTTGTTTGTTTTATTTTAAAAATATCAGTGCTTGATGTGTCGAGAAAATATGAATAAATGATCTGAAAACAAGCTTTAAGATATTTTTAGTGGGAAAACAAGATGGCAATACTGTTTAAAATGATGTTACCTTTATTTGGCTTGACGCCTACTTGATCTGGCACAGGAACAGGCTCTGAGTCCAGATCTGGTGAAGGGACAAATGGCTCCACAACATCCACAGCACTACTGCAGGAACAGCCGCGGAAAGGACGCTTCATAAACTTCCATATCCTCTTCAAAAAAGAGCAAAATCCTTTCTTCGTCCTGTGTTGTGTAGGTTTTTCTAAAATGAAGAAAAACAATTGAAAAGACAACTATTAGAAACATCTCTGACCTCAAATGAAACAATGATTTAATGACATAAAAAAAGCCAAAGTAATGCAAATATTTCCAAGATTTTATTACATTATATTAATAATAATATCTTATTAATGACATAACTGACTCTGTTCACATGAATACTTGCCACGACAGCTATTTTGACATAATTTTGTGTGTATTTGACAATTCAAGCGCTATACGTCATTATATTCAGGATCATATGCTGTCTGAGAAGCAGCTTTCTGTGCAAGTACCCAATTGAGTTCATGACTTACTGTGCTTCCCAGCGAACAAAAATATATTTAAGAACGTTTTGCTAACATTTCCATTAAGTTATGAAAACGTTATTTCCCAAAACGTGATGTTTTTTCTTGGATGTATGAATGTTAAGGGAACATTCCATTATATAATTTTGCAAAACATTATGGGAACATTACTTTTGAATGTTCTCTAAATGTTCTGAAACATGTTAAACGAACTATTTTTCCAGAAAAAAAAAGAAAATTCTGCGATAAATGTGGCCGGACCAATGAAAAGTAGCAAAATCTTTACTGGTACACTTTACACTGCCTAGCCTTATTTCAGTCTCACCTGTAGAGCTGCTGATCACAGAAGAAGCCTCCAAGGCACCGTAAGCAGTCGGGCCATTTGAAGTCTCTGCTGGCTCGACGGGAACTTGACCTGGCAGTGGAGGGCAAAAAATCCCTTGGAGGCTGTTGGACAAGGACAAACAGCACTTGCCACAACCGATCTGTTCACTTTGTCCATCCGATCTATAGCCACTCCATCTCCACTCCATGTTGCACGAGGCTTTGCTGCTAATACTTAACAACTCATTACATAACCGCCTCTGTACACTGTCCTCAGAGAGGGACAAAGATGGTGATGTGGACATGATGCCCGGTGGAGAATTCACAAATCTGGAGATTTTGTGAAAAGTCTATACACTGTTTTTCTGTTTCTGCAGATCTGGACACCGTTACTAGACACTGAAGTCGAAGCACTGTAAAGGCCTGCACAACGTAGTCTGTACACTGTGTTTGAGTATCTGCAAAAAACCAAAACCGTGTAGACACACTCTGTAGCTCAAGCTCAGAAGACTTCTGCTGGTGTTTGGAGATATATATAGAACGCGAGCGTTGTGACGTCACAGTCACAGCCACACCCTTAAACCACGTGGTCCCGCCCCCGCATTTGAAATACTGGAGATTTTGTTTATTAGTAAAACTGCAGTAAAATAAAAACATGCTCGTTATGTTTTATGATTTTTTTTTTCCCATTCTGCAACGTAAACAAATCAGCACGCAACCACTAGTACAGCTGAAAATACAAATTATGTATTATATTATATAATCCGTGTACAGAATATTAAACTTAGCTCAAAGTTATTGGAGGTTTCAATTTCTCTTGACTGATAGACACACAGTAGACCACTTCGACATAAAGGAAGTTGCACACGGGACGCGGGACGAATTTCTAGTTCATTTTCAATGAGAGACGCACGGAAAGCGGCAAAATGGTGGTTCGCTTTCTCTCTCACACACACAATAAAAGCCTACCTTTCAGAAGCCTGTGTGCTGGGCTTTAAAAATGATCAGTCATCACCAGCACGTAAAAGACGTCATCTTTTGTATTCATGTCCGGATCTTTTTATTTGTTTTGATGACATGTTTACATGTAACGTACTTCACAGTGTTTCGCGAGCACAAGTACGCAGCTCTAAAAGACTGGGTTGGGGGCGGGGCGGGATTGGCCGTTAATTTAGATTTAGAATAATGGGGTGATAACTTGATATAAATGCAATAATTCCAAACGAATGTCCAAAGAAATCAAACAAAATAAAAATAAATAAAAAATATTTAATCTCTCTCTTTTTTTTTTTTTTACTATGTCGCGCGACGCTTTAGCCATGAAGAAATTAACCTGGACGCGAGCAGAGCCTATCACGTGACACCTTTGTCGGTTTCAAGGTCAGTCACATAGTGTACTAGTAACTATTCATATTAAATCAAAGAAATACTATTTGTATGTACTATATAAGAGGGCCTGAACAACTTTTGCGTACATTTTTAATAATTCCTGAAAGTAACCTAATTCCCAAATATTAACTATACCACATGAGTGAAAGTACACCGCGATATGAATATATAAATAAAAAAAATTGCTAGAATTAATTTGCAGAAAGCACATGCCCACGTGAAAAAAATACTATAGTAATTTATAGTAAATACTATAGTGTTTTCGAACCATACTATAGTAAAGTACTTGAATTAATTGGTTGTGGTAATTCTAAAGTAGTTGCTGTGGTGATATAACATCTATAGTAATATAAACAAATTACTCAATAGTTTTCTACAACTATAAGGTATTTACTACTTAAGTTGTAGTTAATAATTATTTATTAAGGTATTATACTACAATACACTGTAGTAAAAACTAAATGATACTACAGTATTTATTATAGTTTATCAGTTCACTATAGTTAATACTACAGTATGCTGTAGTGTTCATTACCAGAGTGTTGTAAATACTGTAATATATATATAGTATACTACAATTTACTATAGTATAAAAACATATAGTATTTACTATAAATTACTATTGTATTTTTTCATGTTGGTGTGCTCAAAATGAGCCAGAAATGCTAACTAACACGTCTAATTAGGGATAGTGAAGATTTATTTAGAAAAGCACAAACATAAAATGATATTTGAAAAGTTGTAATTACTGTATACAGTATATTCACAGTTTGTGAAAATAAAAATATTAAATATGACATTCAAAAATGTTTTTTTTTTTTTTTTTTGCTATTTAGGCCTGTTTTTTTCATTGCGTGAGTTTTGGTGAACCATTTTAAAAAACAAAAACATGCTAGAATGTATTGTCTCTATTTTTTTAATTCACAGAAAATAAAAAGTGAGGCTCGATTTCAATAATATTTTGACCACTGAACTAAGAAATGTCCCAGGTTTCCATTTCAGAAATCTGGTTACCTTACTGTAAACCCATTTATATATTTATATTTAATCTTCTTCAAGGGGCCGTTAACACAAGTTACAAAAATAACTATACAGAGCGCAAGGGAATAAAACAGAAGGCACGTTTATAGGTGAATTAACTCCCATACTCCGTTGCTAATATAAACACTTGATACACTGATCTGATTGGTGCATTATTTTAAAGTTGACATTGTTTGCAACTATTTTAGTTGTATTTTAGTTTTCAAAATGGACTGGCACGTGTTTAAATCTCTCGCTGCAGGGTGTTATCAGTAATATGAAGTTATCAGTCTTTCAGCTACACAATGTATTTTACCTTACCTTACGATGCAACACTTCTTTTTAAAGCCATAATGTGAAATCTCTCTAGAGAGCAAAGATTTACAGTCTGACCCCTGTAATTTTGTGTTGCTTTCTCACCCTTACTGTGTCAGCTATAGTTTTAAACATTTCCCTCTCTTCTCCGCTCGTCTCCCGGTGTGTCGGCCTGAGTGACTACAGTAATAACAACCCAGCTCGTGCCCTGCCGAGCCCACCACTGTCCCGGGACAGGAAATTAAAGTGAAATACTGAGTCCGAGGCCTGCTAACACACTCTCCTGTGCCAATAAAACAACGCTAACCTGACTGTCATCTTTACAGCCTACACGGCCATTAAGGGGAGTTTTCTGTGTTTCGGAATAAATCACAATGGCAGCGTATGAGGTTTACCTCGCAATGAGATCAGAACGAGAGGAATAATGCAGAGCAGAAAAGCGCTCAGCCGTAAGAGTCATAAAATATCGCTGGCTCGGGTCAAACCCCCCGTCAATCAAAGAAGGGCGTTATGTGAAACAGTATGGGAATGGTTACAGCACGGAGAGTTTTGAGAAGAGAGCTCTTGCTGCTTTCTGATATTCTGTGTCACTAAACTCTTCAGAAATATTCCATCTTTAAAGATCGGGGAAATCTTTAAAGGGTTGGGGAACGCTTTTCAAGGTACTTTAAGGTAATTGCATAACTAATTTCCTGACACCTTGAATACATGTGAGTATAAATGCCTATAAACCTTTTTAGGTTAAAAGTTAGTAATGATTGCACAAAAAAATCATGAATTATTTATTCATAAATATCACATTTTTGGAGGATTGCACCATGTAACATTTTATCATTAAATTATCTGATATTTAAAGCGACATACAGACTTGTGAATATCTTAGTATTCACAAGTGTGTATGTGAGTATCAGATACTAAAGTTTTCAATAAATAAATAATAATAATAGATTATGCCAAAATACTTCAATAATTTCACTTATTTAATGATACTTTTTTTTTCTTCATCATGCAATTTCTTCATTATGAAATTAATTTTAATTTAGAAATGATCTGATTTATTAAAAAATGATCTGATTAATTTGATCGTTCCTTCCCAGCTAACAGGGAACGTTCTCAAAACGTTTCAATATGTTAGCACAAAACTGTTTTGTACATTGTGCATGGAACATTTTTTTTTCCCCTAAACATTTTAGTTGCACATTTGTCTGATATTTTTTAAACGTTACTTGAATGTTCAGAGAACATTCAAAAGTATAACCTTCCCATATAATGTCTGCAAAATGATAAAACCTAATGTTCCCTTTAGGGGTTCATGAACTGCATTATTTTATTGCTTTATAATGTTTACTGCGATGCACTTATAATGTTAATATGATTTTTACATCAAAAATTCACAATTAAGAAATAAAAGTAATTTTTTTCCTACCCTGATTGTAGCCCTCTGATTTGAACGCTGTTTTAAGGGGCGTGTCTGCTGTGAGACTTCAGTGTAAACGCCCACTGCTGTGATTGGCTGACATCTTTGCATATGGAAATTGCTAAGCATTACACGTGGAACTCTCTAAAAAACTTTTAGCACATTTTTACTATTACGGTTCTCGAGGTTTACTAATCGTAAAACGTGTTGATTATAGCATTATATTTAGATCGTGGCATGAAAGGTCGCAGTGATGAGCATGTAACCGATCACAGACATGTTGTTGAGCGCATGAAAGCAGCGATCTTGTCATTGCAACTCAATTTCTGCACACTAACCAGTGCTTTCATCATAACTAACAGTGCAAACACAATGTAAATAAGAGATTTGTTGATTCTAACGGGAGATTTGGCAACACTCGCGCTGTTTGATTGACAGTTCCAGCGATTGTAAAGGGAGCGTTCTTTGATCGCTTTCTATATATAATTTAATCACAGTTTTTATCTACTACGTGTCATGTGTGAAACAGTGGGCGGGGCTACAATAGTGATGAAGTAGGCATTGATGTTCTTCTGCAGAGGCTGTCTTTCATCTCTCTATAACGTAATAAATAGGCACATTCCACGAGTCATAATCTGTTTCAATAAAAGCTGTTTTTGGACTAACAGTGTTTTCAGTTCTGAAATTTACAGGATAATCTTATAGTATGATGATCTCTTATATGTCAAAAGCTACATCTATTTTGAGCATTCAGAAAAAATTCTGAAATAATGTTTTCATAACGTAATGGGAACGTTAGCAAAACATTCTTAGAACATATTTTTATTAGCTGGGTTACTAATGCGTTACCCCCACCACTTCTTATAAGTATATAAACTTTGTTACATTCCTAATATTTCCTGGTATTTGCATTTATGTCACGTAAGTGAACACCTCGTATCTCTGGCCAAAGAGCATAATGGATTCCTGTAAAGTCAGCTCTCTAGGTCTACAATGTCCATTATCAAAATCCTTACCTTCGGAGATGCCGCATAATGTCAAGAAAATGCCAACTTCTCATTCTCCCTATTAGACAGCTGCGTATCATTTGAAACTGAACCCAGACACTGAGCATAGTAAGAAGGCAAAAGTGACTGAAACACTAGAATGAAACAAGTTTCTGTTAATTCGATGCACGTTGCCCGAACCGCTGGACTTAAGTGAATTTGACTTTCCGTCTTATTTGAGGGAGCACTTTCTTTACGCTCCAGAATAAATCACATCACCTGCAGGACAAAATACCAAATATAGTGTGTCACAGTGGTCTGTCAAAATGCCAGTATATCCAATCTCAGGACCCGACGTGGAGTGCCTCTGCAAAATGACCATAAGGCTGAGATCATTTTTTTGAGGTAAATGGTGAGTGGGCCATTTCCTGATGAAGAGGCAAGAGTCTAGTAACGGACCCATGTTGAAATATTACCCCAAAAGTAAGAGTTCATGATGACAAAAACTGAAAAACAACCATGGCGAGGCTGAAATGTCCGCCTTCTGCCAAAAGCAAAACACATCTGACACGCCTGTATGGCTCATGAAATCTCATCTGAATATCAAAATAAATAGATTGTGGGATTAATGTCCAAATACCTTACGATTATATTAATAAAACATGCTAAAATAAACACTGGTGAATATATCTGATCCAGCTTGAGATATTTGGACCAAAACCCAATAATGAAAGCCAGATGGTAGAAACAAATGACTCATGATGCTTGTATTGACTGTATAAATACAAGCAGATTGGTGACGCAATGTAAAACAACGGCATCGTTTACTTTGCTGATGAAAATCCAGACACAATGGCATCGAAGGTAAAACACAGCTATATGGCATATGTTCCACTCCATGAAATACTGCATTTTGGAAACATTTGCCTCAAAACATAATGTCAGCATTGATGGGTGAATGTAGAAGTATGTAAAATAACTGGTAACACTTCAGTTTATGGTCCAATTCTGATTATTAACTAGTTGCTTATTAGCATGCATATTACTAGGATATTGGCTGTTTATTATTACTTATAAAGCACATATTAATGCCTTATTCTGCACCCCTTGATCCTACCTAATACCTACACTTAACAACTACCTTACTAACTATTAATAAGCAGTAATTAGGAGTTTATTAAGGCAAAAGGCATAGTTAATAGTTAGTTAATAGTGAGAATTTGAGCCTAATCTAAAGTGTGACCAAATAATTGTAAAAATGAGAACTTCTGCCTACATCCCAGGGCCATTTCAGATCGTATATGGGCCACCTAACCCTAAACTTAAAGGTATAGTTCACCCTAAAATGAAAATTACTCACCCTGGTGTTGTTCTAATGCCGTATGCCCTTCTTTCATTTATGGATCAAAAGGATCTTTTTTTTTTCTCTCTCTCTTTTTTTTAAATGTCCCACTCGTATTCGTCCATGTAATGGCAGTGAATAGCGACCAGCATCAAGATTTTTTCAAAAAGACACAAAAGTAGTACAGAATGATCCCATGTGTCACGTGTCGTTTATTCCAAGTGTTCTGGGTGGGTATACGATATGAAATTTACTGTATTATTTAACGAAAATCCTGACCGTGGCCATTGGTCTTCAGTCTTCGTTCGCGTGGCTCTGTTAGTGATGCAGTTCATGCCGTCTCGCCCAGAAAAAGCACACCAACTGTGAGAACATTTTTAAAATGCCATATAACAATGCAATCGAGTCGGCTTGAGCCAAGGACTCATGTTACTAGAATAAACGTGAGTGCAAATTTGAACAGGTGGTGGCGCTAGAGGGATTGAGTTAGAGACTCCAAAATTGTGGTGGTTAATGTTCAGACTGTCCTCTATCAGTGTACCAATTTTCACAACTTTTTACCATACGGTTCTATGGGCTCCCATAGACTCAAATCGGAAGAAGAATAAAAACTAAATAATTAAGCACATAATCATCATATCAGAATGATTTCTGAAGGATCATGTAACACTGAAGACTGGTGTAATGATGCTGAAACTTTTGATCTACATCTATATAATAATAATGATAAATTGAATATAATATAATAAATATTAATTAAATATATATAATTAATATATATATATATATATATATATATATTTTTTTTTTTTTTTTTTTTGCATTTAAAATTTACTTGGCTCTGATGGGATCATTTGAATGACTAAAGTCTAAAAATGTTACTCACTCTTCGCTGTGCAGAACACGTACTAAACCGTACATGGTATATGCTGTTTCTAAACACATGGATCAACTGCTTGAGTGCCTGAATATTAAACTTAAAATCTGTCATGAATGTAACATTATTGGTAAAGTGGGAGCACTTACGGCTCAAGTTCAGAAACGCACCACACATTGGCCCCATCTTTGTAAAATGGAAAATAAGTCAGATCAAGGTTTGGCAAGAATAGTTTGTGGTCTGGAGATTAAAGCTCAGTTTTTTGTGAGTGCAATGGACCAAATGCTGTCAGGTATATTGCTACAAATTCTCTTGGTTTATCTTGAATACACTGAATGTTGCCATGGTAAATGAAGGGATTGGAATCATAAGGAATTTAACGCTTGGTTCTGATTCATCTCAACAATTCTGCTTCCTTTAACGGGTACATTAACGATTCTTTTGAATTTGAGGTAGATATATTTGGAAAACAGAAATGCAGTTCTGCTGTCAAAACATGGAACAAAAAAAGTGGAAATATTTAATTCATTCTTTTATTTTCATAAAATACAGCTGACAAAACTGTCTACTGTTTACGCTGTCTCAATGCTTGTTATGTAAGAGTTTTGTCACATGAAATACAAATCTACTTTCCATTTTGCTTATTATAAATCATAATTTATTTGTGGATTAATTTATCATTCATCATTAAAAACAGCGATAAAGTTCCATTGTACTATGAAGCTTTGAAAATGAAACTAGATTAGTTAAGCAGATTGCTTAGTGTTTTAAATTTATGAGATCATAAATGATGGGAACCAAGATTAACCACTTAAAATTTAATATAACAGTTTCATATAATGCAACTTTTATTTTCGGCCCACAGACCTCTATCAAGTTTTATTTTTGGCCCTTCAATGTAAAAAGTTTGGGAACCTTTGATATAGATGTAGATCAAAAGTTTCAGCATCATTACTCCAGTCTTCAGTGTCACATGATCCTTCAGAAATCATTCTGATATGATGATTTAGTGCTCAATTATTTAGTTCTTAT
Source organism: Elopichthys bambusa (assembly GCA_037101425.1). Lineage (NCBI taxonomy): Eukaryota > Metazoa > Chordata > Actinopteri > Cypriniformes > Xenocyprididae > Elopichthys > Elopichthys bambusa. The sequence continues at coordinate 29,047,037 of CM074449.1, forward strand.
TCTTGAGTCTATGGCAGCCCATAGAACCTATGGTAAAAAGTTGTAAAAATTGGCACACAAATAGAGGACAGTCTGAACATTAACCACAACAATTTTGGAGTCTCTAACTCAATCCCTCTAAAAGAACCGGCTCAAAAGAGTCAGACTGTGATTTGATTCACTCTAATGAACAGGTTCAATCGAATCATTAGCTCAGGAATCATGCTGAACACTTTTTATAGTATTTTAATACTACATTCTGTCCGCGTCGGCAGACGAACGCGCGTGCGAGAACCGTTAACAGAAGCAAACGTTGTTCTGAATAACAACGTTTAACATTATAACTTGTATGATCTAATCTCCGTGGCAATCAATGTAAACAGACATCAGTAAAACCTGATATTCTTGTGGTACGCACATTAATACTAACAAGACTCTTAAAGAATTAATGATGATTTCCAACACATCACAATAAACACAGTGTGTGTTCAAAATAAATTTACCTCATTCAGCAAGACCGCATGATGACCTGGTGAAATAAACTAGTTCACAATTAATTAGCACTGTATGGCAGAAGTTTTCATGACCTTAAACAGCCTCTGGAGGAGAAGACCTGTGTTGGTTGGCCTTGTAACAGGATGTAAAGCTGCTGTGAAATATGATATGCGAATGATTTATTATGTGCATTCCAGTATATTGGACAATTTGTAGTGCAGAACAAATGGCAGACAGTAACATTCAATCTACCATTTCAGTGTTGCGTTTCCTTCTTTCTGTTCTGCTCTCCCTCCTAGACTAGAGGACTGCTGGCAGACACATATTCCTCTTGCTCAAACAGTTTGGTTAATGTTAATGTTGGCGTATTTGGACCAATAAGCACCAGGCCCATCTTCCTGGAAACAGTTACCACAATCTGTTAGCTTAGGACCAATCAGATCCTCGATTCTAAGTGTGAATGTGCATTCTTGTGTCTATACTTACAGTATGTGTCACTCTTTTTGCACACGAGTGAGGCATCATTTGGCCAACAAGCTGGAGAGTTTTGCTGACGTTATTGTTTTTAAGATATCTTTGGTTTCATGATAAAGTTGGCATGTTTTCTGAGTCACTCCTGGCAGAGGTAGCATTGACCCCTTGTGAAAAAGAAGTGCGCTTAATTGTATATAATGTGCATTTGTAGTGTACTTCAAATCTTGAAAGTACACTCTAAAATATGCTGGGTTAAAAACGCAACGATTGGGTTGTTTTAACCCAGTGGTTGGGTTAAATGTTGGGTTAAACATGCTGGGCAGTTTTATTTAGCTCAAATATTGTTTAAAAATCAGATATGGTTGGCTTAAAATGAACAAAAAATAGGTTGGAAATGAAAAATCAGACACATAATTACAAAAGGTGAACATTATTAATCAATTTAATAAACAATTTAATAAATGTATTATTAATTACATTTATTAATAAATGTTAATTTCCAACCTATTTTGGGTTCATTTTAAGCCAGCCATATATTAATTTTTAAACAATAGTTGAGTTAAATAAAACTACCCAGCACGTTCGGCAAACATTTAACCCAATCGCTGGGTTTATCCATTTTCAACCCAAGTTGGGTTGATTTTAGCCCAGCATTTTTAGTGTGTATATTTTGTATAACTGTATCGTACAAAATATAATATGAATGAAATAAAAGGTCTCTTAAAAAGGTCACTTAAGTACACTTTTAAAAAGTGGACTTTGTAGTAATGTCAAATTGTCAAAGTTTACCTTTAAAGTACATGTTAAATCATTGTTTTAATCACCTTTGTAATGTTTTAAAGAAGCACACATCCTGATGTGTTGACTAACATAAAGCACATGTAAAGTATACTGTTATTTATTATTACATTTAAAGTTAATATGCTTAATTGCAACTTCATCTTTACAAAGGTGAAATTACAAATATACACTGCTCAAAAAAATTAAAGGAACACTTTGAAAACACATCAGATCTCAATGGGAAAAAATATCATGCTGGATATCTATACTGATATGGACTGGGCAATGTGTTAGGAACGAAAGGATGCCACATCGCTTGATGGAAATAAAAATTATCAACCTACAGAGGACTGAATTCAAAGACAAAGCCCTGAAAATCAAAGTGAAAAAAATGATGCAGCAGGCTAGTCAGTTTTGCTGAAATTTCTTTGCAGCAACTCAAAATGGTACTCAGTAGTTTGTATGGCCCCCACGTGCTTGTATTTCCTTTCAGATCTGGACCAGGGCATCACTGAGCTCCTGGACAGTCTGAGGTGCAACTTGGCGGCGTCGGATGGACCTAAACATAATGTCCCAGAGGTGTTCTGTTGCATTTAGGTCAGGCTAGCGTGGAGGTCATTCAATGGTATCAATCCCTTCATCCTCCAGGAACTGCCTGCATACTCTCGCCACATGAGGCCAGGCATTGTCGTGCACCAGGAGGAACCCAGGACCCACTGCACCAGCGTAGGGTCTGACAATGGGTCCGAGGATTTCATCCCGATACCTAATGGCAGTCAGGGTGTCATTGTCTAGCATTGTCTGTGCGTCCCTCCATGGATATGCCTCCCCAGACCATCACTGACCCACCACCAAACCGGTCATGCTGAATGATGTTACAGGCAGCGTATCGTTCTCCATGGCTTCTCCAGACCCTTTCACGTCTGTCACGTGCTCAGGGTGAACCTGCCAATTCTGGTGTTCAATGACAAATACCAGTCGAGCTCCACGGTGCCAGGCAGTGAGCACAGGGCCTACTAGAGGACGTCAGGCCCTCAGGCCACCCTCATGAAGTCTGTTTCTGATTGTTTGGTCAGACATTCACACCAGTGGCCTGCTGGAGGTCATTTTGTAGTGCTCTGGCAGTGCTCATCCTGTTCCTCCTTGCACAAAGGAGCAGATACCGGTCCTGCTGATGGGTTAAGGACCTTCTACAGCCCTGTCCAGCTCTCCTAAAGTGTCTCCTGGAATCTCCTCCACGCTCTTGAGACTGTGCTGGGAGACACAGCAAACCTGGAAATGGCACGTATTGAGTGACACTGACCCTAGCCAAATGCAAAACTAGTGAAAAACAGTCCGAAAAGTTGAGTAGGGGAAAACATTTCAGTGGCCTCAACCTGTAAAATATATCCCAAGAGTTTAAATGACTTGATATTCTCTGATTAAAAAAGTGTACCTTTAATTGTTTTGAGCAGTGTATTTAAATATATGACATAGAAGATTCAATAGAAATGACAATAAAGTATATTTTAGTTTACCATAAATGCTCATCAGCATATTCAACAATACACTTTAATTGAATACAGTTAGTTCAACAAAGACGATTAAATTATGAAAGATGTGCTTAAGTCATAAGTGGATTATAAAAAACACTTAACTAAATAAAAAAGTAAACTATAATATATTTTAATTGAATTGTAAATATGCAATTAAGTGTCTGAAAACATTGCATTCTATTCACACTTAAGTAAATTAAGTTTAAATTTCCATAACAATTACTCTTTTTGAAAGTATGCTTTCAAAGTATTTTTTTTTTCTTCTTTTCTTTTTTTTTTTTCCACAAGGGTCAGAATTGTGTGGCTGCCCATTTTGGCTTGGTATATGATGCCATATCACTCTGACTGAGAGAGAGTTTGTAATATATGTGCACTATATAGGAGTTATATGTACCGGTATGCATCTGTTTACATGATCACTTGTACTTGGCATACTTCCAGCCACCCTTTCCATGCTAAATCAGAGATTACTGCGTAATCAAACTCTCATCATGTTGTTCTTAAAGGCTTCTGTCAAAAGGCAGGGCCATAGGAAATGACTCAATAAGTAATCAGTGTTCTTGGCCCTAAAGTCACTTTTCAAATCCAGATCTGTTCTGTTCACGTCTGCAACAATTCAAACTTTGTTGTTCAGGTTTTAGCATTCAAAATCAGTGATCGGTGCTTTATCATTCTGTAAACTGATTACAAAAACAAAGAAGTTCTTCCTGTAACAGTAAAGGGCGACGGCCTGTGCAGAAGGCGCAGCTGATGTAGTCAACGACCTGAAGCTGTACTAAATTACTGCTGTAAATGTCCGTAGAGGCTGAGTCACCGTATGATTGTATGACCACAGCCATAGCATTGAACTGGAGTCAAATGAACATGTGTGAGATAAGAATCAAATGGGGAGCTGGCTTTTTATTCAGAATCCCCATTTGCACAAACAATTTTGGGTAAATTTAGCATTAATGTGCCATTGCAATACTTTCTTTATAATAACAAGAATGAGAAGGATATATTTGCAGAGAGGTTTTGGTTTTGCATCATCTTCCATTAGAAATGCGATCTTTTTCTTTCATTTTTTCATGTGCGTCACACACTAAAAGATGTCTATGCAATTCAGCTACAATGATGCATTCTGATATGCCAATTTTTGCAGACATTTTGCAATCAGTTAAGACAGGTGTACCTTTAGATAAGATGAAATCTAATGCAATTCTGAACAGGGCTTGAGGAAAAAATGAATAATATAATATTTTGTCTAGACTACCCTTCACAATTAATTAAATGATCATAAATTACACTGTGGCCAAACCAACTCAAAAGCTTCTTCTCTTGGTATTGATGAGTCACATCGCCCAGTGGAAAGTTTTTTGAATCAGAATTGCATTTTTATTTGCCAAGTCGCTTTGCACTTACGAGAATCTAACTACTTGAGCTGCTCCCAAGGTAACACTGAGCAGAGCGCTCAGTCATCCAGCACTCAGCACACTATAAATATATAGAAGTTATACAATGTGGAGGTGCAGAGAGGAAATAATACAGTAATGTGTTCATTATGCCATAGTCAAGGTCATGGGTTCGATTCCCAGGGATGCATGAACTGAGGAAATATATCATTTGAATGCAGTGCAAGTTACTTCGGATAAAAGCATCTGCCAGAATTCACAGACTTTCAGATATCAGTACGTATATAGACCTATTTTGTGTTTGCAAACAGCGATGATGTTTTTTTTTTGTGGGCGGAGCCTACCTGGTGGCAGAAAATGACAGTTCTGTGGAAGCCACGGAATAAAAGAATAAAAAAAAGTTTGAGTTTATATCTCACAATTCTTAAATGGAAAAAAAAAAACAGAATTGTGAGATATACTCCTTATTCAGACATTTTCCCCCCCTCAGGATTGTGATATAAACTCACAATTGCGAGTTATATAGTTCGAAATTGGAGATACAAACATGCAAATGCAAGAAAAAAAGTCAGAACTGTGAGATAAAAATGTTATAGGCTATGTTTAAAAGTTATCTAGGCTATGTTTAAATATTATTTCTTGCTGTAACTGCTATGTATGTACACCGATTAGGCATAACATTATGACCACTTTCCTAATATTGTGTTGAAAACGTGATTCATCGGACCAGGCCACCTTCTTCCACTGCTCCGTGGTCCAGTTCTGATGCTCATGTGCCTACTGTTGGCTCATTCGGCGGTGGACAGGGGTCAGCATAGGCACCCTGACTGGTCTGTGTCTATGCAGCTCCGTACACAATGTACACATGTATTCTGACACCTTTCTATCAGAACCAGCAGTAACTTCATGAGCAATTTGAGCTACAGTAGCTCGTCTGTTGGATCGGACCACACGGGCCAGCCTTCTCTGAGTCTTGGCCGCCCATGACCCTGTCGTCGGTTCACCGCTGTTCCTTCCTTGGAGCACTTTTGATAGATACTGACCGCTGCAGACCGGGAACACCCCACAAGAACTGCAGTTTTGGAGATGCTCTGACCCAGTCGTCTAGCCATCACAATTTGGCCCTTGTCAAACTCGCTCAAATCCTTACGCTTGCCCATTTTTCCTGCTTCTAACACATCAACTTTGAGGACAAAATGTCCACTTGCTGCCTAATATATCCCATGCAGGTGCCGTGATGAAGAGATAATCAGTGTGATTCACTTCACCTGTCAGTGCTCATAATGTTATGTTGATCGGTGTATATCTCCTATGAACTGCATATGTGAATATTATGTAGACTTACTGTTTACATCAAATTCATTCTTTAATAGTAGACTAATCATTGAGATGGACAAATCATACACTCTAAAAAATGCTGGGTTAAAAACAACACAAGTTGGGTTGAAAATGGACAAACCCAGTGGTTGGGTTAAATGTTTGACCCAACCTGCTAGGTAGTTTTATTTAGCCCAACTATTGTTTAAAAATTACTATATGGCTGGATTAAAATGAACCCGAAATTAAAAATCAGACACATAATTACTAGAGGCAACAATAATAATCAAAAGGTGAACATTTATTAATAAGCAATTTAATGAATGTTTATTGTTTAATTATTATTCTTAAAACTTATTAATAAATGATCATTTATTAAACATATTAATAAATGTTCATTTCCAACATATTTCCAATATATTTTGGGTTCATTTTAAGCAAAAAAATACAGTAATTTTTAAACAATAGTTGTGTTAAATAAAACTACCCAGCAGGTTGGGTCAAAACAGTTGGGTTGTTTTTAACCCACCATTTTTAGAGTGTATGATATTGTACGAGGTTTTGTATAATTTCTTATAAACAATCCTTTATTTCAAAAATGTCAGTTGCCATCGTATGTAAAACTATTTTTAACAATTTAGATTTTTTTAATCTTTTACAATTATTATGAATGCAGTTCATTCAATTGCCATGAATTCACTTACATTTTTTTACATTTATCACAATGCAGGACTGATTATGTAAACTGCGAATATGATTAAAATTGTAGAAAAACTTAAGAAAAGAAATAATATGCATACACTTTTAGGTGTCCATTTATATAAACTTAAACCTAAAAGCTTCACGTCCATGTTATTTGTCTATTTTGAGCCACATGGCGTTTTACTTTTCATCCATATTATCTTATTTTAGAAGACTTGCCTGCTTCCCGTTACTCTTTGTTTCTCTGGTTGCCATCAAAAACACTGTTCCTCTGGCAGGAGGATGTGGCATGAAGATACATGTGAAATAAAACAAACTGCAGAGCAGTTTCTAAAAGCACGCATGCATTCTTTTTGTGCCTTTGGTCATTTTTAGGAAACAAAAGAAATCTCACAGATGGGGACTGATAAATTGAATGTTCTAGACAAACACCGGCTCTCTGCTGGTTTGATCGTATTCTCACAGAGCTCTTGACATTTTCCATGCAGAACAACCTAGTCTAAATGGCTGTAATACATGGCTCCTCATATATCCTCCGAATGCCTCTATTCTCCTTCGTACTTTCATGTGCGCTCCAAGCTGAAGCGCTTGGGAATAGCAAAACAAATTGTCTGCATGCATCTTCCTACAGTGACAGCCTCCTTATATACTAGTAAACCAGTGCAGACTCGCAGCGTGAGACGATATAAGTCTTTATCGTAGTGTTTGGGGTGCTTGTGCACCACAGCTGCCTCTTGCTCTCTGCCAAAGAGATACTAATTGGCTGTCTTTTTGTCTCTGTGGCCCCTCCTGCTCACAGGGGCCCTGAAGATCTTGGCCGCCGCTGCAGCTTCTGTGGAACCGAGCCAGAAGGGTTAGCGAAGGGCGAAGAGCCATTTCTTCAACTGTCAGCCACAGACCGGCAGGTAAAGGGGGATTTTTCTTTGCTTTGTAAAGGGTTAGTCGAGGTGTATTGAATCCCCATAACCCTCAGGCTTAAAAAAAAGATGATGAGTGCTTTGGCAGTCCAAGAAAAACAAACTACGAAGAGAGGTCTGAATGTGGGATCTGAAGACATTAGCCAGAAGAACGATCTACAACCGATCCAATCATTTTAAATTCGCCTTATAAACACGTGATAATATCAGAAATTCCAGTCCCTGCTCAAATCTATGTAGGTTTGCGACACATTTGCATAATGATAACCTATGGTCTTTATTGGCTGCCCGTGAACAACGTCTCCTTTGCCCCGCCCTCAAACACTGTAGTTGTAGCTGAGACTGGAAGAGTTTGGTTCGTTTTGTTTATGTTGAGAAAGCAAATCCATATAAATGAGATTGATACGGTAAAACTAACGCCATCGTTACTGTTTGTATTGGAGCTGAAATTCAGATATGGTAATAGGTGTTTGGTTTCTGAGACGTGCTGTAAGCAGTCGACCAATCACAACAGACTGGGCCATCTGACCAATCAGAGCAGAGCTGGCTCTCAGAAAGGAGAAGTTCAGAGAGAGAGAGACCAGATCGAACCATTTCAGACACTGTGAGAGCGATGTATATTATGAGAAAGTTAGTGTTTTTTGACCTTGGATGCATGTAACCCTACTGTAGGAGACTCCAAAATAAAATTAGCTATCTTTAAAATGGCATAATAGGGCACTTTAAATATTCCACATTTAATTTACTGTATGTTAAGATCAATTAACAGCTTTTGTGGCATAGTGTTGTCCCACATTTTCTTTAAAAAAAGAGCCAAAATCAAGTTTTTAAAAGCAGAAATGTGAAGCTTATCATTTTATAAAAGCACGTACATACATTTTTAAAACTTGAGCTTCACAGATGTTTAAATCATAATTTATCATCAGCAAATCATCTGTTTAATCATCAACAAAGTAGTAAAATTGGATTTAACTTTACACAGAAAATGTTAGGGTTTTTTGCGTATTGTTGATATACTATTGAAATGTTGATGGATTGACTCCTAAATGACTCACTGTAACCCAGATATCTGTTTATTTAAGATTTTTAAGATTTTGTCTCAAAAATGCTTGTACTGAACCTGAATATTCCCTTAAATCTGTCCGTGAACACCTGGCCGAAGCTTCCACCTGTATGTTGCACATGTAAGGCATACACCAGCTGTGTGAAAGGAGGATCAGAGGGTGGTGTGATGACAGGGCGAGTGCTAATTGAAAGGGCTTAGCGCTGATGTCACAAATCCAGCATTGACTGGCTCTACAGCTGCACAGGTCAGCATAACCGACCCTATCAGTCAGAGCTTTGAACCGCAGCAGAGACCCTTTGCTCGGCCTGAAAGAATGGCCGGAGGGCACGACGAGAACGAAAGCTCCTCCCTGCATCTGCCGGTGACACCTGGAAGAATCCGGGGAGGTGCGAGAGCTTTTAGCCGCGTGGGAGATTACATGCTGACAGGACATAAAGGCTGACAACAGTCATTACACTCCAGCGGGGTTATGCCCTTGTCAAGGTGACTGGTTATGAACTAAGAAACAGTTTCACGATAATATGGCTGCTCTTTTGCACTGATCAAACTGTATCAGAGCTTTTGTAAAATTAAATGAAAAATGTTAAAGCTTCACAAACACATAACCCTGTCTATTCATATCTATATTCTGAAGATTTTTAAAGAGGGGTTAGTTCATGTATCACTTGCCTGAAATTCTTTCCCTAAAAATGTGGTGAAATGTTTCTCTGGCTGTTGAAAGTATTCTCTGATTTATGGTATATGATAAAAAGAGAGAGAGAGAGAGAGAGAGAGATCCAAAATCATTTAACTCTGATATGTTGATCCTGTCTTTGTCCAATGTTCAGATTTCTGTTCTGGAAATGTATGCAAATCAGTGAATATTTAGTGCCGCATTTGCATATTTGACCTTAACATTACAGAAAGATACAATATTTCAGGTTTTTGATTCATACCTCATTTTCTAAAATTCTAAAAACAACCCAAGTTGGGTTGAAAATGGACAAACCCAGCGATTAGGTTGTTTTAACCCTGCAGTTGGGTTAAATTTGGGCAGTTTTATTGAACTCAACTATTGTTTAAAAATTACTATATGTCTGACCAAAATAAGTTGGAAATTAAAAATCAGACACTAGAGGCAACAATAATAATCAAAAGGTGAACAATGATTAATAAGCATTGTTCAATTATTATTCATTCAATTTATTAATAAATGTTCATTTATGAAACATATTAATAAATGTTAATTTCCAACATACTTTGGGTTCATTTTAAGCAAGAAATAGAGTCATTTTTAGACAATAGTTGAGTTCAATAAAACTACCCAGCAGGTTGGGCAAACATTTAACCCAATTGCTGGGTTAAAACAACTCAATCGCTGGGTTAAAGCAATCCATTCGCTGGGTTAAAACAACTCCATCGCTGGGTTAAAACAACTCAATCGCTGGGTTAAAACAACTCAATCGCTGGGTTAAAACAACTCAATCGCTGGGTTAAAGCAATCCATTCGCTGGGTTAAAACAACTCAATCGCTGGGTTAAAGCAATCCATTCGCTGGGTTAAAACAACTCAATCGCTGGGTTAAAACAACTCAATTGCTGGGGTAAACAAATCAATCGCTGGGTTAAAACAACTCAATTGCTGGGGTAAACAAATCAATCGCTGGGTTAAAACAACTCAATCGCTGGGTTAAAGCAATCCATTCGCTGGGTTAAAACAACTCAATCGCTGGGTTAAAACAACTCAATTGCTGGGGTAAACAACTCAATCGCTGGGTTAAAACAACTCAATTGCTGGGGTAAACAAATCAATCGCTGGGTTAAAACAACTCAATCGCTGGGTTAAAACAACTCAATCGCTGGGTTAAAGCAATCCATTCGCTGGGTTAAAACAACTCAATCGCTGGGTTAAAACAACTCAATTGCTGGGTTAAAACAACTCAATCGCTGGGTTAAAGCAATCCATTCGCTGGGTTAAAACAACTCAATCGCTGGGTTAAAGCAATCCATTCGCTGGGTTAAAACAACTCAATTGCTGGGTTAAAACAACTCAATCGCTGGGTTAAAGCAATCCATTCGCTGGGTTAAAACAACTCAATCGCTGGGTTAAAGCAATCCATTCGCTGGGTTAAAACAACTCAATCGCTGGGTTAAAACAACTCAATCGCTGGGGTAAACAAATCAATCGCTGGGTTAAAACACCTCAATCGCTGGGTTAAAGCAATCCATTCGCTGGGTTAAAACACCTCAATCGCTGGGTTAAAGCAATCCATTCGCTGGGTTAAAACACCTCAATCGCTGGGTTAAAGCAATCCATTCGCTGGGTTAAAACAACTCAATCGCTGGGTTAAAGCAATCCATTCGCTGGGTTAAAACAACTCAATCGCTGGGGTAAACAAATCAATCGCTGGGTTAAAACACCTCAATCGCTGGGTTAAAACAACTCAATCGCTGGGTTAAAGCAATCCATTCGCTGGGTTAAAACAACTCCATCGCTGGGTTAAAACAATCCATTCGCTGGGTTAAAACAACTCAATCGCTGGGTTAAAACAACTCAATCGCTGGGTTAAAACAACTCAATTGCTGGGTTAAAACAACTCAATCGCTGGGTTAAAGCAATCCATTCGCTGGGTTAAAACAACTCAATCGCTGGGTTAAAGCAATCCATTCGCTGGGTTAAAACAACTCAATCGCTGGGTTAAAACAACTCAATCGCTGGGGTAAACAAATCAATCGCTGGGTTAAAACACCTCAATCGCTGGGTTAAAGCAATCCATTCGCTGGGTTAAAACACCTCAATCGCTGGGTTAAAGCAATCCATTCGCTGGGTTAAAACAACTCAATCGCTGGGTTAAAACAACTCAATCGCTGGGTTAAAGCAATCCATTCGCTGGGTTAAAACAACTCAATCGCTGGGGTAAACAAATCAATCGCTGGGTTAAAACACCTCAATCGCTGGGTTAAAACAACTCAATCGCTGGGTTAAAGCAATCCATTCGCTGGGTTAAAACAACTCAATCGCTGGGTTAAAACAACTCAATCGCTGGGTTAAAACAACTCAATCGCTGGGTTAAAGCAATCCATTCGCTGGGTTAAAACAACTCAATCGCTGGGTTAAAGCAATCCATTCGCTGGGTTAAAACAACTCAATCGCTGGGTTAAAGCAATCCATTCGCTGGGTTAAAACAACTCAATCGCTGGGTTAAAGCAATCCATTCGCTGGGTTAAAACAACTCAATCGCTGGGGTAAACAAATCAATCGCTGGGTTAAAACACCTCAATCGCTGGGTTAAAGCAATCCATTCGCTGGGTTAAAACACCTCAATCGCTGGGTTAAAACAACTCAATCGCTGGGTTAAAGCAATCCATTCGCTGGGTTAAAACACCTCAATCGCTGGGTTAAAACACCTCAATCGCTGGGTTAAAGCAATCCATTCGCTGGGTTAAAACACCTCAATCGCTGGGTTAAAGCAATCCATTCGCTGGGTTAAAACAACTCAATCGCTGGGTTAAAACAACTCAATCGCTGGGTTAAAGCAATCCATTCGCTGGGTTAAAGCAACTCAATCGCTGGGTTAAAACAACTCAATCGCTGGGTTAAAACAACTCAATCGCTGGGTTAAAGCAATCCATTCGCTGGGTTAAAACAACACAATCGCTGAGCTAAAACAACCCAATTGCTGGGTTTGTCCATTTTCAACCCAACTTGGGTTATTTTTAACCCAGCATTTTTTTTGTAAAAAAAAAAAAGTTGCCTTATTATACTGTGATTAATTGACTGGGGACGTATAGTGATATCTAAGTTTTTACCCTATTTACTAAAAGTGATAATTATAGTAAGGAAGTGTATACAAAGAATTGTTTTTATTTCTTTTAATGATAAAATAATTGTTTCTTATAAGTAAAATCATTTATGACACACACTGAAAAATAAAGGACTTTTATTTTTAGAGGCGCAAATATTTTGAAATGCCTTGCGTCGCGGCATGACTCGTTGAAGCGAGGGTAGCAGTATCTCTGTATGTTTGCACTATGCCAAATCTCAACAGATTGCGTACTTGTTAACTCATGTTTTACACACCTCTGTTCTTTGCATTTCTCCACACTTCCTCATGGGCCTGGTAAAGGATTATGGGATACGGTGAGTTTGAGCCATCTGGGGCTCCTCCAGCGATAGAGTCCACCCACACAGCCAGTCCCTCGTGAGCCAGACTCGCAGCCTGAGAGATTGCACTCCTCCGCTTATTTTGTCTGACTTTCATAAACAAGTCCAGGGGTCAAATAATCTCTCTGTATATCTGTCTGCGACTCAAGCTGACTGCTTTTAATATTTAGACAGGCAGTAATGTTCCTTATACTGATCTGCCTACACCGTTAGCCTTTAAAATCCCTTGTGGAACTGCCAAGTTACTGTGTGGGCCAAAGTTTGGCTACCCTCAAAACAGTTTAATCATGTTTGCCTGCAGATTTGAGCTGTATTGGATGACTTCGGTGTTTATTTTAAGTCCCATATCAGGCGCTAACAACCCGTTTGTTTATGTCATTGTCCCAGAGGGTGCGTGATGACATCATAATACAGTGTCACAGTGTTTTGATGACCTCCGAACTCCTGTCAGTATTAGAAAACTGGGCTGTAAGAGAGTGCGTAAAAGCTGTTAGTGGTAGAAAAGTCGCTAATTAATACCTGATGCTGATATAAAAGTTTTCAGCTACACTTTATGTGCCATTACACCGATTTCCCACAAATGAGGTTTATTCATGAGACATTTGTGCCCAATATAGTCGAAAAAATCAAATCTGAGCAGCCATTTATGAGAAATTATACTCAGGCGAGGCTGATTATTCTTCTTTAATGATGCAAATGAGAGCGCACTGTTTACTCGCCCTCCTGCTAAATGAAAAGTTAAAAAGTTGACCTGTCTCGCAGTAAGAATAAATGTGAAAAGATAGTGTTTTAGCGTAGGAGTGATACACTACATCTGTGAATTGTTAATACTACAAGAGAGGAACTGATAAATATTTGAAAAAGAAGGAAGTTAACAAATATACAGTGACCCATCCACATCCCCATGCATTATGTGTTGTACACGTATGAAACAGGTGTGTATGTGTAGCCATGATGTCATAAGACAAAATACATAGCAAACCGTGTCAAACATGTGGGCCTTAAAGGGATAGTTCACCCAAAAAAAAAAAAAAAAAAAAATCTGTCATTTACTCAACAGGTTTGGTACAACATAAAGGGTGAGTAAATGATAAGCAATTTTGCATTTTAGGGATAAAGACACAATATTTCAGGTTTTTTCTAAAATTAAAAAATAACTGGGTTAAAAACAACCCAAGTTGGGTTAAAAATGGACAAACCCAGCGATTGGGTTAAATGTTTGCCCAACATGCTGGATAGTTTTATTTAACCCAACTATTGTTTAAAAATTACCGTATGTCCCAAAATAGGTTGATAATTAAAAATCAGACACATAATTACTAGAGGCAACAATAATAATCAAAAGGTGAACATTTATTAATAAGCAATATAATAAATGTTTATCGTTTATTATTCATTAAACTTATTAGTAAATGTTCATTTATTAAACATATTAATAAATGTTAATTTTGGGTTCATTTTAAGCAAGAAATACAGGCATTTTTAAACAACAGTTGAGTTAAATAAAACTACCCAGCATGTTGGGCAAACATTTAACCCAACCGCTGGGTTAAAACAACCCAATTGGTGGGTTTATCCATTTTCAACCCAACTTAGGTTGTTTTTAACGAAGCATTTTTTAGAGTATGACAAATTGAAGTAAATGAGGCCAATTTTTAGAGGATTTAAAAGCTAAATTTGTGGATCTTATAATTTATACACTCTAAAAAATGCTGGGTTGTTTCAACCCAAATTTGTTGGGTTAAATTGGGTTAAAAAACGGTTAGGTTTTTCTATTTTCGACCCAAATTTGAGTTGAAACAAGTGCAAAATCATTTACATTAAGCTAAATATATTAAAATGTTTGTATTATTTGAGCTATAAAGCTGTTTAAATCATAATATTAATGAGATGTTTAAAGGTTTTAGGCATGATGATGTCATTACTTTGTAAAATTGGATATAATTTTACACAGAAAAGTTTAGTAAGCAGTTTTTTTCACACTACAATCATGTTAACATGCATATTATTTACATTTTGTGACTATACTACTGAAACAAGTATTTAAACGTTTACGCATTTACAAGTGTCTTACTGTAACCTTCATCTTTTTCTCTTTTTTTGAACATACTTAGTCATATTGTGTTACATCCTGCCATCATGTATAAACATTATGCCACAAATGCCGTCATTTGTTCTTAACTTTTATTGAACCTGAAATATTTCTTTATTGGCCAAGTATTTTTTAATAGAACTAAATCCAGATCAATCAGACACCTGACTACAGTGTATATACATGTGTGTGTGTGTGTGTGTGTGTGGTTATATAAATCAGTCTGGAGGCGGTCTGTCTGTAATTACAGGTTAAACACCTCCACACAGCCCGAGTGCTGAGAGAGGCGGAGCACATATGGTGTCAATACATTTTAATTACACTTTCTAATTCACCCTTTCCTGCTCTGGACGTGCTAAGACACACTTCCCCTCAATAGACATATGACTGTGCATCAGGGCTCAAAAGTGCCTCTCCTGTGGAGCTACAGTGCCCTCTATAGGCTCACAGAAGAGGGATTAATATTGACCAAAAGACAAGACCGACAAAAGCTGTTATCCTTCCTCCCTGACAAGATGAAAACAACCTAATAATGACGTACTGCTTTTGTAAGAGACCTATAGTCAAAACAAAGAGTGTATATGATATTAATCCTCATGTTCTGTTGACTGTACAGAAACCTCGTTGATTTATGTGTGAAAATAAAAAAAGGTTACACTTTATTTGAAGGTGTTGCAGTGTAATAACATGTACTTGCCATAGGGTTAGGATAAGGGTTTGGTTTAGCATTAGTTGCATGCAATTATGCATAATTTACTGTTATTACTTAAGTAAGTGCATGTAACATATGTAACAAGGACATTGTTTTGAGTATTAAAACATGAGTTAATGATTTACATTAAGCTTTGTGATTGAAGGAAAAGAATGTTGTTGCATTTAGGGGTTTTATTTGTTCCCTGCTCATAAAATATCATAGGCTTCAAATCTAAATGAAAGATCCAATATTTATCCCAGAAAACCTCAACCAGACTGAGCGAGACATCAGCCAAAGCTGGAAGATTCACACAAGACTATCTTACGAGGTAATAATCGCTGACATGGCAAACCCATCATTTTCAGGACTTTTACAGACTGCTAAGTTTCCAGCCTTCTGACCCCCAAAGTCCATCATGTCTCTTTGAATCTATAACCCGCACTTATGTCTCTGTTAAAGCCTGAGAATGATGTCACTTCCAGCAGTGCATGTGCGATAATTAGCATTACCACGATTCCCTAGGTCGTAGGTCAAACAGTGAGATGAGAGCCAAATGTGTAAGAAGATTCGGTGCTCTCATAACAGAAATGCAGATGCTAATTTATATGATCTTCTTTCCCTTTAAAAAGGCAAGGCAGCAGCACATCTGTCTGGTTTATAAATGAACAAAGGGCCGCATAAAAAGGAGTTAAATCTGTGTTGCTTCTCAACTAAATTTATCTCGTTTTAAAGTTGTGATATAAAGGAAGTAGCGACATATTGTGCCATATATCCGAGTGAAGTGGTTTATCGAAAAAGAAAAATATGTGGACTAAATGACTGAAAAAATCTGACATCATTAGAGAGAAGTCGTTTCTGACGTTTTGATTCAAAACAAGTGTAACCAGGTGGAAAAGTTTAACATTTCAATCAGGACACTGGTTATCGAAGCCCTGATTTAAGTGTACTGCACATACAATCAATGTCTCATTTCAGAGGCTGCATCCTCCTCCGCTTGCATTTGTCGGCTGCATATGTCACAGAGGCGGTCTTATTTAAGAAAAGTAACCATTAGATTGCAAAGTAAGAAAGAAAGGACAGTATTTTACACCTCACGTAAAATAACTCGTAGTAGTAAGTCAGTTACTTTTCTTAAATAAGACATCCTTGATGATGTATGCAGCCTACAAATGCGACCTCCAGAGGACACAGCCTCCGAAATGAGATGCAGCTACAGTGTGTATTAATGCCTTCCTCATCCAGTGATGAAATGATACGCTGGCCCTTTAAGAAACATGTGTTGACAGTGTGTGTACACAACCACCCTATAATGATAAAAATCCACCCACTCTTTTTTTAATCCCCATAAATCATAAGCAGTGTCTCAGAACAAGCCGTTTTCATTTCCTGAGCAGTCATACAAAACAGGTTTTGCGAAAAAGTTCTTACTCAAGGATGGATCATTACAAACTGTAAAAGCAAGATGACAACGTAAATTAAAAGTGTAATTAAACTATACGTGTTCTATTTCCATGCAGCATATATTCTCTGGCTTTGTAGGCATCATTTTCTGACTCTAGTTTGAACTAAACACTGCTACTGACAGTTTCTGACTGACTGTGCGTGAGATTGTCCTGTTTTGTTGTTGCATGAGATCTTGAAGCTCTGCCCTCTTCTTGAAAGGGAGCACCAGCTCATTTGCATTTAAAGGGACACACAAAAAATAGGTGTGTTTTTGCTCCCCCCCCCCCCCCCCCACACTGTTTTTAAGATGCATTTAAGATTTCATTTCATGTCACCTTTTGTTTTGCTGAAAAACAAATCAGAAAAAAAACTAATTAAGAAGTCATCAAATGTAAAATAAGTCAATACAGAGACAGTTTCTGACTGTGCGTGAGATTGTCCTGTTTTGTTGTTGCATGAGATCTTGAAGCTCTGCCCTCTTCTTGAAAGGGAGCACCAGCTCATTTGCATTTAAAGGGACACACAAAAAATAGGTGTGTTTTTGCATTTAAGATTTCATTTCATGTCACCTTTTGTTTTACTGAAAAAAAAAATCCGAAAAAAAAAAAAACTAATTAAGAAGTCATCAAATGAAAAATAAGTCAATACAGAGACCACACATCTGCACCACCATTTAAGTTTATTGGATGTTGACCGTTTTTGTGGCAGCGTTAATAAAGAGAGTGACATTTGATTAGTAGTACTTTTTTGTTTTATCATGAGTGTTATATAAAGTTTCAAGTTGAGTAAAAATGGAAAATCACTGGTTACAGCAGTAATGTTACGTCTCATTAGAAGTGCATATTTACAGGTTGAAGTCTGGGTTGTTCATGGCAAAGTAATGAGGCCTGTGGTAGCTGGATTCTCCAGTAATTGAAGTGATGGAGCATTGCTACAGAGGGAAAACTCAACATGCAATGTATTTATGTTGTCATATGGTGATGTGTCTCGTTCTAACTAATATTGCCCTTTTTTGTGTGTGAATACCGCTTAGAGCCACAAGTTTGTTTTCTGAGAGGCTCCTTGTCAGGTTCGAGTTGAACTGATGAAAGCCTACAGTATGTTTGCTCTGTTCTACTTGCATTAGTTCAACTCAAGTGTGAGAGTTTGGTCTGGACAATTGGGTACGTCTTGGGTGTTATGCTGGGAAAAGGATGAAACGAAGTATGAAATACAGGAATCAAACAAAGAATCGAAAACTCAAAGTGTAAAAACATCTCAGTCCAGCAACAAATTTATTCATTATTCCCATTCAAGTTCTCATACGGTCATAATTGTGTATTTTTAAGTTAATGGAAGACCACTGCAAAGCTTTCAGACATCATCATGGTGAACTGAAGACTGAAGATTGGCAGTCGAGAAGGGGATAACCCAGCAGCTCTTGGATAAAAACAAGTCAACAGTGTCATTTAAGTGAGGCGTTAAATCGAAGTCTCGCCTTCGCCATGACAAACTGAAAAATGATTGCAAGTCAATTATTTTAACAGTTTGGCTTGGATAAGAATAACACTATATGGGAGGGACATTTGTTTTACCAACAGCAGGAGGAGGCTGAGATTTCTTTTCAACAGCACATTTTAAGATGTTAAGCCGGTTAGATCCCAAGACTTCTTCTTCTATGCCTTGCTTTCTTGTTTGCGAGCAAACTAGGGGATGTTTTTGAAACCCCACAAGATACAATCCTACATTAAGTCCTGACATGTGAATGCGAAGATAGTCGACTTGCTTAACCTGTTGATTTTACCTGAAATACAGGAATGGAATCAGACTCACCGTTAGCCTCCTGCCCGAGTAGACGGTGTCTGTAATATCTTTATTTTCTCTCTGAAGAGCTGAACAAAGAAATAACAATAATGGAATGTCTAGCCAGAGATGATTGCCAAGGATAACTGTAGCAGATGTCGGTGGAGGAATCTTACTCGTTCTGCCAGGCTCTTGGGAATTTCACCAAGCGGAGAAGCCATCGGATCTGAAATTAAAAGCGCAGCCGAGGCTCAGACCAGGTGGTGAAAGCTTTTGTCTGAAACCAGCTGGCTCTTACAGGCCATGCTTTAGGTTCTGCCACATTTGATGGCTGTTGTTCTCGGAGGGTTGTAGGTCGCTTGAATGACCAAGCAGCCGCTGGTTTGGATGGCTGCGAGAGTGATGATGGGTGGACATGGATAAAAACTCACAAAGCCAGAATCTTGATCTCGCGTCAGTATCAATACCAGACACAATAAGAAACATCTCTCCGCCAAAAATACAACAGACATTCCGGTTACATTACATAAGCTAGTTACATGAAGATTGTAAGTGTGCTTGAGATGACATTGGTTTTGTGACATCTTTGATGGTGAACTATAAGATCCCTGCTGAAAAATCCAGCATGGATTCAAGGCTGGTTTATGCTGGTTAGTGCTGGTATAGTGGTGGACCAGCATATTCATGCTATTCTCATGCAAAACGGAGCAGGTAAAGCTAACATGAAATCCAATTAAAAAGCCTAATCAAAGCATAATCATAAGCAGTTTGTTCAATGACAGGGATTATGAGAAGAGCTCTTTCAATGGGATGTTAATAACAACTTGATAATGAAAGCTCAAAACTGAATGTTGCTGTTTTTAAAGACTTTCATACTTATTTGGGAAGTCACATATGTCAAAATCCAGCTGTCACTCGCTGATTCCAAAAAGTGCACATAGTAAAAGGAATGTTACTCAATGGCCAAGTGCCCAACTAAACGGAACACTGATCACCATAATGCTGACTTCAAACAGACTTCAACTTTTATACATGTACCATATGAAATAAAAAAAAAGCCAAACTGCTTTGTAATAAGTGTATATGGTAATGCTGTTTTTGTAGTTGTTTAATCATCCTCTGGTAAGATATCATTGATTTTATTTGCAGTTGATTTTCATCTAAGGCTTTGTGGCTGTACATCAGTTGTAGTTGTTCTTGTTGTTCCTCTTATCTTCAGTGATTCTGCTTGGTAACAGCAGGTATTCATCACCAATGCTCTATCATAACTTGTAGAGTGAATCTATTTTACTCACTCCAACATTGCTTCAGTGTTACTTTTACTCTCTATAGATTAGGACCATATGAAAACTAAGCAGTGTTTGGGGATTGTATGTTGTGTTTTTCTTCATTAAATAATTTACTAAAATTAATTTGGAAATTTTCTTCAAATAACATGGTAGCATTTAGCTACAAGAGGAAGCATCATCCAAATAAACTATACTTCCTTGGCCTATATGCCAGAGACTGGGTCAAGAACTGTGGGAAGAGCTCAAGCAAATGCGCCTTACCTCATGAGTCTCATGCTGTTTCTCCAAACATTCTGTCATTCACAGTGAGAGACGGGAAAAGGTCAAGAGGAAAGACTACAACTTGTAAACACGACTTTGGCATCTATATGTCAGTTCTTGGATGGCTCCAGTGTCTCTTCTGATGAACTTCCAAAAATGTTTATTCCACCCTAAAGATTCATTTCTTTCAAGCTAAATAGAGTAGCTGATGTATATTTGTCATTTTTATGTTTTTGTATCTGATATCCATCATAAAATGGTACTTTGTGTCTTCAAGTAAACCTAAAAGCATAGTTCACCCAAAAGTGAAAACTAAAGGTTTTTGTTTTTTTTATTGGCATCTATGGTTCCATGAAGAACCTTGAACTTCCATGTAATCTTTCTATTGCACAAAAAGTTTTTTATAGTGGAAAAAAGTTCTTCAGATTATTCAAATGTTCAGCACACTAAGAAAAAAGGTTATTTAAGAACACTGAAAGGTTCTTTGGGAAACCCAGAATGATTCTACTATGGCACTGCTGTGAAAACCTTTTATTTTTTGAGAGTGAACATAAAAGAAGATATTTTGAAGAACTGTTTTTGTCCATGCAACGAAAGTCAAAGGGGTCCAAACACTTTTTTTTGTGTTCCATGACAAAAAGGTGGACATGAGGGTCAGTATGATGGCAGAGTATCAGTTTTTGGTTGAACTATCCCTTTAAGTAATGAACAAAGGATGCCTGTGAACTCTTCTGCTTCAGTGAACCCAAAGCTCGAAGGATGATGGGATAACAAAAGAGAAAACGACACAAATTTCTTCGCACCCAATGAGGTAGCCAGCGTTATGCCTTACTAATTTTTACAGTCTAGTTTATAAGGGTGGCTGAGGGGTGCACGCATGGTGAGGCATCGGAGCAGGTATCTCAGGAGTCCTTCTCGTGTGATTCTGCTGAAATAAGGGCGCCATTCCACAGGCATGAAATTTTACATTGGAGACAACTTTGGGAGAGCGTGAGGCTTTGGGATGTGCTACAATAACATAATTCCCTCTATCCCACATCCTAAACCTCATATAAGTTCCCTCTTGTGGCTCATTACCACCTGTGGCTGAAAAAGTATGTTTATAAGCTCCAATCCCCAAAGAGAGGCTGCCATTCGCATGGCTTTACAACCCAGAGAAACTCGGGAAAGAGACGAAGGATAAATAATATCTATCATGTCATATATTTACTGTCCTTTTGCAGTCGGTTGCAAATACGATCCCCTTTGCTGCTCCTTGAGGTGGTGTTATGGACTATGTATATCCACAGGACTATCACTTTCACAGTGTCTCAATGCCCCCGCCTCCCAGCTTCACATAAGTCATTCACGTTGGGGCGATTTATCATTGTGAGTAATGCTCTGGATGAAGAGAAAGGCTACAGTGAATTTAGGAAAGGAGGGGTAAGGAAGTTGTGGGTGTAGGACACTGCAAAACTGCCCAGATTCAGGACCAGTTGCCTTTAAATCAAACCCCATCAAGGGGCCGTGATTTGGTGCGGGGGGCTGATTTGGCACGGTTTCCAGGTGTGACATCTCTTGCAGTGGAAGTGCAGAATGACAAAAACAGCTTGGCTGGACACAGAGTATAGTTGTGTAAATGCTAGATTAAATCAGATTTATGCTTTTCAGCATAGAAGCAGTACATCTGTCTTTCTCAACCACGCCAACCCTCTTTTCTCCATGCTTTCGGTAGGTACGATGCTGTTGAATTAATGGAGCAAAGTGGAGTGTGCTCACGGGATATTTTTCATCTCAGTTCACTTGCATGTTCTTGTGCTGTTCGATTTTGCCATATATTACAGATGACAAAGTGTAGTAAATTAATTAAAACCAAGCCAAGTTGACTTTTGAGCCAAAAGTCGTAGTTAATAGTGAAAATTGGACCCTAAACTAAAGTATGACCCTAGTGCCCAAAATTTGGGCATTCATTGGTGTTATTCTCTTTATTTATATAGCTAATACCTGATGAGTGGCCAGTATTAGAATGCTTCTGATTTTTGTCTGATTAAATGAAAAAAATATAACTAATTTTAAATGCTAAAAGTCATTTAGGCAGCACAACATGAAAATGTGATATGAACTGAACTGTCCCTAACATTTCTAAAACACATGCACTGTAGTAATAGGACCTCTTTAGTTACACAATAAGTCAATGTAGTAATGTTAAGTTTGTAGTGTTCATTTACCTTGGAGCAAATGTGTCCTTACTGATGTGGCAGAAACTATTGATAGTATTGACAAAGAGTCAAGAATCCAGGTCACAGCGGACCTCAATGCTATATCCACTTGTACTAAGTTACAAAGATGAGCTCAGCCAATTGTTCTCACCTTAAGAGTTCCTCTAGTGTTTATTGGGTAAGATGTCAGACAGGGTCAGACACAAAATTGAGGTGTTGAGACTGCTATAACAAGGCCCACCTGTGGATTATACCGCTGTTAAAGAGAAAGGACAGAATAAGAGAGTCAATGATCTGGCACCTATAAAAAAGAAACAAGTGAAGGGCCAATATTAAACTGACAGCTGTTACAAGACTTTCAAAATAAAGTCTTTATGTATTCAAGAACACAAAACTGGTTATGAGAAAAGATCTAGGCATCCTATCAGAACAACTGGACACAAATATGCTATATAGACTACATTAGTCATCTGGAGTGATTTGACTTTTTGGGAGTGTCACATATATCTGCGCCGCCTCGTATACAGGAGTGATGGATCGCATACTCTCAGCAGGCACTTCAGAAGAGTTTCTCTGATTACATAATTGGCTCACAACACCACAGGGAGAAGGTCCTGTTTGATATTTCATGTCTTTGGTGGGTCTTTTGGCCTTGAGCGGTCCGCGAGTCTACGAGGGAAAGCGCCACTGTCCGTTTGGAGGGTTTTATGTTTAGTTTGTCTTGGCCACAGGATGCATATCATTTCGATGACATTCTGCAGACATTTCCAGCTTTTTGTTTTAGCTCCATCCATCTCTCTGTCTGTCTCCCTCTCAACCCTCAAAGAAAGAAAGAGGAGAGAGTTATGTCTCCCCCTGTGTTCTCACTCACTCAAACCTGGCTCGAGAGTCTTGTGGGGTGGTAGTAAGGGGTTCGCTGCATGCGTCTCCCAGCATTCCGCTTTTTGGCAGTCTCGTAGACCTCCTGACCCCCTGTTTGCTCCCCGGCCCCATCTACTGATGAGTGATGGCTAATAAAAAGGTCCTCTCTTGCCCTGGAGTGTGTTAAACATCTCACTGGCAACGCAGAAGCGATTTCTCACTGTCTGGTTATCCGCACACGTTTGCATACCAGCACCCTTCAGACAAATTAGAGGTGGCAGAAGGAGGCAGGATTAAATGCTGGCAGACACAGGTACACAAATCCAAAGAGGGACAATATGTAGTTTTAATCAGTGGTAAATGATCTAAAAAAAATAATAATGTGCGATTCTGACCTCAAGGATACATTTCTAACATTTAAACATTTTTGTTGTAACCTACTTAAAGGGGACCTATTATGCAAAATTCACTTTTACATGGTGTTTGAACATAAATGTGTTGGCAGTGTGTGTACACAACCACACTATAATGGTAAAAATCCACTAATTCCTCATTTTTTTAATCCCCATAAATCATAAGCAGTGTCTCAGAACAAGCCGTCATACTGCTCAGGCCCCACCCACGACTGCTGACGGACTCTGCCATGTTAGCATAGACCCCGCCCTGAGCAAGTTGTACACAGTCACTATTTTCTCCAGGCCGGAGCAGCTGTAGCAACAAGAATGCCTCGAAAGCAACTTTTGTTGTTGGACGTAAGAGTGAACATAACAGTCTACATGTACTCCCGACATCAGAGCCACTGAAGACACAGTGGATTAGTTTTATTTTTGAAGGGATGTACCTAAATTCATTTATGTGTGAATAATTTTACACCAGACTGCTTTGTGAACGCAAAGGGACAATACAAAACAGGTTTTGCTAAAAAGTTGTTACTCAAGGATGGATCAGTACCAACTGTTTGTGATCCAGCTTATAGTCTCTGGAGGGATACTGGATACGTTGTTGTTTTGTTGAGTTGTTTTGTAATAAATATAAAGTTTAAAGTTTACCAGTTTATTAAGCACCCCTGAAAAGGCATAAGGTCTGTATTCATTTGTTAACTGTTTCTGACATTTTCAGTGCGTGAGATTGTCCTGTTTTGTTGTTGCATGAGGTCTTGAAGCTCCGCCCTCTTATTGAAAGGGGGCCGGGAGCACCAGCTTATTTGCATCTAAAGGGACACACACAAAAACGGTGCGTGTTTGCTCACCCCTGAAAATGCTACAAAATGATTTGTGGGGTATTTTAAGATAAAACTTCACATACACACTCTGGGGGCATCAGAGACTTATTTTACATCTTGTAAAATGGGGCATAATAGGTCCCCTTTAAGTTAGGGAGCTTGAGTCATGGTTAGTCATCCTAACCAGACGTGGTGCGATAAAATCCACACCAGACGCAACACAGCCAGAAGAGCATGTGCCCAAAATATGCTGGAAATGAACAATTATTAATATGTTCAATGATATGTTGAATAATTTAAAGTTTTAATGAATAATTAAACAAGAAACATTTATTAAATTGCTCATTAATAAATGTTCACCTTTTGATTATTATTGTTGCCTCTAGTAATTATGTGTCTGATTTTTTATTTCCAACATATTTTGGGTTCATTTTAAGCCAGCCATACAGTAATTTTTCATCAATAGTTGGGTTAAATAAAACTGCCCAGCACACTGGGTCAAACATTTAACCCAACCGCTGGGTTTGCCCATTTTCAACCGAACTTGGGTTGTTTTTAACCCAGCATTTGTTAGAGTGTACTATAATAAACATTTAAAAATCAGATCTTTACTAAACCACTTTTAAATGAACTTAATTCAATCCATAGAGGGGTGGGGGGATTCATCTCCCCAAGTCCAAAAAAAGTTAGAGAGAAAAACATTAACCCGAATTTGCTTGAATTGAACATGTTTATTTGCAAATGTGATGACAAACGTACAGCTCACCCTTTTCAGGCCTGCTATTACACTCCCATGATCTGTTTGTTAGGACAGATGGTGTGGAGCGTCTCTTAGCCGAAGGCCCTGTTAGGAAAAAAAGATGGGTTTCAAAGTTACAAAGCCATAGACAAAGATTCCTGTCAAAGCCGAGCGCAAATGACCCAGTGTGTAGGAGAGAGAGACACTTAAAAGGCAGAACTACAGAGATGTTGGAAAGTTACTAATTTCCCATCGAGAAAAGCCAGATTGCTAAAACCAGATTGCTAACAAATCATTTTGTTCAGATCATTCTGATGATATAAATGTTAGTGCATCAATCTTAATAGATATTTTAGGCCAGACTATGTTATAAAGCCCAGCGGTGGGTCTTGCCCTCCATTACGAAAGCTATTGATGTGTTTTGCTACCATGAGGACGTGCAGGCTGGTATTGTGCTAGTTTTGGCCAATATTTTATAGCTTTTAAAGCTTCTGCTTCCTTCCTCGGATGAAGTATTACAACTACTGTTTGTTATTGAGCCAAGAAATCACAGGTAACAGGGGCCATTCACCATACGCCAGAAGGAGGGCTTGTGCACTTCACGGAGAATTGACTTTATATTGAGTCTCATAAAACACTGCAACCTTCTCAAAGACGTTACTATGGAAGCAAATAAATAGATGTGTTTTTTCCCCGAGATGGTCACCATCCAGCCTGCATCTCTTTTGGCAAAGGATCATTGGTATGTTTGGAAAAATACTCCACTGAGGGTTTTTGGGTCATTAATAAAGCCTAATTGCAGCTAACCTAGCTGTTATCGGCTTCTCCTTAAACAAGCAATTTGCTATGAAATTCGAGATTCTGCACTCATTTATGCTGTGTTGGTCAGTTCAGCGTTTATATAAACACTTTATAAATCCTTCATATGAAGCCCTGCGAGCCTGCGGCCGGCCTCTGTTGCCTGCAGCTCTTTCTTCATGCTTATTTTAAAATGAGGCCATCTCAGATGTTTCTTATAGTTTATTGAAGAACCACAATCCATCGACAAAAAAGAAAAAAAAAAGTCCTGGATTGCGATTACTTGATTTGGACTTTAGAGTTATTGCCTTTGTCTGCACTAAGCAAAATATACATGTTTCATTTCTAGGGGAAAGTTGAGAGAGACTGCCAACGACACTGAAAATTAGGGCTCCGTTTAGCAGGAAATTACAAATCCGCCTTTCAGACGACGGCATCCTACCTGTACATCACTCGGTAAGGACCTGGAGGAGATCGGTCACGGTCCCGACCGACGACAGTGTCAACTGAACGGTTTCTCATTTACATTAAGAATGATGTTCTAAATAACATCTTCCATG
The DNA here is from genome assembly GCA_037101425.1 of Elopichthys bambusa. Taxonomy (NCBI): domain Eukaryota; kingdom Metazoa; phylum Chordata; class Actinopteri; order Cypriniformes; family Xenocyprididae; genus Elopichthys; species Elopichthys bambusa. The sequence continues at coordinate 29,073,775 of CM074449.1, forward strand.
TCGTTGTATGTATTGAAAATGACTTAATTAAGGGGGTGGTGGTTTCACTTGCAAAATACAGTATTAGTGACGTACAGTATAAAGGTTCATTTACTTTTTCCATTGCTTGACAAGATTTTGCAGGCGAAATGCAGTCGTTTTAATAGAAATCTGCACATTCAAGAGTTTTGCGTTAGTGCCGAAAAGTACCCCACAATGGACGTTTTTTGACGTTTAATGTGACTGCCACCTTATAACTCTAAAAAATGCTGGGTTAAAGTTGGGTTAAATATGGACAAACCCAACAACCGCTTGGGTTGTTTTGACCAACCTGCTGAGCAGTTTTATTTAACTCAACTATTGTTTAAAAATGACTATATGGCTGGATTAAAATGAACCCAAAATCAGACACATAATTATTAGAGGCAACAATAATAATCAAAAGGTGAACATTTAGCTATTAATAAGCAATTTAATAAATGTTTATTGTTTAATTATTATTCATTAAACATATTAATAAATGTTAATAAAATCCAACATATTTTGGGTTCATTTTAAGCGAGCAATAATAATTTTTAAACAATAGTTGAGTCAAATAAAACTACCCAGCAGATTGTGCAAACATTTAACCCAACTGCTGGGTCAAAACAACACAATCGTTGGGTTTGTCTGTGTTCAACCCAGCATTTTTAAAGTGTATGTATGAATTGCATTTTAACTTATTTTTGAATAAATTAACGAGAGGACAAAAAAAAAACCCCAAAAAAACCCACGAACATCACATCAATGACCCTTAATCTCTTAAAAACACACCGTGGATGTGCTCAGACCATCATTCACTCCAGAGCTACGTCCTCAATCCTTATTTGAGGGTGGGAGTTTGACGAGGATCCAAGAGAATACAACACATGGCATATAAACTACAGGCCAGCCGACAAGGGACCCATCCGAAAATCAGCGCTACATCAGGGCCGTAACCGTGAGAGGAGATGAAAAATGAAAAGTTTTACAGCCTATGTCTTCCATATGAGGGCCGCAACCCCTCCGCCCTTGAGGCATGATGGACGCTTGCAGCTGTGGGACGCGCTGGGAGAGATGATTTGCATAGCCATTGGTCAACAGCTGCTGATGTCATTAAGCGTGGCTGGGAGAGGTGTGTTTATCCGTTCCCCTACCGATAGAGCGTCTTTGTTGACCAGCCCCAAAAAGCAAGGCCGTAACCATGTCTTGAACATGGGTGGGGGGGTTATTGGTCTTTTTATTTAAAGGAATTAAATAAATAAAGGATTAAAATGGATTTAAGGGAATAAAGAAATAAGAATGGTAAAAGTTCCAGGTCTATTGTAATTATGAAGTAATCAATTTAAACTGTTTGCAAATAATATATATTTTTATCGTATGTCTAATATGTAAAAAAACACAAAACCTTTCTTGTCTTGACATTCAGGTACATGAAATATGTATATAATAGCATATTTTTGATTCAAAACGGTGAACTTTCATAAAAAAGTTACTGGATATTACTGTCGGTCGCTGAACATTTCTATCATAAAACAGTTGTCAGATATTACATGATTAGCTACTTGCATCTCACCACGCACTCTTTCACTGCTAAAACTAAAGCGTCGTGTCGTAATTCGCACTGGTCTTCTGTCAACAGTAAGCCCCGCCTTCTTTTATTTGATTGGCCATCTCAAGTCATTCTGACATTGACAAGCGCTGTTAGACCAGCCTAATTATTGTAAATACGAGTTTACTAGTTGAAAATGGAACATGAACTCATATTTACCACTGGGATAATTTTGTTACCCAAGTTCCTGAGTTGGCCGTGCCGTTAACTTTAAACATGGCGGAGACAAGAGCGGTTTAAACAAGAGCAATTGCTGCTGTGACTGATATACTTTATTAGTTTTTCTACAACAGCTACATTGTCTTGTTGTTAAAGTTGTGCATATTTATATATATGAATAATCATTTGAAGCATATTGTATGTTTTATACACAGCAAAAACAGCATGCATTTGACTGAAATTTCTAGACAGTGCGGTCAATGTTTATATGGTGAATGTTAATGTAATGGCTTTAAAGGGGTCATGAACTACATTGTTTTATAATGTTTCCTGAGGTGCACTTATAATGTTAGTATGCTTTTTACATCACAAATTGTCGTAATTTAGAAATAAAAGGCATTTTTCCTACCCTGATTTTAGCCCTCTGATTTGATTTGAAGCTGTTTAAAGGGGCGTGTCTGCTGTGAGACTTCAGTGTAAACGCCCACTGCTGTGATTGGCTGACATCTTTCCATTTGAAATAGCATAGTATTACTCTCTCTCTGAAAGGTTGTAGTGATGAACATTGTAGCCGATCACAGACATGTTGTGAAAGCAGTGATCTCGTCATTGCAACTCAATTTCTGCACACTAACGAATGCTTTAATAACTAACAGTGCAAACTCAATGTAACTAAGAGATTTGTTGAATAAAACGGGACTTTTGGCGCGAGTCCAGATCTCATTCACTGATAAACCAGCGCTGTTTGATTGACAGCTCCAGCGATTGCAAAGGGAGCGTTCTTTGCGTTCTTTTTAATCACTGTTTAAATAACAGATTATTTTCATACTAACGGAAACAAGGTGAAGTTGATTGTTTAGTCACTGGTTTGATTTACTGACACAAAGAACATCTCACTGTACATGAATCATTAATATCAGATCAGGCATTAGAATTAACAGTTACTCACATGTTGTTGCATTACTTTTACAATCATAAAAGTCTGCGAAATGCGATTGATTTACCAAAGAATCCACAGTGAAATGTACCGAATACAAATAAATAAAGACATTCACATTGATGAAAATAAATAACCATATTCCTAGCATTAGGATCCTTTGAAAAGTAATGTTTTTTTAGTCCTGTATCGCTCTTCTCTCCTCCTCATCTCGCTAACACACTAGTGGGCGGGGCTAATGTTGCAATGATGAAGTAGGCGTTGTTTTCTTCTGTGGAGGCGGAGTTTCACCTATTCCAGGATCAGTCGTTCGCTGGATCTGGTGTCAATAAAAGCTTTTATTTGACTAACAAGGAAGTTTTCAGTTCTGAAACGTACAGGATATTCTTACAGTACGATGACCTCTTATATATCAAAAGCTCAAGGAAAAGTTGATTTCTCAATTCATGACCCCTTTCATAAGACTTCCTCAGCATGAATAAACCATTTTTTCCGACAACAAAGCACTTAAACGCGACAAGCTCGTAATCACAACTTCAGAAGTGGGAAGTAGGACATTTCCGATAGCATGTGAAGGCAGCATAAGGTAGTCTAAAAAAGAATGAGATGACCAATCAAATCAAAGACAGCGGGCTTTACTGTTCATAGAAACTGAACATGAACTCAAATTTCGCTTTTTAGAATCTAAAACATAGGCTATCGTTTACATGATTCATGTAATTTATAACTGAAAATGACAAGAAGCATTTTTAACTCGTTTTTAACATATTGAATGTGTGCATAGTTTAAAATATAAATATTTGCAAACAGTTCAAATTGATTACTTAAAAATTCTTATTCTGGTTCTTTTAATCCATTTAAATCATTTATTTAATTCCTTTAATAAAATGACCATTACCATTTATTTAAAACACCCCTCCCAAAAAATGTTCAAGACATGATTACAGTCTTGCTTCTGTAAACTCCCATAATTCTCTTTTAGTGTTGGACAAGCTTCTTTCCTCGAGGGAAAAAACTTAATGTATTTAATATCTCAATTACGATAGGCAGGATTCCAGATCTCGGTCAGAAACCGGTCTTGCATCACTGAAACGAGACGAAGTGTAAACTTCTGACCGCATTGTGAAAGCACCATTTACCAAAGGGAATGAGATTGAAGATTATTTGCGACCGGTGAACTTTCACTGTGACGCAACGATAGTCACTCAGAAAGGGTCAGAGAAAATGGCCCCTATTATAAGAGAAGATTTACTGTGGGCAAAGCTCATTAGACTCAAGAAACTAGTGGAGACACAATGAATAATGGCTCGCCTCGGTGTGTTTGTGCAGTCCTCTTTAATCTGTGTCACTGTGCCCGCTGTGCTGTGGATGTTGGCGCGTTTCCCACTGGATAACTGACAGTGCCCACCATACGCCCTTCTCCTGTGCCCTACTCACCCAGCCTGAACCCATTCCTTCTCTAAAGCGCTCCACCTGACCTGGCACCGTGGCTGCTCTCGCCGACATTTAGCAGCAACTGCCGCCATCCGTCCGCCTCGATAATTACCCACAAAATGAGAAACAGGAAAATGTAATAACTCAGACTGGTGATAATGAAATAAAACTGCAAATGAGAAAAGAAAAAAAAAACACCACTCTGCATTTCAGCGATCGGGAATATCATCTGAGCAGCAATAATTTCCCAGATGAAGTAGTGTCTAGCCTCTGAAACGGTAAGACGAGGCGAGCGTTATAAGGCTTGGGATTGGGAAACGAACTGAGACATTCAAGCTTTTGGCACAGGAGCCGTTTTGCTCTTTCTTTCGTTCTCCCTCTCTTTCTGTCTTCCTTCATCACCTTTTCTCCTCCCAATGCAAAACGTTCACAGTCGTAAACAGGCCTAGAGAAAAACTGTTTGCATTTTCTTAAGTAGAATTAAAGGTGAAGCACAGGTCTGACAGCAAACAGCAGCATTTGTAGGTCAATGGGGCAAATAAGAAAAGAAAAGAAGAAAAAAACTTCAGAAATGCATTAATGTTTGTTTCATACAGTATGGTTTTGAAAAAACATTCTATAATTTAAAATAAAAATGTTACATTTATTGTCATGTGATGTAACCCTAAAGTAAAAATAATACCTTGTATACATGTATACACATCTTAATCATTTTATTTTTAAAAAAGTTTGAATATACAGTGTATAAATATATATATATATATATATATATATATATATATACATAGTACATGTGAGTGTCACAAAAAAAGTTTTAAATACATACCAATTTATTTGAAAAAATGTACATGTTGTATTCATGCTGGCTTCATGCAGGTTTGATACTATTTTTTATACAATTTTAAAGAAAATGTTTAATTTTATCGTTTAGATTTAATATTAAAAGTGGTGTAACCAAATAAAAAGTCATATATTTTCTATACTCTAAAAAATGCTGGGTTGTTTCAACCCAAATTTGGGTCAAATATGGACAAATATGGTAAAAAAAATTTTTTTGGAGAGTCGCACCACATGACATGACATTTTACAACGTGCATTTATGCATGCATCTATCCTTGCTTTGTCATAAAAAGGTCAAATTATCTGATATTTTAAGATATTTATTGTCCTTGACGCACAGTCCTGATGATCTTCTCCATGATAAAATTTCCTGGTATTTCCAAAGTAAATTTTAATACAGAAATCAAAAACATGCTCATTTTTAATCACTCTAAAAGAAATGCTGGGTTAAAAACAACCCAAATTGGGTTAAATATAGACAAACCCAGCAATTGGGTTGTTTTAACTCAACTATTGTTTAAAAATGACTATATGTCTGGCTTAAAATGAACCCAAAATAGGTTGGAAATTAAAAATCAGACACAAAATTACTAGAGGCAACAATAATAATCAAAAGGTGAACATTTATTAATAAGCAATTTAATAAATATTTATTGTTTCATTATTATTCATTAAAATGTTAATAAATGTTCATTTCCAACCTATTCTGGGTTCATTTTAAGCAAGCAATAGTAATTTTATAATAACTGAGTTAAATAAAACTACCAAGCAGGTTGGGCAAACATTTAACCCACCTGCTGGGTTAAAACAACGCAGTCTGTCCATTTTTTATTTTAACCCGGCATTTTTTAGAGTGTAGACACCCTATTAAAATTTCTTCCCCCAAGTAAAGCTAAATCTGAGAGCAAAACAACCTGCATCTGAACATGACTCTAAAGCAAAATGAGCGTTGAAGGCGAAAAGTCTACATCCCACCTAATCTGTAACCTCCTGGACGTTTCGAAGCCTTTCCACCAAACCCAACCGCTTTGGCTTAATGTACTTCTATTCTCAGCCGACTCCCTGGCTGTTTTCACAGGGACATCGCTGCAGGACTCTCATTTCATACTGCGCCTGCCAGCTGACTCATGAAAAATACACAGCGACGCGGTCCAGTGTCTCGTTGCATTTAGCACTTACACTAACCAAACCCCATTGTTATTTTAGCTCAACACTGAGGAATATGGTGAATGCCTCTTCTGAGCACCTTGCTTGTTTTTTGAAGGAGCAGCCCTCCTGCATTTCTATTTATGTTTCGAAAATGAGCCCTATACAGTATATAATGGATCGGGACATGGAGAACAGGGTCACAAACTTAAAATGTTCAATGGAAAGATATAGATTCACTGCCTGATCAAACAAAACACAATGTGCAATGGTAAATTCGTCGTTCATCATTCCTCATCCACTGATATAATCATACAAGCTGTGTAAAGAAAGAGTTTATGCTCAAATGATCACAGATCTGTATAATGCACATCATTTGCGTGATCCATCACTGTTGTCTCGATCTGCTGACGCTGATTTAACACCGAAAAGCCGCAATGCAAAATATGCCCATATCATACAGAAACACAGGCAGCTTGGGAATAGATGAGTGAGAGGAATGAATAAAAAGACAGAATCTGAGAGAAAAGACAGACAGATGGGCCTGGAATGGAGAGAGGAGGTCCAACTTAGTTGGCCCGTAGAAGTGTTTCTTATGTAACACCACACTCATACTCGTGTGCCAAAGCTTTTTAGCATGTTTGTAAACCTGGCAGGTCTAAAGCGCAGCTTTGAAATCAATATTTGAAGTAAGTTTTCATCTGTCTTCTGATTCTGAAACACAGATAAATTGAAAAAACACTTTCAGACAGAACTGAACCAGCCATGCCGTATCCATTTTATTGTAATTGATGGGTTTGCGGCCTAATTAGCTAGATCTGTTGTCTAAAACATCAACATTCTTGCCCGGGGCAGAAGGTTATGCAAAAAGTCATTCTTGTGTGTGTGTGTGTGTGTGTGTTTAAATGTAAAAAGGGTCAGCAACATTTCCTCACAAAATATTAGTCTGGAAAAGTTTAAGACACCGCAAATGGCAGATGTGCATGACAATTTCAAGAATAACAACGAGAATAATTTCATAATTAGCCTTTTACGAGAATTGAGTCATAATATTACAAGTTTAATGTAGTAATATGTATTAATATTAATATTTAGTAATAGTAATATGTAGTTATATTTAATGTAATATTTTGAAAACAGATTCAAAATTACGAGAAACAGTCATAGCATTATGAGATTAAATTTGTAATAAAAATAACATCTAGTAAGAGAACATTCTTCTCATAATTTATATTATAATTCTCATTTATTTGCATAATCCTACAACTATTATGTAACTTTTTTCTTAAAATATTACTACTTAAATCTCAAAATGTTATGATTTTGCTATTATAAGATTATTCTAAAATCATATACTAGAACAACACAAAACCAGAATGGAAACACACACACACTTACAAGGCCAATATGAATTCAAAATAAACACAATAATTACATAATATACATCCAATATTAACATTTAAAACACAAAAAAATTATAAATCACCAAAACAACCTTTTATAAATGGATTCAAAATTAATTAAACTGAACACAAAAGTTGTATATTTTTGGCTCCAGTGACAGCTTTTGTACCAGTTTTTATGTTTAATCTAATTCCATTAATTTTACCTACTATCCCAGCTCTAAGGAATCCCTTGGATAACACGAGCAGGATGATCCGTTCCGCAGTATCGACACTGATTACGTGTCGTACCACCCACATTGTTTGCAATGGCAGAGTCCCAATGACTGTCTGTCAGCATCGGCCACTACTGTTTGATTACAGTGTGCCACATCTATCAGTCAACACATGCTGCAACACACATGTGTATATATGTGTTTGGAGGCAGCCGGGGGAGAGAGGAAGTATCAGGTGTGGGTTTGGTTAACAGAGGGCTTTTCCTCTGTCAGTGCGCACCTAAAGAGCAGCCTCCAGGGCCCGCGGGCATCAGGTGCTGAAAGCTCGGCCTCTGTCTGAACAGATGTGAAGAGGGTTCAATGCAGTTATACATGAGAGAGACCAAGGCAATTCCTTCTGTTTTTCTGTATGGATTTGTGTCGTACATCATTGTAAACATGAGCCTGATCTATCTGCTTAAACCTGCAAAACCTGACATAAGAAATAATAGTCTGAAATATATATATATAACTCTAAAAAATGGTTAAATGTTGGGTTAAATATGAACAAACAAAGCATTTTATTTAACTCAACTATTGTTTAAAAATGACTATATGTCTGACTTAAAATGAACCTAAAATCAGACACATAATTACTAGAGGCAACAATAATAATCAAAATGTGAACATTTATTAATAAGCAATTTAATAAATGTTTATTATTTCATATTTTAAGTTTAGTATTTATTAAACATATTAATAAATGTTCGTTTCCAACATATTTGGGGTTCATTTTAAGCAAGAAATACAGTCATTTTTAAACAATAGTTGAGTTAAATAAAACTACCCAGTGGGTTGGGTCAAAAATGTAACCCAACCACTGGGTTAAAACAACCAAGTCGCAGGGTATGTCCATTTAAATAACTTGGGTTATTTTTAACCCAGAACCCAGCATTTTTTTAAAGTATATATATATATATAATGGAACTGCCTTTAGACAAAATACGATACTGTATATAAAAAAAAAATAAAAATATTTTTTGCATGTTTTTTTTTTTGTGTTATTTGATATATCAGGCTTTTATAGTTCATAGTGAGAATATGAAGCTCACGTGAGTAGGAAAAAAGGCCCAAACTGAGAAAAATTATACAATTTTATGCAGATGCTGATATTTACATTGCCAAAAAGTAAGATGAAATTCTGATGCTTGTAATGTAAATCAATGAGATCTTTATAACAATATAGCAGATACTTACATAAAGTGCATATTAATATCAGTCGTCACTCTATATCTGCCAGTGATATGTCTTAGTAAGATGGTATTGCTTAGTTTATGAACAAAGCTCTGTCATTTTAAAACATATAATGCAATGCAATACAGTGATGATTGACACACACAAAAAAAGTTTGATGCTCAAAAGCCTGATGGATCATATTTGATACTTACATTTTTGCATGATTTTTCTGAAACATGATGTATGGTCCAGTCCATTTTGAAGTATTACTAACAGTTATTACATTTACTTCATGAAGATTTCACAGCAAAAAGACACTTTTATTTGCATATCAGGTAACACCGCCTTAACCATAATGATATTTAAACATTTTTACCGGTTGACAAATCTCTACAGGTAAATTTCAACCGACTTTCAACTCAACTTACCCTGAGTCAGAAAGTCTACAAATATCCTCAAGCTTTTCAAGATCTTTGAGTGATATACAGTATCAGTAAATCCTTTTATAAATGCAGTCTTCGTGCCAATTAAATATCCAAGAAAAACACGAAACCCTAAATTAGTGGTTGTAATCTAAAAGGAGGACTGCATCTCTGGTTTGGTCTGAACACACTTTTAAATGTTAGAGATTTCAAACACACATTTGGCAGGTAAATGCAATCCCTCCGGCTCATACTGTAATTTAGAGAAGAGTTTCTACGGCCATTAAGAGAACATATCATCTTACCGTAAAAAGCTGATTCAAAGCATTCACCGTCAAGAGAATGTCTAAATGTGAATTGCTCTGTGCTTTTGCTTCAGATGTAATATCTGGCCAAAATCAGCCATAGACACTTTATTTCGATAGTCTAGACATTCTACAAGTAACTTTGCAACTACACGTCAAACTATCATTAGAGCATTAGTAGAATGTTAGATGAAAGTAGAATAACTTATATAGAATAACTGTACTTGCAAAGTTACTAGTCAGTAGAATGTCTGTTGAGGAGAATCAAAATAAAGTGTAAAAGACAGTCTACTAATATCAAAGACTTTATATTGTATATAGGAAGATGGTGCAGGTGCACTCCTATTACTTATGAATGGGAGAAAGGGCAACACCCAACATGGCGAATAAGCCATGAAACCACGCCCACCTAGCTCGACGTCATCGTGTTATCAAGAAGCTATCTATCTCTCTTAGATACTATCTAAAATATTAATAAAGATATGTTATATCATTTGAAAGTTCTAAATGTGCACTGTCTTTTTTTTATGATATAGATGCACCAGTAACTGTAATTCGTTTTGGGTGTGCAAATAACAACATGAAAAATCAAACGGGACTTCATACCTTTATGATGAAATAGAGATCACGAGATGAATCCAATCCGTTGCACTTGGGTAAAATGTCCATGAGTGTCCAATAAAAAACAGTACTTTTTGTCCACAAAAGCATTAAATCCATGAACTATTGATGTATTATCCATTGTTTGCATCACATTTCGTCTGAAACATTTTCTCTCTATCATTGTTCTTCAAGAAATTATGCAACCTGAGCAGCGTTTATGTTGTAAAACTGTACATGATCGTATATATCTCACAAACAAATGAGTCTGTGTCCAAAGTATAATTTTTCAAAATGCAGCAGTTAAATAACCAAGCAGTGCTGTCGGAGTTTTATATCCTCCAGCCATTGTCACTGTAGTAAATCTCAGACTCAGGAACAAAACTTTAAGCCAATGCAACGATCCAACAACATGTGTTCTGTTTATCATGCACATCTACTCTGTCACGAGTCTCGACCATTAACGCAGCAAGCCATATTATTTTATAATTGTATATATTATTATTTTATAATTGTATAAAATAATCCCGAAAAAAAGCACAAACACGGCAGAGATGCCAAATTCAGCCGCTGGAATTAGCTGAGGTAACATGACGGCTCACAGACAGCAGCGGCAAACCTGTCGCTCAAGTGACCACGCCCTTAATTATGCAGAACTTTAAGGCTTAATATATATTATATATATATATATATATAATATAACGAATTAGTTATATATATATAAAAATGAATCGCAGTTTAAGTCACTTCCGTATTGGCTTCAAGAGAAACTGGGGGAGGTTGTCGCTTGCGTTAGAAGCTCCAGTTCCTATAGATACAGGCAGCGCTCTCAGACTCGCGCACATGATTGCGCGTGCACATTGGCTGTTCTCGCGTGAAAAACAAGCTTTTAAAACGCTATTTGAACAAAAGAAACAAGCTTTATGTTTATGTTGTTGTCAGATTCCATTGGTGAAATTTAATCGTGAGCTTAGTGAACAGTTTTGTAGAATTTGATGTTTCTTCATTCAAAACGATAGGAGCTGCACTCGGATGGCCGAGAGGCGTTTCAAAGATGGCCGCTGACTTATAGACGCATAGACGTCACTTTCCCGCCGGAACGCGCTCCCTCAGCTGGACTGAGTGGCAAATCTGAAAGAAAAAAAAACTGGAAAACGCGAGTAAAACAAACGATTACACTAAAGGTTGGGCTCGAAAGTGTTCCTTATGACATGTCAAAGAAACCTAATCCATGGATATTGACATACAGTCGTGTTTCCTGACATTTATATGTGCCTGATTTCGACGCCGGGGAAATACATGAAGTAAATCTGCCTGTGAACACTTTATATAACTACAGTATAGGTAGGTCAAAATCGGAGTGATCATTTATATTAATGTTATATATATCGTCATATCATCCAACCCTAAAACTTGTATAGTTTTTGTCAGTGTTTATTTAAAAGCACCCAATTATACAGAATATAAGATGGTAAATATTTAATGAATGAGTTGTCAATACAATATATAGGGTATGATTTTACCCCAAAATCCAACATTTTGACACAAAATGATAACTGCAAAACATGTTTCTTTGCCTGGAGTCCAGTTGTTTCTGTGAATTGCAGCGACCTATTTGCTTCTTTTTTTCTGTAGCTTTCAGCAGTCTGTAAAAATATACCTCAGATTTTGTGTCAAAGCTATTTGTACAGTCAATCGCAAAGCTCTTTCCCGTTTTGGAAGTGTTTTGTGTGTTTTTCGCGGCATTCACGCTGAAAACCAACGCTGCCACTCAGGCTTTCGCCACTCAGTGGGCGTAACCGCAGTCATAACGGTCGACAGTGACGTCACGTGCATACCGTCTATAGAATAACACAAGACGCGTCACACGTATTGTTTTGAATGTGAGAAAGTGCATTGCGCAATATGCCGATTGGTTAAGTCATCGCATCACTGCAGCGGCCGTTAGAAGCTCCGGTTCCTATAGAAACAGTCAGCCTCCGAAATGAGACTGCGCATGCGCATTAGCTTGATCCAGCTTGAACAATACCGTTTTTTTGGGGTGGTTTTTTGTCATGATTCGAGCATTTAGAAACAAAATTTATGAAACAGTTGTTGTCAGATTTCTTTGGTGATTTCAAATATGAAATTTAATCGAAAGCTTGGCGAACACCTTTGGAGAATTTGATGTTTCCCCATTCAAAGAGATAGGAACTGCATATGCGTACCCGAGAGTCGTTTCAAAGATGCTAATACTCTAATGACTGCTAGTTGACATGTAGTTAGTAGAATGTCTAAAGTGGACCATTGAAATAAAGTGTTACCCATGACTATCATTTTATCAATTACCATCAACATTTTTTCCCTCAAAGAGTCAATGAAGCCTAATAAACCTGTGTATTTTCCCTGTGAGAAACACTTCTAAACAAACGAACTAATTGCTAAGCATAACAGATTCTCAAGAGAGGAAATGAGCAGAGATATGAGAAATGAAACAGCAGCTCCTGTAAACTACCCATTCAGCATCCTCATCTTTAACCCAAACAGCTCTAAACACTTCACCTCCAGGTCAAAGAAAATTCAATCATTCTGAAAACATAAAACACCAGGCCTCCCATAATCCCCCAGTGGTATGTTTCCACTTTAGCAATAATTGTATTTTCTCTTCAGATATCTAATAGAACAGCAGCAGCAATGGCTTGGTGCTTGTTTAATTTCTTCCATCTGTTCTCTTTTGGACCCAAAGAGATGTTGAACAAAAGGGGGAGGCCATTAATAGGAATACAGTTTACAGAAGTGCCAACGGAGCCTGTAGGTTCGGACTGGAACGGGCCAAGAATTTCACCTCATACTTTTAGGCAGAAAAATCTTTCCTCAAATCCTCAAATGCATGGAGCAGCTCATTCATCTGTATGAAGATCTCCAAAAGACTGTTGTCAAAATGTTTATGCACTTCTGTATATAATCAGCAGATGGAATCTGAAACTCTGAACAATGTATTTAATGGGGGATAATAGCAGGGTGCTTTCAGTTTGCACAATGAAGAAAAAAACCTAAATGCACGGACTCAAAAATACCTGTCCTTAATAACTACTGAATTGTGAGGCAGCTCGGGTATTTATGTATGAAGCATTGAGTATTAAGTAATACATTTCACTGATAAAATGCCTAGACTGCTCAACTTCTCTGCTAAAGCATCAGCCAAGAACCAAGCACTTGCAGATGTGTTGAAATCAAAGTTGTTTCCTTGGTCATCGGTGCCATCTAGAGGAGAAAACTGATCATGAAACCCAAATCCCTTATATACTGTACAAGACATTTTGGGGGATCATTTTTGTGCATATGTTTGAGAACATGAGTAAATTTAATGCAACTTAAGCAACGGCATTAAAGAAAAGATAAAAATCAGTAAAAATCAGTCAAATAAAAACAGTCCCAGGTTGGGATCGTTCATCCCATGCTATACGAGTTTGTTCCCTCAATGATTCTGGGACCAAAACAGCCTACAAAACTAAAGTACAACTGCATGTATCAAGGTATAATCACTCGGCATGTACAGTATGGGGCAAAATAATCAGATACAGAAATATCGTGAGATGTTTTACAGATATATGTAGCTTTCATTTCAATAAATAAATGGGTTCAAGCTGATTTTCAGCAGCTTCTATTGAATTGTCACCACACTGCAAATAAAGTAAGTATTTTTGTCTTGTTTTGCAGTAAAATATGCATTTTTAAATCAAGATACATTTACTTGAGAAGCAAAATTAGATATAAAGTCATATTAACAAGATATAAAGTCGTGTTTTCTGACAAATGCATCTGCCTGTGGGGTAAGAAAAAGAAAATTTGCTTTAAGAACATCCCAAGTTGGGTTAAATGTGGACAAACCGGCGATTGGGTTAAATGTAAGGTTACCATATATTAATAAGCAATTTAATAAATATTATTTATTAAACTTATTAATAAATGTTAATTTCCAACCTATTCTGGGTTCATTTTAAGCCAGACATATAGTCATTTTTTAACAGCAGTTGAGTTACTACCCAGCAGGTTGGGTCAAACATTTAACCCAACCGCTGGATTAAAACAACCCAATGGTTTGTCCATTTTTAACCCAACCAAAGCCTCTTAAATCAAGTCAAAAATACTAAGAAAATATATTTTTTTTTTGCAGTGCACAGTCAGAAAATCACACGTGCAAAGCCTTAAGAGTTCAAGATTTTTATTATTATTATTATTTATTAACATCTTCCTTCTTTTAGGACATAATACTGTTTATAAAAAGTGTTTAAAGTTTAACATATATTAAGAATGTATGTGAAGTCATGGTCTGAAGTCAGTGCCTCGCATGTCAAAGGCTGTTAATGAGGATGATTTTAAGACACACACATGCCTTACAGAAAAGGCAAACACGCTTCGGGTAACAGTGAGTAAATCTTCATTTCCATTTGCGTCATAGTCATGTCATTGCGTTTACTTCTGTCACTATGGGGGACCTGGCTGTCCAGAGATAACAGACAACAACCTGCTAAAACCAACAAAGGACATGCAGCAATTTCCAACATTTGTCTCTTCATTGATGTTATCGTCGATAATGACGTCTAAACCAGATCCAACATTGTGATATTCAGCAAACAGGCTGTAAAATACGGCCTTAAACACATAAAAAAATGTGTCATAAACAAAAGTGAAGATGCCATAAGCAAAAATTGTCTATAAAACCGCAAAAAGCAATGCTTCCTTTAAAAAAGCGAATGTACTTTTTATTTTTAGGAAAGGCTAGGTTTGTGTAAGAGGAAAGGAAATTCAAAGGTGGCCTTAATGATGTATGTATCTGATTAATTAATATGAGGCAGACAGTTTATTTAACTTTAGTCATGATGTTTGACCTAAAAGGATGTCTGTTCACTCTTATCTGTGCGGGGTGAGCAGCATACAAACCCTTGTGTAAACTAAGGTGTAAATTTATAGTTGGTTTGAATGCACTGTCACACCAGTCCATCTCAGCTGCATCACAGCAGCAGGTGCAAATTCACACTATAAGGGGATACTCTGGTTGTAACATGGTCAAATTAAGATCTGCACGGTCAGAGATGAAGTTACTGACCATTTATCTCTTTGGGATTTTTGCTTTTGTGTCATCCTCCACCTCAACAGATGTGCAAAAGATAACAAATGCAATTAAGACGCGCAACTGGAATGAAATATTCCAGATAAAAGATTTGACGCGCAATGTTCCGACCAATAGGAAGGCACCTGAGTTCATGATGGAGTTATATGATGCTGTTGCGGACTCGAACGGAACGATGAAAAACTCGAAAGTGCTGGAAGGAAATATTGTTAGGAGTTTCGAAGGTGCGTAAATTGAAATGAATTGAAATGACTGGTGTTACAGTGGACGTTTAAGATGGTAATGCGGATATTTTTTCTAATCTAGGACAGTCCAGTGGCTCATATCACTTCTTCAATCTGACATCATTCGGACAGGACGAGCGCGTGATCAAAGCAGAATTCCGATGGTTTCACCAGAAACAGCCTTTTATGGGACGTCATCGTTTTTACAAAGTAAGTTGGCCATTTATAGGTAGTCGATTTAAGTATGCAGTGGATTATACGTTGACTTCAATAGCTCAGTTAAGAAACGTTTTTGCCCATTCAGTTATGATGCCTATATATGCATGAAAGTTTAAAATACCTTTTTATTTAAAATGGAAGAACATTCCATTTTGTAACTTTACTTTTGAAAATTGTCCGAATGTTCTAAAACAAGTTGTTCCATTAAAAAACGTTCCATTACGAACGTTCCATGAAAAGTAGTTACATTTAAAAAACGTTCCATGAAAGATTCTTTTTGAGAACATTATTAAAGGCCTGATAATTTTGAACAATTGTTCTATTAATGTTATTGGAATCATGTTTGTTCATAACTTTGAGAGAACCTTGCCAAAACGTTCCCTGTTAGCTGGAAGATGATGTTCAAGGCTTAATCTGTTGATTTTCGTCTAAAGCAACCCATTCTGTCTTACAGAAAGAAAAAAAATAACCAGAAAACTCTGTTTTAGGTCGAGCTGTATGAAGTGCTGGACAACAGACCTAAACCTTGGCAAAGAAATTTGATATACGCACCTGTCTACACCAGAGGATGGGAGGTATTCAACATCACACAAATGGTAAATAAAATTTCACTATGAAGAAGAAAACTGTTTGTGCTGCTGTTGCTATAACTGCTAAATTATTAACAGGTGACCAAATGGATTCTTCATAGCGGCAAAAATAATGGTATCCTGGTCGTGATTGCTTCACCTTCAGGTAACTGGTTTGAGTCCAGCATTCAGATGAACAGGCAGTCCGATGAGACAAATGCATATTTGGTTATATATTCAGATGATGGACGAAAGCACTACCAACACCCACCTTTTTACACAGGTAATTATTCCATAAAACATACTGAAATTTTCCAGGCACAAGTATAATATATGGGTGGTTTTAGACTATGGGCACTTTTGGCCATGTGGTCTTTCAGAAAATAAACATTCAAAACACTTTTCACACATTCTCTTACTTATTTATGAACATACATGGGGACGCTTCCAATACAATGTCATTTCCATCACATCTCAAATAGCATAGGAAATGGGTGGAAATTTGGGGTCTGCAACAGGAGTAAAACAACACGATAAGAGCCATTTTAAAAGTAGTAAAAATTATTGATGAAGGCCTGGTAAAGGGTTAGTTCACCCAAAAAAAAAATTCTGTCATTTATTACTCACCCTCGTGTCGTTCCACATCTGTAAGACCTTCGTTCATCTTAAGAACACAAATTAAGATATTTTTGATGAAGACTGAGAGATTTCTGTCTCTCCATAGAGATCCAACGTAACTACCACTCCAAGGTCCAGACAGGTATGAAAAAGACATAATTAAAGTACTCCATGTGACTCCAGTGGCTTAAACTAAACTTTTATAAAGTGACATGAGTGCTTTGTTTGCGCAAAAAAAAAAAAAAAAAATTTACCACTTTACTTTCAAATATTGATCTGCAACGTGTGTTCACAAGAGCATTACGACGCATGCGTGTTGCATTCAGACTTGTGCGTCAACTCAACGCACGTGCGAGTGTTCATGAGAGCATCACGACACATGCGTGTTATGTTCAGGCTCGCGCGTCTAAATGAGAGAATCATAACGCATGCGTGTTGTGTTCAGACTCGCGCTTCAACTCAAAGCACATGCACGAGTGTTCACAAGAGCATCACGACGCATGCGTGTTGTGTTCAGACTCATGCTTCAACTCAATGCACGTGCGCATCTAAATGAAAGAATCATGACGCATGTGTGTTGTGTTCAGACTCACGCTTCAACTCAATGCACATGCGTGAGTGTTCATGAGAGCATCACGACACATGCGTGTTGTGTTCAGACTCACGCATCTAAATGAGAGCACTATGACACATGCATGTTGTGTTCAGACTCACACTTCAACTCAACGCACATGCGTGAGTGTTCATGAGAGCATCATGACACATGCGTGTTGTGTTCAGACTCACGCTTCAACTCAACGCACATGCGCAAGTGTTCATAAGAGCATCACGACACATGCGTGTTGTGTTCAGACTCACGCATCTAAATGAGAGCACCATGACACATGCGTGTTGTGTTCAGACTCACGCTTTAACTCAACGCACATGCACGGGTGTTCATGAGAGCATCACAACACATGCGTGTTGTGTTCAGACTCACGCATCTAAATGAGAGCACTATGACACATGCGTGTTGTGTTCAGACTCACGCTTCAACTCAACGCACATGCGTGAGTGTTCACGAGAGCATCATGACACATGCGTGTTGTGTTCAGACTCACGCTTCAACTCAATGCACATGCGTGAGTGTTGATGAGAGCATCACGACACATGCATGTTGTGTTCAGACTCACGCATCTAAATGAGAGCACTATGACGCATGCGTGTTGTGTTCAGACTCACGCTTCAACTCAACGCACATGCGTGAGTGTTCACGAGAACATCATGACACATGCGTGTTGTGTTCAGATTCACGCATCTAAATGAGAGCACCATGACACATGCGTGTTGTGTTCAGACTCACGCTTTAACTCAACGCACATGCACGAGTGTTCATGAGAGTATCACAACACATGCGTGTTGTGTTCAGACTCACGCATCTAAATGAGAGCACTATGACACATGCGTGTTGTGTTCAGACTCACGCTTCAACTCAACGCATATGCGTGAGTGTTCACGAGAGCATCATGACACATGCGTGTTGTGTCCAGACTCACGCTTCAACTCAATGCACATGCGTGAGTGTTGATGAGAGCATCACGACACATGCATGTTGTGTTCAGACTCACGCATCTAAATGAGAGCACTATGACACATGCGTGTTGTGTTCAGACTCACGCTTCAACTCAACGCACATGCGTGAGTGTTCACGAGAACATCATGACACATGCGTGTTGTGTTCAGACTCACGCATCTAAACGAGAGCACTATGACACATGCGTGTTGTGTTCAGACTCATGCTTCAACTCAACGCACATGCATGAGTGTTCACGAGAGCATCATGACACGCGTGTTGTGTTCAGACTCACGCATCTAAATGAGAGCACCATGACACATGCGTGTTGTGTTCAGACTCACGCTTCAACTCAACACACATGCGTGTTGTGTTCAGACTCGCGCGTCTAAATAAGAGCATCATAACACATGCGTGTTGTGTTCAGACTTAATTTATGTTCTGAAGATGAACGAAGGTCTTACGGATGTGGAACGACATGAGGGTGAGTAATAAATGACAGAATTTTCATCTGAACTAACCCTTTAAAAATTCCAGAGCATTTTTAATATGACATTCGTATAACAAAAATAAAAAGTTGAAATCAGTTTAGATAAAAATCAACCACAGGGACATAAAAGTACCCAAAGTTGAAGAAAGACTCATATATTGATAACTATAATGCATAATGAAGAGTGCATGTCATAAATTTTGTTTGTGAAAGTTCTGATGTCATTGTTGACTCTCTTTTAGGACAATATATCAACACATCCCTTAAATTCCTAGAGCCTACAGAAAGTTTACTTAAGTCTACAATGCGGAACCGCAGGAGCGTGCGCTCGTTAACTTCTACATGCCAGAGAACAAACCTCTATGTAGACTTCACTAAAATTGGCTGGTCAGGGTGGATAATATCTCCCAAAGGTTATAACGCATACAGTTGCATGGGCTCGTGCCCGTTCCCGCTGGGCGAAGGTCTACGGGCTACGAATCACGCTACCGTAAGATCCATCATGAACGCGCTGAAACTATCGCAGGAGGTGGGAAAACCGTGCTGCGTACCTGATGTGCTTCACCCCATCAGCCTCCTGTACTTCGACGATGAGGAAAATGTTGTTCTAAAACAGTACAACGACATGGTTGCGGGCAGTTGTGGCTGCCATTAAGATAAAAACCGGCAAGATGTAAACTTATCTGTTGATGTGTACGGTTTGAAGCATTACATGTGCCACACTTCAATCAAATGTGAATTTAGATAGCATTAATATAAGTTGTTATTTGTATGGGTATTTGTAAATCTAAATCAAATTAAAGATATTAAATGCATGCAATTCGATAATGTCTTTTATAAGTGTGAAACAGATCTACCTCTATCATTATGAGCCATCTACTGTGACTGGAAAATGCCCTTTCAGACTTGGAAACGTCATACTTGAAGCTTTACCCACCGAGAGTTCATCTACCACAACTCTATTAAACTTGTTAAAAACATTTTTTACCATGCCGGTGTGATATTCGTTTTAGGCTTAAAGTTTGTGCTGCCAGTACATATGTTGTAATAGTAGGTCATCCTGAGAAAGATGTGCATATTATCAGACAAGCTTGACCCCACTGAGTCATCCTGAGTTCCTTTATTTTCTCAGCCAATGATGTGTCATGAGAAATAGTACATAATGCTGCAACCCAATTTTACAGCAGTTTTAGCAGGTGATGAGACACTTGCAGAGCTCCTATTCACCACTTGGTGGTGGCAGAATGGTGTTGTAATGGCCTTTTAACAGGAGGCAGTCTGGTGGGTTGATACAATGAGCAAAAGTGAGGATCATCTGATTTTCCAAGGTTCTCCAGTTTAGTGGCATCAAATCTTTGAAAGATAGTCAAATGTTTTGCTTAAGGCACTTAATAGTAAGATGTTAACTAGATATCCATGAGCAGAACCGTATTTTCTGCTTTGTTTTCTGAGATATGTCTGCGAAATAATCAGCGGTTACGACTTTTGAATGGACAAAAATTATGGTATTTTTCAATGTTTTTGCACCATTATTTGAAATAAGTTTTCAATGCTGGTTTATTGTTGTGGTGTAATCTATTTCAGATAACCCGGTGGGATTAAGCAGCTTGTGGTCATGGTTGGTCACTGTACAGTGTGTTTATCAGATGATTTCTTCCTATCCTAAAGGATCAGTTCATTCCAGAATTAAAATTTCCTGATAATTTATTCACCCCCATGTCATCCAAGATGTTTATGTTTTTCTTTCTTGAATCAAAAAGAAATTATGGTTTTTGAGGAACACATTCCAGGATTTTTCTCCATATAGTGGACTTCACTGGGGTTGAAGGTCCAAATGTCAGTTTCAGTGCAGCTTCAAAGAGCTCTACACGATCCCAGACGAGGAATAAGAGTCTTATCTAGAGAAACCATCGGTCATTTTCTAAAAATAAAAATGTATATACTTTTTAACCACAAATGCTCATCTTGCACTGCTCTGCGATGCAGCACGCATTACGTAATCACGTTGGAAAGGTAAAAAAAAAGGGCAAAAAAACTTATCTTATTTTCTCCCCCAACCTCAAAATTATCCGACATCGTTGTTTTACCTTTTTTTGTAAAGGCCGTTTGACTTAGTCTTTGCATGTTCGCTTTGTAGACACTTGCTCAGTACTTCCGCCTATGTCACGCGTGACCTTTCCAACGTGATTACGTAATGCGTGGAGCATCACAGAGCAGTGCAAGACAAGCATTTGTGGTTAAAAAGTATATATATATATATATATTTTTTTTTTTTAGAAAATGACTGATCGTTTCACTAGATAAGACATTCCTCGCCTGGGATCGTGTAGAGCTCTTTGAAGATCGACACACTGTACAGTGACCAACCATGACCACAAGCTTAATCCTGGAAAAATCTTTAATTTCTTTTCGACTGAAGAAAGAAAGACATAAACATTTTGGATGACATGGGGGTGAGTAAATTATCAGGAAATTTTAATTCTGAAGTGAACTAATCCTTTAAGTCTGGCAGAATAATCTGCAGTGATGGCTAGGTTTTATACTGCAAGTCTAAACTCTGGCTTTCTGAGAATGATCTTTTTCAGATAATCCAAATTAAATAATTAAACAATTGCTCATTAATGATGCTTTTATTGGAATGGTTCTTTTCTGAAGCAACAATCCATTTAAATGGATTCATTCCAAAATGCACCCTGGAAAGTAATGCAATCAGCATTTGTCAAATACGCCATTTTAAGCATATAAAACACATTAACTATGTTAATCTCTTAATTTTTACAATACTTTTCTGCTGTGAAAAATACCGTGGACTAGTGTATTTCCAAACCTCAAATACAAGATGTATCAAAATAATCTGTTAAATAATGATCAAATATTTTTATGAAAGCAAAGCAACTTTCAATAAGGCGCGAATCCAAATCTCAACCCTGCTGTTACAAATAGACAAGTGCTTTTAACAGTAAGAGAACTAGATAATTGCCTTACTTTAAGAAGAAAAACATTTACAATCCAAGTCTTGTGTACTACAAACAAAGAACAGCATCCATACTACAAAAACTTTTCCACGTCACACCAGACTGCAAGTTGGAAATGGTGAAAACTGCATTCATCTACAAACAAAACAAATCCCTGATTTCAGTCACATTCAATCTCTAGACCATCCACTGGTTCAGTCTGGATGTTGTCATCTCACACTATCAATTTCCTCTTCAGGTGTATGTTCTTGTGATATATACACTGGCTCAATGTAAGGATTTACTTCTTCATTATTTATTTGATAAAAGTCCTCCTGCATCTGTTTCCTGCTAGGTTCAAAGTCTTCCAGGTCATCGGGAGGAATCATAGATCCTCCAGTCCTGACAACAGACTTCTGTGATGATACGGGCACTGGAACAAACCCATGATACAGCATAAGTGGTGGTGTGTTCATAACCTCTAATGGTGGAGCTTGTCGCACAGCAGCCTCAGGAGACTGTACTGGCAGTTGCACATAACTTTTAGTTTCTGGGTCAAAGAAAGTTTTCGTTTTGACCTGTACTGGCATATCCACCAGAAAGTACTGTCCTGAGTCAGGGTCCTGTAAAAGCTTTCTCTGGGTGATCGGGAAGGACTGTGTTACAAGATTAGTGGTTGGTGCATAAGTATGTTCAATGCTGTTTTGGCGCAAAGGTAATGCCTTTGGAGTAGAGTACTGTGATCCTTCTATTAAACCAACAGTGCTACTTGACACATTTTCATTTTTTTCCCTTAGAAATCTATCCAGACTTTGAGTCCTACGTTCCAGTTTCTTGGGTAAGTGTTTCTCATTGCTTCGACCTAGTCGATCACTGTCATTACTTATATTGCCGTTCTCCAAATGATCCCCGTGGTTTGATGTGCCATCGGTGCAATGGCCCTTTATGTCACCAGTTTGGCTGGTTTGTCTTTCTTTGTCTTTGGTTGCAGGTTGCAGTTTTTTACTAGGTTCATTCTCTTCTATTTGATTCTTGTGACCACTATGGCTTCTAGCATGCTTCTCGCTTCTTTGAGTTTTGTGCTCATTTGTGTCATTAAGATGCTCATTGTGTTTACTGCTGATTCTGTCACTGCTGTGTTCTGATCTGTCAAGTACTTGGTCGATGCTGTGGTGCCTCCTCTCAGCCTTGTGACTAACACTTTTGTCACTGCTCTTCCCTTTACGCTCAGATTTGCTTTTAGCTTCAGCCTTTTGTATCCTCCGTGTGGTGAGCTTCATGGCTCGGCGTAGAGCCTTTTCAGTTTTTGGAGGTACAACAGGCGGCTTGTTCTGACCATTACTATCATTTCCGCTGCAGGCTGAAGCAGATCTCTCGCTGGGTGCCTTGGATCCCTCCGCATCCTCTGCTGGTGCAATGCCAGAGAAGTTCTCCTCCATTGTATCTCCTCCGCTTGTTTCATAGCTGTCCAGGCCTTCAGATAAAGTGCTCACAGCAGAGCGTCGCTCCTCCTCCTCAGACACCGAGGCACTTCCAACAGACAGTTTTCCCTCTTTGACTGTGACCAGGTGATTTGTCGGAAGGGACAAGAAATGCATTGCTGGTTGGTTTGGTTGGGGGCTCTTGACTGATGGCATGGCAACTGGAGAATGGACATAGTCTTTGCAGAGGTCCAGATCTTGCTCATCTTTCTCAGATCCATTCAAGTGGTCCTTCTGAGACAACTGTTGATCTATTTCCAGTTGATCCTTAGAGGAAGTACGACTGTGTGATATTTGTGTTACGTTTCTAGCTGACTCAATCAAGCTCTGCACCCATCCCCTTTTGTCCACATCACTCAGTGGAGAAACATCTGGCTCACTTTCATGGTTGCTTAAGAAGCAGGAATCTGTTGTTGGTTTCTGGAAATTCTCCTTTATCTTTCCATCAACTTTTTCTTTCATGTAGCAGACCTCTGCTTTACTTACCAACTCTTCAGGTAGTGATTGCGCCCCCTGTTCCGATTCATGCAATAGAGAGAGCTCACTTGAGTTTGAAGATCGACTGCTGCGATGTGTTTGTTTACCATTTGATGAGGATACAGTATGAGATTGTCCAAGGATATTATATACTGTGATACTGTCCTTTCTGGCTTTGTCGGGTTTGAAAGACTCTGTAGACAGTGTTTCAGAGAGTTCCTCCTCATGTTCATCTACATTTTTTCCCCTTTCTGAGTTTGAAATTCCAAGAAGTTCACTAAATAAGTCTTTCACATAGCTTTTACAAGGACCTTTGGATTTGTTCTGCTTGTCTCCGAACTCCTTCGGACTTACAGAACCCCCCTCCTTCTCATTCGTTTTTACCTTGTTGTCTTGCATTTCTTCATTTGTGTTTGTTGTGAGATCATGTATAGCTTTTTGGAAGTCTTGGGTGACACTGTGTTTCCTCTTTGAATGTTCCTCACCTCTTTCTGATTCTTTTGAGGAGCTGTTAGACTTTCTTTCACTCTCTGAATCCATCTCCTTGTAGATAACGGAATAAGTCCCACTTTCAGGATCACTGACTGTGAGTTTTGGTGGAACAAATTTAATTTTGTCTTTTGCAGCCTTTTCATTGGGTCCCTCTTCTGTAGACTTTTCGCAGCTTGTACCTTCAACAGGCTGACCTTTCTGAACATCCTTGAGGTTCAGCTTACCTTCTTTGTCATATTTCTCTTTCAGAGCCGATACATTTCCTCTTACGGGGCCTCGATTCTTTGATTGTCTTGACTGAACTTTCTTAACTTCCCTACTTTCCATTTCCTCAGTTTTGACTGCAGTGTCACCTTCTCTTTTAAAGTCAAAATTACTTTCTTTCTTTTCACCTACTCTGTCATTACTTTGAGAATTACTTCTCCCTCTTCTTGGGGGTATCTCAGGTTTAAAGGAGCTAACGCCCAACTCTTCCTCACACTGTCCCACACTGAGAATATTGTTACTTTTCAATTGATCACCTGGTTTTGTGCATTTCTTTGCATGACTTATATTTTTATTCTTCAACTCTTTCTTTTGGCATATTTTATCATCCTTGCTGACAATTTCTGTGTTGCTTTCTTGATTGTTTAGGCACAATCTGTCTCTCTCATTATATTTTATAGGTCCTGCATGCTGGCACTGCCCAATAGATGCTTCCTGCTTACAGGGCCTGGCTAATTTTACCTCAGGCACATGACTTTCACCATGTTTGGCCATGTCTTCTGACATCGTTTGAACAGTCTGCCAGTTTGTTTTAAAAGCAGACACAGTATTCTGACCGTTGCCATCTTTTGCACTTTTCCCCCTCTCATTCAGCATGAACATACTAGACAGTTGGTCCTCTCCACTGGTGGGTAACTCACTACCACCTTGAGGTTTTTCACAGTCAACTCTTTTTATATCAATGAGTGAACGTCCTGCATTTGAGACCTCTTTACTTTTCAACTTTCTTTGCTCTCGTTCAGCAATTACTTCCTCTAAAGCCATTTTGGCCAGGTCGTATTTATCGATAACAGCATTCTCTTTCTTTAAGGGTGCATTTGTCTTATTAGGCACCTGTTCCATTGATGCAAATAGTGCTCTCTTTTCAGAAATATTTCTTTTCATTGTTTCAGAGTTTCCTTTTTGCTCTCTTTGAGTTTCCAAACCACTCTTTGATGTCGTACTGCTCTGGTCTTTAGCTGTGTTAGCCTCTCCTCTTACATAAACCCTTTCTTTCAATGGTGGTCCATCCATTACTTTATCTTTATGTGTGTTTGCATTATGCGTCTCTTGTCTTATCTCTTTTGTTTTTGTATTTTTGGAATGCCTGGACCACTTGTCATTTTCTTTTTTATCCTGTATAGTCAACAGTGCATTAGAACTATCATTATCATGATGATTATCATCATCTGTACTTACAAATCTCTGACTTTTAATGTAGTTGTTCTGTCGTGCAGAAAAGACATGCTTTGCTCCTGCCTCCTTTCCGTGTGGTTCCTTGTCTTTAACAGGGCTTTTCTGTGCACTGACTGTTCCTCTAGTTTTCAACCTGTCCGTAATTTGATTTGTACCATCACTAATGACTTGCTCTTCCAGGTTTGTTAAACTTACACTCAGACTTTTACCAGATTTGTTTTCAAGAGACATTTCGCTATGTAAACCTACAATGGGTTTTGGGGCATTTAGCATTGACTCTAAGGGATTATTTTTGCTTTGCAACTCAGCACTTTTAAACAATTTACTTGGATAATTATGCTCTGTGTCACGATCTTTGCTAGCTTTATCTGTGAAAGACTGAGAACTGGTGTCAACCACAGTCTGAGCATTTGCTCTAAAATTAATCTCCTCAGGACTAGTTTTTCTGTAAAGTTGTAATGAGGGGTAAGATGCCTTGTTAGCTGCAGGGCTCCTGTTTGATTTTAATTTTCCAGATTGAAGCAGGCTTAATGCCAAATAGTCATCTGGCATCCCATTGTTTGCAGGAGAGCAAGTCTGAGTGTCTGCAATTTCCAACAAGGGACTCATCTGAGAGATGATGGCTTTGTGACGAGCAGGTGAAATAGTTGTAGCTCCTGAAATCTCTGGTATTTCAAGTCCATCTTTTGATACTTCAGGCTGGGGAGATCCTTTGCTTTGATTTGCCACATCCAAACCTTTAAACTTAGGTGGACTGTACATTGTCTTAACCCGTTTTCTATTGTCTTTGAGATTGAACAACAAGCTTGATGCTATGGATTTGTACCCCTCTCTCTTAATCTCAGGTGACGGATGCAGTTCTCTCTCCGGGAGTGGTGGGAGCTCCAGGGCAGTGGGTGAGAGCAGTATCTCTGAGGTTCCTGTCCCATGTCTGGAGGGTATCACTGGTGTCAACAGCTGTGAAATACTGAAAGGAGTTGAACTAGCGGAGGTCTGGTCCTCTATTGTTTTCACTTCTTTAAATGCCTGTGCACTCCCTTCTTCAGCACTTGCTGAGTTGATGGAATGCCCCACAGTAAC
Source organism: Elopichthys bambusa (assembly GCA_037101425.1). NCBI lineage: Eukaryota > Metazoa > Chordata > Actinopteri > Cypriniformes > Xenocyprididae > Elopichthys > Elopichthys bambusa. Next base: position 29,100,769 of record CM074449.1, read on the forward strand.
AGCACTTTTTGCTCTACTTCTGCTTTTTCGCCAGGGAACACAAGGTTCTACCCTTTCTGAATTGCATCTCTGTTCCGAGGCAAGCGGAGGGGCCTTTGTAGGAATATTATGCTGAATGTGCTTGGACTCTTTCTCTGGTTTTGGGGGTACACTAGGTGCTGCGGATTGTACAGACGCAAGCTGTGAATGAGTCTCACTTTGTTTAGGACACTTTTCGACTTCTTTTTCCACTGATGGGGGGAAACTTAATTGATAGTGTCCATGTGCCGCAGTTAACTCTTTGTAAAGAGGTGAATCATACCATTCAGGTGGCCTGTTGCTTAACATAATCTCTGATATGTGCTCCTGACTAATGGAGAATTTATTAAAATCCCTCCATGACAAGAACGGACTGAATTCACTGTGGAGGAAAAAGTTGATGGAATTCAGTTTTCTCAGTTTGTTGTTTTTGCTGTGTTTACACTTAGAGGATTTTCCCGAGGGAAGCGATGCATCCTTGCTTGATTTCTTGCCAGACCCTTTTTCATCTGATTTTAGATGATTCTTGGCTTGGGAAAGATGTTCCGCTGTTAAACTGTGGTAATCTGAAGAAAACTCAGAGAGCTCTCTTTGGATGCTGAGTAGAGCCGATTTGTCCCATGAATCACCATTTGTCATCTTAGTGCTCTCGCCATTCTTTTTGGCTGAAAATACTGCAAAAAGTGCAGAGTCTTTGGATGACTTGTTTGATCTACTCAATAAATCATTCGCTCCATTAAGGGGGTAAGCATTAAGTTTTTTGACAGCAGAAACTGAGCTCTCCTGAGTCTTTTTTGAGATGTCCTCCACCACTGGCTTGTGGCAGCTGACTGGAGAGGGGGAAAATTCTGAGTCATTGTAGATTGCTTCATCTCCGATGCACAGACTCTTGAAAGCTCGATCCGTCAGGCTCATGACCTCACGGTCTATTTCATCCATAAAGCTATCAAGATAGCGGAGATGCTGAATGCTTGTCCTTTGACGCTTCTCCTGATTGCTCATGATGAATGTGTTTGCCCAGTTCCTTCAGTCTAATGCAGAATTGACCTGGCTTGACACTTCTTGCATTGTCATCACCACATATTGGAGATTACATTGTGATATTCCTGCAAAAAAGAAATATATACAAAATATATCAGTTTGTGCATTCACAGTCAAAAATAATTTAAAAACTGCTAGAAAAAATATATTGTTTTGACCTCAGATGTGGTTGGTAATCCAGCCTGTGACTATGTACAGTAAAGAAAGATACACCATGCCAAACACCAACTATTTTTAGAAGAAGGCAGATGTCTCTCTGCCCTTTCACATACACAGGCCACCTGCACAACCCTTGGCAATCGTTTGCTAAAACAAAGGGATTTTCAAACTATTTTTCAGTGTGCCCTGTTCAACAGATCTACTTTTTAAAACAGAATACTTCTATACCTGAAATGTCAACATTGTTGAATCTTGTCAAAGAAGTTATCCAACATTTTTTTTTTTTTTTTTTGGTATTATTTACAATCCTGACAACACAAATTAGTCATCATGCAGTCATTTGTTTGCAGCTGCTGTACTGTGTGGTTGATCCTGGTATAACTCATTAACCCATATTTATCCTCTGACCTGAATCCATTAACCAGCACTCATCACAGCTTATATCTGTCATGGAATGGGAATGTGTCTTAAAAGAGCAGGTTTCAGACTACAATATAGCATTACTACACATTTCTGTGTAATTCTTGGAATGTCATCTCAGAAAGCTTAAGTGCTGACCATGCAAGGACAAACCTTGAGATATATTTATGAGCATTTAAAGACATGCACTAAGTGGCCAAGAAGATTTGGGCAGCACAACATTTTTCCACCGCCCATAATTCTGTATCAACTTGCAGTCGGGGTAATTTCCCCCACATCTGTTACTTTATTTATGTGAAAGAAGATCTACAGTACAGTGATAAAGCCCTGACTAACCTCAAGGAAAGTTCTTCAAAATAACAGACTGTTTATCATCAAATTATGAAAACGTGAAAGAGCAGCTGCGCTCAACAGGTCTTAGATTTTTACTATTGAAAGGAAAATATAATTTCAAACAAAGCTCCTGTCAGGAAAGTAAGCACATGTGCTGAACTACATTAATTTGACAGTAACAGAGTAATGGCCTGTTTAAGTTTATTCCTTACCTTTTTTGAGGTTCTGTATTTCATCCTTGGACAAATCCTTAAAGGTAAATTTCACACAAGCCACCAAGTGAAGTCAGACTTCTCTGTTACTCCATAAAGGAACACTATGAAAATAAACACAACCTGAAGCTCATGGTAGAAATCCATGTTCAAGTAAGCACTTGAAGGAGGCTGAAGAAGGAACTGAACACACCCTACCGAAATAGTTGCCGGCAAGGCCAGCGCTGTAACACAGGAAGAAGTTAGTGAGCGCAAATAACTGAGCGACAGTTTGGTGTCGAGTGGGCGACAGATGAAATAGAAATGGTCATCTGCTATTTCGGTACTGGTAGCTTGAGGACCTTAGCTGTATATACCTCTCCAGTCCTACAGAGACTACAACATTGCACATTAACACAGCAGCTCTGGACACATGGGATGTTGTTGTATGGTGGCTGGGGTGGGTAGGAGTCATTTGTCTCACAAACAGGGGAGGCAAATATAGCACCTTGCATCACCCCACAGCAGTGTCATCAAACTCAAAGTGTAGAATGAGTGGCTAATGGAGTCTGATTACCATGACAGGCCACCCACAGTTGTTAAGCAGGTCTTGTTTGTGTCTCTCTAGTATTTCTGCCTCCAGCCGCTCAGACTGAAAGAGGAAAACATATTTGCTCATACTCTTTTTTTTTTTTTAACAGTGCTTTTTGTTGACAGTTATCAGAAAATGGAAGTTACCGGTTAAAAGAAAGTAAGTAATTAGAACATAAACACAATGCTGGCCAGATTCAAACCTGAAACCTTTTAAAAACAATAAAAACGCCCCTATTTACAAGATGTAATATAAGTCTCTGGTGTCCCCTGAATGTGTTTCAGCTCAGAATACCCCACAATCATTTATTATAGCTTGTCAAATTTGCCCCTATTTGGGTGTGAGCAAAAACACGCCGTTTTTGTGTGTGTCCCTTTAAATGCAAACGAGCTGCTGCTCCCGGCCCCCTTTCCAGAAGAGGGTGGAGCTTTAACAGCTCACGCTTCGGTTGCTCGACAACAACAAAACTGAAGAATCTCACGCAGCCAAAAATGAGGATTGTCAGTAACTGTGTTCAGCCTTACATTGTTCAAACTGGAGTCAACACTGATGGAGAGACTCAAGAAGAAGTTACAACTTTTGGACATTTCTAAATGGCTAGTGGATACATTTATGGATAAATAAGTTGATTCAACTCATCAACTATCAGACCATCACCAGTTGTGGGCAGGGCTTCCCTCATAAGAGTAGGGGGAAATCTGAAACCACGTGTTTGGAGAGACTGTTTATGATTTATGGGGATTATAAAAAAAGGACTGGGTTGATTTTTACCATTATAGGCTGGTTGTTTACACACACTGTGAACACATCTGTGTTCAAACCCCCTTTATAAAAGTGGATTTTGCGTAATAGGTCCCCTTTAATGCTTCATTATGTAATTTTATTATTATGCTCTTCACACCTACACAAGTATGATAGAGAGTTATTTTAGTGGCTCTATTTGAAGCAGCCTGTATTTCATACAGTAATGGCCTGTCTTTCTTTCTGGCACACCTTTCATATCTCAGCTTATCTGTCACACGCCTGTTTCTCCACTGTACAAGGCCAGACTCTCAAGAATATTGATAGTGCTTTTCAAAGTTTTAACAGTAAAGGCCTGCTCATGATAACTATAACCATAAAGTTTAAATAATCATTCTAATTCTATGAGAATATAAGAAAATCCACATTACAACTGTACTGATAACAACACACAGGAACGGTATTGCTGTAATCACTTTTGAAGCAATTTATTCCAGCTGATGAATGAAAAAAGCATCGACAGCCAATCAGACTTTAAAGAGCTCAAGCATTTAAAGTGGCAGAGGACAAAAATATTTAATGCATTTTTCATGCATTGATGTGGATGCTAATGTAGTTACCGTTATATTCATCTTTATAGTTTTCATTCTTGGCATGAACATGCCTTAACATAAAAACTGATAAAGTAAAATTATATATATTTATTAGATAGAAATAGAAATGTAGTTGATATGTGTTAAAAGAAATAGTTCAACTAAAAATGAATATTCTGAATAATTCCTTTTGCGGAACAAAATATTGTTTGAGTCAAAAATGAATCGATCTTTTCAGTCAATCGAGTTCACATGAATCATGATCTGAATCAGTGATCTGGTTGCTGCAGTTAACATCCTTTTGCATCCTTTTTAATTTAGATTAAAAAAATTGGAAAAAAAATACGTTGTGTTCATAAGAAAATAAACCTTAACATTAGTTAAAATACAGCTGTTCATTATTAGTTCATATTAGCTCATGTCCATTAAATAATATTAACACATACAATTTAAATAATGTATGATTAAATGTTGAAATTAGAATTTTCTAAAACTAACAAATGCTTTAGAACCTATTTTTCATTATTTCATGTTAACTAATGAAATTAATGCGTTAACAAATGGAACCTTTTTTTTTTTTTTTTACCTATATTTGTTTTTTATATCTGTTTTTTTATAAGTTGGGTTGAAAATGGACCGAGTGATTGGGTTGTTCTAACCCAGCAGTTGGGTTAAATGTTTGCCCAACCTGCTGGGTAGTTTTATTTAACCCAACTATTGTTTAAAAATTACTGTATTGCTTGTTTAAAATGAACCCAAAATATGTTGGAAATTAACATGTATTAATATGTTTAATAAATGAACATTTTAATAAAATGTGTCTATTTTGGGTTCATTTTAAGCCAGACATACAGTCATTTTCAAACAATAGTTGAGTTAAATAAAACTACCCAGCATGTTGGGCAAACATTTAACCCAGCCACTGGGTCTGTCCATTTTCAACCCAACTTGGGTTGTTTTTAACCCAGCACTTTTAAGAGCGTATGTTTAAATGAAAGTAAATATGCATTCAACGAGATGCAAGCGTTTCCCAATTGAGGAAACACCTTTTTGGCACAAATTCTACAAAATCAACAAAAATAAGTGAAAATATCAGCTCTGCATCAGGTCACACACACACATATGTTTTGTCCACAAACTGTATGTTGTTCCTGTACATGATTCATGTGGTTGTAATGGGGAAAGTCCCTTCCTAATAATATTTAGGGTGTAAGACTCTGCGTCAGCAGTCAGAACACTGTATAGAGTGCATTTCCCTTTTACCATCTGCTAATGTGAAGCTCGAGGGGAGGAAGGTCACAAGGAGAGGGCAGATGAGTCTCTATCCTTAGCAACCCGGTCTCACCGTTTCCAAAAGGCTCTCATGTCCACTCAACCTCTTATTCCAGAGCAAGCAGGCAAGGCTATAATAGGACAACTGGAATCTGTAGCTCTAGGGGGAGTCCATGGTGGCAGCAGAGAGGAGCGTGATGGACGTCCACACATGGGCCGGCAGTAAAGCAGCCGCTCCAGCTATCATTCATTGCATGGGACTGGAGAATGCTTGACCATCATGGCAGCCAATAAATACTAGCATGTCTGATGCACTGGCCTCGACATGCACCCGCTGCCCGCAGAATGACTGCCAACGTTGAGGTTCATGTTACTGTTGTGTATTGACTGCCATGCTGAATTAAAGAGGGAGAATGTATGTAAATGTAATAACATTAGCGCCTAAAGAAACAGTTCACCCAAGAAAAAACTTTCTTGACTTTCTTTCTTCTGTGGAACACAAAGGAAGATGTTTATATCTCTGCTCTTTTCCATACAATGAAAGTACAATTTTAGTCTGTTCCCCACCTATAAACCTAGTAGTGAAATATTATTAAACTAACTGTTCTCTATTGTAACACATTTTTAAAGTGTAATTTATTCCTGAATTTTCAGCATCATTACTCCAGTCTTCAGTGTCACATGATCCTTCAGAAATCATTCTGATATGATGATTTGCTGCTCAAGAAACATGTCTGGAAACCGTGTTACATTTTTAAAGGATTCTTTGATCAATAGAAAGATAGAAAAAAAAAACAGCATTTATTTGAAATGGAAATCTTTTGTAACATTGTAAAATGTTTTTACTGTCACTTTAGATCAATTTAGTGCATCTTTTCTGGATAAACGTATTAAATGCTTATTAAAAAAAAAAAAAAATCTTACTGACCCAAATTATTCAATGGTAGGCTGCAAATGGGTCATTGATGAAGGTTTTTAAAAGTGTAAAAAAAAAAAAAAAACATAATGGAGATTAAATTAATTTTGAAGCTTTATTAAGTGTTAACAATGAGATTGTGGTTTTTATAATCAATTAACTCTGCTTTTGTCATTTTTTTACAAGATGGACAAAATTTGTCACCAAAAAAGTCATTTGGTTTAACCAAAATTTTGGTTTTGAATATTTACAATATTTTCAAACAATGCTAAAAGGCAAAAGGACAATCAAACATTTTATATTTAGTACAAGTTTTTTAAATATTACAACATTTCCCATGTATTATAGCGGTTGTACCGAATGACCTGATGTTTCAGGACATGCGTATGAACAAGTGAAAACATGAATTTTTCAAATAGTTGAGAGAGTTAGTTACTTTGCTTCATGACCGTGTGGTCCTGTGCAGGTGTCTGAATGATGTCACATCCTGTCACATGATACTGACCGCATGACTTGATCCAAAATGGTCCCTTTATATTGGTTACTCCAAATGACATCAATGAAATGAATTTTTCTGGACATTCTTTCTCTTAAAAAACGACTTCTACACATAATTCTAATGCCATTTTGCACTATGTTATAAAATCATGCCAGAATAAAAAATATATACATTTATTGCATTTTAAGATGTTTTAATCACTAATGAAATGGCTGTATTGGCCTTTGGACGGTTAAACCGAATGACCTTTAGACACTTCAAAATCTTTAAAATACCTTTATATGTAGCAAAATATAATTAAAACCTTTTGGATTCAATAAAAGAGATCTAGTTGTACTACCTTACATACTTTGGATGTCATATCTTTGTTTTTTATTATTATTATTATTATTAAGGCCTTTGGACAAAAAAATTACCTGTCACGTCACTGACCCAAATATTAACATCAGTCATGAAATGAATTTAGTTTATCATGCAATTGAAACATGTATTAGCATTAAAAAAAAAAAAACAAGGGAATTCCATCCATGGTTCAATATCAATTCAGAGATAAACATTTCTCAGAACATCCAGCTCAATTGCAACACTGATTCATTGCAACAGATCCAATTAATATGAAATGTCAATGTTCAAAGCCCTGAAGGCTGAGTAATATCTGGAGCCGAGGCAGACTTCAGTTGAGACATCAAGATGTCAACAAATCACCTTGTGATGAAAACAAATCACAGATCTAAGGATGTACAAATACCCAATCTGCCCAATGTTAAGCAATGGCAGTGTGATGTAAAATCATGTCTAACATTGTTTAGCTATGAAGTTTTCCACTAAACCGCCTCACTGTACTGTCCACTAGAAAGTTGTCAAACACAAGCTGTCATTCTCACACTATACTTAAAATATAACATTATTATCCAGGTTTTATTTGTTTTGTGTGGTATGTTGCTCTAAAACAACATTTTAAATAAATCAAGATGAATAATATAGAAGCGTCATTCCTTTCTCTTAAGAAAAATGTTGTTTACTATTACTTAGAGATCCTTTACACCCTCAGCTTTTCTCATACTGCGAATATAAATAGAGCAGACAAAGAACTCTTGTTGTTATGGTTTAAGAGATTATGATAAGCATTTTGGGTAGACGGAGGTTGGGATGTGTTTCTGCACACCAGCCTGTAAGTATTTATGGAAGTTCACAAGTGTATTTGTTTGGAAAGACAAGAAATGGAGTGCTGAAGTTATATTGAAAGGCACAGCTTTACTCTCTTCGAGTGCAAAAATACCACCTGAAAATGTTTTCATTTTCAACTGATGGTCAGTAAAAGAAGGCGTTTAACCTTCAGAAAATGTTGATCGCCATCCCAAGAAGGACAAACTAATTTCTGAAAATTATAAAAATATGAACTTGTTTTATTAAGTCCCAAGCCCTGAAAGGTTTGGCTGTGGAGTTAAAACAAATTTATGGCGAAGGGAAACAGGAAGTGTGTTATAACTTCCGCATACATAAACTGAGTTTGATGAAACTTCAGCTGGGTGTTCATTGTAGGAGGCCGATCACGTGGATGTGACTATTGTGAGTCAAAGTCATAGCGCCAACAACTGGCAGCAGGAAGTGTGTCACTTTCAAAATGCTTTGAAATCAGCCTATTATTTTTACCCGATTCTGCTTCGTCAGAATAATGTCAAGACACCGCAGATGCACACCTGTGAAAGGATTCTTGATATCTTGAATACTTTTGAATACCAACATGGAGGGTTTCTGAGGCACTTAGCATGCTTCAAATTTCATGAAACTTGACACGCACATCAGAGTTGCCAGGCAGAAGACATGGGCAAAGCCTTAGAAATGGGGTGTGGAGGAGGGGCTCTACAGCGCCACCTTTTGTCTAAAGTTGGGGGTTAGTTTTACCTACAGTCACCAAACTCAGTGCATATATTGTTCTCATCGAGCCGGACAACTTTCTAATTTACAGTCATTAGCTCCAACAAACAGGAAGTCAGCTGTTTTTGTTTGAATGTGGATTTTTTTTAACCAAGCTCTCAATTTTTAACTACTGCATCACACCAAACTTTTTCAACATGAAGTCAAGACATCGAGGATGCTAAATTGCGGATGGATATTGGATATCACAAACGGTTTGGCCGTGGCGAGACAACGTATTTATGGCGAAAAAAGGGAAACAGGAAGTGTGCATTTTGATGAAACTTCAGCTGTGTGTTCATTGTATGAGATCAATCACATGAATGTGACTATTGTGAGTCAAAGTTATAGCGCCAACAACTGGCAGCAGGAAGTGTGTCACTTTCAAAATTCTTATTTTTACCCAATTCACTTCAGACTTTGTCAGAATAATGTCAAGACAAGTACTCCTCGTAGAAGATTCATGCAATCGCCAACAAACTCAGTCAACATGAAACAAAGACACTGAAGATGCTAAATTGCAAACGATTATAGGATATCTTGAAGAGTTTTGCCATGGCGAGGAATTAAAGTAATGACAAAAAAAAGGGAAACAGGAAGTGTCTAATATCACGTGAAATCATTGTTTGATTTAAATTAAATTAAGATTGTATGTTATCCACCATGCACAGGTTTCCTTAAGCCACCTTAGCATGCAGCTATATTTATTATTGTTCTCTTCTATATACATTTTTTACAAAACTTTGGGGTGTGTAAATACAGTTTAGAACCATATTTATGTGATTAAATATCTACATAAACAGAGGAAACAATTGCTATCACAATTTATCACGCAGAATACAGTCTACAAGTCCCATTTTAAGATGGCCAGTCCTCTTAAATGAATAAGCCTGTTAGAATTTAAACATGGTAAAACATCTTAGTCAAGCTGAGAGTTTGCACTATGTTGAGCTCCTAGAATACAGATGTAACTATAGACATAACTTTAAGGCACTGACAAGGGAACAACTGGCAATAAATGTTGCTATTTTAAACCTAAAGCTCTATTAAACATAGCAAGACACTTTGCATGAACCTGGCAGAATGTCTGTCTGGCTATATATATACATATATATATATTAAATATATAAAAACATCAGCCTGTGAAGCTTTCAGTGGTCAGAATTGATTATGCAATAACCCTCCCAGTAAATACATTGCTAATACCAGTGCTAAGCCCCATCAAATGATAAAAAGATTAAAGCTGTGGCACTTTACAATAAAGCCCCTTTAGTTAATGCATTAACTAAAAATAACTAACAATGAGCAATTCATTTCTTACAATTTTAATACCATTAGATGATAAAAATACAACAGCCTTTATGTGTAAAGCATTATCATAATGTATGTTATAATGCATCTTTTCATATTTACATGCATTATAATATTCACAGATTCCTTGTTACATCAGAAAGTGGTCGTTTGCCATGTGTTTTCATGCATTATACTTTCTAAAGGTGTGTTCAGTGAATAGATCAGTATTGTAACTGTGGTTTGTGAGATCATACAATGCATTATAATGCATAAATAATGCATTAAAAAATAGTGTTACTAGCTTTGAGAGTTACAGCATTGCCTGTTTCAGCCCATTATTTTAACAATTCGGACCACAAATTAGTCACTATGATTATAACACCTAATATAATGATATTAATGTCATTTTTGTGTAAATGTGAAGCTTCCCAAATGAAGACCACGCAAAGTTGGGAGAACCTGACACCCGTTTGAGCAGCTGGGAGAACGGACGGCCAAGGCCATGATTATAAGTTGCTATGGTAAGGCCAGTCTCTGCAGGCAGTTTATCGACACAAAATAAAACAAGGTGGCGTGTTTTGCGGTTTCTGAATGCTCCATTAATCCTCCATGTTTGATATGCCAACCTGTTAGTGCTTGTCAATAGCAGACATGCACTGCTGACCATAGTAAGGCCCCCTGAAGAGTGAGTCTGCATTCTTTCCAGCAAAAGACTTGTTATTTGTGACCTTTGACTGTGTAACAAGAACCTGTTGATGGAAGCCTGTCCATAGAGCATGTACTCAAGTGCATCATCTAGAAACATTTAAAAGGTTCTTTAGGCTCATATATAGCAGCATGATAACAACATTTTGAGAAGCTGTGTTAGATTTAGTGGTCTGGCTGTACATGCATAAATGTTCTCATATAACATCCCAGTTAATCACATCAGGATACAAAATGCTGGGTTAAAAACAACCCAAGTTGGGTCGAAAATGAACAAACGAAGCGATTGGGTTGTTTTAATGACACAGCATGTTGGGCAAACATTTACCATTTTAAGAATGTTATTATGAGAGAATGTTTGGGTGAATTACAAATATAATTTTAAATGTATCCTTAAAAAGTTTGGGGTTGGTAAGATTTTTAAATGTTTTTTGAAGGAAGTCTTTTCTGCTCACCATGATATAATTCCATAATTCTATTTGAATATATTGTAAAAAAAAGAAATTTGTGATATATATTAAAGCTGAATTTTTAGTCTTAAGTGTCACATGATCTTTCAGAAATCACTAATATGCTGATTTGAAGAAGAAAAAAATTCTGATTATCATCAAACAGTTGTGCGGCTAAATATTTTCGTGGAACGTGATACATTTTTTCTCAGTATTTCTTTGATGAACAAAGTTCAAAAGAACAGCATTTATTTGAAACAGAAATCTTCTGTAACATTATAAATGTCTTTACTGTCACTTTTGATCAATTTAATGCGTCTCTGCTGAATAAAAGTATTCATTTCTTTTTTTAAAAATCACATGTTGTGGTCAAACCTCGCACTCACATTTGATTCAGTGGCCTAGCTGTGTATGCGATATCACAGATGTTCTCATATCACATACCCTAGTTACTGAGCTCTAGTTGCAAAACAAATTGGTGCAACAGATCTCGCTGCAATGCATGTACGTCTCAAAACATTGACTGGTAATTGAATGGAGCATGAACCTGATCCGATCCGACCCCGAACTTGCACAAAGTGTGATGCTTAATGAGCATTTAAAATTACAGAATGGACATATCTCGTATTGTGGTTTAAAATGCACTTGATACCGTTTTTTAGAAACAATTATCCCCTAATGGAAAGAACACTGAAGAGCTGCACACTTATCATCAGCATCTCATCTTATCTAGAAATCGTTTGGTGAACTTACAGGAAATGGTTTTATTTTAAAAGCAGCACAGCAGCAAACTAATGCAAAACAACTAATGTTAGAGACAGACATGAAAAGACGTAAAAATGTCTGAACATGCAAGATTCTGCTCAGTCTTCTGCTTTATCTTCACCATCGGTAAGTAATTCTCATTCAGTTCATTGAAGTTGTGTTGCTAAAATTCTTCTTTTTATTGGTATTCGAAACTGTGATATCAAATAATATATATACATTTGTTATGCTTTATTGATAAGATGCTTGAGAAGGTCTGCCAAACCAAAAGTGTGCTGGACGCAGAAGCACATTTTGTCCTAGAATATTAAATGAATTATTTATTTGTGACAGATAAGTTACTTACAAACTAGGTCAACACATATTCTAATAACATCAAGTGTATGACTGCATGTATCAATTACAGATCTGATGAAACGCTATAAAGATGTAATATATTGTAATACGTGTTGACCTGGCAAGTAGTTTATTTTTAGCATTCGTTTGTCTTTTGCGTTTTTTGAGAAAGGTTTGCACGTCTCAGTGTTAAATAGTAAGTGATGTCGCAATCACGATCAGGTGATTTGTGTTTTCAAACAGCTAATAAAGAGACACTGATTTACATAATGAAGCACTATGAAGCTAAAAACAGACCTATATGACAAAAGAAACATTTGCTACAGTATTTTACTTCTCTTAAATGTGACCTATTATGACTCTTTTCACAAGATGTAATATCTTTGTAATCTCTGTAATATACAAGATGTAAAGTCTCTGGTGTCTCCAGAATGTGTCTGTGAAGTTTCAGCTCAAAATACCCCACAGATCATTTATTATATCATGTTGTAAATTCCCATTTTTGAGTGGAAGTGCCTTTAAATGGAAATGAGCTGCTGCTTTCCAGAAGAGGGCGGAGCCTGTACAGCTCGTGCCTCAAATACAAAAAACAAAACATCCTTATCTCGGTCACACACACAAGACATTGCAGTTCTTTATCTTCATGAAAGTCTATTACCTGAATGCGTTTTTATCAGTTTAAACTGATCAGTCACATCCGAGGCACGCACACAGAAAGCTGACTGTCAGCAACGCGTCCCGTGAGCATTAAACTAACTTATTTTTTTACATCTTATTGGTCAAATACACACAAGGCTATGTCAAAAACACACAAAGTTCACATAAACAGCCAGTTATGTCTGTGAACATCAAGTAAAGAAATCGCATGTGTATATTAGATCTGTGTAAGCAGCGTAATATACAGTATCTACTGCTGTTAATATGAACCAAACGGCAAAAGAAAAACACTCACTGCTCATGATTAAATAACTTTAGTAGCTTTGATAAGAATACATTTCTTGCTCGAATGCTGCTGTTAAATGATCTGGTGAGGAGATCAACATGGCGGACTGTGTACAGCTCACTGAGGGCGGGGTCTATGCTAATAGGGCAGAGTCCGCCAGCAGTCGTGGGCGGGGCCTAGGCATTTTGTGACGTCACAAAAGGTAGAATCTGCAAACGGCTTATTCTGAGACACTGCTTATGATTTATGGGGATTAAAAAAAAGAGGAGTTGTGTACATACACATTTATGTTTTAAATAGGTCCCCTTTAAAGCCTTTATGTATAATGCATTATAAATGTATCGTAATGTAAGTTAATAATACCTGCAGATTACTTTTTACATCTGAAATTGGTTGTTTGAATGGCCAAAACTGAAAATGGTGTCTTGTAAACAGCGCAAACTAAACAATGTCGCTAAACGAGACACAGGTGAACACAATGGGTTGCTATGGAAACAAATGATCACATGTTAGGAAACTAGGTCAAACTAAACACGGGGACAAGTGGCTGTTTACACGACACCATTTTCAGCTAAAAACGGAAAACTTTTTATGCGTTTTGGTCTACACAAAGATAAAACTTACTTCGTTGTTGTGTAAAAACTAAACCAAAACAGAACATATAAAGGCAACATCACAATCTGATACATCTTAAATAAGGATACACTATTGACTAACATCTTACAGATTGCTTGTTGGTGACACGTGTAAAGGGACAAGACTCTTCCAGTGATGAATCAGGTAGAAGATTAAACAAACTCAGAATCTAAACCCATTTATAGAGCTGATAAGTGTTCTAATTAGACGATGTTTTCTTCCACTGAGCCTCAGAAATAAAATATGCTGTCATAGGAGCAGGGATTGGCCTTTTCTTCTCCATCTGCTTTCTTCTAATCAAAATCTACATAATCAAAAAGCAGATGCTTGACAATGAACCATCAGGTAAGTCTTTTCCTAGAAAATAATATTAAAAATCATAGTACACATTAAAAATGTTGGGTTGAAAATGGACAAACCCAGCGGTTGGGTTAAATGTTTGTCCAACCTGCTGAGCAGTTTTATTGAACTCATCTATTGTTTAAAAATGACTATATGACTGGCTTAAAATGAACCCAAAAAAACCAGACACATAATAACATAATATTTATTAAAAAGCAATTTAATAATTGTTTATTATTTAATTATTATTTATTAAACGTATTAATAAATGTGGGGATTAATTTTAAGCAAGCAATGCAGGTTGGGCAGACATTTAACCTAACTGCTGGGTTTGTCCATTTTTAACCCAACTTGGGTTGTTTTTACACCAGCATTTTTGATTTTTTTAATCAAACGGAAATAAAATATTTATCATTAACACTTTAATATTTTTAAAGATGTCTCAGTAAGAAGAGCATCTTCACGGTAAGAATATTTTTATTTGCATGCTACACTTTTCTGTATCAGATGAATGATGTAAGTTTGGTATGAAAGTAAATCTCATAACATGACCTCTGTTCTTCAGGGCCATTGATGTGGAAAGCAGGAGGGACTGAAACGTCTTTTGAGGATGAATTAATATTATGATATTAAGCTCAGAGGAGAACACAATTCAATGTCATTTTATGACAGATTTTATACTGATTTATTTATTAAATAGTGGCCAATTTAGGCCTGAACAATAAATGTTTGAATATTCAGCATGTGCCTTAATGAGGACTTTTGTGCTTTTTACACTGAGAGCCACAACTGAGTAAAATTTATATATTTATATAAATCAACTAATATACGGCATGTATCAAGAGCACAAGAGGTTTAAGCCAGCTTGTCTTTTCATTTAAGGTAGAAAGCCTAGTGGGTTTTCTTTGCCTCTGCTGTGTGACCATTTCTATGCATAATCAAACATGACTGTATTTGTAATTATCAATAAAAAAAATGAACAGTTCCTTCCAGACCAGTTAAAAGAGGTTGAATTAGAGTCATTTATCTTTATTAAAATGCATGTGGTGACAGATACCTGAGGCTGCCTAAAAACACACACACGTTTGTTTTCACTGTATATTAGTGAGGACGTTGCTTAGACTTCCATTGATTTTATATTAATATTATTTTTTTCGAAGGCCTAACCCAGTGAAATATCCTCACTAGCTGGTAATATTTCGGTATTTAAGTGTCATTTTTGAGTCTTGCATTTGCTTTCTTCTAATCTTTAGACTCACTTTATTTTAAAATATAAAAATACAGTCTTGCAACTAATGGTTTTGTATGTACAAAAGCAGAATAGTGCAGAATCTCAGTTTCATGCAATGTCACACTTTATCCAGAGGAGGGCAGTCAGTCCTTTCCTGCTGTTGCACAACTGTTTTCACTATTAGCTGAAAAGCAGTGCATATCTGTTTCTTTTTATTATTATTATTTTAAAACATTTTGATGAGATATTTGCACAATATTTGCTTTTAATAACACTTCCAAAATATGAGTAGGATGTTACATTGGGAAGAAGAATACACTAAACTTGGTTAAGGTATTAAAATGACAAAATTATTTGGGAAAAAAAAGGCAAACTCCAGCACATAATTAAATACGGGTTTTATCGTATTATGTGTATTATCGTGTTAGTTCTCCCTTGTTTTTGATTACAGCAGCCATTCTCCTGGGTACTGATTCGCTAAACTTTGTGCATGTGTGTCGTGGTTAACTCCTTTCCAATCTTCCTTAAGTTCTTCCCAAAGCTAAGCTTCATTGGAAGACTCGTGTGACTTATTTTCAGTGAGATTGAGTAGGCCGTTTGAAGACTGCAAAATGCAGATTGTGCGCAACATTTGATCTCCAAACAGATCCTTTATTGTGTTCAGCAGGATTCCCAAGCATTGGTCCATTTTCAAAGGGCCAGCACTGCTGCAGACATGCGTCCCCAATACCACTGTTTGCCCTTAATGGTGCCACACATGCATTTGGTATTAAAACACTCCAGTCGTCTCCTACAAACATACCCGACACCATTCAAAGCTAGGGTACATTTTGACACTTCGGACTGCAGAACACGGCTCCAATCTTATGTTCTTTGGCAGATGCAAGGTGTTTTTTGCAGTAAATGGTTTCTTTACTGTACACAGCCTCTTGTAGTCGTTGGCTAACAGTTGAAGCTGTTTTGATCCTCCTGTCAAAATGCTCACTAGTCTTTTGTTGGCCAGCTACAGCTCTTTACATTCAGCATGGTGCCAATCTCACTGTGCTTTGAAATAATTCTGTGGACATTGTGACCATATACATCCTGCACATATCCAAAACCAAATGACCAGATTTAGCCATTTCAACAATTGGTTGCAGAGGATAACTCCTTCCATCTGGCCATTTTCATTAAAACCCAACAAAATAATGTCTAATAATATAGCTAATACTCGCCACAATTTATTGAATTACAGGCTGGGAATAATGAGTGCAAGCTTGGTATGACCACTTGGCCACACAATTTGGCGTTTCATTGCGTCATGATAAATTATATAACTGACACGTGGAACGCATACATTAGTTTTAGACTCCAGGCACCTCACAACATGCATTGTTGTCTTTGAGATGCTACACTCTTAAAAATAAAGGTTTCAAATGGGGGTTTTGCACAACAGGTATATAGAAGAACCATTTTTGGTTCCCCAAAGAATCTTTCAGTGAACAGTTCTTAAAAGAACCATTCTTAGTGTAAAGATCACTTTAATTATAAAGAACCTTTTTGTGCAATTACTTGACTTGGATAGATGTTACAAGTTCTTCATGAAGCCAGATGCCAATAAAGAATCTTTATGTGTAAGTGTGTATGAAATGTTTCACTGGCAGTAAACCTTAACCTTCTCCAACTGGACTGGACAAAAAATAGATTTCAGCCTCCTGAAGAGGAAATGGCATCTCCTTCATTGAGTGTAGTGTGTAGTCCTGTACAAAGGGGGAGGACAGAGGGTGTGCACTAAGTAAAAACAGAGTGTGTCCTGTATCGGGTTACACAGAAGTGAAGGAGGAAAAAAAGAGTAGAGGAATTCACAGTCACTTTTTTTGCGAAGAGATTTAACTGGAGTTGCATGGAGCCCATCAGACTGGAGAATGAAGATCTCTGCAGTGGTAACAGCTCTTCTGACTAACATCTTTTTTGGAAGTAAGTGCAGTGTGTTTGAATTGAACGTGATCAACTGTGATTGTGTGATCTAATGAATGTATTTCTTTCTATTTTCATCTGTTGATTTTGTAGTTTTGAGAGATAGAATATAAAGTTCAAGTTCACCATAGAGACAAGACTAGATGTGGTCTAGCTGACATGTGTGCAATGCCTCAATATAAACACTAGAGCAGTGTGAATTTTAAATTGTTTGTTTATGGGTTTTTTTCCTAATAATTCACTTTTTCTCTTCAGCTATGATTATGCTGTGGTTTCTGACTTCTCCTAACTTAAATCTTATCTGTGTGTGTGTGTGTGTATGCATCACTTTGTGTTTATAGATAGCACAACATTCTCAGAAAGAACTGACACACCAAGTTGGTTTCTTCCTTTGAAAAATGCTTACTGCATAATGAAAAAAACATCTATTTTTATGCAAGTTCTATTTATAACTTTATATTCAGGATTTATATGCCTATATTTAAATTTACAAATATACATTAAAACGTATACTTATATATTATGGTTTTATGTACAGCAATTATTTCTGGTTGTACAATATTTCACAAAATGTACACAAAAATATCCCTTCCAGGGTATCTGGTTTCAAAAAAAAAAAAAAAAAAAAAAAAATTAAAAAGTGGATCAAAGTGAAATTAGTTCTGAAATTCTGTTGCAATTAAACACAGGCAGTTATTAATGTGCAAAACTGTCCAAATTCTGTATATTTCACCATTTTTTTTTTTTTTTTTTAAAGAAATTAATACTTTTATTCAGCAAGGATGCATTAAATTGATAAAAAGTGACTGTAAATACATTTATAATGTTACAAAAGATCGTATTATGAACCAGCACAACTGTTTTCAACTTTTATAATAATCATAAATGTTTGTTGAGCAGCAAATCATCATATCAGAATGATTTCTGAAGGATCATGTGACACTGAAGACTGGAGTAATGATGCTGAAAATCCAGATTTGATCACAGGAATAAATTACACTTTACTATATATTCACATAGAAAACAGCTATTTTAAATTGTAATAATATTTCACAATTTTTACTGTATGTTTGATCAAATAAATGCAGCCTTGGTGCGCATAAAAGACTTCTTTCAAAAACATTAACAAACCTTACCCCAAACTTTTGAACACTAGTATACATATTGTATATATAATTTAATATATGTATTTGTGGCGATGTCTGCCTGAGATCCACCCAAGTAATGTTCTCCAGATGGCCTGTCAAAAAGTCTCGTTAAGCAGAAGAGTCTGGAAAGGCTCTCAGTTTTAATTTCCCAGCATGCATTGCTTTACAGTGCTCTTTAAAGTCCACAGACAAATTGCTGGCTTAAACGACTGAGACGCTGAATAAAAAAATTACTCTCGTTTAATAATTTTTCATCCATTTTTCTTGAATACTGTGGCTGTATTAAATGTTGCGTCTCTCTCATGAATGTCACATCAATTCCAGATGTGTGCTCTGCTATCAACGTCACGGTCACTCCCTCTCCGTTCACGGTGGTGGCTGAGGGGGAAAACATCACCTTGTCCTGTCAGGTGAGCCAGCGACGCCGGTCGGCGAGTCTGCCTGTGGTGCGCTGGATGTTTCAGCCGGAGTCGGGAGGAGAGGAGCTGCTGGTGGCGCGGGTGAACATGCAGAGGGCCAAGTTTTACGGAAACTACACCAAGAGCTTCCGCAAGCTCAAAATGAAGCTGACGGTGGTGAAACACGGCAAGATATATAACCTCCTCATCGTGAACATCAGCGAACAGGACCGGGGTCTTTACAGCTGCAGGGTGCAGGAGTTTAAGAAGCATCAGGAACGATGGAAAGCTTTGACCAACAGCTCAGCCTCGACACAGCTCCGAGGTTTGTCTAACATACAGCACTGTTATTTAGTGATAGGAGAAATAAAGCTTTTCTAAACTTTGAATCAATTGCTGTGCAAAATGCTTCACTGTATCAAAGCCCTCGAAACGTCACAGGCTGGTGATCAGTATGGTGTAAATGCAACAAAAGCCCAAATTATGCATAAAAAAACCCACCTTTTACAACCAATTGCAAATGTTTTATTGAAGATATAACCTTTAAGGCCATGTTTACACCTGGTATTAAAGGGGTGGTTGATTATGATTTCACTTTTTTAACTTTAGTTAGTGTGTAATGTTGCTGTTAGAGCATAAACAACATCTGCAAAGTTACGACGCTCAAAGTTCAATGCAAAGGGAGATATTTCATGTGTTGCTTTTTTTTTTTTTTTAAAGGACTACAACAAACAGCTGGTAGGGACTACAATGAGCTTCATCCCGGGTTAGTGACATCACTAACCCTAAATATTTACATAAACCCCGCCCCCGAGAACACACAACAAAGGGGGTGAGGCCATGTTGGGCTGCTTTAGAGAAGAGGAAGAGTTGTTGTAGTAGAGTGTTGTTGACATGCCGTCATTTTACGCCGGACTGCTTCACAAACGAGGGTCAATTCAACACAAAAGATGAACATGACGGCACATGCTAGTGGATGAGTTGAATCAACTCCACAGCAACTACATACATTTATCCACTAACCATTCAGAAACGTCTAAAAGTTGTAACTTCTTCCTGAGTCTCTCCATCAGTGTCGACTCCGGTTTGAACAATGTAAGGCTGAACACCGTCCTCATTTTGGCTGCGTGAGATTCTCCAGCTTTGTTGTTGTTGAGCGACCGAAGCGTGAGCTGTTAAAGCTCCGCCCTCTTCTGGAGCAGCTCATTTGCATTTAAAGACACACACACAAAAACAGCGTGTTTTTGCTCACACCCAAATAGAGGCAAATTTTACAAGCTTTAATAAATGATCTGTGGGGTATTCTGAGCTGAAACACATTCTGGGGACACCAGAGACTTATATTACATCTTGTAAAAGTAGAATTATAGGTCCCCTTTGAGATACGTTCTGGTCAATCGGATCACAAGTGGACGACGCTAAATACAGGGGTTAACGGTCTAAAACATTTTGAGCTTGTCCACTTTCGATCACGTCCAGAGGTAGTCGAAAACGCATTCAACCAGATTGTTTTTGTAGTGTAAAAACTCATGTGGTCGAATGTGTTTGAACAGCCACTAAAGACTGCATAAACTAGTGATGGGGAGTCGACTCCAAAAGAGTCGATTCCTCGACTCTGAATAGCCCCAGATTCAGGGCAGACTCCAGCACAGGAATCCACTCTCGTTGTCGGTGTGTCTGAAATCGCTCACTTGGTTACTGATCCCTATATTGTGCATGGCAGTTGAGTGCACTGAAAAAAAGTGACTCATTAAATCACTTTTTCGAAACAGATGATTCATAAAGGTTTTGAAGCTTCTCAAAAGCGCCCATCACTAGCACTATTCCATATGCTGTTGTGACTTTCCGTTGATGGTTTCTCTCATCTAGACTCTTAAATTGTCTCGAGGTTTGAAACATCTGACAAAATACTCACCGCATATGCGACACATGTCGAGAAACTCTTTCGGGGTTTTATGTGTTCGATTTTCCATTAAAAACATGTGGAAAAGTGATCTAATATTTATGTGCTATATATCTGTCTTTTGGCAGTCAGGAGATGACAGAAACAAAGTGAACACTGGCGTAGTGACAGCCAAACGCTGTTGACACTGGCTAGAAAGTGGAGTTTTCCCTTACTAACTTACTGTACTGACAAACAGACACACAAAGAGACTGTCACTCTCTGGATCCAAGACAAAATAAGTCCAGACGTATTTTGAATGTAAGAAGGGGTTCACGCCAAAGCGGCAAGAGTCATAAAAGGCGAAGAGAAAAATGAGGTCAGGAACTTGACTAACAGATCAGAGTTTCCCAAAAAGGGGGCGCCGGTGCTCGCTGTGGGTGGCCGTCGCATGGCCTACTGAAAGACATCAGGATATCAAATGTGATGTTTGTGGCTTTTAGTGCATGTGTGTTATCTACATGTGAGTGCCAAACATTTCAATTTTGCAGTCTTTCACTTCAGGTAAACTGACCAAAACAAGTTAACCCTAGTCTGAACTAAGGGACGTATGCAATTTTTGTAGTTGAAACTGCAACGATTTTAAGTTATAACTACAGGGGCAAATTATCGAATAATATAGAGACTTATTTTTACATGGTTCACTTTTACACATTTAACACTTAGTTAACGTAGTACATGACTTGTAAACTAATACATTTTGACGTTTGCATCACATCAGCAGCTCCATATGTTTGGCTTTTCGCACACGGTAACTAGTTCAGCAGCTTACCTGGTACTGCATTGCTCTTGTGATGTAAAGCTCTCAGGTACAAGTCCCGCGAAACAAGAGTCACGATAAATGAGCTCAAAGACTTGTAGAAGCAGCTGAAATGCATGTTTGCTTTTGTTAAGACTATCGGTTAGGTTTAGGAAAGGTATAGTGTAAGTGCATATGTGGAGCAATGGAGCTCGTCAAGCCCTTTCATGTGGTCTTAAATTTTAGAAGTGTGAAAAAAAGACTTCTAAATTGCTATTTTTCAAACGTTATTAAAAAGTATTAATACAACAATTCACTTTCATATGGAAGCTTGTTTCCGCCACTAAATAAAAAAATTAAAAAAGGTAATTGCGACTTTATCTCGCAATTCTGACTTTTTTTCCTCACAATTGCGATTTTTTTCACGCAATACTGACTTTATATCTCACAATTCTGACTTTATATCACTTAATTCTGACTTTTCCTCACAATTCTGACTTTATAACTCCTATTCTGACTTTATATCACATAATTCTGACTTTATATCACATAATTCTGACTTTTACTCACAATTCTGACTTTATTACTCCTATTCTGACTTTATATCACTTAATTCTGACTTTATATCTCACAATTCTGACTTTATATCACTTAATTCTGACTTTTCCTCACAATTCTGACTTTATAACTCCTATTCTGACTTTATATCACATAATTCTGACTTTATATCACATAATTCTGACTTTTACTCACAATTCTGACTTTATTACTCCTATTCTGACTTTATATCACTTAATTCTGACTTTATAACTCTCAATTCTGACTTTATATCATGCAATTCTGACTTTCTATCACACAATTCTGACTTTCTATCACAATTCTGACTTTCTAACTCTCAATTCTGACTTTCTAACTCTCAATTCTGACTTTCTAACTCTCAATTCTGACTTTCTAACTCTCAATTCTGACTTTATAACTCCTAATCTGACTTTATAACTCTCAATTCTGACTTTATAACTCTCAATTCTGACTTTATAACTCTCAATTCTGACTTTATAACTCTCAATTCTGACTTTATAACTCCTAATCTGACTTTATAACTCTCAATTCTGACTTTATAACTCTCAATTCTGACTTTATAACTCCTAATCTGACTTTATATCACTTAATTCTGAGTTTTCTCACAATTCTGACTTTTACTCACAATTCTGACTTTATATCACGCAATTCTGACTTATCTCACAAATCTGACTTTATAACTCGCAATTATGAGTTTACATCTCGCAATTCTGAGAAAAAAGTCAGAATTGTGAGAATAAGTTGCAATTACCTTTTTTATTTGTTATTTCATGGTGGAAACAAGCTTAAACGCTTTTTTTTTTTTTTTAAATCTCAATTTTACTGCCGTAATCTGGTGAGAGAAACAGGATATTTTATCCATCAGGAACTGATTTGATTGTGAAAAGTGAAGATTACAACAGAGAAGAGAGTCACGCGGTTGAGTGGAGAGGTTTAAAAGAAGGATTCATGACATCAGCTAAAATGACTCATTTTAGAGTCATTTGATTTCAATAATAAAAGATTACAAACATGTTTTTTTTATTTGGAATAACTGTGCAGCATATCATCAATAATAAGAACTTGTATTAATAAAATACTGTAATTTCATGATGGGGATTGCTTGAAATGGGAGATGAAAACACTGTAGAATGATGACATAAAAACACAGAAAACAGAAATCGCACATCCGGTAACTACTGTATGTACAGATACCCTTTGATAAACTCTTCCATACAATTACAGAAGATAAGCCCTTACTGCTAGTAACTTGGTATGGAACAATTATTCAAATTCAAATTCAAATGTATTCATAAAGCACTGAATAAAACAACAACGTTGACCATAGTGCTGTACAAACAGTAACACAATAAGCAGAAGACAACTTTTAAAAAAGGAACACATCCATATAATTATATAAGTAATATAAAAAGAAACCTTAAAAATACATCTTAACTAGAATCAGAAGAGGCATATATGATACTAGCAACCTCCGCACTTATCTATGATCGAACACTATCATAAAAAAATATGTTTTCAAATGGCTTTTAAACTGATCGAGCGTCGGTACGTCCCTAATATATAACGGCAGGCTGTCCCATAATTTAGGGGCAGAGACCGCAAACGCGCGGTCCCCTCTGGATTTCATCTTAGACCGGGGAACAACAAGAACTTTCTGTGATTGAGATCGTAGGGATCTTATTGGCTTTTGTTCCTGAATTAGATCAGCAATATAAGATGGAGCTAAGCCATGTAGAGATTTAAATACAAATAATACAATTTTTAAATTAATCCTAAAAGAAACCGGCAGCCAATGCAATGATTTTAACAACAGGGTAATTATATACTTTAGTTGATGCATAACCTTAACTAACAGCTCAGTTTAAATGAGAATTTGTGTTTTTGATTTTAGGTTATCTACAGAAGTGTAGTCCCAAGTAGTCCCAAAACCAGGCCATACCACTAAATTCAAAACTCTGTTCCTAAAACATGATCACATTTTCCACTGAAAGTGTTTGTTAGGAGAGCCATTGAGCATCTCTGCCATGTGAGGAAGGATGTGGTGCAGATTTAAATACACAGTAGCACAGAGAAATACTGACCGTGTTTGTGGGTTCAACAACAATGTAGCTAGATGTTTTGTGTGACTCTCGTCAGCACGTGTTGCAAATCAATAAAGCCTTTATTAAAGTAGGCTTAGATTTGAAGTAATTGGGCTGTATTTTTGTCACATAGTGTGATCATTCATATTGCAGAAACAGAGGAAAACGTTAAATTCCCTACTTTTTTATACTCGTTCATATATTCACTACTTCTTTTCATAGTTGAATGTGCTGTGGCCGTGCAATGAATACATTAATATATCAATTGATGCAGCTGCTCTATTGAAACATGCATCTGTGAGGTCTTCAACAAATGACTTTTAGCAAAGGACATCCTGTACAGTGACATTAGCCTTTAGTAAACCACTGAAGATTTTGTATCTGGCTCTTTTTTTGTCCAAATATAAGCCATATGACTCAATAGAGCTTTTGTCCCTCCCCAGTTCAGTCAGGCATGAGCAAGGGCTCCAAAAATAAGCACATTTCTGCAAGAGTCATGAATAGAGAAATAAATAGTAGTCCATGTGCAAGCAGAAAAAGCAAAAGACATTTGCAGTGTGGTTAATAAGAATGCATAGCCAACTGGAAATGCTATGCATGATCATTCTGTGACAAACGCTACATATTAGATTCTACAATAAAGACATAATTTCATGTAGTTCCTTGCACAATACAAATGTTATGACCTCAAAACACGTTTACCATAGTGCATGATTTATAAACTAGTTTGCATCACATAAGCAGCTCCATATGTATGGCTTTTCTGATGTAGTAAACTTGCTCGGCCGCTCAACTGGTGCAGCGCTGATTTGATCTTAAAGTGTGCGAACGCTAAAATCCACGGCAACGTTCATATTTATAAAAAGGTCTTTGATGTGGAAAAGTGCTTAGCGCCACATCAGGGTCTAAGCAGACGTACGCACTTTTCCTTGCGGCAGAGTCGGAGTACTGAAATCGAAGTAAAGGATTTGGACGTTAATGTTAATGACATTAATTAGACAGCGTTTACAAGATCTGCGCACAATTTCAAGATTGTTTGCATTTTATAAATTTCACATCTGGAAGAGAATGTTGCATATGCATGCTTTTTGTGCGCACTTTTGTTCTCTGAATCGCACGTAAGCATAGTTGAGAAATGATCATAATATCAGATTACACTCTAAAAAATAATGGGTTAAAAACAACCCAAGTTGGGTTGAAAATGGACAAACCCATGATTGCAGGACAGTTTTATTTAACCCATCTATTGTTTAAAAATTATGTCTGGCTTAAAATGAACCCAAAATAGGTTGGAAATTAAAAATCAGACACACAATTACTAGAGGCAACAATAATAATCAAAAGGTGAACATTTATTAATAAGCAGTTTAATAAATGTTAACTTCCAACATATTTTGGGTTCGTTTTAAGCAAACAATAGTCATTTTTAAACAATAGTTGGGTTAAATAAAGCAAACCTTTAACCCAACCGCTGGGTTACAACGGGTTAAAGGTCCAAATGTCAGTTTCAGTGCAGCTTCAAAGAGCTCTACACGATCTCAGACGAGGAATAAGAGTCTTATCTAGAGAAACCATCGGCCATTTTCTAAAAAAAATTAAAATTATATACTTTTTAACCACAAATGCTCATCTTGCACTGCTCTGTGATGCTCCACACATGACGTAATCACACTGGAAAGATCACGTGTGACGTAGGCAGAAGTACCGATCCAGTGTTTACAAAGCGAAAGTACAAAGACTAACGCCTAAGTCAAACGGCCTTTACAAAAAAAGGTAAAACAAAGATGTCGGACGATTTTGAAGTTGGTGGAGAAAATGAGATGGAGTTTTTTGCCGCCGACGTCACACGCGATTACGTAATGCGTGCCGCATCACAGAGCAGTGCAAGACGAGCATTTGTGGTTAAAAAGTATATAATTTTTATTTCTGTTTAGAAAATGGCTGATGGTTTCTCTAGATAAGACTCGTATTCCTCGTCTGGGATCATGTAGAGCTCTTTGAAGCTGAAACTGACATTTGGACCCGTTGAACCCCAGTGAAGTCCACTATGTGGAGAAAAATCCTGGAATGTTTTCCTCAAAAACCTTCATTTCTTAAGGAAAAAAAGAAATACACATCTTGGATGCGTAAATTATCAGGAAATTTGAATTCTGAAGTGAACTAATCATTTAAAAAAGTAATGTTTTAATGAATATTTGTTTTCTTAATATTTTTAGAATGCACGAACTAGGGAAGTAAAATGTATATATACACACTGTATATAATTGCTTAACTTCCACTTCTACTGCTGACAGAACACACAGGATCAATTCGACTCATTTGATTTAAGCGAGTCAAATTGGCTCTTTAATGGTCTGTTGCACACCCAAAAAGGCGGCTAAACTTACTTAGTAGCCGAGGTGGCTGTGTTTGTTCGGCCAGCTAGCCTTTCTGTCGTCAGCTGCCGTGGTTATGAGTATTTCAGGGCATCACAGTGGGTGTTAGCCACTACGAGCCAGGACAATATCCAGAGAGAGGGAAAGCCTCACTGCTGTCATCCCACACACATCTTCCCCTGCAATTTACTTGATTTAACTGCATGTTTCATGTAATTATGAAGGTCTGGAGCCACAGTGATGAGTGTGCAATTCTCTCTTCTTCCTCTCGCAGTCCATGTTCTCCCAGCCGGCAGACCAAAGGAGGAACTGTGGAGTCTGTTTGAAGGTAAGCCACAAAACTGTGTTCAACCATATTGTCTTGGAACAAAATAAAAACAAACTTACTAAACACATTCTTTCAGATGCAGCGAATAGTCTAATAGAAATGGAAGGAATGACAGATTTTCTTAAAGGGAAATGTTGTCTTCATTTACTCGGCCTCATGTCCAAAACCTTACTTTCATATGTGGAGCAGACAGAATATCCTCTCTTTTCCATATAATAAAAGTAAATGGGTAGTATGGGTCTTAACGGGTCTTAAATCAAGATACATTTACTTCTCAATACAAAAAGGTTACACAGAATGCGGTTATATAGGCACTGCAGTGTCGTGGGTATATTTCTGTGCAGTGAACGTACAGTATGCATGTATTTCAGATGCGTGAAGTGCTGTTTCTCTTGTGTGTTTCAGATGTGTATCTGTGTGCTGTGCTGGTGTGTTGTGTTGGGCTCTTGTGCATGTGCATGTTCACTATAGCTGTGAGCTGTCAATATCTGCAGAGGAAGAGACGATTAAAAGGTATGATTCTTGCTGTTGTTGATATACAGTCGTGCTCAAAAGTTTACACACCCCTTGCAGAATCTGCAAAATGTTATTTTAACAAAGTAAGAGGAATCATACAAAATGCATGTTATATTTTATTTAGTACTGTCCTGAATAAGATATTTTGCATAAAAGATGTTCACATATAGTACAAAATTGCTGAATTTTTTTAAAATGACCTCGTTTAAAAGTTTACATACTCTTGATTCTTAATACTTTGTGTCAGGATGATCCACGACTGTTTGTTTTGTGATGGTTCTTCATGAGTCTCTTGTTTGTTCTGAGCAGATAAACTGACCAACGTTCTTCAGAAAAATCCTCCAGGTCCTGCAGATTCTTCAGTTTTCCAGCATCTTTTGCATATTTGAACCCTTTCCAGCAGTGACTGTGTGATTCTGAGATCCATCTTTTCACACTGAGGACAACTGAGGGACTCAAACACAACTATTAAAAAAGGTTCAAACATTCACGGATGCTCCAGAAGAAAACACGATGCATTAAGATCAAGGGGGTGAAAACTTTTGCACAGGATGAACATGTCCAGATTTGTCTTATTTTGTTTAAATATCAAATTTTTTCATCTAGTACTGCCCTTCGGAAGCAACAGAAGATCTTGCATGTTTCCTGGAAGACAATAATAGTTGTGTTTGAGTCCCTCAGTTGTCCTCAGTGTGAAAAGACGGATCTCAGAATCACACAGTCACTGCTGGAAAGGGTTCAAATATGCAGAAGATGCTGGAAAACTGAAGAATCTGCAGGACCTGAAAGATTTTTCTGAAGAACGTTGGTCAGTTTATCTGCTCAGGACAAACAAGAGACTCATGAACAACCATCACACAACAAACAAACAGTGGTGGATCATCCAGGTAACCACACAGTATAAAGAATCAAGGCTATGTAAACTTATAAATTCAGCTATTTTTTTGTATTGTGTAAACATCTTTTATGTAAAATATCTTATTCAGGACAGTACTAAATAAATAAAATAAATTTATATGACCACTCTTATTTTGTTAAAATAATTAATTTTGCAGATTCTGCAAGGGGTGTGTAAACTTTTAAGCACGACCGTGAAACAGTCTGATAAACAATTAATGGGCATGTTAATAATCTTAATCATATATTCTGCTCATTGACATTTTTTTTCATATGCTCCTTTTTGTTAGAAAACTATCATTTGGTCAAGAGCCCACAGAACAGGTGAGAAAAGATGAAAAATTGAACAGATGCAGTTTAGTCAAGCCAAATGTATTTGTATAGCGCTTTTCACAACACATTGTCTCAAATCATAATGTTAATATCTTAATTTGGCAGATTAGAGCTGGCCGATAATATAGTTTACATTTTGTGATGACATAACCAATCACATAGTTGAGATTTGTTATATAGTACACATCAACCTACACAAGTTACTGTATACGGATAAAGATGGACATACTTATATATCCAACTTTCACATTTTGCAACAGTATAAACAATCGCGCAGCTGACTATCTCTGAACTAAACAAAGTATTCAGGAAGACAGAATACAGGAACAATGGAAACAAAACACTACAAAATAAAAGTTCATAAAAAAAAACTAATCTTTGAATTAGGTTTATTTTTCTTATCCCATTGGCAGACATTTTTCTTGTTTTAAGTATAAACTAAAAAAAACTAATTTTGCTTTGTATCTTGTTTTAAGAATGTTTAGATATTTGTAGGGTTGTCAAAAGCACCGACTTTGGTACCTAGACTGCAAAAATGATTTTCTTATTGAGTATTTTTGCTTTTTCCAGTAGAAATATCTATGGTTGCCGAAAGTACCAGTGCTTTGGTACCAAGTCGTTACTGAAATTTTAAAAATGTGACGATACCAGCATTTCCCCCTAGCATTTTGAGCACTGTTGAGCAGACTTAAACACCTCTGATTGGCCATTGTGTTCGCGCGCTCAACAGATATGTCTGTGACCAATGATCATCTCTTCATTTGACGCTCTTCACCGAGTGCTTAAATATACCTAAAATATCCGCTGATAAACGGCTGCTTTCAAACACTCCCATGTGTATCTGTGTAAGCGCTCGGTGAAGAGTGTCAAAGATGTCTATTTACAACATGTTTTTGAAGCGTTGATCATTGTAGCCAATCACAGACGTACAGTATCTGTTAAATGCTGGTATCGTCACATTTTTTTAAATTTCAGTACCGACTTGGTACCAAAGTACTTTTGGCAACCATAGATATTTGTACTGGAAAAATCTTTTTTGCAGTGTAGGTACATTTTCGCTGGGTGATAAAATAGGTTTTCGACGATATCAAATTCGAGGAGGACAACCTTCCTCACAAACTGAAACTGTGTCCATGTGTGTCCAGTTCAGGGGAGACTGTCACTAGTGTCGTCAGTCTATCTCCAGCTCTTCCCAAGAAGGTGAGAAAGTACAAGAAAAATAAAAGAGTTGAGCAGCCAGATGTGCCACCAGAGATACCGGCTAAAGGTAGAGTAACATTCCCAAATTCACCTCTATATATATGACTGAAGTGCATACTGTAAATCTCAGTTTAATAACTACAATGTTACATCTCAGCCCCTATTGTAGACAAAATGCGAAAGCCAAAGCTTTTAAAACCTCAACCTAGAAAAGTGGTTTTGGTAAGTTACTTTTGCGAAATACACAGAAGTTTGTTGTTTGTATTGCAGAACTGCCAACTGTTGTATGTAATATTTTATATGCGAGCTGTAACTCGTCTACCGTTTTCCCGTCCCAACAGCCCAAAATTGCAGAGGAGAGTCTGACGTACGCCGAGCTTGAACTGATGAAGCCACTGCCTGAAGCCAAAGCTGCAAAGACAGGAACGGTGTACGCTCAGATACTCTTTGAGGACAAGCCTGTGTAGCATTACATTTACTTGGTACAAAACATTATTTATAATAACACAATGCTGATTTTTATTTTATTTTTTTCTGAGGTTTTATAACTTGAGGTGAACTGTAAATATTGTATATGTATATTCACTTTTTTCTATGTTTATGTTTTATCTGTGATTAATAATTAGCAAATCCAAAATACACATGCAGGAAATTATTGCCATCTGAAAACTGAAACTAAAAGGCATACAAAAGCCTACAAATATTACCTATTTAAATTTGCTGAAATTTGGACTCCGATCTGTTAATTTATACAAGGACATTTGCACAAATAACTTTTAGCCACAAAAACACGCGGAAATCATCTCAGGAATATTCTGGGTTCAATACAAATTCATATGCACAGCTTCTGTGTCCTGCAATTGATGTATTTTTACATCAATTATATTAAATACTATTTTGCTATATATTAAAGGTTCTGGAGGTCTTTAAAACTATTACGGTCATTAAAATGCTTTATTTTTCTCATAATATACATTGCAGTACCAGCTCTTGTCTCATAGTGTCTGAATTTGTTACATAGGTTTGTAACAGGAAGTGAGGGCGCTAGAATGAACGCTCATCAACGTCAGTCCCAAAACAGTGGACCAATCAGAAGAACTCGGAGGTGGGGCTTCTGTTTACAGTAGCAACTGTTTTATTTGACGGCGACATAGAGGAGGAGGCCATAGCTAGTGCGATTATTTTCTTTTTTCCATGTCAAAAATAGTATCTATCTATTCTGCTGTTTGCATATTTCTTTTATTTGCGTTACTGCCATCATTGCATCACATCTGAAAAGCACGTCTCGAGGCCCTCGCATTCTGCACTGTGCTTTTTTTAAAACCATTATTAATTATTCTGTAAAAAGATGAGTCTGTTTAGTAATAAGACAGAGGAGATTACTGACTAATGTGGGAGGAGTTTTCTCAATGTAAACAGTAGTTTGTGCATTGTTACATCTCATAACTTTATGTTAACCTTGCTGGTTTCATGCTCAAGTTATTGAGTTTAAAGTCTTTATTTATTATGGAATAGAAATAGTTGATATAACTTTGCATAGTGATTTTATCACACTAGAGTTACCCATGTTAACAATGAGAAAATGAGGAAAAGTAATGTAAATGTTTTAGCTTTTGAAACATTTTTTTTAACGTTTGTTCCGGTGCACGGCTTTCATTGTAGACTGTGCGGAAGGATTTTCTGAGGGCAGGTTTACACAACAAGGATGTACTAAAAAATGGAAAAGTTTTTCCTTTGCGTTTTTTTAAAAGTTTTGCTTACAGATGGGCGGCAACGTTACCACACGATCCCAGTTCAGACGGTTAAAACGCTGTATTCTGTTGCCAGGCCAGTAGTTGGCGACGTCACTTTGTAAAGAAACGCTGAACACGTAACACGCATGCCCATGATGTCACTGTTTTCACAAATGTGCATTTCTGTACTTTACATGGACACGGTAACGGTATCATTTTCAAAAACTTGCACTTTGGAGCCAGTTTTCAAAAGTTTGCATTTTCAATGCCGTTATCAAGTAAATGAATGACCAAAACACAAAAAGTTTCCTGATTTTAGTTGAAAACTGTGTCATGCAAACAATGTTTTTCTTCTTTTCCAGTATAAATATTTAAACATTCTTACAGAATACAAGATACAAATAACTTAAGAAGCTAAATAATATAAGACAGGGCTATCAAGTCTGAAAAATGTGTGAAAATTAAGCGAGTTTAAGCTTGAAAAAAACAACAACAACAACAAGAAAAACTGCCAATGGGGTAAAAATATCAATTCAAAGAGAAAACTAGTTTATATTTCTGACCCCATTGGCAGATATTTTTCTTGTTTTATGCATAAATTCAATACATTTTTCAGAAAACAAGACTTAATATGTAATTTTGCTTCTCTTGATTTAAGAATGTCTAGATATTTGTACTGGAAAACAAGACTGAGTAAGGATTTTTTGTTGTTGTGTTTTGTTTTTGCAGCCTACTGTTAATGTGATTTCTGTTTGTTTATTTTCACAAACTAAGGGTAGACTCAGAATTATTTCTGTGGTAATGGAAAGCAGGCCACAGAAGCTCAACTTGCATTGAACCCGGAAAATTCCTTTAAATCTGTCGAAATGCTTAAGACTGTTTGTTTTTCTTTCTTCTTTTTTTTTTAATGGAAGAACGTTTTGGATTTAATAATGGAAAAGCTAATGAAATATCAGGGCGTATCCATATCTGGAACAGACATACAGGCACCACTGATTCGACCCCTTCAGTGTCTGTCTCACTCTTTAAGATTAAATAAAGACACAATCTCTCACTCGAAGGGTTTTTGACACTATCACAGACTTTCAATGTGTAAGAAAGTTATTTAACTGTGAAATGTAAAGGGTCCTACTGAGATCCCACAGCCTTCACCACTAACAAGAACCATCTGTGAATGACGTACAGAGACCCACATGCAAAAGATATACTGTTTTTCTCTTCTGTTAAGTGTACTGTAAATTAAATGTTTCTATGTGAAAGAACATGATGCTTTTATTGTGTACATCATTTGCAAATTCTATATCTAAAGAAAACAGTCATGTTCAGTTTCTGTGAGGGTTTGTGTGAACTGTGATTTGTGGGATTGCAAGAGGCAAAATTTCACATGTGTTTGTGTTTAAATGGGAGGTCACATTCTCAACGGTACTACATTAGAAAGCAGTGTGGAGAGAAATACGTATCTGTAGTCCTTTCATATTAATATAATGGTAAATCAAAAAGATGAAGCATTACAAGTGTCAAGCCGTGATATTTTATTCTGTCACTTTTATCTCTTTCTATTCCTGTTGACTGTTGTAGTCTTAAAGGGATAGTTCACCCAAAAATGTTGACATCATTTACTCACCCTCAGAACCTATATGCATTTTTTGCATATATGCATCAGAATACACATTGTTTCAAGGCAGCTTTACAGAAAATTATGTTTATGTTTATAATATACTCATGCCTTATAGTCACATTTAGATTTAGTAATGATAAAAGAAATTAAGCAGTTGAGATTTGCTATATATTTGCAATATATTATTACTACACAAGTAAAATTTTTATGGTGAGGAAGTTGGATATACTTATATATCCAACTTGACATAAAGAGTTGGACATTATACACTCTAAAAAATGCTGGGCTGTTTCAACTCAACCGTTGGGTTAAAAATTTAATTGAAAAATCTGGGTTGAAATAACCAAGCATTTTTTTGTGTGTGTGTATAGTTACATTTTGTGACGAAACAAAACTAATTATGCTCTGTTCTTGTTCTTCAGAACAGAGAATTGCATACAGGTTTGGAGGGTGAGTAAATGATGACAGAATTTACATTTTTGGGTGAACTATCCCATTTACACACCTAGTACTATATACACCATAAATTATAGTCTTAGTCATACTGTATGCAAACAATGTTTTACTGACTGTATTTGAACTGCAGGACAAAACTGGTGATTTACACCCAAAACTAATAGAGTTTGCTCTGTAACAGTCGCCATAAAATATTTAAAAAAAAAAAACATGGCTTATGTTGCTTTAACATGACCTAAATAAAGCTAAAATAATCTGAGGAGACACGCCAAAACCAGTAAAACGTTATACTAAAAGTAGACACGGTTTAAATTAGCTCATGAAAGAAAGGTTTCCATTTTTGACCATGGGATGAGTCTCAGACATGATTCTTTGAACGGCATCCAGGTAAACATTTAAGAAGGTCTGCACGTGCCCTAAAAAAAAACCTGAGCAAAAACCACATCCTTGAGTCAAAACAAACTTCCATGTGCCAGTTTTCCAAAGACCATTTTAGAGCTTATTACACCTCCACACACTTAAAAGTTTAACGGATAATACAAGACAGAGTTAAATCAGTTTCAAAACAAGAGATCTACAAGCTGTTTACTAAGTCAGGAAATGAAGAATTCATAAAACCTGAGGTCACATCAATTATGAAGTGTGTGATTACACAAGGTGAGGGTAATCTTGTAACTGACACTATAAAGCTGCACCCGACAGCAGGAGCTCATGCACATGAAGATCTTATCATAGTAACACAGACAGATGTAACATCACAGCATGTGGTCAGGATGTGTTCAACACAGAGCCTCTCCAAAATGCTTCAGCTAACTGAAACAAACCATTAAAATACATAAATATGTCTCTCTGCCTCTGGAAATGTATTAAAGGCAAGGACAATTTGGAAAAAGAGTCGATATATATAATTATACAACAGTTCTTTCAGGTTGTGATATTCTTGTGATAACCGCACTCCTACAGAAGCGACTGTCATGGTGGCCGAACAAATCCGTTTTTTTATGGGGGTTTTTTCTACGAATATTACACTTGTACCAGAAACTGTAGCTTTAAGAGTTTTTTTAGGCGAGAATGTAGTTGTTTAGACCTGAAATATGTGACTCGTATTTAATCATAGCGCCTATTTTACAATTTGTTTAAACGTTTTCGGAGATGCGAGCTCCAGGCCGTCAGCGGTCGTTCAGTGCTCGTGTACCCGCTGAGAACAGCTTCATCTCGGCCAGTGCTTAATTATAAACATGGAAAGATTTTTGAAATTCAATATATATATATATATTATATATATAAAATGTTTTTCATTGCACATTTTTAAATTTCAAAAATCTTTCCATTTTTATAATTTAGTAAAATTAGTACAATTATTTGGTAGTCAGAGGAGGTGGAGTAGGGGGGCCAGATTTTTTAAAGGGGGCGTGGCTAAAAAAAAGTTTGATGTTTTTCTATAGGCACTGTATACACATATACATAGCCTATACAAACAATAAAAACATGTGTCACTACATACAGCACAATCCAAATATAATTTCTATTTAGGGCAACTTTTGCATTTCTAAAAGATATGAACTTCGAAGAATTTTGGGTCACACTTTAGAGTAGGGTTCAATTCTCTTTTGCCTCAATAAACTCCTAATTACTGCTTATTAATAGTTAGTAAGTCAGTTGTTAAGTTTAGGTATTGGGTAGGATTAAGGGATGTATAATACAGTCATGCAGAATAAGGCATTAATATGTGCTTTTTAAGTAATAATAAACAGCCAATAACCTAGGAATATGCATTCTAATAAGCAACTAGTTAATAGTGAGAACTGAACCCTAAACTAAAGTGTTACCTAATTTTGTAAAGACATAACTCCGTGGCAAGTTTTGTACAGTGAACAAGCTTGACAAAGAAGTTTCTGGCCATAGAAAAGCATCTCTTCAGCGGACGGCATCACAAGCTTTCTCATCATTAATTGTTGCCAGCAAGCTTAATTTCCCAGTCATCACAAATCTCCTGTCTGTCATCATCACTGACCGTCCAAGCTTTTCTAACTCGATATGTGACAGAATGAGCTGGAGAAAACAAGAGGGAGTTTGGCTTCTCAGAACCAGAAACCAGATCTTTGCATGTCTGTTTAAGTGTGAAGCAGTGGTGTGTGAGGAAGCTCTGAAATGTCCTCTCAAGGAGCCCTTAGATCATCTTTCCCACACAAGCAATTTGCTGATGGTCTTTTGGCGAGGATATTAATGTTTAATTTAGCGACAGATGCACTAAAGCATCTGAAGCAACACCAAGCAAAAACAACTAGAATGTTATAGTGCACAAAAGGTAAAAAAAAACAAAAACAAAAAAAAACTTGCTTTTATTAAATGTTTTGGTTTTATTCCTCAAAAACACACAATTGTGTGGTCTACACTCATCTGTAGCCAAAATAACAGAGCAAATTATATAAACAATATATAGTAGAGCCACATGATTAATCGTTAAAAGATCGATTCAAACACCCACGCAATCTCATTCCTACATGACAACAATTCGCCTGTGTCTATTAAACCTTTGACGAGTACGATCACAGCGAACATTCAGATCTGCGTTGGTGCTGCCGCTGACCCGAGAGCAGTTGTTACTTAGAGGAATGAAACAAAAACAGTCTTTTCAACCACACAGTATAATTATTTCAGTTACATTTATTCAAATTATCACTTAAGCACTGTGATAAAAGTTTACAGTTCACTTTTGAAAGTAACTTGATGCTTCAAATAAAGACTGTATCAATTACACTGTTACACCAGTAGGTGGCGACAAGCGACTGTTAAAAAAATTATTTGTCATTGAGTGTATGTTCAAGTGACAAACGATGTACTAAAACCTGAAAAGTTTTCTCAAATTCACACTTTTGGAGATGGTAACGGTATCGTTTTCAAAAACTTTAATCTTTGCACTTTGAAACCCATTTTCAAAAGCCCCCCAAACACCATTGTCGTGTAAATGAATGGCCAAAACACATAAAAAGTTTTCTGTCTTTAGTTAAAAACGATCTTGTGTAAACGGCCCCTGAATCACTGATTCAAAAGATTTGTTCAAAAACACTGATTCATCCAGTAATGAAACAAGTCTTTATGAGTGAGTCATTGAATCATTCACTCAACCTATTAAAACATACATTAATAAAATTAATTTAATATTTTAAAATAGACTGCAGCAATTAACATTTTGTCAGAACCTCTAGTAAATTATATGTTATTTGTTTTAGTTGTCTATTCAGAATCGTGGAAATTTCTCAATTTATCCAGAACCGTGCAGCTTTAATATATACCATTTATTCAGCATGCGTGGGTGACCATGATTTCGCCAAGTATTACGTGTTCCTGGATCATTATTTTTTGTTGGTCCTGGATCAAAAACAAACATAGCCATTATTCCAAACCCTAACCAGGAGGTTAATCTGGGAACACATCCTACTCAGCAGAATGACACACGTCCTACTTAGCAAAATGAGGGGATAACTATGATGCATCCAGACCAGCCGTCACCTTACCCAAATGACCTAGATAAGATACGCAGGTGACTTGAGGTGAAGTGTCTTTTGCAATTTTAGTCGCACTGAATGTATTTTTTCATGAGTAAATGGATTGTTTCGTTCAAACACTTGAGTGAATCATAACTTACCTAGACAGCCAATTTTACTACTAATGACCCAGAGTTTAAAGTTTGAGGTGGTGAAAAACAAAGTTGCAGTTTAAAACAAAACTTTAGCATTTCAAGATATTATTATTCAAGGGCATGTAAATGCATGCCCTTGAATAATGATATCTTGAAAAGGATATTAACCTTATCTTGTAAGGTTATTTACTTAAGTAGTAACATTACAATGCAATTTGCAAAATATTCTGAAATATTTTTGCATGCATCATCAATCAGGTATATAATCAAAGCAGTTTACTGCCCTCTCTTGGTGGTAAAATGCAATGACAAATGTACTGATATTCTGCTTGACTGTAAATGAGCCAACTTTACTCATGATTAAAGATTGAGGTGATGAAAAACAAGCAAAAATGCAGTTTAAAACAAGACTTTAAAAGATAAAGCACATCCTAATTGTTCATATTGCATTTATTTTCTCACCAGGAATTGTATTTCAAATTTATGAAAATGCATT
Source organism: Elopichthys bambusa (assembly GCA_037101425.1). Lineage (NCBI taxonomy): Eukaryota > Metazoa > Chordata > Actinopteri > Cypriniformes > Xenocyprididae > Elopichthys > Elopichthys bambusa. The sequence goes on from CM074449.1 coordinate 29,138,599, forward strand.
TATTTTTCTAAATTAAGTAGTGAAATAATGCAAGTTGCATGATCTGTTTTGCATGCTTTCAAAATATTTAGCATCATCAATCAGGTAAATAAACATCAAAGCAGTCTGCTGCCCTCTCTTGGTGGTAAAATGCAATGACAAATGTAATGATATTTTGCATGAGGGTCAAAGACGAAAAAGGGTTCCCTTTCGAAAGGGAACCCACTGCATTTGAAACGCATTTGGGGAACATCATCACTTGAACCTGTGTCTATCAAATCTCACCAATCTTTTTGGCCGGCGACAGCCTATGACGTCATTATAAACCCGGAAGTATAAAGGAGCGCCTAGAGAAGCAGTCAGTATCTTATCGTCTTCAGGGACTGTTTTGTTTGATTGCGATTCTTCAAATCTGGTAAGGGATTTTACTATGTACTAACAAGCGTTTCAGTAAAGTGTGTGGAACTGTGTCCCAGGTTTTGACACCTGATGACACACACAATCTGTGCGTTTCCTGTCTGGGTAAGGAGCATGCACAGATAGTGCTTGAGGGCGCTGTCTGTGCAAACTGTGAGCATCTGTTTTTTAGGATGCTCCGCTCTCATTTGGCCCTCTTCTTGAGGGAAGAGTGGCCGACATCTGTGCCGGTGGTTCTGGTCCCGCCCGTGCTGAGGCAGGGCGGCGACTGAAATCATGGGGTTCACAGATGGGGCTTGCGGGGGAGTTTGAGAAAGGGTATTTCTCTCGTATCTCCAGCGGCTTTTGAGGGTTGGCTTCTGTATGATGATAATGTTCTTTCTTTGTCATTATCTGATTTGGCAGCAAGTGCTCTTCTGGTTTTTAGCCCAATAGAGCAGGAGTTGGCTGTTAGAAAGGAGGAAGGCGAGCCTTTTGAAACTTCTAAGCCTCCCTGCCCCGCGTATACGGAGCTGTTTAGATTGTGGAGTGCGCCTCTGGCAGGCTGCAGCTGCCATGAGTGTGTTAAGAAAGGGATCGCACGTCGAGCCGTCCGCATGCAATCCCTTTCCGACCATAATCTAACAGCCTTCGTAAGCTCTGATCCAATTCTGGACCCAGACAGACAGGAGGAGGAAGAAATATTTGAGGGAGGAAGTCAATTATGGACGGCAGCTGCGTCGGTGACTGATTTCCTTTCCATGAGAGTAGTTACTTCTACCCTCTCCTTTCTTCTTCCACCTCCTGAGTAATAATTTTTTACCCAGGTGCTTCTTACGATCAGACCGAGGGCTAGTTTTCTGTGGCTCGCTTTTTGGTTTGATAGTGAAGAGGCTCTTTCAGGCTTGAAAGGACCATAGATTCCATCCTTCTATGATGGTATGTCTCCGCTCTTCGAGCCACAGGTTTTAAGCTTGGTCTATATTTATACATTTTAATATATTGACCGTAGCTTTCCTATATAGCTTTTCCTGGGTGCGTAAAAGAAACAGAAAGGGAATTTAGGGCCCTGAAGTTCCCATTAGGTTGGTTATCTTTGTGTTGGCTTTTGGCCACCTTTTTCAGCCAAAAAGAGTAGCTTTCTCCTCTGGTCATAGCTAGAGTTGGTATTAGAGTTTGGCACTCTTTACTTCAGTTAGATCTATGTTAAGCGTCGGCCTTCGGGCCGCCTGACATTGTTTGACTTGGGTTGAGTTTCACTCCTCTGAGCTCTTGTTTTTAGAGTGTATTTCAGAGTTTCCTCCTCTCTATTGAGAATTTTGAGGTTGAGTTTTTAGCCCCAGGCAGATCTATGCTTATGTGTGGCCTTATATGCCCACAGCTATAGCTGGCCTAGGCTAGAACTAGGGTTTAGGTGATATACTGTAGTTTTCACCCCTTTTATTACTACCCCTGTCAGGAGAGTGAAGTTTTCCTAGTTCTGGCCTCCTCTTATCAGAGTTGTCAGGCCGAGGCCCGTCACCTCTTTGGTGTAGGTGCAGAATAGATAGCTGCTAAGGTAGCAGACTATTGCTAGTCTCCCTGGTGCAGTTGTCTCAGGTGGTAGGCCCTTGTCACTGTGTGAAAAAAAGATGCTAGTGTGTTGCTGTGGCCCCACTTTTCTAGAGCTTTTCATTCTATACTTTGTTTAGTCTTTTCCCCTAAACCCCTTGAATTGAGATTCAAGTTTAAGTGAACAGTGTTAGCTTTCTTTAGCTCCTGTTCCCTAGGGTTCAGAGCAGATGTTTCTGTCTTGGTAAAAAGTGCTCACCCTTGAAATTCACATTTCAGGGTGGTACGAATGAAAAGTGAAGCATTCCCGTTTCTCAAGGTTGTTAATGCTCTAGTTCTATTTTGCCCTATATTGCCTTATATATACTGTGTTTTTACTGAGTATATGGCCTGTTGGAATGCATAACTCAGGATGAGTTTTGTTTGTGAACCTCACTATTTAGTTTGGTTCTTATACAACTCCCTTTAGAGTTTGAACACTGCCACAATTGATGATTGTGTTGTTTGAAGTAGTTGGCTTTGTTTGCACTTCCTTCAAAGCACAATAGCTTGTTGTACTACAAGTTTTGTTGGTAGATGTTTAGTTAGAGATTTTTGCTCACTTAGTATACTGGAACTGGCACTCCCCGTGATTATTTGAGTTAGTAGGTTGTTTTGTGGCCTCCTTCAGAGCATGGTAGCATGTTTCTTTGTACTTTGTACCCTTACTGTTACGGTTGGAATTATCTTTACTGAGTACATTGCCTGTTGGAATGTGTAGATTTTAAGCTCAGGTTGAGTTAAACTAGGGAAACTCACTACTCTGTGTCTTTCTGGAGTAGAAGGCCCTGTTTGGGCCTCTTTCGGAGCATGCTGGCGTAGTGTGTACTCCTCCTTAAAGAGTTTAATTGTTTTACTGAGTACATTGCCTGTTGGAATGTGTTGAATAGAATCAAGCTCAGGTTGAGCTACATAGTTAACCTCACTGGAGAGTTTGGTTCTAGTTGCAGGCCTCCTTCAAGAACATGTTGGTGTAGGTTTGTACTCCTCTTGCTTAAAGAGTAAAAGGTGCTTTTACTGAGTACATTGCCTGGTGGAATGGTGGCTCAGGTCAAGTTAAATTAATTAACCTCACCGGAGAGTTTGGTTATCATATTTAGCTCTCAAGAGCTTAGAACACTGCCACGAGCTGACGCTACGTGTCTTTCTGGAACTCGTAGGCCCTTCTTTGGGGGCCTTTAAGACTCCTCTTGCTTAAAGAGTAAAAAGTGTTTTTACTGATTACACTGCTCATCGGATTGTGTTAAGGTTGACTATTATGTGGGCACTCTACAGTCTTATCTGCTGGTTTGACTCTGTTTCATTCTGAACGAGTTCCATGTTTTTGGGATCTTGCTTATCAGCAAGTGAGCTGTTCTAGATGTGTGGCCTTCACAGGCCGCCCTTTAAGCTTTCCGCCACCACATCTGGGTGTTCTAAAGCAGATTGAGCATGTAGTTCACATGTAGGCTTTTCGCAAGGCTGCTGTGATGTATTTCTACATATTGTAGAATCTGTGTCATGTTGCAGGCCCTTTTACTGGGCCTCCGTGATTTGTGCCAACAGTACGGTTAACTGACGTTAGTCTAGCCATTTTTTGGCATGCAGTCCCCTCAAGCATGGCGGCGTGGGTATATCGTTCCCCAAATGCGTTTCAAAGCAGTGTAGAGTTCCCTTTCAAAAGGGAACGTCTCAGGTTACGTATGTAACCATGGTTCCCTGAGAACAGGGAACAAGACACTGCGTTTCCTGCCATGCATCGGGGCTGCCTGCTGAACAGTCCCTTCAGACAATAAGGTACTGACTGCTTCTCTAGGCACTCCTTTATACTTCCGGGTCATGTCTATAATGACGTCATAGGCTGTCGCCGGCCAATAAGATTGGTGAGATTTGATAGTTGTTTTCAGACACCAGTTCACGTGATGACGTTCCCCAAATGCAGTGTCTCGTTCCCTGTTCTCAGGGAACCATGGTTACATACGTAGCCTGAGACATTTTCAAGCATCAAAACAATAAATGTAATACAGCTTTGAATTGTTGTTGTTTTTCAATACATCAGAATGGGTCCTGTTTAATTTGTTTGTTTTTTACTGAACAAAAATTAAATATCATACATTTTTACCATGATTTACAGAAGACACCCACTAAAATGTCATTCAGTGTAACAATCTTGTCAGGGATATTTACTATTTATGTCATATTAAAGACTAATTACTTTTACCCCAAATGCTAATTACTTGTAATTTTACATTTTTAAACTTTGCCACTATCCTAGGTTTTGCCCATTTGTGAGCAAGAATTTTTTACTCATTTAAAATGCAATAAAATGTATGCTCACGTATTCTTTTATATATTTAAAGTACAGATCAGAATACATATGTTATATAAGTGTTACACTGAATGACAATGGAACATTATTTCACCCACATTTTGACATTTTATTCTCCCAAAACTTATTTGAAACCTTAAAAGTAGATGTTCCCATTCAGTCAGTCAGTCACTCCATATGTGTCTTCCACACATCACCTCCCTTCGGGCAGGGTGTGGTCTCCGTAGCTTTCCCCTCCTTTGGGCTGGGAACGCTTTCCTGGCGTTTTGGTCATGGCTGAGAAACGTGGGAATCGAGTCCCGACACTCTTCCCCGGGGGTAAACAGCAGCTTTGACCATCCCCTGAGTAACGCCCTGTCCTCTTTATCCCACTGGTATGGAAGACCTCCTCGGGCTTACTCCGGACGCTGGAGGGTTACGACTCTGTGGTAGCACTTGCATTTGGACACGCTACGGTTTGCCAGCATCTGCTTCCCTAACACTCGTAACGTGGCTCAGTTGCTATGGCGTTTTCCATTGGACCCCATTACGTCAGTATCGATGTAACGCAGAACGTGACTGACTGAATGGGAACGTCTAGGTTACTATTGTTCCCTGAAGGAGGGAACGGAGACGGCGATGAATGGCCGGGTGCCCTGGCTCGGCTCCTCAACAAAATATGAATGGAAGTGAGTAGGCCGGTCCTATTTATACCCAGATGCCGGCATGTAAATCTCTCTGGCCAATTCCCATTGGCTCGTTTTGTACCACTTGGAGGTGATTGGGCTCCCAAGCCAGACCCCATTACGTCAGTATCGACATAACGGAATGGGGGTAACAATAGTAACCTAGACGTTTTACTTGCATTTAATGTGCTTTCTATGTATATAAAATCACTTTTGTAAATTTCTATTAATACGGACATCTAAATGTCTTTGACCCATGACTGTAAGTGAAATGTTATACTTAACAGTTCAAAAATAAATCTAGTTGGGATTCACTACTGTCAGATATATCATATTCCATGTATGACGATACTACTGCATACCTGCTACTTATCTAACAGAGAAACTGTTTTCTCCACTTACTGTAAGAACTAGGTCATGCGATGTAAAATGACCGGACAGTTTCAGGTCACCAACTATCAGCACTGAAAGGGTTAAACTCTCAAACTAACAAAATAAATTAAATAAAACGGATTGCATCTCATTAATTGTGAAACATTACATATGGAGTAATTCAAATCGCATATACTGTAAAAAGTTGAGGAATAGTTTAAAATCCTAGCTCTCTGTTAGGTGCTGGTCTCAAAGTGATAACCAGAAAGGGTAAAAGTTAACCTCAATAATGCTGCAAATTATTATGTTGCAATAGCATACATACCTACTGACATTTGTGCATAGAAATCTAATTAAGCATATCCGTCATCTAATAACAAAACAAGCTACGTGCTCCTCGCCCGGCAAACAAAGCAATAAAACTGGCAGGCAGAACGGCACATCTCTGTTGCCTGGAGATACAGCAAAACAAAGCCGTCCTCACGGTGGCCACGGTTTTTATACTAATCCCATAAAACCAGCAACAAGCAGTGCTCTCTTCTCAGAGGAAATGAAGTGAGGCAAGTTTACCCTGCTGGTTTTTACTTACAGGGTTTCCGAGAGAAGCTTGTGCATTATTCACATGGACGGATCCTTGACATAGACGGCCTGTAATGATATGCACACATATAGTCTCTGAGACTTACAGACGTGACTGTCTTTGGCTCTAAACTGCTCTGAGAGAGAGAGAGATCCAATCACAGCAGGTAAGAAAGCACAATTTCTTCTCTAAATATAACATTTCTGTATTAATGTTACTTTATGCTTGCCATTTTTAATACAGTTTAGATATATCTAGTTAAGACCTGTGAAACCTATTACTGCACTGTTCATTTGCTGATTATAAAAGCTGTAAGTCTGCTGCACGTTTTGTCTTTAATGCGTTTGTTTTGCTTTTCATTGCTAGGTTACAAACGTAATTATGTTATTGTTACAAATATAACTTAACGATAAGGTTCCATTTATTAACATTAGTTACATTATGTTAACATGAACTAACAATGAAAAAACTTCTAATGCATTCATTAATCTTAGTTATTGATAATTTCAACATTTACTAATACATAATTAAAATCAAGAGTTAATTTCATTTAAAGGACCTGATGAACAGTTGTTTTTATTGACTAACATGAACAAATATTAATAAATACGGTAAGAAATGTACTGTTCATTGTTAGTAATTACTGTAAAGTGTTACTAACATGCCTGTTTTCTGGGACAAATAACCACAGCTTGTTTTGTAACATATTAACATAACGAACACTTTTACATAATTTATTTATCTTGATTAATAATCATTTCTACATATACTAATACATTACAGTTATAATACAGTTGTAGCTATAATTAAAAATAGTTAATGTATATTATGAATTAACAATGAAAAAAATTCTAGTATAATAGAAAAAAAAGTGCACTTTTTAAATACCCGGATGATGCACTTAATTACCCGGAAAAAAACTGTACTTTTAAAACTGTACATTTATCTATATTAATAAATGCTAGATCTCTAATGCATTATGTTGCCAGTTTAAGTTGTCTGTGTGGTTGCATAAATTTGTGTAATGGGAAAAACATTGGCCGTTTGATGGTCAGCAATTTGGCCAGCGTTTCATTTCATTAGACAAAGCGCTCGTCTGTCCTTCAACAGCAGCACTGATGCATGACAGTCACCTCTATCAGACACACTCTCATACACTTTGTCCCAATACAGCATGTGTCTCCAGGGACTTTATTCCTAATCATTATTTTTCTTGGTGTAGAAAGGACAGCTTGTAGAACATTGCAATGCAAACTGACTGACTGATTGAAATTTCACGTTTTCCCTTAGCATAATGCTAAGTTAACAACGAGAATAAGCTTAAAATATAAATTAGACTCTAAAAGTACAAATATCACTCCTCAAGCAACACACACAAGAGACTTGAGTAAATTGATTTCAATAAAGTTTGGTGATCGCATGTTGCTAACAATGCAATACTCTAATAAGCATAAAATATATAGGGTTCAAAAAGGTTAAAGGTGCACCTGGGTAAAAGGCGCATATTGCTAGCATGATTTAATATGCTGCTAACATGATTTAATATTGCTAGCATGTCGTTAGCAATATAAGAACATTGCTAGCATTATTAGCATGTTGTTAACATGATTTAACATGTTGCTAGCATTATTTAGCATTATTTATCATGTTGTTAACATGTTGCTAACATGATTTAACATGTTGCTAGCATGATTTAACACATTGCTAGTGTGACTGAACATTTTGCTAACATTTCTAATGTGTTGCTAGCATGATTTAGCATGTTACTATCTTGATTAAACATATTGTTAACATGATTTAGCATGCTGTTAGCATGATTTAGTTACACTATAAGATTTAGTTTACAAACATTTTGACCCTCTCAATGAAAGTCAACTTAATGACTGTGTGTTTATTGAATAAAATTAAGATATCAAAACAGAATATGGTACAAACTGAACATATTTTAACCTAGATATTATGCAAAACATTACTTTTAAGTATTTTTTCTGGTATTTTATCAGATTTTTAAACAAAAACTTTTTTTTTTTCCCTACAAAATGTGTTGCTTCTTCAATGTTCAATAAAAATAAATATTTTTTTTTCTTCAACCCTATACTACGAGAGCAGAGAAAAATAGATTTTCCTTCAGGCCCCCTTATACCCAATAATTGGAATATTTTCATTGATAAATTTGTTGACATATGAAACCAGTCATTTCTTTCACCTCATCCACCCATTATGTTTAATTTTTCACAAATGAAATGATAGAAGTGATGTTGCCTACAATGCATATAAATGATGCCCACTAGGCTTTGGAACAAAGCCAACATAAAAAATATTCAGAAATACAGTAAAAAAATAAACAAACACTTACACAATGTTCCCTTGTTCATAGACACAATGGTAAAAGGGAAGAAGAAATCGAATGATCCATCAGGCAGAAAAATCACACTCAAGATGGCCAAGAACGCTCTGAAGGTGACTGTAGACGGCAAACGCCGCCTCGACCTCAGCAACATGGCGATCGCCACATTTCCAAAGTGCATCCTGAAGCTCTGCGACGTAGACGAGCTGGACCTCAGCCGCAACCTTCTCAAGAAGATCCCAGACACCATCGACAAGTTTGTGAACCTCCGTTTGCTGGATCTGCACAGCAACCACCTGGAGCAGGTTCCTGCGGCTATAGGCCGTCTGCCTAACCTCTACAGCCTCAACTTATGCAACAACCATCTGACCACCTTCGGCCTGCCACATGAGCTCGGGCTCTTGAGGAACCTACGGATCCTCAACCTGGGAATGAACCGCATCGAGACTCTACCTCCATCTGTGGCTGCTCTCAAAGAGCTTCGCGAACTGGGGCTCTTCAACAACCTCCTGACGCATTTGCCCAAGTGCGTCCAAAACCTCCCAAAACTGCAGAAGATGAACGTCAAATCCAACCCCATCCCTATGGACGAGCCTCCAGAGGTGGACTGCATCCAGAGAGTGGAGTGTCTGTACTTAGTGAGGGAGGACTGTCTGTGTACCGACTGCCTGAAGAGGTGTAAGGAGGAAAGGGAGAAGCTTGACAGTCGAATAAGTGCAGCTTCTACACTAAAGAAGTCCATCTTTGCGGGTCTCCTAACGCCAAACTCTGTAGCACAAGAGAACCAGGCTTTATGGAGGTGAACGTGTAGACTAGTCCAAATCCACATATCTCCCCATAATAAGTCTTTCTAAGATGATTTGTAAGTGTGCGTGTGTGTGCAATGCAATACAATGATGATTGAGAGATGTACAAATCAAGGCCTTAACCATGTCTTGAACATTGGGGGGGACCAGTTTTTTTAGAAAGCAGAAACAGTGAAGGAAATCCTAGGTCTAATTCTAGTTGGGAATTCATTTTGAACTATTTGCAAATAATATTTGCATTCAAAATATGCACACATGTAAATGTTTCTGGTTTCATCACACTCAGGTAGGAATTACCTGAATCACGTAAAAGCACATTTTTAATTCAAAACGGCCATATCTGATAAAAAGTCGAGTAGTTTGCATCACTGGATGTTACTGTCAGTTGTTAAACATTTCTATTGCAAAACAGTTGAGATGTATTAAATGTTGTTTCGCTATTTAAATCTTACCTTACTTTCTTTCAACATTAAAGTGACGATTTGTGCTCTACTTCTGGGAACAGTAAACCCCGCCTACTTTGATTTGATTGGCCATCTCGATTGCAGACTAAACATGTAACTTTTAAACCTTTTTGTCATCCTAACAACATACAGATTGCTGTATAATGGAGTGCTGCAGTGCAAGAATTTCAAAAATTGGGGGGACAATTCGGCCATTTCTAATTATTGGGGTGGACTTGTCCCCCTCAATGTCTATGGTGGTTATGGTCCTCAAAAGCCTGTTGTATCATACAAGACTTAGTAATGGACCCTCACAGAAGTTCATGCTAATGTATTTATGGAGTTGTAAGTGGTTTGTTTATCCTGTAATAGCTTCTATGTACCACTAGGGAGTAGCAAAGATCTAAACAGACTCAGTTCTCACTGCTGCCCCCAAGAGGATCTCTAAAGACATTAGAATCACATCTGGAAAGTGTGAGCACTATACTTCACATGTTAAAGGGGTCAAGGTGTGGTGCTGGAAAAAGTCTTACACTACACAAATAAATATAAATGTAAAATACATACAAGGAAATACCAAAAGAATTAACTACTTTGGAAATCAGATATTTAAGTCACTTTAAAGGTCTTCTAATATGAGTTTGATGACTGTAAATGGAGAGAGCACTGAGCATAATGAAATGTATAACAACAATATCTTGCAAATACTTTTGACAGAGCTTCAACAAAAGATGTATTACGTTCACCATCATCTATTCTTGTTGTGAAGATCAAGCGCAGGTAAATACAATTATGTCCATATTGGATTTTTTTCCCTCATTTCTCTTGAGGAACAGTTTCCTAATTAACACTCAGCTCAATTCTATTGATTTCATCACATTGGCACTGTTTTGAAAATCTGCTCGACACGGCAAGTGACATTTTAAATGTCTGAAAAGATTCCTCTCTGTTTAATCAGTGAATATAACAAATACACAAGATAACATTCACACCAAAATCTGTGAGAGATATTAGATCTCTAGATATATGAAATGCCCAGACTTTTTGTTTTCTTTTGGTACAGTACTGCTGGGTTTGTCCATTTTCAGCCCAACTTGGGTTGTTTTTGACCCAGCATTTTTTTAGAGTTTAACTGAATGCTGGGTCAAAAACAACCCAAGTTGGGCTGAAAATGGACAAACCCAGCGGTTGGGTTAAATGTTTGCCTAACCTGCTGGGTAGTTTTATTTAACTCAACTATTGTTTAAAAATTACTGTATTTCTTGCTTAAAATGAACCCAAAATATGTTGGAAGTGAGCATTTATTAATACGTTTAATGAATAATAATTAAACAATAAACATTAAATTGCTCATTAGTAAATGTTCACCTTTTGATTATTATTGTTGCCTCTACTAATTATGATTTTTAATTTCCAACCTATGTTGGGTTCATTTTAAGCCAGACATATAGTCATTTTTAAACAATAGTTGAGTTAAAACAACCCAATCGCTGGGTTTGTCCATTTTTTAACCCAACCCAGACTTTTTCAGAATGCAAGCATAATGTAATCTGAAATAACTAAGTTCCTACTATCAAACCAAATCTTGCTTAAATGCTTATGAACACACATAACCAGAGCACATGAGTTCTGAAGTATTGTTATTTGGTGCTCCACATCTTGAAATGAATCTGGAGGTCTGTAATCCGATTACTCCCACCAGAAGTCAGAGTAAACAAAACTCAACACTGCTATTAGGCTAAAGTGGATCAAAGAGAAGCCACAATGGTATGGAAGAACTGATATTTTACATAGAAAATAGTCTCAGACTAGTTGTCCGAATGCAAGATCTGTAAAATAACACCAGTAATGCATTCTACGTGTGAAATTATGTTGTTTTATTCACAAACAACATATAATAGTTTTCAACGAGTTCAAGACCTGCATCATTATCATTTTGAAAATCTACCATAAACATCTCCTGTTGCTCCATCACCGCATGTGATGTCCCTGGAGGTGCCCTCCTGAATTATTAATACTTCGCAAAATCAATAAGTCACGTGACATTGCATCTCAGTCAACGGAGCAGCAGCAGCGCTAATCGTAATTCTTCTGAACAATCCAAGGTTTATTGAACACTTGGTCCCTAATGTCATAATAGACTGAGGGTTTGACACTGTGATGAAAAAAAACATTTTTTTTTTTTCTTAAATATGGACATCATGAATGTCGTTTTTAGTATTTTTTTCCCCCACTGCCACCTGAAAGCTACAGTCAAGGACATACATCACCCAATCTTTTTAGTAAAGCTACAAGGTAATGTATTTTTAGCCTGAGCAGAACAGGTTCTTTAAAGAAAAGGCCATATAAAAGACATGACATTGCCCACTTCAAGAACACATCTCAACATCAAAGAATCCAGCAGTGGTGCTCTGATCACCCGACTGGAAAAATACATCCCCAGCAGACTAAACATCCTGACCACACGCAATGCATTTTTGAGAATGGACAAAGAAGCATTTTGAACAAACAGCTAAATCATCAACAAACCAGCTCACGAGGGTATAGAATGACCAGACAGTCAAATGTATCCCAACTAAGTGCTTTAGGACGTGTGCATTTCCAAAATAGCATCTGCCAAAAAGCATGTTTATGGGAAATAAATAATTTTGCGAAAACACAGATGGGCATTTTTCCGGGCAGAACTCACATTAGACAAACTGCAATATGAATATGTCAGAATCTCTTTATTAGATAAGCACGCAAGCCTGAAACGAATGTGATTTGGTGCATTAACTGTATGAATATATACGTACAATATATGAAATTCCAAAGTGCAAATTCATGAAATCAACACACCATCTAATCTGTAATGTTTACATAGTTTTGGAGTCTGAAAGGGCACGGTTTGACAAACACGCACTGGGAGAGAACAAAGCGCTTTATTTGATATGGTAGAGTATATTTGGGAATTGGCAGGTCAGTGGTGGTTACCCTGCGCCTGAAGCAGCAGCTCTCGGCCCTGGTGGCGGTAGAGGCGGTTGAATGAGGTTTTTATTGCCGTCTCATTTAGGTCTCCATCAGGCTCCCTCCCGCCCCCATCCTTACTGAGGACCAGCTGCGGTCTACAGGGCTGAGCTTACTGAATGGCATTGGTGGAGCCGCTGCTATTATCTGCCATACTGGGGGTGGCTTAGGAACAAGACAGGGGAAGAAAAGGAAGACAAGGGCAGGAGGAGAAAAAGGGTGGACCGAACGTTAAATGGAGATTTGAGACGGGCAATTTGAGTAATTTTGTTGTTTAGCACTCCAGTGTCCAGTGAAATAACACCAGTGATCCAGTAAAAACCTTGAAAATCACTTAAATTAAAATGTAAAAAATATGAGAATGATGCATATTACAGGAGAAAATATACTGTTTTATTCACAAACATTAGACAACGTCACCCTTTACACCATTACAGTTTCAAACGGAGTTAATTTCATGAGATTGATCAATTCTAGACAATTCTTATCAAATAAACAAATAATATGCATTAAAAGGATATTTCACCCAAAAATGAAAGATAATCTGTTATCATTTACTTAATTACTGTCTTCATATATGAATATATATATAAATAAATACAAACAAAAATGTTGTCGGTTTAATGTTGTACATGTTTTGTAGCAAATTAAGATTACAATTGTGTAAATTATTATATATTACGATTATCTATGATTTTTTATTATTATTATATTATTAATATTTTATATACATTATATTTATTTTATATATTATACATTACTATTATTATCATTACAATTTGAGTGAAAAAATTTTCAGGGTGTGTATATATATATGTAATAAATAAAAAAATTGATGTCAGTGTAATGTGTAATTTTTTAGCAAATTAAGATTAATTTATATATTATACATTACTATTACATATTACAATTTGAGTGAAATTTTTCAGTGTGTGTTTATGTATATATATATATATATATATATATATATATATATATATAAAAATTATTCAGACATTTTTGATATATTTTTAATTAAGTGAGGATAGCAAAATAAAGTAAACTGTGACATATCATACCCAAAAATTCTTCATACAGTGGACTTCCAGTAAAATTGATAAAACATTTGGAACCAAAAATTATTCAGACTCTTTGACCTGGCCATGTTTTTCTTAAGTGTTATCTGACATAATTACGATTATTTTTTTCTGACACAGTTTATAACTGTTTCTCTTTGAGCTTTGGTTAGGAGTGGCTGAAATGCAACTTTAAAGACATGTTTGCTGCTCAACAGTGGCTTTTTTATAGCGGTCCTTTTAATTGAATTAATTTTTTTTGACAGAAACTTTCATTAATAAGCCTTTATCCGACCGAGTTCTGCTGTGCTGTAAATTACTCACAAATCTTATGATAGTTCGATAATCTCCATTCAGTTTTCACGCAATATTAGTTGTTTTCATTATATAAAATGTTAGATGCAATTAATCACGATATATAATTAGTTATATATCAATATATACACACGTAACATTTGTTTGAGAACCACTGTATTAGACCATATCAGCAGCATCAAACACATTCAGAAAACAGCAAGATGTGAGCGATTCATTGGAAAATTACACTGGTGGCTGCATATGCAATTTGAAAATAACTTGAGCACTATTTTACCAGTTGACTAGTTACTAGCAAAATACATACTGAACTGGTCCAACAGTGCACATCCCTAATGGAGATGTGTGCGCGCACATATGAAAGAGGCAGGCAGGGTGAGATTCCCCAGAGATGGAGGGAGCGCGAGTACACATGCTTGAGACCAATTAGAAGGCGGGCGACTTTGCTCTTCTGGACAGCCTGCTGTAATCACACACACACACACTGACTGGTCAGTGTAGAGGAGCGCATAATGAATAATGCAACGCTTGGTGGGTGTGGACCAGCGTGCGTGTGTGCGTCTGTGAGTAAGACCCGGAGAGTGAGCATGTGTGCGCGTCAGTGTGTTTGAGAGGAATCCCTCCCCCAGCCCCCAACCAGCCGGTGCCTGCAACATGAGGTCAGCGAGCTAGCGGGGAAGAGAGGAGAGAGCGAGGAGGAGAGGAAGAGGGAGCCACGGCGCAGAGGAGCAGGAGGGAGAATGTACAGAGAGAAGATCTGAGGAGGAGGAATATGCAGAGCAGAGGAAGCGAAGCCCATCGATGGCAGCCATGCTGAGTCCAAAGATCAGACAGACCAGGAGAGGTACAGTACGCTGCATTTGTATTTCATCGGTCACCTCTCAGGGGCCGCGTCACACACGCACTCTACGTGCTTTGATCTCACAGCATCTCTGCTTCAGCTGCTCTCATCACATTGGCTGGATCTGCTCCTGACACTTAAACTGTGGGAGTATGCAACTGATCGATATCAGTGGTATAATCTCACAAACATATAGATGCGAAAAATGTATACATTTAATCATTTGCTGCTTTAATAACAGTTTCTCATTAAAATTGACATGATAATCAAAATAATTCTGTTGGATAAATTAGAAAATTCTACATAGAGAGATACCTGCATCACATTAAAACTGAAAATTCTCATTAAAAAAAAAATAAAAAAAAAAACATAAAATGTGTGATTGTGAATATCAGTTATACCTATTTGTGACATATATAATGCCTTGGACTAGGCTGATGAATTTGCCATATTTTGATATTTACTGATGTTTTGCCATCTTGAAATTATTCAAATTTATATTTTTCAGTATATATGTTTACATCTCAATTGATGAAATTAAATCTTATTCTTGCCATAATAAATACCCATATCGGTCGATGGCTGTGATAAATCAACTCTTTTCACCATCAAAAAGCTTTAAAAAATCTTTAAATGCACTCTGTGGCTCAAGAAAACCCACAATAAATATTGTGCCGTGGCTGACCATACGACGAACCACGACCTTCCAGCGATGCATGTTCCACCTTAACAGATGAACGTTAAGGCACACATTCCACTATCGTCCGCAGCATGCTGTATGGCTTCTACACACACGCCCACAGCGGCTGATCATCATTCATCAGCAGCCTATAGCACTTGGGCGAGATATGAAATACAGGCAGGAGAAGATCTGAAGCACAAGGCTTCATTCGTCATGCATCAACTTGATGGATGACGCTGTGTTAATAACCAAAGCTCAATGCGTATAAAAAAGCTGAGTGATTTATCCTTTTATGTATTCTCAAACCTGCTTATAGCTCCTTGCCCATCCCCCCCCCCCCATCTGCCTTATGCTACCTGCTGAACATCAAGGCATCTGCTGGGAGGAGATGTTGAAGCAAGAACCGTGAATTTATTTACACAGCTCTCTTGAATACTTGACTCTGATTGGTCAGTCACGGCATTCTGCGGTCATATAGTTTAGTATAAAACTAACCGCTGTCCCAACTGACTTCCAACACAGATGTGCCATTTTCATTTATTGTTCCACTTTCTTATTGAAATTAATATTTCCATTCATTTATTCATATATTTGGTCAGTAGGGATGTTACAGTGAGGAATTTTTCACACCAATAAATAAATTTGCTATAACACCGGTATTACCGATAACACTGGGATATTGTATATAATTTGCGGGCATCAGGGAGTTGCTATCAATATGTGAGGTACTCCGGATCTGTTGCGCACCAAATACTCTGCCATCGTCCTGTTAGTCATCTCTCCTTACCCCCATCACGTGATAAGTGAAATCACTGCTGCTTGTAGCATCTGCTGTCCAACTGAACTAAATGTTTTTTTTATTTCTATAAAAAAGCAAAACGACAGTGGGGGCGGTGCCACGGTGGCCAAGTAATGCACGGCCGAACACCATGCAAGATCAGTAACACAGACTACCGCAGCAAGCGTAACAGTTACTTGTTCATTTTCACAAAATAAACCCTTCAGGGCCTCTATGAATTGCGTCAGGGTCTTGCATCACCCTGAAGGGGTTTGTTTTGCGATAACGACCAGCTGACTGTACATTATACTTTCTTTATTTTCCAAAGGACATTACATTAATGCTTATGGCAGATGCTTTTATCCAAAGCAATTTGCACTGACATTGCAAGTTATACATTGTATCACTTTTATCAGTTTATCATGCATTCCCTGGAAATGGAACCCATAACCTTGATGTTTTTCCTTGATGTTGGAACGTTACTATGCTGTTTTTTACAGCCACATAAGGCAGCCTTTCAAGATGTAAAGAATGTAATAAAGAATCTGTGCAATCATTTTTTTTAATAATTTTATATATAAATAAAAAAAGGCAAAGGTGTTCAGAATAAGGAGTTCTACCATGTGATATGAATGTCGTGAGCGTGTGCAAAAAAAAAAAATCGTGTGATATACAATCCTTTACTCATGTGAAACCCACCCACCCCAGTGGCCGATTTCTTTCGAATTTCTCACAGGCCTCTAGAGTCAAACAGGCCCAGCGAGTTTCATTCTGATTGGCCTCCGTTAAGCTCGCCTGATGGCTGCTTAACATTCCTTGGCCAATGGCACACATGTTTCTTCGAGATACGCCAATGTCCTCAAAGGTAGTCTTGGCATCTTGGACAAAGACACCGCATGCCAATGTTCAAGCCAATCAGACGTCAGGTTACGTAGTTATAGCCATTTTTAAGTTTTATTCATGTTAAAGCACCACCAAGTGGCCAGTCACCGCATCCTTTTTCACTTGCCGAGTGCCGAGTTTCATGAAAATCTCATTCCGTTCACAAGTTTTAGCAAACGTGGATCCACCCACTTTGAACGTTTTGCCGGCGTTTTGGTGAATCAAAATATCAACTTTTTTTGGATAATTATTGACAATCACACTAGTGACGGCGCTATAACGGGGCTAGGGGGGGCTATAGCCCCGTCAGGATTTTGAATAGCCCCTGTTTAGCCCCCCAAGCAGTTAAGATGATAAAGAAGACAAAAGTGCAGGTAGGAAACCCTGTCTCTGAGGGGGCCAAAGAAGGAGAATTGAAAGAGGAGTCAGAGAGAGAAAGGTTTGAGAGAGAAACTCCTGAGCCAAGACATGAGGGAGAGCAGGAGCAGTGGAAGGACAAAACGTCGAAAGCTCAGCCGAGATGGACGAGCTTTCGACAGGATGGGTTTTAATTTCTCCATACATCTCCATAAATATATCTAGTAGTAAAGCTAATGCAAGGGATAGAAATTAATTTATCCTTTGCTGGAACTTCTTCATCTTTTGTTTTGTTTTTTGTTTTTTTTGGAATATGCCTATTCTTTGGCCAAATAAAATTTAAAACTACACTTCTGTTGAATGTGGTGTGTACCATAGCTGTTTTTATAAAAAAAATAAGCACCCCCACATAATGGTCTAGTCCCTCCTTAGCACCGGTACAGAAAAAATTCTGGCGCCGTGCATGAATCAGACTCCATCTTGCTGCACTTGTTTGGTTCAGATCGGGCCAAAAACCTAGAACTAGTTTGCAAAAGTAGGTTCTTCAAAAAATCCAAAATACCCGAAAATTTCACCCTAGTGACGATCAAATCTGAGGCATGCATTCTGTCCGTCTTGAGCCAAGGATTTCAACGATATAAGACACTTAAGTCTACGCCTAACGTTTAGGAGTTATGAGCGATTTCGTACTTTTCACCGCTGCAGCGCCCCCGTCAGCCCGATTGGGGCGAGGCCTGGTTTGGTCTTAAGCGAGAATGCTGATTCCTTGGAAATTTGAACAATTACAATAGGGTTTCAGCACTACACACTTGAACCCCTAAATATAATATCACCCCTATTTTTCTTAAATGCAGCTACCTTTATATTTTTGGAAGTGGGTCCATCACATTTAGAGGTTCCTACTCTAGGTTATGTCTTCTAGTTACTAATCTTAATCTGAGGTGGAGTTTATCTAAGGTGCCAAATTTATATGTCACAAAAGTGCCGCCAGTGCCACTGTCATCATGCACAACTTGAAAAAATTCTTTCCACTATATTTTAATTGCAACTTTAGAGGCAACTATTCTCAGAGTTGATCCCCACCGTGCCAAAACAGGCAGTTTTGGTGACCACATCCTAGAAACGCCCCTGACAAAGTGGGAAGGTATGAATCATCGTGTAGAGAGATTTGCACACTGGGTGTCTGCACTCTGTTCCAGTTGACTTCGGCACTGAAATGCTCAATCCTTTTTTAAAAGCTGATTGGCACAAAACATTTGTGTAAACCAGAGTGCCATGAAAACGATTCTGTCATGAAGATTTGAGGGAAGGTTTTAAAACATTGAATGTTTGTATTTCTGCTAAACACATCAAAGCCAAAAATAAAAAATAAAATAAAATAAAAAATAAAATAAAAAATCACAGAAATAAAATGAATTACTCATACAAGTGAATATCACAGGAATATTCCTACAGTGTTCACCTGTGATAGAATAAAATGCAAATTTAGCATTACACTCTCTTTTAACTACTGAAACAAAGCCCGCAATGATCATCACACCAATTCATTAAAAACTTAGTGAGTGAAAATGTTAAATATCATATTTATCAAGTTCAGCGTTAGAGCTGCAGAATATGAATCATGCGTATCTCACACAGCAGAACAAGACTTTTTGTCTATTAACAAGGCCAATTATTATGACTTGCAACTTTAAGATGGCTAACTACAATTGTATATAGTGGTAGCTAAATGTTGGCAGTTTTACCAATCAGCAAGTTCTACTTATATATCATAACCATGTCGACTAAGACATGCAGAAACGCCTTGTTCTACCAACGCAGACTATCTCTTCCTCTGGTCACCATTAGACAGAGCATTGGTACTGAACCCACCACACCCATAGACACAGCTAATACAATCAAGAAGCCTGCAGCTCTGATGACGAGGAGACATTATGGAAAAGGCCATTGGAGACAGACCCAGCAGCAATCACACATTTGTCTCACTAAGAGTCTGACTCAGTACCTCCACCTCTAGCAAACATTTCATTCTAGCGGAGACGGCAAAGTATACATAAAAAGTCTGCAACAAAAAAGTGTCTACTGCCAGTTTTGTGTAAACTTGTCTACTGCCAGTTTTGGGGAAAATTTGAATGTTCAGATTGTTTTTGTTGTTACACACAGAAGGATAAGAGAAAAGAGAAAGGGTGGTAATTGTTTCAAAAATGTTTTAGCTTCCACATACTGCAGAGTGATACGAGAGAAAAAAAAAAAAAAAAAGAAAGTTCGGGACAGTGGTCAATTATACAATTTAGCGTCATTATATAAAAAAATAGTTGTGCTGCTGTGACCAATCAAAAGCAAATATTCCAAAGAACCATGTAATAGAGTGCAACAGTGCCCGCCCACTTTATTTAGTGATGTTGTTCCAAAAGTATTTTTTCCTATTCATTTCTCCCATAGGGATTTTTAAAACAAGTCTTTGTTAAGGAGTTATAAGCCATGAACCAAGCCAACCGCTACAAGGTGAATCATAACATTACAAACTTTAATTTGAAGCAAAAAAGTATTTGAAATCTGGACAAAAATTCAAAGGTACAAGACTGTGTACTTAACGGCTTTACTGAGGAAAAGACGTACACAGCATAATCAAATTAAAAAAAAATATTTAGGTATACTGACTGCTTCAACAAAACCATGTAGCTCACAGTAGGTCTGTCTTTAAAGGTTTGTAAGTCATCATTCAAAATCAATTCCCCTATGGAGAAAATGAATGGGACTTTTAGAGACACTCACCAGTGGATTGGGAGTGAAAAATAATATAAAAAAAGCCAGACAAGCATTGATTTTGGCTCTACAGCCCAAAGGCATAAGATGACTTGTGCTGGACCAATGTGTTTGCTGGACTGACTCCTATCAATTATCCATGGTGACATAGATTGCTCGTAGTCCAGCCTGAAGCCTCGAGCACCACAGCTTGTGTATGTGGCCTGTTTCCAAATTTTAAAATCGGATAAATCAGTCAAAATCTGTTTACTTCCCAAAATATTTTTATATATTTAATTCCTTTACCGAATAGGTAATACTCCAATAATCTTTGTTTGACTACGAAAGAATGCTGGCATCTCTACAGTATATTATGTGAAATGGCAAACAGAAGAGGTTTCTATATCAAGTGCACCTCTGACTAAATTACACTCTGGAGATCCTATTAGAGTATGAGAACTCACTCCCTTTGGGCAAGCAACTGATCCCAGATAAATTTACCAGAGGGTAACTGGTACAGACCAAAAAGGATGATGCTTCGTATGCTAATGCTGTAGGAGATTAAGCTGAACACAAAGCAAACAAAGAACTACAAACATTTTGTTATTTGAAATAAAATAAATATGAACTAAATTAAAATATATCAAACTTAGAGCTGCACGATTCTGGATAAATTGAGAATCACAGATTTTTTTTTGTTTTGTTTCAGAGATCTCTCACAATTCTGAACAGACAACTAAACAAATGTAATTTACTAGAGGTAAAAATTGTAACTGCTGCAGTCTATTTAAAATGTTTAATTAATTTGAATGAATTATTTCTTTCTTTCTTCTTAAATCGGTTTGAATGAATGATTCAATGACTCACTCATACACACTTGTTTCATTACAGGATGAATCAGTGTTTTTAAACACATATCTCTTAAATGAATGATTCAATGACAAATAAATGTAACAGTAACTTATCACCACCTACTGGTATAACAGTGTAGATGATAAAATCATTATTTGAAGTGCTAACTTACTTTTAAAAGGTGATTTGCTCTATTTTGATTGCTACCATAGACATTAGTGTTTATATCTGAACTATCAACTTTTATCTGTGATCATTTGAATATTTGTACCAGACATAACCATATTGTGATGTTAAGAAGACTGCTTGTGAAGCCGTTTCATACCTATTTATGATAACTGCTCTCAATGATACTAAAATGATTTATCATTCACTGAATATTTAGCATCTTTAGCACCTACGCTTGCTACATGTTTTTGGTGACGCTTTCTATCGTTCGAGAAACACAAAGAGGATTTAAGAAACTTAATGATCACTTTTTCCATGCATTTATGCCATGAATGGAGAAAAAGACACAAAAGCACCATAAAATTCTTATAAAAAGTGGTTGGTATGACTCATGAAGTCATTTGAAGCCAAACAACAGACTACAATTCTCCTTTTGTGTTCCACACAAGAACAACATGAGAAAATGATGACAGTTTTCCCCTCTGCTTCTGTGTTTGTCATCCTTAAATGGAAGTCTAGAAAAGTCTCATTGACTTGTACGTCTCGTCTCATCATCTACAGCCAGGTCCAAGAGCATGGTGATGGGCGAGCCATCACGTGGCTCATGTCGACCCACCTCTCCAAGTCTCCAAGAAGGGGTGCTAAAGGCTGGCTGGCTGAAGAAGCAGAGGAGCATCATGAAGAACTGGCAGCTGCGCTGGTTCGTGCTGCGTGCTGACCATCTCTACTTCTATAAGGATGAGGAGGAGACCAAACCACAGGTATGTTCCGCTTTAGAGACCTCTATGCATTTCTCTTCACAACTCCAGAAGACTATGCAGTAACAAAAAACTTCTACCTGAAATTAAATTTTGGCTTAACTAGTCCTGAATTTGCACCACTGCACTATGGAGATAATTTTCCAATGGCAGCATGCAAAGTCCTGTACTGTAAGTTGAAACTGAATTAGACACACCAATTGGATTAGACACGCCTCTTTCCGAAACTCTACCATACAAAGATGCTACTGAGACCACTATAAATCAAAGATTGAGAAACACAGCAAACTGTATGTATTTGATTCACTAAAAGGAACTGACTCCTAAGAATCATTCCACTTATGCCCAGTTGTTTCACATTGCCACCACAATCCAAGCTTGCAAATTGCTTTTAACAGGTTTATGACCATCTCATATTAAGCAATCAATAGTGTCCATCCTCGTCAGTCAGACTGATATGCGTCAATCACAGGAGACAGTCAATACTCATCCAAGCACCATTAATCTGAGCCCATGCTGTGCTGGCCAGGATGTGTGTGAAAATGTCAATCCCACCCACTTTTCCTGCCTTTAATCAATGGGACTCAAAGTGGAAGGGCTGTGTAGGCAAATCTCATAGCAAATCGCACACTGAGATAAAAGGAGGCAACGGAGACCGGCTGTATTGAACAGTGTGCGGTCGGTGCAGAACTTGCATCATGATCTGGGGTTTTTAATGGTTGTTCACAAAGAGAACAGGGGCCAGATTAACAAAATATTATTATAAATAAAATAAACTCCTATTTTCGTTTTATTTTCTTACTTAAAGGGTTAGTTCACAAAAATGCAAATTCTATCACTCACCCACCCGAAAGACCTTCGTTCATCTTCGGAACACAAATTAAGATATTTTTGATAAAATCCAATGGCTCAGTGAGGCCTCCATTACCAGCAAGATAATCAACACTTTCAGAAAGCTACTAAAAACATATTTAAAACAGTTCATGTGACTACAGTGGTTCAACCTTAATATTATGAAGCAATGAGAATACTTTTTGTGCGCCAAAAAAACCCCAAAATAACGACTTTATTCAACAATGTCTAGTGATGGGCGATTTCAAAACACTGCTTCATGAAGCTTTGAAGCTTCACAAATCTTTTGTTTCGAATCAGTGGTTCGGAGCGTAACGAGGCTTTGTTACGTCATGCGTGTTTCGAAATTTCAATGGCTCACCAGCGGGGAGGCGTGACTTTGGCAGTTTGATACACGCTCCGAACCACTGATTCGAAACAAAAGATTCGTAAAGTTTCGAAGCTTCATGAAGCAGTGTTTTGAGATCGCCCATCACTAGACATTGTTGAATAAAGTTGTTATTTTTTTTGGCACACTAAAAGTATTCTCATAGCTTTTGTCCCCTAAATTGAATAACAGCGGACATAAGGTGATATTTTACCACCTCCCCGTGCACACACAGTACCTGAACCATGCAGCTTGTATCCAATTCCTCAGACTGAATCAGGCTTTGATGGATCAAGGTTTGATTGCACCCCGAATCCATCAGAGCCTGACAGGTACCCCCCTTAATACTCATAGGTATTTGGTACCCGCCAGCCTGATCGGGGGCAGCCCGTGGGAGATCCAGGACCCGGATCATTGTTCCCACCTCCATCATTGGGCACCTGTCAATAAAATGCTCCGGGTCCCCGCAAGGCCAGCACGCCGGCCCAGACCCACTCGCCACTCTAGTGGCAGGAAATGGGTCAAGCAATTGGCGTGAAGAGAGCGGGGAAGATGAAGCGACATTGGTCCCGGTAGTGGTCAGCCCTGCCCCCCTGGGCGGAGCTCTCATGCCACCAGAATATTCTGGAATGGGCCCACCACGCCCTCTGGGCGTGACTCTAGGCGGTCCTGGAGGTTGGGACCTAGGGAGAGGGACAGGTCAAGGAGAAGAGGTGGGGGAAGAAAAAAAAACAGCAAGAGAGAAAGACTGCTGGTAGGGTTTCGCCGCCATCTGGTCCTCCGCCAACTGGATGGCCAACTGGATGGCCAAGTGCAGCGACGTCGGGCGGTGGCACTGGACCCACTCGGCTGTCCTCTTGGGCAGCCACGTAATGAATTGTTCCATCACCACCCGGTCGATGATCTGCTCGACGTCGCTTCCTTCAGCCAATAGCCATTTGCGGCAGGAGTCCCGGAGCTGTTGAGCCATCACGAAGGGTCGGCCACTCTCGCCCAATTCCAGGGACCGAAATCACTGGCGGTGTTGTTTCTGGGCTCGGGCCGACCCACTATAAGATGGCTCTTTTCAGATCGTCAAAAACCAGGAGATTCTGGATAGGCAGTTGTTGGGCGGCCACTTGCGCCTCCCCCGTCAGCAATGGAATGAGGCGCACCGGCCATTGCTCCCGTGGCCACCCACCTGCCTCTGCGGTCTTCTCAAATAGGTCCAAGAACGCCTCAGGATCATCCTGAGGCCCCATCTTGTTCAGCGGCAGGTGGGTGGGCGTGGCTGGGTGTGCTGATGCTTCTGCCCGAACTTCCCGGTCCATCTAGCTCCGGAACCTCTCGCGGTCCTCCTGTTGTGCCTGGGCGATTGCCTGGAAGCGACACTCCTGGTCACTACGCATGTCCAGCAATGCCTGGCGTTGTCCCTGATGGAGGATCCTGAGGGATGAGATGACGTCCGCAAACGGCGAAGCTGACGGAGTTTGCATGGCTGTGGCTGCTTCTTCCTTGCCGGGTTTCGGCACCACTGTAATAAGATTCAAATGAAATGCAGGAAGAAGACAGGGTCGGCTTTGACTGAGACTCGTGGTTTTTATTTCCAATAAACAATAATCTAAAACAGAACATAAATCCGCGCTACGAGCGCTATGGGCACTCATTTCCCAGGTGGCTTATATGGTATCTTCACGCCAATTACTGAAACAAGACACATGCTTACTCACCGCTTGTCTACTGACTCTCTCTCTCTCCAGTCACAGACCTCGCTGAACCACGCCCCCCTTGCCACAGAGGCACTCAGAAAATGTGTAATATTGCAAACTACCGTGTTCAAGCTTTTGATAATACAACAGACTCCAAATCCTATCTTACACATTTCCAGAAGACTACTTGATGATTATTAAAGAATTACATTCAAGAGTGCATGGTAATTAAGTTTGACTGATTTTATAGATCAATAGAGGTTAAGTGATGCATTTCTATCTATTTATCTGTGCAGGGCTGCATCTCACTGAAGGGCAGCCAAGTGAACGAGCTGACAGCCAACCCAGAAGAACCCGGTCGACAACTTTTTGAGATTGTGCCAGGTGAGCAGATCTTCAAATCAGTGCTGCCCTATACTTAAACCAGCATGTAACGCTAGCTGTGTTTCCATTACCCTTGGAATTGCACAAATTGAAATTGTGAATTGAAAATGCATCCAATGGAAACGCATCAATTTCGTAAAAACTCCCATTTATCGCAAAAAAGTTACGCTCACATGAGGTGGTTTTTCAGGCAATTCGAAAAAGGAATTATCTTGCAAAAATGCAATGGAAACAGTTTTTTCGTATTTACAGGTCACCTGACGTACGTAAAAGTCGATAATTCTTAAAAGATGGCACGGTATGTTTGGACAGAAGACGAGACGGAGTTCTTCATTAAACTCATAAAAGAATACTGATAAGAATACTGGATTCTAAACAACAAAGAAATGCCACACTTTATCAAGACCGCGAAGCAGATATGAGGGAGAAACACCCAGAAACACCTCATTTGTGTCCACTCCCAAGTATAAGGGGCTTTCCTTGCCATTAATGCTTGGATAACATGCCTGCATCTCTGCAGTGGCTGCGATATACTTAAACCTACTAACATCCGTTGGCATGATTTCTGTAATGACTTATCGCAAGGGGAAAGTTTTAATCGCATAACTTCAGTTAATGGAAACACCATCATTTTGCAATCATTTTTTTATCGACATTTAAATATTGCAAAAGTTTTGCGCAAATCTGTAATGGAAACCCAGCTACTGTCTATACGGTTTCTAAATGTCAGTCAAATAGGCCTTTCAGAAAATACTGATTACAGAGGGTTCATTTTGGGTGATTTTGCCCCAACCTGATTTACTAATGCTGAATGTCTGTTTGTTTTATTTATGACAAGTAAATAACACATCAGTGTGACACCCATCAGAGCTCTTGGGGTCACAGTGAATTTTTTTAACAATATAGCAAAGAAAACAGAATAATTAATTACAGCTGTACTATAAACTATATCGCTCAGCTAACTGCAGTCACTTCCAAATGCCCTCCAAATCCACTGAGTGTTCACAAGATATTAAATTCTCTCTAAACCCTGTGCCTGATACATATCCCCCTTTCTCTCTCTTGCACATGCTAATCATATTAAAATGGGAAATTCTGCATTTCTTATATCTCTGAAAATGCAGCTGTGGCGGAGACAGCAATATGACCAAAAAAAGAAAGAAAGAAAACTGGAGAATAAGAATAAAAATAAAATAAAAATAAATCTGTGCAGATCTTGGTTAAATATAATCTAACCCTTGTTGGTTAACATGTTTTTGGTGTATTCATTTCCAGAGCAATGCGCATTAGGGGTGGGAATATTCAGGCACATAAACTAAATAACATAACATAATTTATAATGTTTATTCATGTGTGCTATTTTGGTAACACTTTATTTAAAGCCTTACATATAATGTATTATTAAAGTATTTTAATGCATTAATTGTGCCTTGTAATGAAATAATTGTAACTGTTATAATACTTATGTATTAATTATGGAAGCTTGTTTTCGCCATGAAATAAAAAATAAAAAAGGTAATTACGACTTTTTATCTTTTTTTTTCTCAGAATTGAGATATAAACTCACAAATGATTGATATAAAGTAAGAATTGTGTGATATAAAGTCAGAATTGCATGATATAAACACAATTGCGAGTTATAAAGTCAGAAATGCGTGTTATAAAGAAGTCAGAATTGCGAGTTATAAAGTCAGAAATGCGTGATATAAAGTCAGAATTGCGTGTTATAAAGAAGTCAAAATTGCATAATAAAGAAGTCAGAATTGCGTGATATAAACTCAGAATTGTGAGTAATAAAGTCAGAATTGCATGATAAAAAAATTCACGATTGCAAGAAAAAAAAGTCAGAATTTTTAGATCACAATTCTGACTTTTAAAAAAAAAATTGCAATTACATTTTTTTTTTTTTGTGGCGAAAACAGGCTTCCATAATTAATTGCTAAACTTTTAGAACGTATAATGCATTACAACACATGACAAACAAGCTATTTCAGATGTGACAAGGAATCTGCTAACACTTTATTTTGATGGTCCTTCAACAGACATACTACTGACTATAAGTAACTTTATATATATATATATATATGTAATTTATTCTACTAACCCAAACCGTCTACCACAGTCTACTGATACTCTAATGAGAGTTAGTTGACATGTAGTTGCAAAGTTACTTATAGCAGAATAGTAGAATGTGTAAAGTGGACCACTTTTTCAGTAATAATAATTAAGTAATTAATTTAAAAGTATGATTATGTATTTTTGTAGATCAATCCAGAATCATTAAAGAATCAGGATGCATCAGCGAATCGATTTTTCACCCCTAAAGTGCATCATAAACATTTAGATAACTGTTAGCTTAAGTAATGCGCCAAATAAAATAAATAAAATAGCTGAACACACAGCGGTTACCCAGCCCCCAACAACACTTTCTCATGCCAGATCAGTCAACACACCATCTCCCTTAACCACAGAGAAGAACCCTTAACCACAGTCTCCGCCTGACCAGCATGCTTCAGCTCCTTTGGGTCAAACAATCTTATTGGCAATGTACCTTTTCCATGCAAAACAAACAATAACATGACAAATGGAAATGATTGTGCTGTGACTCAGAAATAAGATTAATAAAATCTGAAAACACAACTGCACAGACTGAATTAACTGAGATTCAGAAACATCTATAACATACTGCGCTGAAATATTGAAGCAATCTTAAGATGTTTGGATCCTTAAAACATGGAAAATAAAATATCCAACAATGGCACCATTCATTGCAGGGACATAAATGACAAGTGCTACTACAAAAAAGGCATTATTTTGGGAGATTTTCATGCTTTGTGTTTGCGTGGACTGGAAGCCACTGGATCTTCTAACCCATGCTTGCTTCATCTTGCCTCCAGAAAGTTTTGATATTTAGTTAGTTATCTGCTAGTGAGGATTTCCCCAAGTATCAGGCCCTCTGAGATTGATGCATCTGGTGTGCTGTTTGTTTGCTTAAGTGCAGTGAGGTGTTTAGAAAGGACTAACAGAGCAGGCCGTCTCCTTCTGTCAGTCTACCGTGAGAAGTCAGTGGGAATGAGAGAAACAGAAGTGAAGTGGTGCTGCTTGAGCTGAACTGAGACAAAAAAGTACTTTCTTACTCACCGGTTTTACTCACCAGGACGTTCTATATGGACTAGCGTGATCCAGATTTTTGAGATGTGAGAATGTTTTATTGAAGATTTGTTTCTGAAAATGATGGTTTGAAGCAAACACCTCTGCAGCATGACTTCATTGTGGTGTGAGAACTTCATGTGCCGTGTTGGGGCTCATGGTCAATCTATTGGAGTAAGAGACATGGCACAACATTAGTCTTCTATACAAGCTCAATCCCTCAAGTGCATCATGGGGCAGGGATGCTGTAAGCCACGGAGGCACAAACCACCACTACCCCAAGGTAATGCCTTTGTTCGTGCACTCAGAAATCCCATTTTCTTTAAAATACTGTTACAGCATTGTTAGAGTATGGGTCAATACAAAAATCTACAAAGGGCTAGAAATGCTGTCACTTCAATCAAATGTTCTGTTTCTGTGTGAATGAATGGCGCAGACGCGCGGTTTCATTTACCATGCACACACTGAAGCAGACGTGACGATCGCAGTGTTTTTTCAGCCTCTGCCGCCTCACTATATGAGGACATGAATGCATGAACTTCATCTCCAGAGCCGCTTCATGAGCATTTTACCGTTTCATTTGAGAAAAACTATCGTCCAGTCATATAAACAGACAGAAACTCAAAGGTCTTCATGACAACCCGTCAAAATAAAAGTATGGTTTAACTTAAAGAAATTGTGACCGAAATATATTACTGTTGTACAGTAGAATTTAGCTATGCCTCAAATGTAATAATAATATTAACACTAGTAATAATAATAATAAAAATAATTACAATGTTTTAATTTTAACAGTAAAGCTCTGTTGTGTAGTATTTTGTTTGACAAAAAAAGTGTTTCATGTCATATGATTAAAAGATATATTAAATTTATGTTTTATGTCTTCATTTGACTGCCAGAAAAATTCAAATACACAACTCAGAATTTCAGAAAAAACAAAAACGAAACATTTCATAGAAATGAAATTTTTAAAAAAAAGTAATAAATTTTGTTGTTTTTATAAATTAAATTCATTAGACATGCTTTTTGATTATTCAAATTTACTTAAACCATTAAAATGGAATCCAGAAAACTGAATTTGGTAAAAAATAAAATGAAATAAAATAAAACATATTCCATAGGGTCCTAAAAAATGTCATTTTTGTTAAACTTTTAATAAATTGTCGTTAAATTGTGTAAGTATCATGATTTCAGTTAATTAGACATGCTTTTTGATTACTAAAATTTAATTTAACCATTAAAATGGAGGCCAAAAAATTAAAACTAGAAAATAAATGGAATCCAGAAAATTAAAACGGAAAAAAATAAAAAATAAAACAGAATTTGGGAAAAAATAAAACTGATTTCATAGGGCAATTCATAAAGTTCTGATATTAGAACAGAACTACATGTTGTTAAAGTTGCAATGTACATTTAAGCCAACACCAATGTCTATAGTAACATCCTAAACTGTAAAATGACTGTAAAAAATATGATTTAAATAACTTTACAGTTAAAATAATAGAAGTTTTGACAAAAACAAAAAGTTTTGTAAAATGGTAAACCTCATATTTCAATCTAATAAATGATTATGTATGAGTGAATTTGCCAATTTTGTTCAGATCAATTATATGTAACACTGACAGTAGGTGGTGCCTATGGAAAAGCAAAAATACAGCGGTTACCCCTGTACATAAAGCAGAGCAGCGCTTATAAACTACTTGATCAGGCATCAAACAGAGGTAAGATGAAAATAAGAGTCAGTTTCCTTCAGATATGCATTCATATAACCGCCCTACCCCAAATAAAAACTCCTCGGATTTGCACGAATCACGTGAATGGCCTATTTCAGAACGCATATATAGTGTATATAGAAAACGTTTCCTGTTTGAATTGGGGAAAATAAGCCCTTACATTATCAGTCAGATACCAATAATTAAAAACAAATGGTGATATAGTCACCAAAGTACAACGGTTGAGGATGGTCTCGTTAGCTTAAATAAAGACAAGTCCCCAGAATTCACTTAATCAGATAACTGTTGCGTACTTTTGCCACAAGCCCATTTTTCTTTTCCCTCCTAGAATATCAGCAGACATTCTGACACTTCCTGAGGAGACATGAATGCTAAACAAAATGCCACACCATGGTGAGAAATGAGGGGTCCTCATTATGCCTTCAAGTCGGCTTCCACTCTGTGTGAGAGCGTTAGCCTCAGATGTCTCGCTGGGTCTGACGGTCTTATTTTAATAGGGATAATGTCTTATCTTAATTGCATCAGTACTTTGTTTTGTCAGTTCAGTCGAGTCTGCTGTGAACACTTATCGTCTCGTGATTTATTCCTTCAGTCATTTTATCTGTCCGGCAGAATATTAATTTAGCCTTTATCATTGTTAAGCTTTAAACTGAAGCCATTATGGAGGTTGTTCTACTCCTTATCCTTTGCTGTTGCAAAGTTAATGGGCATTGGAAAATATCTGTATTACTTTGGCTCTTTCTTTCTTTCTAGGTCTGCTTTAAGTTATGACTTGTGAAGTGTGATGTCCAGATATATTGAACCACAGTCTGATGCTAAAGACTTTACTCTAGTACTACTGAAATATATCTTCCTGCTATATGACATTTACCAGTAAGAGATACATAACAAAATTACCATATAAAAACTGAAAATGGTGAAAAACATAACCACTTACAGCACATATACACTTCCCTTTATAATTTCAAAGTAAAATCTTTACAGCAGCACTATTTAATGAATGCAGCTTATTGTCCAAAGGACTTAATAATAATAAAAAACAAAAATATGACATCCAAAGTATGTAAGGTAGTACAACTAGATCTCTTGAAATCCAAAAGGTTTTAATTATATTTTGCTACATATAAAGGTATTTTAAAGATTCTGAAGTGTCTAAAGGTCATTCGGTTTAACCGTCCAAAGGCCAATACAGCCATTTCGTTTGTGATTAAAATATATTAAAATGTAATAAATGTATATTTTTTTTATTCTGGCATGATTTTATAACATCATATATCACCATAGTGCAAAATGGTATTAAAATTATGTGTAAAAGTCGTTGCTTTGTTACGAGAAAGAATGTCCAGAAAAATGAATTTCATTGATGTCATTCGGAGTAACCAATATAAAGGGACCATTCTGGATCAAGTCATGTGACAGGATGTGACATCATTCAGACACCTGCAAAGGACCACATGGTCTTTTAACTATTTGAAAAATTCATATTTTTACTTGCTCCTACACATGTACCGAAACATCAGGTAATTCGGTACAACCGCTATAAAACATGGAAAATGTAATATTTTAAAAACTTATACTAAATATAAAATGTTTGATTGTCCTTTTGCTAGCTAGCTATATATCAGCCTATTAGCTTGTAAAAAAAATGACAAAAGCAGAGTTAATTGATTATAAAAACCACAATCTCATTGTTAACACTTAATAAAACTTCAAAATTAATCGTCATTATGTTTTTTTACACTTTTAAAAACTTGATTCATCAATGACCCTTATACAGATTCACATTTCTATGTTTGCACAGTTAATTACATATATCTAAATCCATCTTGGGGAAAAAACAAACAAACAATGATATTCAATTAATTTAGAAAGCAACAACAGAAGGCTAGAAGATCCTAATTTGCATCAATACTTTTACCTGGGCAAATAATCTTGGTTGCTAGCAATAACAGCAGGTTTAAGAATATTTACATGTTTAGCCTTTTGCAGTAAATATAAATACCTTATGCAGAATTAATTTTGCATGAACACTAATTTATTAATTTACACGAAACCACTGTAGATTAGAACATATGTAGGGAGATATGCATCTTTGAGTAATAAGCAGTGATGTAGAGGTGAAAAACAGGTAATACCATCATCTCACAGATTGCCTCTCTTGATTTCTGTCTCAGCTGGTGAGAAAGACAAGGCTGCGATGAGCCATGAGTCTTTTCTGCTCATGGCCAACTCCCAGAGTGACATGGACGACTGGGTGAAGGCCATCAGACGGGTCATATGGGCTCCATTTGGAGGAGGTAAATGACAGGTGGACCTCAAGCACAGCTACCAATATAAGACACACACTAAATAACATACTGTATAGCAGTGGCGAGCGGTGACTTTTTTTAACCGGGTATGCTGTGTGGTGCGTCATGTAAAGAAATGTGGCCAATGCAGTTACGTTGAATGGGTTTATAGCTAATATGCGAGACGCTCGCGTTCTCAGTGTTAGTTTACTCATTTGTAGGGCTGGGTATCGTTCAAAAAGTTGATATCGATACCGATTCCTGAACGATACCTTTTTCGATACCAATTTTAACAAGATTACATTACCTCAAAAAAATCTCTGGTTTTATATTTTAAGCTTTTTTACAGACTCAAAGACTTATCTCCTGA
This sequence comes from Elopichthys bambusa, assembly GCA_037101425.1. Classification (NCBI taxonomy): domain Eukaryota; kingdom Metazoa; phylum Chordata; class Actinopteri; order Cypriniformes; family Xenocyprididae; genus Elopichthys; species Elopichthys bambusa. The sequence continues at coordinate 29,171,356 of CM074449.1, forward strand.
GCCACTGCACAAAGGAATAAAAAGGCTGCTTATAAATTAAAATTTATTTAAAATTAAAGTTCTTATTTGGCTAAATTACAGTTCCTTAACAGCCTTTAAACACAGGCTTTACTCCCTTCAAACTTATATTTTTCCACTGTTTCCTTACATCATTGTTGGATATATGATTATATATAATTATATCATTTCTGTTAGTTAAGCTTGTGTATATTTTTAGTTAAAGCTGTTAAGTTATAAGGCAATATCTCATGTAGGGTTTTCCTTTGTATTTTGTATAATGACCACTAGGAGGAGCTCTAGGCACATGCTTTCCTTGACTGGTTTTCTGCAAAGAGATACATTCAGTTGAAAACAAAAGAAAAAGAGTGACGTACGTTCGTTGCGTCTTGCCGTGAAATGAGAGTTTTTGTCTTTATTAAAATCAACACATTAATGATTTATCACTCAGCCACTCGCAATTAATTCGAATGCTATTTTTTATTATTTTGCGTTTTCAGAGATAAACTGAAAGTGAAACCGTTGATTAACTCGCTATCTCGCACTCAGGGTCTCTTAGTTTTATATATTTAGGTATAAATAACAAATAAAAAACACCATGGCGTCAATTTTAATGTATGCCGGAAGTACCTTTTAAATTAATAATTAAAAATAAGTACAACATAATTAGTATTAGCAGCCTATTATAAATAAAAAATAAAATGTAATTATAATAAATATAAGTAGGCTATAATAAATAAAAATATCAGTAGGCTATTCTTTAAAAAATAAGTTGAAATTATGCAAACCGATTACTTTAACAAAAGCAAAGACTATTGATTAACATCCTCTGATAGGCCTAGTTACAGTCTTAAACAAGTTATAAGTTTTCATTAAAAAAATAAAAAAAATCCCTGTGGAGAAAATGAAATACTATGAAAATAGTTTTAGTTATGATTAGTTTTAGCTGATTTTTCCTCTTGGGCGAGCGATTCGATCACAGCTTATCCTGCCAGGTAATCCGCCATAGGCCAGCAAACCAATGAGAACGCGGGACACTGATGACGCTCAATAACAAAAGCGCGAAAGCGCAAAACCGCCGTTTGGCAAATAAATAAATTACGGACAGTTACATACGCATTACCAATCATGTAGGCTTTATGGTATAGCTCAAACAAGGGATTTAATAGTCATTTATAATGTTAATATTAATTGCCAAGTCCACGAATGGCTTGGATATGCAGAGCATTCGTAGCTTATATGGACCGCACGCCACTGCTGTGTAGCTAGAAAACCCCTTGTGATTACTTATCTCTGCCATTGGATAGTATGTTCACATGATAGGCTAGACATGGTCTAAGCTCACAAAAATAAGCTCACTGAGCAGAGTAGGATGCCTCTTTCCAGATATTAAATTACAAAGGGCCTGTTATTAATAGAAAGTTCAAACAAGTAATGTAAGCAAGTCCAAGTTATCTGCTCTCAGTTAGAGACAATGTAGCAACGTGTCTCCACTTCCATTAGCAAATTAAACAGTAAAAGGCTGAACAACATGCTATCTTCTGACGTACGTTACAATAACACGAAAGAGATTTTCTTACTGTGGTCTCGAAACCGGCGGGAAAGTTGTCTCGCGTCAAACTGACGCCAAGATTAACTGGATTTTAAAAGACCGTGATTTTAAATTTAGTTTGGATCGATATGATTGAAGTTAAGACAAGTTTAGGGACTATATCCACACCAAAACATTCTTTCTGTGTGGTATTCTTGTCGTTAGTGCGGTTGAAACGCTTCAATAGCAGTTCGCGCCACTTTCTACCACAAACAAGATTACCTGAGAGAACCCGGATGCGCTGACAGGACATCGATGGAAAGAGAATATATACGTGAAAAACGAGTGTTTCTTTGTACTTCGCGTTGTTTGAAATACTTCGATGCCCATTGTAATTGTGAATCCTCTTGCTGCTGTACTGTCGTGTGGAGTCAGAAAACTGCAGGTGTGGTAAGAGTGAAACGGCATGAACAAAGTCACGTGATCAGTAACCGCAAAAAATTTTTTACTTTTTAAGTACTGTAATGTTTTGGTAGTGGTATTAAATATACAATATACACATTTGTAGTGAATTTCAAGTAAATACTGTGTAAAAAATATTTAGCTTAGCTAGCATGTTGCTAAAATGTACATTTAGCATCACATTTCGAGTGAGGGTTCAATCTTCAACTGGCTGGCAGGAGCAGCCACTGACAGGTCACATGACCTGGTGGCAGCTGCCAGTCTGATTCTGGCAGGTCTGTCAGTGGTGGGCTGGTGGCTGGCAGAGTGTAACGTGTTTCCTATCACTGTCGCTGCATGGAAATACATGATTTTATTATTATGAATATAATATGACTCTATTCTTTTGTATGACTGACGTTTTAGGTAGGTTTATCTCAGTTAAAGCAGTTAAATCACCGTGATCTCAACTGGTTGAAACCGACGCTCAGCCCTGCCAGCCACTGCTGAGATGCGAGGATAACACGTTCTCTATCACTCTCGCTGCATGGAAACACATAATTTTATTATTATGAATATAATATTATGACTCTGTTCTTTTGTATGATTGACGTTTTAGGTGGGTTTATCTCAATTAAAGCAGTCCAATGACCGTGATCTCAACTGGTTGCTTACTGACGCTTCGCTGGACGCTAAACCAGCCAGCCACTGTCTGAATAAATTGTGGTTTGACTGTATATAAATCATAGCCTATATAATCATAAAATTATTCTAATTATCATTAAAGCTGGACAGTTTCATCAAAAGAACAGAATCATAAGAATATACACTCTGCCAGCCACCAGCCCACCACTGACAGACCTGCCAGAATCAGACTGGCAGCTGCCACCAGGTCACGTGACCTGTCAGTGGCTGCTCCTGCCAGCCAGCTAAAGATTGAACCCCTACTGCACATTTCACATATATATCAGTATACTGTATGTAAATTAGCTCTTTAGTTGTCAATATCGGGGTCTGCTATTGAAAAATCCATACTGGCTGTAGTGAGTGTAGAGTAAATACCATGGCACACTATGTGTTTTGACTGCTCATATTGAGTCATATTCTCTACAGGCATATTTGGGCAGCGTTTGGAGGACACCGTCCAGTACGAAAGGAAGTTTGGTCCTCGTCTCGCCCCTCTCTTGGTTGAGCAGTGTGTGGATTTCATTAGGGAACAGGGGCTTGATGAAGAAGGCCTGTTCCGGATGCCAGGCCAAGCCAACCTCGTTAAGGAGCTTCAGGAGGCCTTTGACTGTGGAGATAAACCTCAGTTTGACAGGTACCCCCAAGCAAAGACATGGAACCAATAAACTGTCTCCAACTGTTGGTACTAACCCTATAATTGCCATCTGTAGTAACACTGATGTCCACACTGTGGCTTCCCTGCTGAAGCTGTATCTCAGGGAGCTGCCCGAGCCAGTCGTTCCCTTCTGCAAGTATGAGGATTTCCTCACTTGTGCTCAGCTCCTGGCCAAAGATGAGGAGGAGGTTAGTGACTGCATAATATCTGAACATCTATGAAGTGCAGAGAAGTAAAATTAAAGGAACAACATTTAGGTGTATTTGAAAACACCTACATGATCCAAGTGTGTCCTTAACTAGAGTACATGTTTATTTATTTATTTAACCCACCCAGCGATTGGGTTGCTTTAACCCACCCAGCGATTGAGTAGTTTTTAACCCAGCGAATGGGTTGTTTTAACCCACCCAGCGATTGAGTAGTTTTTAACCCAGCGAATGGGTTGCTTTAACCCACCCAGCGATTGAGTAGTTTTTAACCCAGCGATTGGGTTGCTTTAACCCACCCAGCGATTGAGTAGTTTTTAACCCAGCGAATGGGTTGTTTTAACCCACCCAGCGATTGAGTAGTTTTTAACCCAGCGATTGGGTTGCTTTAACCCACCCAGCGATTGAGTAGTTTTTAACCCAGCGAATGGGTTGTTTTAACCCACCCAGCGATTGAGTAGTTTTTAACCCAGCGATTGGGTTGCTTTAACCCACCCAGCGATTGAGTAGTTTTTAACCCAGCGAATGGGTTGTTTTAACCCACCCAGCGATTGAGTAGTTTTTAACCCAGCGAATGGGTTGTTTTAACCCACCCAGCGATTGAGTAGTTTTTAACCCAGCGAATGGGTTGCTTTAACCCACCCAGCGAATGGGTTGTTTTAACCCACCCAGCGATTGGGTTGTTTTAACCCACCCAGCGAATGGGTTGCTTTAACCCACCCAGCGAATGGGTTGTTTTAACCCACCCAGCGAATGGGTTGTTTTAACCCACCCAGCGATTGAGTAGTTTTTAACCCAGCGAATGGGTTGCTTTAACCCACCCAGCGAATGGGTTGTTTTAACCCACCCAGCGATTGGGTTGTTTTAACCCACCCAGCGATTGAGTAGTTTTTAACCCACCCAGCGATTGGGTTGTTTTAACCCACCCAGCGAATGGGTAGTTTTTAACCCGGCAAATTGGTTGTTTTAACCCACCCAGCGATTGGGTTGCTTTAACCCACCCAGCGAATGGGTTGTTTTAACCCACCCAGCGATTGAGTAGTTTTTAACCCGGCAAATTGGTTGTTTTAACCCACCCAGCGATTGGGTTGTTTTAACCCACCCAGCGATTGAGTAGTTTTTAACCCAGCGAATGGGTTATTTTAACCCACCCAGCGATTGGGTTGTTTTAACCCACCCAGCGATTGAATAGTTTTTAACCCAGCGAATGGGTTATTTTAACCCACCCAGCGACTGAGTTGTTTTAACCCACCCAGCGATTGGGTTGCTTTAACCCACCCAGCGATTGAGTAGTTTTTAACCCAGCGAATGGGTTATTTTAACCCACCCAGCGATTGGGTTGCTTTAACCCACCCAGCGATTGAATCGTTTTTAACCCAGCGAATGGGTTATTTTAACCCACCCAGCGATTGAATAGTTTTTAACCCACCCAGCGATTGGGTTGCTTTAACCCACCCAGCGAATGGGTTGTTTTAACCCACCCAGCGATTGGGTTGTTTTAACCCACCCAGCGATTGAGTTGTTTTAACCCACCCAGCGATTGAATAGTTTTTAACCCACCCAGCGACTGAGTTGTTTTAACCCACCCAGCGATTGAATCGTTTTTAACCCAGCGAATGGGTTATTTTAACCCACCCAGCGATTGAATAGTTTTTAACCCACCCAGCGATTGGGTTGTTTTAACCCACCCAGCGATTGAATAGTTTTTAACCCAGCGAATGGGTTATTTTAACCCACCCAGCGATTGGGTTGTTTTAACCCACCCAGCGATTGGGTTGCTTTAACCCACCCAGCGATTGAGTAGTTTTTAACCCAGCGAATTGGTTGTTTTAACCCACCCAGCGATTGGGTTGTTTTAACCCACCCAGCGATTGAGTAGTTTTTAACCCAGCGAATGGGTTATTTTAACCCACCCAGCGATTGGGTTGCTTTAACCCACCCAGCGATTGAATCGTTTTTAACCCAGCGAATGGGTTATTTTAACCCACCCAGCGATTGGGTTGTTTTAACCCACCCAGCGATTGAATAGTTTTTAACCCAGCGAATGGGTTATTTTAACCCACCCAGCGATTGGGTTGTTTTAACCCACCCAGCGATTGGGTTGCTTTAACCCACCCAGCGATTGAGTAGTTTTTAACCCGGCAAATTGGTTGTTTTAACCCACCCAGCGATTGGGTTGTTTTAACCCACCCAGCGATTGAGTAGTTTTTAACCCAGCGAATGGGTTATTTTAACCCACCCAGCGATTGGGTTGCTTTAACCCACCCAGCGATTGAATCGTTTTTAACCCAGCGAATGGGTTATTTTAACCCACCCAGCGATTGAATAGTTTTTAACCCACCCAGCGATTGGGTTGCTTTAACCCACCCAGCGAATGGGTTGTTTTAACCCACCCAGCGATTGGGTTGTTTTAACCCACCCAGCGATTGAATAGTTTTTAACCCACCCAGCGACTGAGTTGTTTTAACCCACCCAGCGATTGAATCGTTTTTAACCCAGCGAATGGGTTATTTTAACCCACCCAGCGATTGAATAGTTTTTAACCCACCCAGCGATTGGGTTGTTTTAACCCACCCAGCGATTGAATAGTTTTTAACCCAGCGAATGGGTTATTTTAACCCACCCAGCGATTGGGTTGTTTTAACCCACCCAGCGATTGGGTTGCTTTAACCCACCCAGCGATTGGGTTGCTTTAACCCACCCAGCGAATGGGTTGTTTTAACCCACCCAGCGAATGGGTTGTTTTAACCCACCCAGCGATTGGGTTGTTTTAACCCACCCAGCGATTGAATAGTTTTTAACCCAGCGAATTGGTTGTTTTAACCCAATTTTGGGTTAAATGTTTGCTCAACCTGCTGGGTAGTTTTATTTAATTAATTGAATTAAACTATTGTTTAAAAATTACTGTATTGCTCGCTTAAAGTGAACCCAAAATATGTTGGAAATGAACATTTATTAATAAATTTAATGAATAATAATTAAACAACAAACGTGTATTAATTGCTTATTAATAAATGTAATTATTGTTGCCTCTAGTAATCATGTGTCTGATTTTTAACATATTTTGGGATTTTAAGCCAGCCATATTAGTCATTTTTAAACACTATTTTTAAGAAAGCACTTTGGGCAAACGTTTAACCCAATCACTGGGTTTGTCCATTTTCAACCCAACTTGGGTTGTTTTTAACCCAGCATTTTTTTAGAGTGAAGGATAGACACGAAACTGTTCTTTTAATTCTTCCAATTAAATAATATAAAATTGCATAAATTATTCTTGAACTGACCAAAGTATTCAAAGGGAGAAGGTTACATTAAAAGCATACATTAGATGTTACATTTTGACAATGAATCCACTATAGTTTTATATAGAATTGTTCTATACAGTATTTAAAGCAATTACAACAGAAGTAACAGTAATTAAAGTACAGAAAAATTAAGAGTAATCCCTTACTTTACTTTTTCAAGGGAAAAGTAATTATTTATTAATGCATTACACCCAACACTGTCTATGAATAATGTGTGTTGTTGTTTCTTAAATAAAATATTATTAAGGGTTGCAAACATTAAACTTGTCAAAATTTACTTAAAATGTACTTCTGACATTTAGTTAAGTTAAGTTGTCACTCTTTATAGTTAGTTTGGAATTGAAATGCTTGTTTGTTGTGAAAAAAGAAGAAAATAATACTCATACTTATTATAATCAAATCTGATGTGCTGAATAGACTTGACCACAGCTGCTATGTTGGAACAGTATGAATATGGCTGCTCTGACCTGTAGTTGCTCATAGAATAGAGTTGAGCTGTTTGCTGGTGCAAAATATGTCTGCAGTTATGTTGTCAAAAAGTATGTTTGTGTGCTCATAAATAAGAAAGCTGTTACAGTCAGTATGCTGTTTGCTAGCCAATATTCCTCCCACATATTTCACAGCTGACATGATGCGATGCACAGATTCAGAAGATGCGTGAAGTCAAAATTTAATTACATTGTAATCAGAGTTTCCGATTAAATGTGGAAAAACATCAATATTTTCACTCGATTTCCAACCATAAGATGCTGTGAGCATATTTCACGTGTTTCCACAGGGAATACAAGAATTAGGAAAGCTAGTGACGACGCTTCCAGCTGCCAATTACAACCTTCTGAAATATATATGCAAGTAGGTCCAACATAATCATTTTAGACACATTCTTGTCAGTCGTTTTCATGGTTCAGTGCTCAAAGTGAACTCCATCTTTGTAGATTTCTGGATGAGGTGCAGTCTCACTCAATTGAAAACAAAATGGGTGTTCAGAACTTGGCCACCGTGTTTGGACCAAATATCCTTCGTCCTAAAATGGAGGATCCAGTAGCTATAATGGAAGGTAAGCACTTATCGAATTTCAAAGCAATTCGTTTGTAGAACAAAACTGGACACCTGCAGGACGGTTGCGCCAGCTGTGCCTAAACCAGCTTATATTTGTGGCATAAATGCAATTATTAATATGCACTAGTAAATATTTGAGCATATATCACACATATAAACTAAATAATATTCATTATTTATTTGTTTTAGATACAGTCATTAATATTATTTGTACATTTAAATATACTATTTATTTGTTTACAAATTTGGAGGCTTCTGTTTGGATTTAAAAGATTTATTAGTATGTTGTTTATAATGAATGTCACTATAATTTATGTATGTTTTATACTTATATTTTTTCTGAATACCGTTAAATTTAAAGGATCTGTTGTGGTGTGAGGGGGGAAAAAGGTTTTTTTTCTTTTTCTGAATGTAATAAGAAAATGTAGTTTCTCTTAATGCGACTTGTATATATTTTTCTGAAAATAAGGTAAATGTTATAATGTGAAACTATACAGAGAGCTTAAGTTCTGCCTTAAGAACAAATGATGCCACACAAATAAGCAAACTAACTATAATGTAAATAAAATAGTGCTGTCAAATGATTTATCGCGATTTATCACATCCAAAATAAGTTTGTTTTCATAATATATGTGTGTGTACTGTGTATATTTATTATGTATATATAAATACACACACATGCATATATATATTTAACAAAAATATATTATATATAAAATATTTATATTGATATAATATAAATTATATATAAATATACATGTAAAATTTCTTAAATACATGTATTTATATACATATTTATGAATATATTTAACAAAAATATATTATATTTATACATATAACATTTATGCAAGCAATAAGGTACGGAATACGTCACGAGGCGGAGTAACCCCTTCAGCAGTGTCTTATTCACGATACAGCACTAGTCTCGAGTACCTTATTGCTTTTATAAAACGGTTACCACACAATACAAATATTAAAGCCAAAAAATATGTATCAATGCAACTTTCATGAAGTAAAATCACTAAAAGCTTTCCTTCCGCCGGAAAAAATAGTCCCTGACCGTGAACAGCAACAGAAGTTACATTATTACGCCATTAGATGGCGGCAAAGACTGTCTTTATGAGTGTGTCAGTCAGTAGCGAAGACTTTTATAATTAAAAATATTAATTGTTGTGAAAACGGAACAAGACGCAACTGACAAATGCTTTGACTAGTGCTGTCAGTCACGGGAAAACCCCTTAAATGTTAAAAGGACAAGATATTGCAGCGGACATGATTTTTTTTTTTGACCTGAAGGAGAATGCTAAATCTGAACGCAGGTAATAAACTCGATCTCTTTCTCACAATACTCTTCTACATAATACAGTAAGCTTCAATGAACAATATCAATTGAGAACATACAGTTTACGTTGCTAAGAGTGGATGCTAAGGGTGTTGTGTAGTGATACACAGAACCGTTGGGTGAAGCGGTCATAGCCGTGTTTTATTGTGTGCTATTGACCAATCAGAATCAAGGACAGGAACTAACCGTTTCATAAATATTTCTTAAATACATGGATGTGTGTGTATTTATATATACATAATATACACAGTACACACACATATATTATGTGAACAAACTATTATTTTGGATGCACTAAAATAAAATCGATTACCGAAGTACGTTTTACAAGACAATACTATTTCAGTCTTTTACTTATGAGTTATTTATGAGTGAAAATTGTTTTTACACCAATTGTGATTTTAACAGTAAAAGACTAAAAATGCTACAGTTTCGGAAGTGAAAAAGAACAAGTAATTGTATCATTTACAGTGAAAAACCGTAAGTTGACATTTGATGCATTTCCGTTGAAATAACTTTCTTCTATATATTAGCATTTACCTTCTCAGTCTTCTTAACTTTCTCATCACCATTTGTTTTTGGTGGCTGTCAGTGTATTACAATGGTACAAAACTGATATTAGTGCTTTGATAGGTTGGTATATAAACATTATATCAGTTAATGAAATACTGTAAATTGAAGTTTAAATCTGTAAAACCTAAAATGTTGCTACCATATTTATTTACAGTACATTCTGTGCCATTTTTATTTTACAGTGTACCTTGACATGTGTTTTACAGGCACCTCCCTTGTTCAGCATCTCATGACGGTACTGATTAGCAAGCATGATTGCCTGTACACTGAAAAAGACTCTGAAACGTCACAGAACCAGATGGAGTTAAAGGACCAAAGCCAGCAACATCAGCAGTCCAACCTGGTTGACTGGATCTCTGAGGAGGATCTCCATACCTGCCCACCCACAGCCAAGAATGACCCAACCAGTAGCAGTGCCTCATCTGCAGATGCCGTTTGCACCTCTAAATCGGTGCCTCAGGGAAAGGGAGAGACGGCAGTCAGTCCTAGTAAGCAGGTTAAAACACTTCCAGGGTGGAAGTACACCTTTAAAGGCTCCTCACCCCGGCCACAGTCCGCCAAAGTCGGCGGCTCCACGGTGGACGTGACCACGGCCTCCAGCGGGAACTGGCTCATGAACGGGCTGTCCTCGCTGCGGGGACACCGCCGCACCTCCTCCGGAGAACGCTCCAGAGATTCAGGCTCCTCTCAGAGACTGTCTACCTATGACAATGTCACATCTTCTTCGAGTCTGGGCAGCGTGCTGAGTATAGACAGCACGCCTTGGTCCACCTCATCATGTGACATATCGGTCCCAGACTCCGGAGGTGACCCGTTAGGGCCCGAAGACGGGCCGCAGCCAGAGAAGGAACAGGCCGAGGAGGAAGCGAAGCCCAGCGAACACGAGGACGTAGGCAGCACTGCGGAGGACCACTCGAGCGCTGTGTTTTGCAGTGACAATGGGAACGTGGCACCGGTCATTAGAGTTGTGGATGAAGACGCAGACGAAGGCTCCTCGTCTCTGACCAGCGTCGTGGCAGAGCTGAAAGAAGAGCTGAGGAAGCAGAAACAGACTTATGAATCGAGAATTAAAAAGTAAGGCTGCTGTTTCTTAAATGTCATGAGGACGGGTTGAATTGTTTAAAAACACTTATTTTCAAACTCTATTCGGATGGGACTAGACTGGGGAACAGAGAAGTTGTGATTCTCAAACATATGGAAAGCAAATGAAAATAATTTGTATTTTTAGCATAATTTCTTAACAAAAAATGTAAACTAAAAGTCAAGCAAGGCGTAAGAGGCTTTGTTAATTTGTTCCGTTTACAAATAAGTAAATCTGACAATACTCATTTTTAGTAGAAACAACTCAGTTAAATTAAGTTCATGTAGTTACGTGAGTTTTTAAGTAATGTGAAAACAAGGATTGTTTGAGTGAAACCAACAACAGTTAACGTTTTTTTTTTTTTTTTTTTTTTTTTGAGTGCACAAAATATTATCTTTTTGCAAGGGTTCAAGAGATAATATTTTTTTCCACAAAACTTTAGATTTTTTTTTTTTTTTTTTTACTTGCGGCATATATATAAAATTTGGGGGTCCTCTGAAAAATCACAGACATCCTCATGTAATAATAATAACATTGTTTAGAAATTAATTCTGTCCAAATAGTGTTTCTCTAAAAAAAAATGTATTGCTAGAATCTGTACTTTTTAAACTTATTTTGGTGAATACATTTTTGGTTTTACCTTTGAATTCACCTTTATCTTTAAATTTCAATAAATTAATGAAAATAATTTTTAGCTCTGAACAGCATCAGTCAGAGATTTTCAAATGTATATATAAAGCATATTATTAAACATTTTATTTAGATATTTTAAACTCACGGTGTTGTTAGATGTATGAATCTTGAAGATACAATGTAGCTGTTGTTTTTTTGTCTGTCAATACAGTAAAATAATAATTTAACCAGTCTACACTCTAAAAAATGCTGGGTTAAAAACAACCCAATTTGGGTTAAAAATGGACAAACCCAGCGGTTGGGTTAAATGTTTGCCCAACATGCTGGATGGTTTTATTTAACTCAACTATTGCTTAAAAATTACTGTATTTCTTGCTTAAAATGAACCCAAAATAGGTTGGAAGTTAAAAATCAGACACATAATTACTAGAGGCAACAAAAATAATAAAAAGCTGAACATTTATTAATAAGCAATTTAATAAATGTTTATTGTTTAATTATTATTCATTAAACTTATTAATAAATGTTAATTTCCAACCTATTTTGGGTTCATTTTAAGCAAGCAATACAGTAATTTTTAAACAATATTTGAGTTAAATAAAACTACCCAGCAGGTTGGACAAACATTTAACCCAAACGCTACATTTTCAACCCAACTTGGGATGTTTTTAACCCAGCATTTTTTTTTTTTTTTTTTTGAGTGTATGAAATATGAAAAAATACACTTTTTAAACTCCTTTTTTTCTCTCTCAAAGTGTAGCCCTTGAGTGTCCCCTGCCCCTAGCCTGAAAACCCCTGGCCTAAGTACAGTTGGTGATGTTTGTATTGTCCACTTATACACCTGTGTTCTGCCCTCTGCAGGCTGGAAGAGTCCAGTGCAGCCCTGTGCACGCAGATGGAGAGACTTGAGCAGGAGATGGAACAGGAGAGAAAAAGAAAACGAATGCTCGAGATCAAACTTAGAAACTCTGAACGTGCCCGTGAGGACGCAGAAAACCGCAATCGCCTCCTTGAGAAAGAAATGGAAGACTTCTTCTCCACGCTAGGGGATCTGGCTCTCGGGAGCCGTACCAGTGACATTTAATGCAAAAAATAAACAGCCAAAGTCACAAGGAACACGCAAGATGATGTTGTCTCAGAGCACTCAGGCATCTCCATTAATTATCTGGACAGTTTAATGTTTGCAAAATTTCTTGTGTTCATCAAATCAGTCCTAAAATACAGCTTCTACCAGTTACTGTTTCAAGGAGGCTCTCGCCATTCCAGCAGTGTCGTTTTAAAGCGACTTCTTTTTGGAGAAAGAAACAAATGGAATGAAATCTGAATCCGGTCCTGAAAACAGTTCAAGCATCGTTTGCATGTCCCAGTCTGAATGCTAATAAGGACAATTAGAGCAGATCTGTTGGCTTTGGCACATTAAGCAAACCACTGCCCCAGAAAAACATGTCACTTATAATGACAGTGGGACAGTGCCTTTTCCTTTTGCAAAATGCGTACTTGACTAAAATAGCTCCAGATCTTGGCATTGAATACTTTTTCTTGCGTAGTCGGTGGGATTTTGAGACTGTCAAAGTGCCGCTTTCATTTAAAAGAATCTAGAAATGTGACTTTTTGTCAATTGAGCAAATGTTTAATTTATTTTACTGTTTAAGTGCATAGAAAGTCTAGAAATGCTCTGTGGATGTTTCTTAAAATGAGTGGTCAAATACTGTCATAGATTTTGTAGACTCAGCTCATTCTCTGAACCGTTTTCTGACTGCATAGTAGGTCATATATTATATATTAGCATGATGGCCGTAGCCTAATGGTTAACTTTCCAGGCTGCTAATATGAATGTTTCAGGTTCAATCTCAAGAAGAAGAGACCCAGAAACTGGACATCACCACTGTGCCCTCAAGCAAAGTGCTTTTTGCTGCTCAACATGTTACAGTTATCAATCCATTTGGATATTACTAGAACGACAGCTTTTACAAAAGTCTTTAATGCATATTTAGAGTATGTGAAGATGTTATACATCATTATGATTAGACTATTATCCTGCGGTCATACATGACGATTAGTCTTCTGTGCTGTGCTGAAATGTTACCATGTGTCACTGTGGTGGTATGTAATTATTCACAAAGAACCAAATTAAATGGTAAACTGAAAAGAACATACCTGAAGCGACCTGATCGTCTACTTTTTTGTCATCTATGGCAATAAGAATGCGTTTAAGTCAAATTTTTCATGCCCTTACCTCGCTAACCTCCCTCCGCCACGTTCACTCGGTCGCTTACATTGCGTGAGCGCCCACTACTGGCGGAACCCTTGAAATTGGTTTAAAGGGTTAGTTCACCCAAAAATTAAAATTCTGTTACTAATTACTCACCCTCATGTCGTTCCACACCGTTAAAGGCAGGAACACACCAAGCCGTCGGGCTGATCAAATTTTCTCCGTGTGTTCCACAACGTCGGCTGAAGTTTCCTCGTCTGCTTTTTTTTCAGCCGATTAGACATGTCGAATCAGCGTCAGTCCGTCTGGCCATCTAATCATTCTGATTGGCTGTTCAGCTACTGCCACCTGCTGGTACGGAAAGGCATTTCATTTTACGCAGGCGCAGAACGGACGCGCTACTTGGCTGTCGAGCGTCGGTTTGGTGTGTCAGGCCAACTTTGGACCCAGACGCTTTCGTCGGCATCGGCTTGGTGCGTTCCTGCCTTAAGAACTTCGTTCATCTTCAGAACACAAATTAAGATATTTTTGATGAAATCCAATGGCTCAGTGAGGCCTCCGTTGACAGCAAGACAATTAACACTTGCAATGCCCAGAAAGGTACTAAAGACGTATTTAAAACAGTTCATGTGACTACAGAGGTTCAACCTTAAAGTTATGAAGTGACGAGAATACTTTTTGTGCGCCAAAAAAAACTAAATAATGACTTTATTCAACAATATCTAGTTTGCATACTGCACACGTCAATTTGGGCAGATGCCTACGCAATGACGAACACAGAGACGCAGAGGAGAGAGCAAAACAAAACACCAGTCACAAATTAGAAGTCTAAAACGAGAAATTTTAAAGAGAAATGTTGGAGGATTTCGATATAAGAGAAGAGGAGCTTGAGTTTGTTGCCCAGCCGTATTTGTTTGAACCGCGAGAGGCGTCACATCCTGTCACGAGTTACTCATTTTGCACAAATGAGTGAGGTCATCCGCCGGAATTATTTGAATTTATAAAGTTAAATATGGATATTTTTCTTATAAAAACGCATCCCTTCGCTTCAAAGGGCCTTTATTAATCCTCTGGAGTCGTATGCTTCATTTGTTTTTATGGACGGATGCATTTTTTCTGTCTTCAGAATTTGGGCTACCATTCACAACCATTATAAACCTTGGAGGACTAAAGATATTTTTAAATATATATCGGATTGTGTTCGTCTGAAAGAAGATAGTCATATTGATCTAGGATGGCTTGAGGGTGAGTAAATCATTTTTGGGTGAACTATCCCTTTAAATACTCGAGTAGGATGGATTCTGATTGGCTGTAAATGTTTTTCTTTATTCATTCTCCAGCTGGGAAAATAGTTTTGAACAAGCTATAACGACAACAAAACAGAGAATCACTTTCAGAGTGATTTATTTCAGATGATTAATAATTAAAACATTTACAGCCAATCAGAATCCATCCGACTTTAAAAGACCTTGAGCATTTAAAGCAGCAGATAACAAAACAACAAAACATTATTGTACGTTAGTGTGGACGCTAATATAGTTATTGGTATGAATGAGCCTTTTAAGAGTAGTATGTTATTCCAAACTCATTCAAGTTCTTTATGAGAGAGTTATTGAAACATTCACTCAACCGATTTATTCAGTAACGCCACTACTAGGCGGAGGAGGAATAAACAAAATAACTCCCAATATTATGTCTAAGATGTAAGCTGCTTGAATAATGAGATGCAATGAGACATTGGAAAACAGCTCTGATTCAAACTGGTGTTTATTTGCAGTACATGTACAATTGGTATAATAAGATCCCAGTGCATTCTTTGCAGTAGTGCACTTCTCATTGTCTGTATGCTGTTCTGTTCACACAGAGTTAGCAGTTTAATAACTGTTGGGCTGGCATTGCTAGCAAATATTACATTTTACAGATGCTTTTAAATTGGACTTACCAGGTTGATCAAAGTCCTGTGGCTAAACATGGAAACTTGATAACATCAGCCACAGAATTTCATTTTTGGTAAGACAGGTTATGTAACATTGACAACGAAAGCAAAAAAAAAAAAAATGTTTATTGGACAGTACCAAATATATCTCTACCTCTGGGTACATAAAACTAATAAGTCTAGATCTACCGATTACAACTAGCATGACAGCAGTGGGTATTGCACATGAACTGTAAAAAAATGAGTACAAAGAAAATTAAACAAAAAAGATCAAATTTACATTTCAGTTATTTTACTTCTAGGCGAAGTATACATAATGTACAAAACTATACGTTGCCTACTATTGACAATAGTTCACTTTAGAAATAAATAAATAATGAAATCTGTATTAACATTTTACGGGCAACTACGTCGCAAAAAAAAAAAGAAAAAAAAAAAAAAAAAAAGAATCTGTAGAAATTTAGAGTGAGGTAGTTCATCAAAGCCTACTTTGATCTGAATTATAACATTTTTGAGAGATGAAATAATAGCGAATGCGATGAAAAATCTAAAGTTAAAATTCATTACCTTACCTAAAGAGAGCAAAGAAAAATTAAGAGCACTTAAAATGAAAAAAAAAAAAAAAGGGGTCGGGATGCAACTCCAATAAAAGATTATATATGTCAATCATTATGCAAACACAAACCTTCTGTTCCTACATCCTCCCAACTATCACCATACATGCGCACGTACATTCGACAGCATTGCCTCATGGGAAATGTACTTCCCATCTATAGTATTTGTTGCAACATCTTGCATAACTAAAGCTGCAAAGCATATACACATACCCAAAAAAAAATGTTCCAATTTGCTATTACTTTGATGAAAGACCTTGCTTGAGGAAATGTCCCATTGCATCTTCTCAACATGCCCCAACCTTTCAATCTACATCATATACATCCAATACAATAGAAAAATAGACACTCCAACATGATATGAACAGTATTACTTTGAAAAACCTCACCCAAATTTCTTCATCTTTCTAATCATTCAGGAATGAATGCTGGACTCAGGCACTTTCTCCATTTTGAAAGCAAAATAAAAAGCCAATGATGAATTTTTAGTGATGATTTTGCTTGTAGTCGTAAGGGTCGTGTTGCGTACAGTAGGAGGAGTGTAGTTTACACTACATACATTGTAAACACATAATTACATTCCAAAACATTACATAGTCAATGATTTTTTTTTTTTTTTTTTTTTTTTTCCCGAGACATTGGAAAATATGTATCTGATTATGACATGATTTTTTTTTTTTTTACGTTAGAGTCCATAAAAAGTGGTAGTTCTTTTGGCATCCATTTTGAACTTCCAATCTAATATGTCTCCATTCATTTAGCATTGATTTCTGCATCCAAAATGACTTAAAAATCACAGCAGTTCTTTTTTCTCATCGCATGATGAATAAGATCGCATTGGTATACGCAGTTTGGTTGTAAAATCTAAAGAAATCAAAAGAGTTTCATATGCATGGATTAAATATCCATTTTGGGTTTCATATCATATAATGAAGTGTTCAAACAAGAAGAACTGTGTTGTGTTCCTTTTACAGGACTGTACAGCGCTGAAGGAAAGCGCAATGAAAGCTGTGGGTTACTGTTTTCTGTGTTTCGCCTTGAAATATGTACAGACTAGATTACATACGGTGACATTTGAAAACCCAAGCGTGTTTATACAGAGAGAATAGAATGTAAAATGCTGAGTTAAAAACAACCCAAGTTGGGTTGAAAATGGTCAAACCCAGTGATTGGGTTGTTTTAACCCTGCAGTTAAATTTGGGTAGTTTTATTCAACTCAACTATTGCTTAAAAATGACTGTATTGCTCGCTATGAACCCAAAATATGTTGGAAATTGACACTGAATAATAAATGAACATTTAATAAGTTTAATGAATAATAATTAAATTAAATTGTTTATTAATAAATGTTCACCTTTTGATTATTATTGTTGCCTCTAGTAATTATGTGTCTGATTTTTAATTTCCAACATATTTTGGGTTCATTTTAATCCAGACATATAGTCATTTTTAAACAATAGTTGAGTTAAATAAAACTACCCAGCAAGCTGGGCAAACATTTAACCCAACTGCTGGGTTTGTCCATTTTCAACCCAGCATTTTTTAGCGTGTAAAGTAAATCTTGTGCACTGAAATTAGAAAGAGTAGTTTGCAGACCCTAAAAGCGCTTTAAAATGTGTTTTTGTTAAACCAAACCAAATAAAACTTTCAACTAAACATGTGTTTTAGGTACACAGGTCATATTAAAACCATCTCTGCCTCTTAGACCAAAACAAAATGCAGCCGAACAAACTGTGATCAGATGCATTTATACACCACCGACTCCCAAACAGTAGTAACAGTGTGGAAACAGGAAATGGATGTGCCATTTAATGAACCTCCACTAATTAGTGATTAAAATGACTCTCAAAAAATAAAACATCTCAAAAATATATTCACCGTCCATCTTTACAAATAAACTCGAATCATTCCACATCCAAATGGCAAGATGATGTAGCGCTAGCTTCAATCTGATGCAAAATTAAAGTACAAAAACAAAATGAAAGCAATCAAAGTAACGCTGGTTTGGTGTAAAAGCTTTTAAGATGCCCTCAAAAACTCTTACCTCCATTCTTAAAACCTTTTCAATTCAAAAGAACTTGTCAGTTTGAGAAAGAAAGGAGGACACGTTTCCAAACTGGCATGAACGTTGTTGCCAGTGAAGATGGATGGTAGCAGGAACTGGATGAACAAGGATAGTCATCTGCAGCAGCCCAGCGGTCCCGTGGACGCCTCCTGACTGCTGTCTGTGTCCGAGGTCAGGGTGGGGTCGGTGGACATGGACGAGACGTCGTTTGTGGAGGAGGAGGACGTCGTCGAGGGCTCGTGGGAGTCATTGCTCACTGCTGCACCTGTGCTGAGAAACACAACACATTTTTATCAGACAGGTACTGCTGAAACTGGAAATATGTGGCCTTTCACACACGTTAACGTTGTTAACTGGTAACCTAAAAGTTGTAACTTCTTCCTGAGTCTCTCCATCAGTGTCAACTCCGGTTTGAACAACGTAAGGCTGAACACAGTCCTCATTTTGGCTGCTTGAGATTCTCCAGCTTTGTTGTTGTTGAGCGACCGAAGCGTGAGCTGTTAAAGCTCCACCCTCTTCAGCTCATTTGCATTTAAAGGGACACACACCCAAATAGGGGCAAATTTGACAAGCTATAATAAATGATCTGTGGGGTATTTTGAGCTGAAACTTCACAGATGCATTCTGGGAACACCAGAGACGCATATTACATCTTGTGAAAGGGGCGTTATAGGTCTCCTTTAATATCTTACATAATGTTGCTTGAATTAGGGAATGTTTTTGATTCAGATAAGAAATGAATAATAATTAATAAATAATAGGGGATGTCAATTTACATAAATTATAAATCAAATTAACGATCCATTAACCATAACCTCTTAAATTCAAAGCTGGGAATTGTTTTACACGTAACTTAACAACCACTTGCTTATCCAACACAAAATAGGTGTTGTTTTAAAGCTCAGAAGCTTGGCTTACAGTGAATATATGGAATATGACCACACGTGTAAACAATATACATATGATGCTTTTGTGCCACATTTTGGTTTGTAACTCTGTGAAACATTAGTGAACCATAGTAGATTGCATAACTTTATTTAGAGCAGCTGGTCTCGAATGAGCCCAAACACAGCATAAGACACTGTGTAGATCAGGGAGTGACAATGACATGCTGCTTGGCTAAAGCTATAGGACTTACAGGATCTGATTGTGTCACGATCATGACGCAGTGTTTTCCAGCGTCATTTGAAAGTTCAACCAATGGAAACTGGATCTGGGGCGTGGTGGGTGGGTGGGTATAGTAGGACATTGTGAGACCAAATCGGACACAGTTTCACAGCTGGAGTACGCTTGGATTGGTTTGATCGCTCAGATTGACAGGCCTTGTGACATAGAATAGCTGAAACAGCACTGGAAGATCATCACTTATCAGGCAGGATCTTGTTACTCGTTTATTCTATCTACTTTTATTGTGGCGTTTACTCAAGTAAGTAGCTCTTATATTCAGTAAAATCACTTGTTTGGAGGGTTTTTTGGATTATGTTTTGAAATAAATGGCTAGCCTACCTAACCCATCGCATGGCTTGAAGACATTAATACACTAAGAATACGCAACTACAGCACGCTCGCTTCATTTTTTATCCCAATAATCCCAAGTAGTTTCACCCCATACATTTGTAATCCTTGGGTTGATGTTCCTATTTAGATGTTTACAGTGAACAAAATGGACTGGATATTTTAATAACTACTGTGAAAATAATTGTAAACATAATACTTTCTGATTAAGATGCGTGTGTTGACATTTCATTTTTTTTCCCACGCAGCACATGTAGGTTCTTCTAACTCTAAACCTGCTTCAGATCAAGGCTTCATAATACAGGGTTAAAACATACCTTAACCTGGGGTTAAAAGCAATTAACACAGGGTTAACCATAGTCTGAAAAGCCTAACACAGAACTGGTTTCATAAATCAAGGAGGAAACTAACCTAGTGAGGCCGGCTGTCCTCGGATCACCCCGTTTTTCGTTCGCTCCTCCCAGTCCAGTACTTCCTTATATATCAGCTCTGATTAGAGAACAGATACAGAGAAGCATAAGATTATGTTAGGAAACATCTGAATCTTAGGTGTTACATAATAATAATAATAATAATAATCTTATATTTCATGCATTCATCAATAATCACGTGCATGAAAATTATTTTAGTATTTGATTCAATGGATTCCAAAAAATAGGCATTATCAAATTGTAAATAATTGATTATATATTTATTGAATTATAGAAAAAATTGTGCGATATATACAGTTGAAAGCTGAATAAGACTTCATATTCAGTCATATCTTGAAATTACCAGAGATTAAATATTATGAACGATAAAAACAGTCAATGACATTAAAAACAAAAAAGAAGCACCTTTCCACTCTTCCACTGTGTGTTCTCTCTCATCTAGCTGTTTATCCATGATCGCCGGTGGCGGCTGAAACCAAGCAGATAAATGTCAATCAGATACATCACAAAGGAAAGAAAATAAGACGTCATGCGCTCCACCAGTCCTACTCTCTGGAGAGTTCATGCAGCGCAAGCCCCCATCTGGACTGTGAAGTCAACGAGCACCCCGCCGCTGCCGGGGCAGAAATAATGAACACTGAAGCACTTACCGCTTCCACCTCCGCTGGATCGTACCACACGTTGATGTAGGGGTGCTGGAGGGCCTCGTCCACTGAGATTCGTTTCGACGCATCTATTACCAGCATTTTGGATAACAAGTCTCGCGCCTGGCTCGCTGCAAAATAATTGCATTTAATTTAGAAACTGAATTGAGAGGAAATTCACCATGAACAATCATGCTGATCTTGGATTACTGCAATTTGATGGTAGTTTAATGAAGGAAAAATGTGTCTGGAGAAGTCAAATTGACTTTAGCTAAATATAATTGTGAAATGAAGGCACCTTTAATGAAAGCAATAAGCAACTGTGAGTCATGAATTATCACGGTTAAAGACCCCATGAAATGGCTTGAAGAGCAGTTTCCGGTGTTAAAATATTTTCTTTTGAAGCAGAAGCTTTGAAAAGGTTCATCCCTTTTTTATATATTACCCAATAGCCAAAGGTTTATGGCTGTGAACTATGAAATGCCTAATTTTTAAGTTTGTAATTAGTTTTGGTGTTTGTTTGTTTTAACCCTTTAAGCCCTGAAGGCATTTTTAGAGTTGTTTTTTCTGAGTGACACACACAAAAGTAAAGACTCGTAACTCCAAAAATTGATTATATTTGGACATTCTCATGCTGAGAAACTGCTGATATACAAAATGCTTTTATTTAATTTATTATAATTTTACATATCTTTCTTATTATTTAACATGCAATAACTCAGGAAGAAAATAAGGTAGGACGGCAATTCTTTTTTAAAGTTCCCCTACATGTGAGCTGCATCTGGTTCAAATTTTGTGGTGATCGCATAAAGAAGCCATTGGCGCCCCCTAATGGACATTTTTTAAAATCGTTCTTTCACGTGGAGTAACTCGTGATCGAAGCATGGGATTATATTGATCTTGGACTGTTATATTGATCTATGCATGTTTCATGAAGTTATAAGCTAAAATGCCACATGATGGCTAAATTTTTAGCATCTGTGCGCCTGTGTCGTATTTGCGTGATCAATATCTAGTGATCGGCTTATTGGATTACGCTGATGTTGGACTCATCTTAATCATGAGAATAAATAATGATGTCCACAATCGGAGCATGTTTCATGTAGTTACGAGCCAAACGTGACATAAACGCTGCATCGGTTTATTATTTACATATGGGTCTTGCGGGGCTTCACGTACAGAAACTCGCTAAAGTTTAGTCAAAGCCCAAAACAATTATGCTTGTTGTATTCTACTCCGTGAGACCTTTCAAATGACATATGACACATGACTATCTGAGCTGTATGATGTTTTTGACACATTGCAGTACATAGTACAAAAAAAGTAATTCATAAATTATGAAAACTTTTTATTTATTTATCAGCAAATAACTTAGGAGTTAATCAAATTGGCTACATCCGTAGTAAAGTTCAGACTCTAGGCTTTCAAATGACACCTATTTTGTGTTGATCAAGGCAGTAGTTTTGAAAAATATGATTATTAATTAATTTTATTTATTTTTTTTTAGCTAGGTGGCGCCCGCGGGCAGTACACTCCAGTTTAGAAGGATTACTCAGCACACATTAAGATGGTTGGATGCATTAAAAGCTGAGTTCCTAAGCTTTAAAATGATACCTATTTTTTCACAGGGTTAAAGCCCGAAACAACAGCAAAATCTGAAGGGTTTTTGAATCTCAACTTAAAGCATTTTCTTTTCTTTTTCTTTTTTTGGATAGCTTTTAACTATTGGACTACTGGTTTAATATGCATTTTCATTTATAATTATTTGTATTTGTTGTGTTGTTACTGTTGTTTTGAAATAATTACTTATTTATTGCATTTGTTTAAATGTTGTCTCATTATATTCTGCTGTTTTTTGTTTTTTTTTGTTGTTGTAAAGTGCTGTAAACTTTTAAAGTCGCTATACAAAATAAAGTTATTACTATTAATTTATTTAAAAAATGTTTAAATAAAAATATGCCTGAACTTAGTAGATCTTTGCTACTCGCTATTGCTAGTCAATGGCAGGTGGTATTTGTTTACTTCTATAAAACAACTATATGATATAAAAAACAATATTTGCAACCAATATAGTCTAGCATCATTTCACATTCAGTCACGAGTTTGCATATATCTGCTATTTGCATCTTTAAACATTCAATCAGTTGTCTGGACAATCCATTTCTAAAAGCAATGTACAAAATCAATATTTACAGTGTAAACAGCACTATAAAGCAATAAAGGGCTTCGTGGCAGCCCTAAATACTGCACAAGTATTCTTCACCTTTCAGTTTGTTGTGGTCAGAGTCTGCAGGGAAGAGCACGTCAGGGAAGAGCTTCTCAAAGCTGTATCCGGCATAGCGAGGTCTGTTCTCCACATAAGTCCTCACAGACTGGTTCAGCTTCATCATGAACTCCTGAGACGGTGTGCCCAGCTGCTCGATCACCTTGTTCCACTGGTCAATATCTTCAGACCACTTGCTAAGGAAAACTACAGACTGGAGGCACATCATCACGTCTCTCTAAGATTTAGGTGACTTCCGAGTTGGATACATATAATGTTTCACTTTGAGTTATAATTTTGTTTAAGCAGTTAAACTCTTTATTATTTAAGAAAGACTCTAGCACATTTCCCAATCCAAGTCTCCACTGAAAGTGAAAATGTTACATTAACAGAATCTACAGTGCTGGGTAGAACCTGATTAAATGCAATTTGGATTACGTAATTAGATTCCAAAAATGACGTACTTGTAATTAGATTATATTACATTTTAAAGGTTTAGTTCACTCCAGAATTCAAATTTCCTGATAATTTCCTCACCCCCGTGTCATCCAAGATGTTCATGTCTTTCTTTCTTCAGTCGAAAAGAAATGAAGGTTTTTGAGGAAAACATTCCAGGATTTTTCTCCACATAGTGGACTTCAGCAGTTACCAAAGGTTTGAAAAATGTTTATATACTTTTTAA
This sequence comes from Elopichthys bambusa, assembly GCA_037101425.1. Taxonomy (NCBI): domain Eukaryota; kingdom Metazoa; phylum Chordata; class Actinopteri; order Cypriniformes; family Xenocyprididae; genus Elopichthys; species Elopichthys bambusa. The sequence goes on from CM074449.1 coordinate 29,195,228, forward strand.
CCGCAAATGCTCGTCTTACTCTAGCTCTGTGATGCGCCACGCATTACGTAATCACGTTGGAAAGGTCATGTGTGACCGAGCGAGTGTTTACAAAGCGAACATGCAAAGACTAAGTCAAACAGCTTTTACATAAATAAAAAAAAAAGTAAAAGAACGATGTCGGACAATTAGATGTTTTAGACCGCGGTACTTCCGCCTACGTCACGCGTGACCTTTCCAACGTGATTACGTCATGCGTGGCGCATCACAGTGCAAGACGAGCATCTGTGATTAAAAAGTACATAATTTTGAATTTTCTTTTAGAAAATGGCCGATGGTTTTTTCTAGATAAGACTCGTATTCCTCGTCTGGGATCATGTAGAGCTCTTTGAAGCTGAAACTGACATTTGGACCCGTTGAACCCCAGTGAAGTCCACTATATGGAGAAAAATCCTGGAATGCTTTCCTCAAAAACCTTCATTTCTTTTCGACGGAAGAAAAGTTAGACCTTTGTTCATCTTCAGAACACAAATTAAGATATTTCTGATGAAATCAGAGTTTGTTTGTTTTTTATCCCCCCATAGAAAGCAACGTAATTATCACATTCAAGGTCTAGAATAGTAGTAAAGTCAGTGGTTCAACCTTAATGTTATAAAGTGACGAGAATACTTTTTGTGCGCAAAAAAACTGTTTATGTTGTAGAGACAGTGCAGCGCTTCCAGTGAACGAAGACGAACGGAGATCTTACGGGTTTGGAACGACACGAGGGTGAGTAATTAATGAGAAATTCATTTTTGGGTGAACTAACCCTTTAAAATACAGTTATGTGGAGTGGGATTTTGGACTAATGAGATTTCACTGTGGTCAAGGGGAAACCAAAGAGTGCCAAACAGAAACCAAGTGTCTTGACCCTTTATTGTTTTGTGAAAACATAGGACACTGTGTAAGGGAGCAAAACTGTTAATTACCTTCTTTTAAAATGAACTAAACATTTAATCCAGATCTTCATTTCAGCTATTCAATCCTTTTCAAAGACTCGCACATCAATGAAAAAACACATGTCGAGGGTAAAATAACAAAACAAAAAACAAACACTTACAATGGGACAGTAAAGACGACCAGGTAAGGATACGGTCTGTGCCAGGAAACAACACACTACCTCTGACCATTTCAGCCATGATGCAGCCAACAGACCAGACATCAACTGAAAAATGAAATGACAACCAAATTAAACTGCCAAAAATCTTACAAATGAAATGCCACAATCAATGGCAATAAAAAAAGAAAAACAAATGCACAAACACACACATATCAAACAGGGTGCATTGATGTGGATGCAACGGAGGTGACAGGTGCATGCAAACATCTCAGTGTGCGTCAGGCAAGATCACGGGCCAATAATCCGTAAGACATCCAAGTGGTCCTACTCTTCACAAAACAGCACAAAATCTAAGCAAACAAGGATACAGTCCCTCCCTGGAAAAAGGATTTTGTGCCGCACCATCTCTGCCATAATGCAGCCAACAGCCCAAATATCCACTACACGAGTGTAGCATAGAGGAAAAAGAGAAGACATAAGCAAAGCAAAAAGGGCAGAGCGACCTATTGAGATTGAGTTTGACCCGTTGCCAATTATTCCTTAGCGCTACCATCTAGGACTAAACGTCAGCATTTTCGGCCTTCAAATTGATCAGTTATTTTCGCACTGCAGTGAACCACTTCCACTTCCCAAGTAAGACTAATGCTTTTCTAAATGCTCAGTGCTACTAGGCAAACCCATCCAGTGTGCTTGGGCATGCAGAAACTAGTTCAGCTGGACAAAAGAAGAGCTTTTAACGTTAAAACACCACAGCCATTTGGTGAGATCCAGCAGAATGGTGCTCTGGGGTCGTGTGGGACCCGTTATGTGGACATGCTGCAAAGCAGTGACATCAGGTTAGCACTCACCATTGGCTTGGTAACCCATGCCCAGAATGACCTCTGGGGCACGATAGTAGCGTGTCACCACGTAAGGGGTCATGAGGAGGCCGGTGGCGGCCGTCCGGGCCAGGCCGAAGTCGAGGATCTTCAGCGTACAGTCGGATTTCACTACTATGTTACTGGGTTTCAGATCCTGGGAAGAGAAGAGGTCAAGGGTCAGCAGAGAAAAAGGGCTAAAAATGAACACAGAAAATTTGCCACCACGCCCCCCCCAGTGTCCAGCGCTCAGATTTCACTCTTGCGCAGCATTTTTTGTAACTTTGCGAGCGGCGCCGCTTCCGAAGATGCCGTCTCGGTCTGCCTGAACTGTAGCGCGTCACATAGGCGAAACTCAGCAGCGTATAGGCTACTTGCTTCACAGACATGAGTAATATATTAATAGAAAGCTTGAAATATCTACTTTTAAACAAACCAATTTGAATCGAAAACAAATCCTCTGATTAGGTAATCCATATGACGGGTGCATTTCTCTCTATAGGAGACTATACTCCATACAGGTCCACTACACTGCGAAGATGGCGAGTTTATTATTAAACAATTAAAATGTCTCTATGATATTTTTTCCGACACATTCATAATCATTTCTTTTCCCAGGGCTTTCCTGCGAGCTTTATGTGCGCGGAATATGCATATATTCCGCCCACCGCATGTTTAAGTAATTAAATAAATGTGTGATTAGTCGACTAATGGCTTAAATGAGCGCCTGCTAGTCAACTAGAAAAATCTTTAGTCAGGGGCAGTCTTAGTTAAATTGGATTCTTTTTAGTATATTGATATTTAATATTATTTTCTGTCCAATTTTGGTGTGTTACTTTAAATAAAAGTGTGGTTATTTTATTTAATTGCCTTGTATTTTTTAAATTCAGATTCAGTAGAATTATTGAATTAAATTAAAAAGTCTAACAATAATACAATTATACAAAAAAAAAAAAAAAGAAATTAATAATTATTTTTGGTTTCGAGCCAAGTGCATCCGGAATTTTCAGTTTCGGCACAATTTACTGTACAGTTTAGAAAATATGGCCCATTTTCTCCATTTTAATTTTTTTTTTTTTCTTGTAATGGATAAATTACATTTTAGTAATCAAAAAGCATGTCTATTTAATTGAAATCATGAAACACATGGACTTTAACAACAATTTATTAAAAGTTTGAAAATGTATACGGACCTACGAAATGTTTCATTTTTTCCTAAATTCCGTTTAATTTTTCCCAAATTCAGTATTTACCATTTTAATTTTTCTGGATTCCGTTTTGATGGTTTATTTAAATTTTAATAATCAAAAAGCATTTGTAATAAACTGAATTCGACATTTTTACAATAATAGGGCCCTATGAAATGTTTTATTATTTCAGAAATTCTATGTTGTCTGTTTTAATTTTTCTAGATTTCTGATTTAATGTATGTACCTATGTAGAAAGAAGACGTTCACTAGGCTTTGAAATATAGCAATACAGTGTCTGTATTTTTTGCTGCTGCTGATGACGCTGAAGGACTGGAAGGTGTGTGTTTGTGCGTGTGCGCGTACCCTGTGTATGATGCCGGCAGCATGTAGGTGTTTGATGCCGCAGAGCATCTGATAAAGCAGGTAGGAGAGTCTCTCGTGGTCCAGCTCCATCTGGATGACCTGGCACAGGTTTGCATCCATCAGCTCCATCACCAGATAACTGAGGACAGGAGAAGAAGGTAAAGAAGTGAGGAACCCACACATAAACAAGCATACATGGCACATATAGATTTGTGATTTATGTGGGTGAGCTCTGGCAAATATGACAAACATATGGAGGCATGTAATTCATTCAGAACAGGATATCTCAGTTGCATGTTCTATACATACTACACATACATGAGCAAACTCATTAATTCCTTGTTACACCTCTTTATTAACCCTTTTTGAATTAACCCAAGGCCAAACTTGTATTATGTGTCGTACATCATACAGTCAAAAGGCATTTCACTTCCATTCTAATTCACAGCAGAAAAAAAAACTTACACATCCTGGAATTCTTCAAGTGTCTTCTGTGGCGTGAACACATTTAACAAGCCAATTATCTGTGAAATGAAAGCACACTGCATGAAAGATGTGGCATGTGCCGTGTGGTTCACCTGGTTGAATTTTACACTTATGACAATATTAAGTTCTTACTATCCAAAATATATAATTACAAAATTAACTACAATATACACTACCATTCAAAACTTTGGAGTCAGTAAGATTTATTTTCTTTAATAAATACTTTTATTCAGCAAAGATGCATTGAACTGATCTGACAGTAAATACATTTATAATGTTACGAAAAATGTTATATAATAAATGCTTTTCCTTTTTTTCCTGCTCTTTCTATTCATCAAAGAAACATGAAAAAAACGTATCACTTAAAAAATATGAAGCAGCACAACTGTTTTCAACATTGATAATAATCAGAAATGTTTCTTGAGAAGCATATCAGAATGATTTCTGAGAATCATGTGACACTGAAGACTGGAGTAATGATGCTGAAAATTCAGCTTTGATCACATGATATAAATTACATTTACATTAACAAAATATATAAAATTATATTAAATATATTGTATATTTATATAAAAATTATATATATATATATATATATATATAAAAAACACTAGGGAAATGACGAGATATCGTGCTACGAGATTAAAATGTGACAAGATTTCTCGTCGAGGTGAAAAGCTTTCTCGCGATATTAGCCATGAGTGTGAAATTAGGGTATAGAATATGCCCCCGCTATGTTTACATAACACCTCCACCGTCGTTTTGCTTTTTATAGAAATAAAGCGTCTGACAAACGTCTTCTCTTGTAGAATACGTGCTCAGCATTGCCGCTTCCTATTCACAGAGTGCACGCAACCGTGAAAGCGAAAGTAAAACGCGCTCAAAAGCGATTGCAATAGGCGACATTTTGAAAGCGGCTCCCTGATGCCTGCAAATTTCTCCCCATATGAAAGCTATCTTAAGCTGGGATGTGCAGTTGTAACCATCTCTAAGCTCTGTATCATGACTGAAGATCTGGTCTTTATTTGATTATGGTTGCACTTATTGTTTGCACTTAATACGACTAAGAGAAAACTGTGTTATTCATACTGTTTTTATTTCTATGATCAATTTGTGGGAAAGAGTTTAGGAGGTCAAAAGTTGTAGAAGCTCATAAATCATGTACAATAAGGGACTCATATGAAATCAGTTGAGTTTGTGGTAAAACCTTTTACAGTGCTTGAGTATTGTTGTCTTTTACTGCATATGATAAATCATACTCAGGAAGTAGAACCGAAATGACATTCATTATAAGATGATTAGGTAAAACAATTCAAACGCATCTGCAGACTATTTTTCTAGTCATGCATTTCATCACTGAGGATTTCTTAAAAATATTGCGTAAAAATCTTGTCTCGTGAACTCAATCTCAATCTTGCGAGCTAACTGTCTCATCTCACCCCTAATAAACACAGAGAGACAGAACAAAACATGTCTTACGTTTTTGTGGTTGACACATTTCATCAGGACCAGTTCTCTGTAGGCCCGTTTGGCATGGGTTTGGTTCTGAAAGGGTCGGCTAAGTTTCTTAATTGCAACATTTCGTTCAAGGACGTGGTCATATGCAGAGCTACAAAAAAAGAAAAACACAAGTATTTATACTTTTATGAGCCACCTTAATGATAATCTGTTTCTTTCATATTTTACAGGCTAAGAAAATGTATTAAACTTACCAGACGATGCCTTGTGCTCCAGACCCGATTGGTCTTAAATTCTGATAGCGCTTCAAAACGGTGAACGTTGAATCTCCTACATCTATGCTGTAATATTCTTTCTCACGCTTATTCCTGTTCATGTTGAAAACCGTACTGACTGTGTCTTGGGCATTCAAGAAAAACTTCACCTTCAAAATCTGAAAAGACAAAAAGAACAAGAAATGAGCGAGTACACTTTCCTCCGGTCCTGGATTGGTTTTGGGTTTACCAAAACATATAATCTGGTTTGCCATCAGACAGATTTCACCAAAAAGGTTTGATTTGTCTTGTGAAGATGAAGAAAGTCTTACGGGTTTGAAACGAGTAATTAATGACAGAATCTTCGTTTTTGGGTAAACGAACCCGTTAAGCATAAAAGTGCAGTAGTTTGTATATTGCAATTGATGTAATGTGGCATAAAAAGGCATAAATATCAAGATAAATATTGAATATCATCAAAGTGGTGCAAATTATCAACATATTTTTTTAATGTTCTGGCACGAAATCCTAAAACTCTGTGGAAAATGGGTGACGAATCTGCCCTAAGAAGCAGCAGCAAAGACTCATCTTAACGCATCATCAGCGTTATAGTGACTCGAAGCAGAAATACATATTTAAACAGGTACACTGCTCAGGGAACTGCGAAAACAAATGACCCAGGCTGAGACAGTCATTACTCAAATTTAGCATATTATGCTGAGGATGCTGCAATGACAGGCGCAAATATTCTTTACATTGGTATCAGGACAGCCTCCATCTCCTCGTCCCTGTACATGTGATTTTTCTTTGACATGCTTTAAAGGGGCTATATGTAAGATTTTCACTTTAATAAAGCATAAAAATACCCCAATATGTTTGCAGATATTTAAGAAACATGCTAAGTTTCTCAGAAGAACAATGCTACAGCCAGATATTCTACTTTGAAATGTGTATATATATATAAAAATGTGATATTCTACTTTGTCTTTGTTTTGGTCTGTGCGAAACCGTGTGCTGCCAGTTTATCCAACAGTATTTCGACATCACGGGTTGCCAGTTGGTGGAAATCACAGCGTATTAAAACACAGATAAATCAACTCATCAGCTTACAGTGTGTAAGTCTTCTCAGCTTTTATGGTCAATTGCGCTCAATCTTGTTGCGTGGCCAGCCGCGTCTTTGAACGAGTGGGCGGGGCAAACAATATTTTGAATTTGGACTGCAGTACCTATTTCGACCACTGGGTGTCATTCCTACATAGAGCCCCTTTAAGGAGTCAAAAGAGCCGGGAAAAAATAAAAGGTTTATTTTATCTTAAAAGCATTATAGTGTACGGTATAGAAGAACTAGTGATTATTTTGATAATCAATTAATCTGTTGATTATCCACGATTAATCAGTTAAAGGTCTAATTTTATTTTGTATATATATATATATATATATAAAGTGTTATATTATAAATGTTAATTTCTGAGGAAATCCACATCCTGCCCAATGTTGAAGGCTTTGAAAACAAATATAGTGAATGTATCTATGTAGGCTATAGCCTGGAAAAGCCGATATTTATCAGCGGATATATTAGGGATCCACTGATAGATGCTTGCTTTCAAACGCTCCCGTGTGTATCTGTGTAAGAGTTAGCGTCAAAGATGACTATTTACAACATGTTTTTGAAGCGTTGATCATTGTAGCCAATCACAGACGTATCTGTTGAGTGCGTGAACACAACGGCCAATCAGAGGTGTTTAAGAATCCTCTCAACAGCGCTCAAAATGCTAGGAGGAAATGCTTATATTGTCACATTTTGAAAAATTTCAGTATCGACTTCCTACTTAAGTCGGTACTTTTGACAACCCTATCTGAAACTCGCATACAGAACCATCAATGATAAGAGGACTTTGGTCAGCCCTACTGAGCTGATGAGGAGAACCAATAAACATGACCTCAGTCTTATCACCGTTTAAACACAGAAAATTATTAGCCATCCATGATTTTATCTCAGAGATATATTTAGTGAGAGACTGACCATGTTTATTGTGTGTCATTAGCATAAAAGTGATACTCGATACCCAAAATCCATAAGAGTTGACCAATTAAAGACTAAAAAGTAAGGGGCCTAAAACAGAGCCCTGAGGGACGCCAGTAGAAACTGAGCCAATATCAGACCTGTATTCCCCTAAAGCAACAAGCTGTCTGCATCTGGTCAAATAGGATCTAAATCAGTTTAAAATGGTGACAGAAATACCAAAAACTGTTTCAAGGCGATTAAGTAAAAGAGTGTGATTGACGGTGTCGAAAGCGGCACTAATGTCACAAAAAAAGAAAAAGAAAAAAAGGGAATAGCTTGTCCACCATTTTGAAGTTAAAATCACTAAATTTACAAAATGATCATAAATCAAAAAGCGCAGACAAAATGTTAACTCCTACCTGACTAAAACCTTTTCCCGCAATAGCTCCGTGATTATGGTGCATTCAAACGTTTTTATGTTTTTAATTAATTTATGGAGTAAACTTTATCATTACTACATTACAATGCTATTATATTTTATGCAGGCAATTAACAAATTTTGTTGTCTGACAATATCCCTGCTAAATATCTGTAAGTATTGTTGCATTCCTCCAGGTTTCTTAAAGACACGCCTCCAACTCATATTTACAACTTTGTGGTGGCGTTCCTGTGCGTACAACTCATAAATATGATCCTGAATGCACCATGTGTCCTTTGCTATATTTCAGATGCACTTTGTCCATGTGTTATTCACTACTTGATTATCAAATTCGATATTATTTATCAATTAGTTGTTGCTGCCCTAAAGCTAAACCATATTTAAATCCGTTTCAGCACACTGTTTAACTTGAGGTATCAGTACGTTGTAATTAATTGAATTTTAATTCATACTTCAGACACTGCATTCCTTAACATCAATGTGAATGGAAAGTGTCAATCATCTCCTAAAATAATATTAAGAACCGCACCCGAATGCCCTGAATTCAACATCTCGCAACACCATCCACCACCAACCAATGACCTCAGTTTCTCTGATCTGATCCTCACACCTGCAGTCGAGTCCATTACACTGCTCTGAAATCAAATCAAAACTGGTGTACACTGTGAAAGGCAATCTGAGCACAGCGAGATATGCATGGACACAAATGGCTGTCTCTCAAACCTCAAGGAGCTTCCTACTTAAACAGCATTTGGGGCATAACTGGCGTATTGGAAAATAAATGCTGTCAAGGTGGGAAGCTCACTAGGCTGAGACACAGCCAATGTCACTATCAGCCTCAGACTAGGATCTCAAACTTACACATAATGTCATTTACAGAATGACAAAAAGTAGATTTACCATGTTTTAGAACCATGAAATAAAATGTTTTAGACATTTACTATGCATATTTGACTTAAAGTACCATGTAAATATCACAGTATAAGAATCATCATGTGGTAAACATCCAGTACCATGGTATATATCAGTATTACTACCATCACTGTACCACGGTAACAGTACCAGTCCATGTGCCACATCGATATGGCACATTGTACTACAGATTTTAAAACACAACAATCCACAATAAGTTAAATAAGGCCCTAAGATATTATTCTCTTAAATGACTAGCCTAAACTAGCGAGTCAACGGTGTTTACTGTGGTGTTTTACAGCAACAAACCAGCGTTACCCTCCCCCACAACCCACCTTAAAAACATCAGCGGTAAAACTGCAAATGTTTACTCACCCTCTTAAAAGATATACAGACAATTCAAGAGCAGATTCATAAAAGGACTAGTGTCTTCACACAGAGCACAGCAGTATGTTGTATTCGTCTTGTTTTCCACTTGAAGACACAAGCTCTGCGATCACTGTGCTTCCGTCCACTGGCAGGCCTTGAGCTGCGGACACTTGCGTACTACGTCACCGTAACTTTGCGTGAACGTGACGTACGCAGTTTCTGCGTTTTGCGAGACGTCACCGAGGTCGTGCGATGACGTCGCGTTTCTTAGTATTGAGTGAATATTGATAAAAATCGCATTTCTTTTACTGTTTGTTGTCGGGTTGAGAACGAAATGACACAGTATCAAGATTTTACTTCTTAAAACCAGTGAAGATGTCAAAGTAAATAGGGTAACTTGCCCAGTTAGTTTTTTTATGTTGTTTAAAATATACAAATAACACATTATCTAATTGAATATGGACTAATTCGAATACATTGTTGACAGATATTAGATTTAAAGGTGTTTACAGACTTAAAGGGTTTAGTTCACCCAAAAATGAAAATTATCTCAATAATCACTCACCCTGGTGTCGTTCCACACCCCTTAAAAGACCTTCGTTCATCTTCGGAACACAAATTAAAATATTTTTGATCAAAATTTGATCACACTCCCTTTTTCAATGTCTAGAAAGCTACTAAAAACATATTTAAAACAGTTCATGTGACTGCAGTGGTTCATCCGTAATATTATAACGCGCCCTGCCACAAAGCAAAAATGGTTCAGGAATGGTTTGAGGAGCACAACAATGAGTTTGAGGTGTTGACTCGGCCTCCAAATTCCCCAGATCTCAATCCAATCGAGCATCTGTGGGATGTGCTGAACAAACAAGTCCGATCCATGGGGGCTCCGCCTCGCACCTTAAAGGATCTGCTGCTAACATCTTGGTGCAGATACCACAGCACACCTTCAGGGGTCTAGAGGAGTCCATGCCTCGACGGGTCAGGGCTGTTTTGGCAGCAAAAGGGGTCCAACACAATATTAGGAAGGTGGTCATAATGTTATGCCTGATCGGTGTATAAATACGGAAACATGCATAAATTGTAACATGGTATTCCCTACGTTATGGGGACCAAATGTCCGCACAAGTTAAATTATGACCTTGTGGGGACATTTTTTTTTTTTTGGTCCCCATGAGGAAACAAGCTTATAAATCATACAGAATGATCTTTTTTGAAAATCTAAAATGCAGAAAGTTTTCTGTGATGGGCAGGTTTAGGGGTAGGGTTGGTGTAGGGGGAAAAGATATACAGTTTCTACAGTATAAAAACCACTGCGTCTATGGAATGTCCCTCTAAAACATGGAAACCCAACGTGCGTGTGTGTATAAATGTATATTTATGCATGCATCTGTATCCTGTTATTTCTTTTACACGTCAGTGATGTGTAAAATAATTCATTAATGCATATGCCAAAATGAAAGCATATGAGGGATCTATCTGAAACCTTTTAATCATACAGAATGCATCATAAGACTGTAGTGAAATCTACAGAGTCACACTTTCAGGTCTATTGAGTGAGATTAGTGAACTTCCTGATGGGGAGTTTGGACACACTGATTGGTCGCCCACTGACCTGTCAAACCTTTGCTCTAATCCAATTGAGTTCTTATGGCTGGGCTCTAAGAATAGGACTAATTAAGCTAAAACACAGCAGCGACAACACTTCAATGGAGGAAATGCTCCCAAATAATAACGGTGTAGCTGGTGATATCGGTTATTATATAAGTTGTGTTTGTGTCGGTATATAATTGAGAGGCAAGATGCTTGAAAGGATTTTTACTGAGCAGAAGATATCCGGAGGACAACTCTGCGTATATCGAATGTAGAAAGGTAAACGTGCTTTACAACTTGTCCTTGTACTTAACAAACATAAAACTGGGATGAGATCCCTCTCTCTCTAATATATATATATATAAACCCTCTGGCACAGATTTATGGCAGGTGCGATAATGAATTTTTAGAGTGTTTTGCCTATTCATACATGGCAGTTATAATATCCTCTGCTTGATAAACAGTATCTGATTCTTTTCAACACAACATATAGTCAGACAAGATATGTGATGCTATTTTGCCAGTGTTAATATTTCAGTGCAGAAGACACATTGAACCTGGTGCAAGTCTTAAATCACAGTATCATTCTGTCAAGAAGAGGAAATCGTGACAAATTTTCATTTCAAAGGTGTACAATGAGGTGAATCTCTTAAAATGAGTGTATTGTAGTAAAGGAAAAGACTGTTTCTACTCCATGATTCAATGCAAGTGACAGTCGTGAGGGGTAAAAGTGATGCTAATCCACCACAGAGAGCAACCGGCAAGTTTACAGTGGCGTTTTACAGCATAAATATGTTCATAGCAGTATATATATCAAACTTGTATAGTAGAGCAAGATGCTTTAAAGTCACTATAAAAATGCTGGGTTAAAAACAACCCAAGTTGGGTTGAAAATGGACAAACCAAGCCATTGTTTTAACCCAGCGGTTGGGTTAAATGTTTGCCCAACCTGCTGGGTAGTTTTATTTAGCTCAACTGTTGTTTAAAAATGACTGGCTTAAAAATGAACCCAAAATAGGTTGGAAATTAGAAATCAGACACATAATTACTAGAGGCAACAATAAAAAAGGCATAAGCGATTTAATAAATGTTTAATTATTATTCATTAAATGCTCATTTATTAAACATATTATTACATGTTAATTTCCAACATATTTTGGGTTCGTTTTAAGCAAGAAATAGTCATTTTTAAACAATAGTTGAGTTAAATAAAACATTTAACTCGACCGCTGGGTTAAAACAACCCAATTGCTCAGTTTTTAACCAGCAATACTGAAAATATTTAGACTCAACCTTTGCAAGCACTCCAGCATAAGGCTGAACGATTAATCGCATTTGCGATAAAAACGCGATTTTTAAACCGCAAAGGCTCGTCACGTGACACGCGAGAGTAAGCAGAAAAGCACAGTTTATGTTTAATCTAATATTGTTTTGTTCATACAATGGAGATAGGAGAAAATATTCTCTCTCTAACGATTCTGAGCTTAGTTTTTTTTTAACCACAGTTGCGCGATGGCGCTGCGTGTGCTTTAGAAACTTATTCTGTTTGCTTCCTGTCTCTCTCTCTCTTTGTCACACACACACACACACCACTCATACTATCCATAAAATAATCTTTAATAAAGTTCGGAAAAGTTGAAGCGAATTACAAGAACATTCGCGCGCTTCATTGCACAGGATGCGCTGCGAGAAACCACGTGCTTTGCTTACGCTTGTGTATCGTCTCGCCAAATGCTCTACGAACGCTGCCTCAGTTACGTTACGTCGTTATGTCAATTTCAAACGTCGACGCGCGCTTTGTGAAGAGTATATAATATACTTGCATCTCAAAATGCAGACAGGACAAACCACTTCTTATATTTCAAAAGAGATCTGTGCATTAGATTTCCCGCTCTCTATGATGTCATCATAATAATCAACAACAGATCTGAGAAAGGGAAAAATCATTCACAGCTCTAGAAAGGAAAATGATCAGATGCTCTTAAATACTGAAAGCACTCTTTGTTTATTGCTTGTAATATGCCCCCCCCCACCCCCCACCCCCCTTAAAATATATCAGTGCCATTGTTTTGTCTCAAGATGCACACCATTAATGTGTTTTTTTTTCTTCCTAAGGCACGTTTATAAAAGCTACTTAGATATCCTAATTAAACTAAGGCCTAATCCTGGCTTAATCTAAGCCCTGTCTTATATTACTTTATTTAAAATCATTAACATGCAATTGTTTTAATTAAATTTTTAATGCATAATTATTTTATATATATATATATATATATATATAATTACAAATGTAATTACATAATAAAAAAAGCTTTATTAAGAAGACTAATCAATAAGGAAAAAAAGATCAAGAATCGTTTTGGAATATGCTTCCCAAAATCGGAATCGAATCGTCAGGTGCCTAAAGATTCCCACCCCTACAATGATTTATTGCTTGTCTTTGTTGAATAATACAGAAGATAAAGAGCTTAAAATCGCATACTGAATCGCAATATTGGTCAAAATAATCGCAATTAGATTATTTTCCAAAATCGTTCAGCCCTACTCCAGCACAAGGTCAATGATCAACCTTTCTTTGAGTCTGTGTACAACTGGAAAAGCCTACTGCCTCGTTCATTCTTTTGGAGGAAATTGTCGTATGTTGTAACATGCAGGCATTACATGGCTTTTAATTAGCATCTTTAACGTTAGTTAGAAAACACATTAGAGCAAATCCACCAGGCTCTCTCAAAGCCAATTACTAGAGGAAAAGGCTTGTATGCAAGGGTGCAAAAGCGAGACGGACATGAAGAAAAGGAGATGTGCAGTGTTTAGTACATTGTATGTAAGCAAGGTAGTTGCTTAAGAATGTGTCTGTGCTTTTTTGTACATACAATGAAAGTCTGGTGTTGTTTTGGACCCCATTGACTTTCATATGGACAAAAATATCATATTTTGTGTCAGGTATAGGTTTCTAGCTTATGGAAGTGAGTACTTCCATGGATTGGAAATTGGATCTGACCTTCAACTAGAAAAAGTCTGCAAGTAAAACACAATGGAAATGTATGTGAATCCCTTGGCTAATGATGTCTCCAAAGGTTAATTGGAGCTAAAAGTTAACCTGGAGTCTATGGAAAGATTAGAAGTGTTTCCTGCCAAACAGTTATGAAATCCAAGGGTTCCCTTGAGAGAGAGAAAAGAAAACCGCTGAATTGAATATGCACTTTGTAGTGTACTTCCAACCTTAAAAGTAAATTTAAAAAAAAAAAAAAAAAAAAAGAAAGAAACCTGCTGTTTCTTAAGTACACCTCAAAAGTGCACTCTGTAATAATGTCAAATGAAAGTACATTTTAACTCATTATGTTTGATAATCTTTTGTCATGCTTTAAAGAAGTTAAAAAAGCTATTTGGATTTAATTAGGCAAATACTTAAGAGTCTCTGACTGGATTATTATTGTGCTAATTATCTTTCTAGCATGCTATATGTTTGGTTAGTGCTCGACTCTTGCATTGTCAACGATATGACCAAAAATGAATGCACCTCTTGATCGAAATATCAAATTTATTTCCATCAAGAGGTGCATCAATTTTTGGTCAAGATCTTGAATTGACAATGCAAGAATTGTACACTGATTATTTATGGTCAGGTTATCTCCGGCACGAGATCCAGCGCCGTTACGGCGGAAATGGATGACAGAGACTGGTCCATTACACTTCTAATATTTGTTAAACGAGTGTAACGTGCTGGTAGCATATAAACACACAACGAAGAAGAATACTCTCAAATAAGTCTTTACTTGATAATCCACTAGGAAAAATACAGATCCAGGCAGGGAAACACAACACTCAAGACATACGAGACCCAACAATGAACTAAAGGAAGACAGGAACTTAAATACACAGACGATTAACTCAAATGACAAACAGCTGTGATTAGTGCAGTGTCCATGGCGACTGACGAGTGGCGGGAACACAGAACAAAGGAGCATGTGATGAATGAAAATCAAAACAAACAGAACATGACCGTGACAACGAGATTATATGTAGGCAATATGTATTAAAACAAAACTAAACTATAAAATATGACCGAAAATAAAGGAATTATCATGCAAACCAGTGGTTCTGTGGAGTATTTAAGTTAATCATTAAACATTAAGTCATGTATGAAGTAAAAAAAGCTAATATTATAGTAAAAATGAATCAACCTATTATGATGGGTTAAATAAACAACCCAATTTGCTGGGTAAAATTAACCCAACATGTGTTCTGTCCTATATTTACCCATATTTATTGATTCTTGAAACAGTTTAATTTCTCATTTTCAAATATTTTGATAGAAATTTAACAACTATTAAGTATATTTTAAAAACGAATTTGTTAGTCAGATACTAAATTCTTTTAGGGGAAAACAATTAAATTTGAGACAAAAATTAACTGTTGGACTTTTAGGCGGTTATTTTGGTATGTTCAACTCAAACCATATTCGGAGATTTCATTAAGTTAATAAAGTTAATCATTACTGTGATATTTACAAAGCCACTGAATTATTGTGTGTGATATTGTAATGTGCTTCTGTGTGTTTTGCGGCTGGCAGAATGAGCATGTTTGTGACCCTGGCAGAGGTGCTGGAGTCACGAGGAGCGCCTCTGGAGGAGGACGAGGTCTGGGCTCTCCTCCTAGGTGCTGCAGAAGCCTTGATAGACATCTCCAGTAAAGGTAGAGTGCTCTTTCAACTCTTTTTCATGCTCCTATCCTTCATTGCCAACGTAATCGGTCACCATTTTACCTCCTTCATCCAGATCCTGGTAACATGTGCTGCGTCATCAGCCCCGGCTCCTTGCTCCTTTCTGCAGTCGGCAGTATTGCCTTCAAGACCTGCGGCCGATCTGAGGACGTGGGCTCATTCACTTCCCCAGAAATGTCACAGAGCAACACTTCCTCTATGAGACAAGCCACGGAGAAGGTGAGCTGGCCTACAATTATGGTAGATATTTTCCAGCCTGACCTTCTTGCTGAAGATTAAGAGAAGGAGTGGTCAGTGTCTTAAAGGGTTAGTTCACCCAAAAATAAAAATACAATACATAGAATTGAGGCTTTTGAACAAACTCTTTATCAAAAGTCACTGGACTACATAAAAACAAGTTGTTCATCCAAACACAGGAAGTAAATATACACCTGCTACAGTCACATGATCAGCACACAAGTAGAAGTCACATGACGTAAGTTAACCACTTATGGTGGAATACCATCAAGGACCCAAGGAATACCATTTACTCTGGCAAGCATACTTAAGTCATGTGACTTCTACTTGTGTGCTGATCATGTGACTGTAGCAGGTGTATATTTACTTCCTGTGTTTGGATGAACAACTTGTTTTTATGTAGTCCAGTGACTTTTGATAAAGAGTTTGTTTGAACATATTATTACCGGGATGTTTTAGATTTCACGATAGAATTGAGGTTAAAGGGATAGTTCACCCAAAAATAAAAATTATCCCATGATTTACTCACCTAGGTGTATCCCTTTAAACCACCGGAGTAACATGGATTACTTTTATGATGTCTTTACTACCTTTCTGGGGCTTGAAAATGGTAGTTGCGTAGACTGTCAATGGAAGGATAGAAATCTCTCAGATTTTATTAAAAAATATCTTAATTTGTGTTCTGAAGATGAACAAAAGTCTTACGGGTGTGGAACAACATGAGGGTGGGTGAGTAATTAATGACATAATGTTCATTTTTGGGTGAACTAACCCTTTAAGAAGATGCTCTTTTCAAGCATGGTGTATGGCAAATCAAGACAAAATTTTGCATTTATTTGCTTTGATTTTAGATGGTGGTTTACTCACTAGGCATGACTCTCTATTGGGCGGTAGATTATCAACTTCCACAAAATCAGGTGGGTTCCTCTTCTTCACAAAAAAACATCTGGAGGTACATTTTTGGAATGGACCTGGTTACGTTTGTGATAATGTCTAAATATATGCGAACCTAATGTTTATGTCTGAAAACACTCAACTTGGCAGCTTGGGAATACACAACCCTATTACATATGAAAATATATGATGTCAGGAATCCCTCTTAAAATTAGCATTTACATTTATCAATGGATAAAACTGGTGTCCAGAGTTTTGTGCACTTTTTAAAAGTGTACATTGAACACTTATTGCACTTCGTCTCCCGCTAGCCTGTCCATCTCAGTGGCGACCTGAACAGCCTTTTACTGAGCATGTGCGAGGATGTGGCTCAGAAACGGGTGAACCTACTGACAGTGCTGGAGACGTGCGAACAACACCATAAGACTGCTGTCCTGCCCCGGCCGGAGAAAACCATCAGACAGATGGCGGAGGATGTACTGCAGGTAACTGTAAGCTGCTGTACAGTGATGTTGATTAAACACGGTAAAAACATTAGATTACCAGCTAGCGCTGACAGACACTTGATTGCAAGTTATTTACAATTAAATGAAAATGTATTATGGTTTAGATTTATATTAAATGCAATTAGTGCGAGCCGGTTTTTACCTTGAATTTGGATCTGCCATAATTACTTAACAATAGTAGATGCTGAGCACTGTTTTTGTTTTCTAGACCGAAAAAAACCCAAATAATTCTGCTCAACTCATAGACCGAAGCCAGATGGTTAGAGAAAGACTTCGGGGTATGTTTCTATAAATTCATTATTTGATCAACTGAAGTTGAAAATAACCTCACTCAGTGGTATTACTCTTAAAACTAAGACAAACAAAGTACATTGTCGTAGAACCCTCTTCTTTTCCATTAGGTGCTTCCTGTCAGAACTCAGTTTGGCCTCTAAAAGGGAACAGCACACCATCACCAGCAGACTTCAGCAGGTGAGTAGCACTCAACTCATCCATTTAACATCAGTAATGAAAAAAACTAAAATTCCCATTGGGAATTGATTGGATCATGAAAAGTGGGAGATCAGGGATGCGTTTCCCGTACAACGGCGTAACGGCGACACATCGTTGAAGAAACCAACTAGCTAGTCACAACCGTTTCACTCCAGGCGGTATGCCTGATTAAAAGTTGTTATCATGGTGTCTTGACTAATTATAACCTATTTCACTATTCTATGATGTTTATTACATTAAGTGCACAAAAAAACATATGTCATGGTCATAAACTGGTCATATAATTAGAATATCATCAAAAAGTTGATTTATTTCTCTAATTCCATTCAAAAAGTGAAACTTGTATATTATATTCATTCATTACACACAGACTGATATATTTCAAATGTTTATTTCTTTTAATTTTGATGATTATAACGGACAACTAAGGAAAATCCCAAATTCAGTATCTCAGAAAATTTGAATATTGTGAAAAGGTTCAATACTGAAGACACCTGGTAATCAGCTAATTAACTCAAAACACCTGCAAAGGCCTTTAAATGGTCTCTCAGTCTAGTTCTGTAGGCTACACAATCATGGGGAAGACTGCTGACTTGACAGTTGTCCAAAAGACGACCATTGACACCTTGCACAAGGAGGGCAAGACACAAAAGGTCATTGCAAAAGAGGCTGGCTGTTCACAGAGCTCTGTGTCCAAGCACATTAATAGAGAGGCGAAGGGAAGGAGAAGATGTGGTAGAAAAAAGTGTACAAGCAATAGGGATAACCGCACCCTGGAGAGGATTGTGAAACAAAACCCATTCAAAAATGTGGGGGAGATTCACAAAGAGTGGACTGCAGCTGGAGTCAGTGCTTCAAGAACCACTACGCACAGACGTATGCAAGACATGGGTTTCAGCTGTCGCATTCCTTGAACTCTTGAACAACAGACAGCGTCAGAAGCATCTCGCCTGGGCTAGAGACAAAAAGGACTGGACTGTTGCTGAGTGGTCCAAAGTTATGTTCTCTGATGAAAGTAAATTTTGCATTTCCTTTGGAAATCAGGGTCTCAGAGTCTGGAGGAAGAGAGGAGAGGCACACAATCCACATTGCTTGAGGTCCAGTGTAACGTTTCCACAGTCAGTGATGGTTTGGGGTGTCATGTCATCTGCTGGTGTCGGTCCACTGTGTTTTCTGAGGTTCAAGGTCAACGCAGCCGTATACCAGGAAGTTTTAGAGCACTTCATGCTTCCTGCTGCTGACCAACTTTATGGAGATGCAGATTTCATTTTCTAACAGGACTTGGCACCTGCACACAGTGCCAAAGCTACCAGTACCTGGTTTAAGGACCATGGTATCCCTGTTCTTAATTGGCCAGCAAACTCACCTGTTCTATTGTGAAGAGGAAGATGCGATATGCATCAGACCCAACAATGCAGAAGAGCTGAAGGCCACTATCAGAGCAACCTGGGCTCTTATAACACCTGAGCAGTGCCACAGACTGATCGACTCCATGCCACGCCGCATCGCTGCAGTAATTCAGGCAAAAGGATCCCCAACTAAGTATTGAGTGCTGTACATGCTCATACTTTTCATGTTCATACTTTTCAGTTGGCCAAGATTTCTAAAAATCCTTTCTTTGTATTGGTCTTAAGTAATATTCTAATTTTCTGAGATACTGAATTTGGGATTTTTCTTAGTTGTCAGTTATAATCATCAAAATTAAAAGAAATAAATATTTGAAATATATCAGTCTGTGTGTAAAGAATGAATATAATATACAAGTTTCACTTTTTGAATGGAATTAAGTGAAATAAATCAACTTTTTGATGGTATTCTAATTATATGACCAGCACCTGTATTGCATAATAAAACAAACTGGAAACAGGTATTGGAAGCAAAAAACATACCTAATATAAGCTAAGCTAGCAGGCTAATCAGGTAGATGTATGCTTAAAAAACAATAAGAACAAGAAATGCTTGATTATTGGTCATTATAACGTATTTTAAACTATATAAATAATGAAAATGATTTTACAGGATTATAATCAGGCGCTAACAATACTACCCATTAAAAGTCCGTTGAACCAATGGGATCACTTCCTGATTCCTGGGGGACTCGATTTCTCACCACACCGTTTCCTGAACCGTACTGTCACAAATTTGTCGTTCAACCACGTTGGTTGATGATGTCATGAACTTGGTGGAGTAATAACTTATTTTAATTAATCTTGCTGTTTGCGAATGTTCATTGGAACTATGGTTTCAGTAAACACAGACTCATTGAACTATGCTGATAACGACGAAACTTGCGACCATAATTGGATAACGATGCTTTTGGGAAACGCACCCCTGACTGACGGTTGGAGGAGAGAAGTTTTCTGACGTAATTCAAAGAAAAGTTGTTGCAGATGCAGAGCCATTTTGATAAAAGATTATAAAGACCAAGTTTATTTTCATTTGAAGTGATTTGCACTGAAGAATTACACAGTTAGACCAAGAATGTGTATCTAATTAATTTTCATTTTATGTTGATTTTGATGATTAGTATATGTGTTTATTCACCAGATCTTCTGTCTCTAATTCAATTAAGATGAGGAAATAATTTGCTACACCATAAAAAAAATAAGGTCCCATTAGTTAACGTTGGTTAATGCTTTAATTAACTAAAAACAAGCAATACATTTGTTATAGTATTGATTAATCTTTGTTAATGTTAGTTAATAAAAATACAACTGTTCGTTTTAGTTCATGTGAGCTCAGGTCTATTAAATAACATTTATTGATAGTGTTTTTTTTTTTTAATAATGTATTAGTAAATGTTGAAATACATTTTTAATTAATGCTTTAGAAGTATTTTTCAATTGTAGTTAACTAATGTTAACAGATGGAACCTTATTGTAAAGTGTTACCAAAGGTTTTTAATTAATATCCAAATTCACTGCTCTTCATCTTCTACAAGTCATAGTTCACACCAAAGGAGCAGAAACAGCACATGGCTTCCCCAAAGTCCTATTCTTGATAGACGGCGTCAGTTCAGCTCGAGGCCAGATCAGCTGTTTGGCTCTTCATTTAGCCTTAATGAACGGAAAATAAAGGTAAGGAACTAAGGGCCAGATTAACTAAACAGGGCAAATCCCATAAAACCACGAACGGCAGTGGAAAGTTCTGCGGGTGTTTTACTGACAATACACACATTTAAGAACACAGACGCAGCCAGATCAATTCCCTATAATGACCAACGCAATCTATCAAATACGGCTTTACCGAGCTCAACTGCTCTGGCTGAGTTGTGATATTAACAAACCTCTATTAGGCTATTTTAAAAAATGGGAGGAGCTGCACGATATGTCTTCCTGTGTCTGTGGAAATTACGACAGCACACTGAACAATGTTGCATGTTTCAAGGAACTTCAATGGAACTTTAAGACATGCTTTTTGGGGCGTTAAATAATGGGGCAAATACCAGTTAATTGACTTGTGCAAACCTTAGTAAATCACGTTGCTTGATTCATTTAAATACTCTCCTCTCATAGCTGTGCGGGGTTCAAATGCTTTAAGGCCTTTAAGCACATGCATAAAAATATAATGTTTGAATTAGCATCATAGATGGAAGTTGGAGACGTCGTTCAGACAGCTCGATCATAGATGAAAAAGACCATTTACAGCAAATGCAGGCCATTTACCATAATAAATATATGGTTTATGAAGCTTTTTAACAGTTATCAAGGTTGAGCCAAAAACTTAGGACTAGTTCGACAAAGTTGGTTTTTGAAATAATCTCCCATATTTAACGAACGATTCGATGGATAGCGACAGTCCTAGAGGCAAAGTTGCTCAGAATGAGGAGTTCTGCCATGTAGTAGGCGTGTGCGAAAAATCGCATGATATACAATCCTTTACGCAAGTGAAAAACGTTAAGGCGCCTCCTGGTGGCCGATATCTTTCAAATTTCTCACAGGCCTCTAGGGCTGTGAGTCAAACAGGCCCAGCGAGTTTCATTACGACTGGCCTCTGTTAACCTTGTATGATAGATGCTCAAACTCTATTGGCCGCCGTCGCCGACCGCATTTTTCGAGATACGCCAATGTCCTCAAAGGCAGTCTTGGCACCTTGGACAAAGACACCGCATGCCAATTTTCAAGTCAATCAGACTTAGGGTTGTGTAGTTATAGCCACTTTTAAGTTTTTCCCTTGTTATAGTGCCATCAAGTGGCCAGTCGCCACGTCCTTTTTCACTCGTCCACAGAATGGGCTCTTACATATGTGTGCCAATTTTGGTGAAAATATGTCATTCCGTTCACGAGTTATAGCCATTTTAGTAAAAGTGGCTTATTGACAATCAGACTCTAGAGAATCTTGCTGCACTGGTTTGGTTCCGATCGGGCCAAAAACCTAGGACTACTTCACAAAAGTAGGTTTTTCAAAAAATGTAAAGTACCAAAAAATTTCGCCTAATACACAATTTTGTCGTTTTCACCGCTGTAGCGCCCCCTTCAGGCCAATCGGCCCGATTATTAAATTATTTTTTTTTTTGCTTATAAAATGTGCCATTCAAGATTTCTGACTATTTCTTGTGTGTGGTCGTCCTCAGGATACGGGCCCAGAGTTCATCAGAATGCCGGAGGAGCCTCTCGTCGTTTTAGAGCTGCCTAATTCTATTGTGGTCAGTCTGATATCCTAAGAGCGAGAGTACTGGCTCTACTCCAAGCAGTCTGTTACACAATACTGGCATTGGCAGCCTGGGTAAGAAGGATCAGTTATATGTGCTGATTTCCTCTTTCTCTCTCTAAACAGTCAAACAAAGGGCGGTCAAGTTCAAACCACAGGGACTTGACAGTTATGATGCCAAATGGACAGAACATTCTGCTCAAGTGTGACGTCAAGTCCAGAGGAGGAGACGTCTTTGATATGATCATCGCTCATGCAAACCTTGTGGAACATTTTTACTTTGGCCTTGCATATAGTGATGGTAATTTACACCATGTATTTTACATTTAATATATATTTTCTAAGTCTGATACTGATGAATAATTAGGTCAGTGTGTCAGTTTTCTAATCGTTTTTTCTCTTTTTCAGATAATGAATTTTTCTTTCTTGACAACGACACAAAAATGTCCAAAGTTGCCCCTGCCGCCTGGAAAAAAGTGCCCACTTCCACATTTGTGCTTCATTTCCGCATCAAATTCTTTGTGACTGACGTCTCTCTCCTTCTGTAAGTCTCTTCCTTTCCCTCATTTAATAGTGTTTTTACCAGTTCCTGTTGTCTAAAGCCGGGTTCACACTGTACGATTTTGGCCACGACTTAAGTAAAATTAACAAAGAAGATAAGTAATTTTAACTTGGCCAGTAAAAGGTTGAGTAATTTCTACTTAGTTGAAGTTTCTTTTGCAATACATTTTACTCAAACAATATAACACTGAATTAAACCACGTTTTTAAAGTGTACGACTTACTTAGAAACATCTAAGTAAATAACACAATAGATATGGTGTCGACACTATATCTATATGTTAGAAGTAACACGGCACCTGAACACAGAGACCTCAATACCTGGTTCCCAGTACACAATGACGGTAACATTCGATGGATCGTTTTTGAGTGTGAATGTGCCATTCTGAGTAGAAAATGAACTCCAAATGTCGCAAAATGGCAAGTTACTCAATGATAAAACAGTGTAAAAACAGCCAAAAATCTACCTCATTAATTATTCAAGGCCCAGTGCATGATGGGAACACCAGTATCAGAAAAGTCGAGTAGTTTTACTTAATTTTATAATGTTGATATTTACACTTTAATTTCTACGAGCTTAAATTGAGCGCTAATATCGAATTTACTTTACTTTTTCAATTCTCTAACTTTTTCATGTAAAAATTACATTCGTTTTTTCTGTAGTATTCACTTCTACAGAATCTGAAGTCTTTTGACCGTTAGTTTGACATGTTCACCGACAGCCGATAAATGACGATCAAATTTGACCTCAGACGAAGTTCTGGCAGTGTCAGAAGATTTGACTTCTCCCACGACAACCATCAAATCAAAAATACCTTGACATTAAATAATAATACAAGATTGATTACTGGTCAAAAACCTCATAAATTGTTAGGTTTTGTTGCCGTGCTAAGCTAACATGCTAGACACGCCTCTCTTCAAGCCAAGCCAGGATCAAAATTAACGCTAGAGATTGTGTTTGTTTGCTAGCCAGCATTTCAATCCCACATGTCACGGATCGATGATGTAAAACTCCGGACATTTTTACCGCGCCTTGACTGCCGTACAGTCAGTGTGACACGGCTTAGTACAGTCTGGCTAGCAACAGTCGTAAAGGACTATTATTAATCGTACAGTGTGCCCCCGGCTTAACTTTGCCCTTGGTTGTGGCAGACACAAGCTGACCCGTCATCAGTACTATCTCCAGCTGAGACGGGACATTCTGGACGAGCGGCTGCCCTGTAACGAGGAGACTTGCTTGTTTCTTGGTGCCTTGGCTCTTCAGGCCGAGTTTGGGGACAGTATGCCTGAGGTATTCCCGGTCACTGTCATTTTACTATCACTGAGATTTACTATCATTTAGAATTTTTTTTGTACTTTAGTATTTAAAAAAAATATATATATCTATATAGTTTTTAATAAGTATTACTTTTTAGATGATTTAGTTTTAGTTATATTAGTACTTCAACTTAAACACCATTTACAGGTGTGACATCACTGAACAGATATACAATATAGCAATGCAACACTAAAATTAATTTAAAAATATTTAGAAATATATATTATATTATATTAAATTATATTTTACAATTATTTGAAAAAGATTATTTTGAATATTTTGAATTAGCTTTTGTTTTTCTTTGTAATTTTGTTGTGTGGTTTTGCCATTTTATATTTTATTATTATTTTAATAAAATCATATTATATTAATTATATTATATTATTATATTAAATAAAATAAGTTTATTTATTTATTTAAGATTTTATTTTATTTCAGTTAACTTTTTTTTATTTTATTTTAGCTTTAGTTTAACTTAACTATAATAACCCTGGTCTGGTATTTTGAAAAGAATAAAATAAAATAAAATATAAATAAATATAATATCATAAAAAATAAAAAAAATTATATAATATATATTTTATTCTAATAAATTCTGATGTATATTTCATTTTACTTATTTTGGTACTAAATGAAAATGAGACGGCATTTCTATGATTGTTGTAGTCATACATATTTGTGTGTATATCTGTTCAATGATGTCACACCTAAAAATAAATGTTTATAAATAATAACATTACATCTTCAGGAAGAATTGAGAACATATCAGGTCAACTGTATATCAAGCTGATGCTAGATGATTATGTAATCAAACATAAAGCACTGATTTTAGCATGTTTTCTGTGTCTTATGAAGGTCTACGGGAAGAACTACTATCAGCCGGAGCACTACGTCTCCAAGAGTGTTTTGCAGAAAATGGCAATGCCTTGCCTGAAAGACGAGTTGCTACGGTTACACGCCAACAATGCAAACATGACTGCAGAGGAGGCAGAGCTCGAGTTTCTCAAGGTTATATTCACTTGTTCTTACTGACAGCCCATATGGTTTATTTCATTATGATTCCTTATGAAAGTATAAACTTTACCTTTAAATGAAGTGTGTAGGGTAGACTGCGGCTAATTGAACATTGATCTATAAAGAATGCAAAATGAAAACAATTATAAAACATTATAAAACAACAATAATGCGAAACGTAACAGAAATATCAAATATAATTAAAAAAAAAAAAGTCATTTATTCAAAATAAAAATATTAATCTTGAGAATTCAGGATTATCTTTGTTTGGTTTTATTGTGTTCACTTGCTTATCGAACAGCTTTAGCAAAAATGATGATATTGTAACTTTAATGTAGAGGAAAGAATTCACATAAAAATATTGTAATATGAGATTTTAAACCAAAACCACAGCTAGAGAAAACACACATTTATGTAATTATCCAGTAACTATGAGATTTTGAGTCAAAAGTTTAAATAGTATGTTGTGACAAATTCCCCGGGTGATGATAACTAGTTTTTATTCATATTTTGAATCAGTTTCTTTTTTTTTTCTTCCCATTTTCTCTTTAGTTAAACTTTTAGTCATACTGATGAATAATTAGAATAGGTCAACTGGATTTGTATTATTAAATATATATATATATATAAACATTTGCTAGGTTGTAGATTATAGGAAATAAAACAACAGATATACAGTTTAAGACAAAAGTATTAGGAAAATATTAACTGTCTGGAAAAAAATGTCTCTGAAAAATGAGATAGTTCTTGGTTTGCTAAATTCAGACATTTTTAAAATGTGACTAAAATTATTTTAAAACTGAGTGAAAATGAAGAAAGAGAAGGATGGAAAATGTGACAGCTGCATTTGTTTGTGCTGTGACAAAATGCTCTTCATCCTCCTGCCATCTATTGGATTTATTCAAACCCATAATGACTCGACGGGCTACTGGCCAAATATTTTAACAGACACCATTAGGTCTGAACAGCTTTTCTGGATGCGATGATGGGTAGTGGGTGTCCTACATTACATAATCTGTCCAATTGACTTGGCAGCACTGCCTCGACTCCCCCACAGAGCGTTCAGCAGCTTCCGGAGTACGGAGTGCTGTTTCACCGTGTGGCCAGCGAGAAGAAGCCTGTCTTTGGAGAGCTGGTCCTGGGAGTCTGTGCCAAAGGCATCATTGTGTATGAAGTTATAAATAACTCCCGTACCGCAAGCCTTAGATTCCACTGGAGAGAGACCAGCAGTATCAGCTCAGCTGTGAGTCCACACTAGTGCAAAACACCAACACCTTCATCATCTTTTTTGTATTTTCGTTAATATACGAAAAATAAATAAATAAATAAATGAAACATGTCCTCCTTTTCTAAGTTGAATGTGCACATTGTAAGTACGCTATTGGTTTTTCCTTGAATATATAAACAGTTTGATTACATTTTTTTTTTTTTTTTTTTGCATTATTAAAAATGAAAGTCTTTCTGGGGTTTAAAGTCATACATTTTTAGGTAGTGTAACTGTTGAGATTTTGTAATAAAGAAATAAGAATATATATATATATATATATATATATATATATATATATATATATTTCAGTGCGTGAGATTGTCCTGTTTTGTTATTGCATGAGCATATATATATGACTTTTATGACTTTAAACCCTGCAAAGAAATATCAAAGGGAAAGAAGGAACGAAAACCCTTTGGTAAGTAGTTTGGCATAAACTTTTAGTATTATTTTTATGATTATTTCTTTCAAAGACAAGTCAAAAAGGACATTTTGTCAAATGGAGTATCCCTAAGAAAATGTTAATTAATGTAATTAAATGTAAATTAATTAGATTTAGTCTCTTCTGCTCACCAAGGCTGCATTAATTTGATCAAAAACAGTAATATTGTGAAATATTATTACAATTTAAAATAGCTGTTTTCTATGTGAATATATTGTAAAATGTAATTTATTCCTGTGATTCAAAGCTGAATTTTCAGCATCATTACTCCAGTCTTCAGTGTCACATGATCCTTCAGAAATCATTCTGATATGATGATTTGCTGCTCAATTATTAATAATAAGAAGCATTATTAATGTTTAAAATAGTTTTTGCTGCTTAATGATTTTGTGGAAACGGTGATACTTTTTGTTCAGGATTCTCTGATGAATAAACAGTTCAAAAGAACAGCATTTATTTGAAAAAGAAATCTATATGAATGTCTTTACTGTCACTTTTAATCAGTATTTATTATAATTAATATAATAATTATGAAGTTGTGTGAATTAAACGGAAATTGAATAAATAGAGGGCTGTATAATTTAATCTGATGATGTCGGTCCACATAATAATTCTTACTCCTTTGTTCTCTTCAGCGACGCAAGTTTGTCATTGAGAGCAGCACCAGTAAAAAGAAGCAGACATTTCTGACCGAAAAATCAAAAGTTGCCAAATACCTCTGCGACCTCTGCTCCGCACAGCACAAGTTTCACAAAGAGATGAGCTCTCGCCAGCTCACGAACAGCCTCGCTTCAGGTTAGTCCAAATCCGCTCTATTAAAGCACAATCAGCTGTTAAATTCTTAGTTGAGCTTTACTACTGTATGTTAGAGGTTCACAATAAGCAGCAGTGTAAATGTTTCTGTAGAGGACAGTATTGTGCAGTATGCAGCCATGTGCCGAGTTCAGAACAACGAGGTCGCGCTCAACGACGGACGCCTTGATGCTGCTGCCGACGACTCCATGAGCAAACTCTGTGAGGACATCGCAACCCGCATCGAAGCGAAGATCAAACTACAGAGAGACTTGTTAGACCACACCGGGTGAGAACAAACTCATGTATCCCATGTGCTACAACCATGAACCATGTCTGTCTTTGTATTAAAGTGGACCTATTATATCCCTTTTTACAAGATGTAATATAAGTCACTGATGTCCTCAGAATGTGTATTTGAAATTTTAGCTCAAAATACCCCACAGATCACGTATTATAGTGTTAAATTTGCCCCTATTTGGGAGTGAGCAAAAACGTGTCATTTTTGTGTGTCCCTTTAAATGCAAATGAGCTGCTGCTCCCAGCCCTCTTTCCAGAAGAGAGCTCACTCAACAACAAAACAGGACAATCTCACGCACTGAAAGTGTCAGTAGCAGCCTTATATGTTCAAACCGGAGTCAGATAATGGTATTTTTCTCATATTTGACTTTTGCGGCTCCTCTCTTCCCTTCCCAGTCTGTCAGTAACGCTTGTTCGAGATGTTTCAGAGTTGCGCAGACCAATCGGCGTATGACATCAAAGTACAGCGAGAGCGATTCAAAAGCATAAGGAGTCGTATGCTCTCCAAACGCTCTCGCGGTACTTTGATGTCATACACTGATCGATCTGTGCAGCGCCAATGCATCTCGAACAAGCCTCCTGTCTCGATGAAGCCCCTCCTTCTGAAAAGCACAATGTGCTCTGATTGGTCTGCTAGAGCAGTGTATTGAGATTGATCAAGCGTTTTGAGCATGTTTGGAAAAATGTCCCACCCCTTACCATAACCGCCAGTTTCAACACACTACTAACTAACTCATCCAGGTTCCGCCCCTTTATTATGCGCATTAATTATTTAAATGAGGAATATTGTGACGTGTTCATTCCTGGAAGAAAACCATTGGTTTTTCATGCACTGGTCAACTTTGGGCTATTTTGCTTCTAATAACATGTCGTTTTTCCTACTATTTCCTAAATATACACATTTAGGTGTTTATTGTCTTACACTTTATCTATTTGCATCTGTAGATTTCAATTACAATACAAATCTGTTGAACCTGGCTTTATCCAGTGTTCTGATGGTGTCTTGTCTGTTTGTTTCACTTCTAGATCCCAAAGTCCAGCTCTACAGAGAAGCTCTTGTAGCTCTCCAAAGCATTGCTCTGAAGTCCCTTCAATGTCCTCTCCTTTAAGAGGTAGGATTGACAGTCAACCCATAACATGAACCTATTTACGCAGTTTAATTGGGAAACAGCTCAATGCAATGTGACATTTTCACACAGATACTCCAACAAGTTCCCGACCTCCAGAAAGGGAAATAATCTGCGTTTCCCTCAAAAAGGATCCCAAATATGGCCTTGGTAAGTGGATTATGGATACGGACTCATCAATACTAACAGATATGCACTGAATCTACTAAATTAAAGGTAAGGGGCGGGCCATTTCCCTAACATGCTCGAAGCCCTTGACTAATCACAACACACTGCTCCAACCGACCAATCAGAGCACATTGTGCTTTTCAGAAGGAGGGGCTTCATAGAGACAGGAACTAAACAGAGCGTTACTGACAGACTGGAAAGAGAGGAGCTGCAACAATGGAGAATATGAGGAAAAGAATCAACATTCAATCTAGTAGAGCACAAAAACATCAAGACTTTGAAATATGGCATAATAGGTCCCCTTAAAATAACACTTAATTTCAACATTTATTCTCCTGATCCTGTCCATTGCAAAGCATGCTGGGAACTAAACATCCATGCAATAACAATGATTAAGGTAGACCCAACGCAAATGGATTAAGTAAACCTCAATTTTACATATTTAAGTGGATAAAAAAAACCCAATAAAAGTATGTATAGTAACAAAATGTTCAGCAATTGTGTTACTTTAGCTCATTTTAATTGATTCAATTGTACAGGCAGCATTTTTTTTTTTTTTTTTACAGAGGGCATACAGAATATTAATTAACTATTTATTTTTCCTCTAGGTATTGTTATTGTTGGAGAAGACAACACTGGGAAACTGGATCTTGGTATCTTCATTGCATCCATTGTACCCGGAGGCCCGGCTGACCGAGATGGACGCATCAAACCAGGTGAACCCTTACGATCGTCAGATTATTCTGTATTGTTAACGTCAAGACATGACCTCAGAAGTCGCTGTATGAACATTTGTAAAGGCGAGCTCCATCTTTCCGTCAGGTGGTCGACTGATCTCTCTCAACCAGCTCAGTCTGGAGGGCGTGTCCTTCAACGAGGCCGCTGACATCATGCAGAACAGCTCCAATGAGGTGGAGCTTATTGTCTCACAGCCAAAAAGTACGATCATGCTTTTTTATATTCATCAGTACACTCTAAAAACAAAACAAAAAAATTAACAGTTCGCATCAGTCGTTTTGAGTTATGACAACCTCTAATGAAATTATGTAAATTATGTTATGCAATTTCTAAAGTACAACTTTTTTTTAATTTTTTTTTAAAAATCCATTAAAAACAGCATATTAAATTGATGTAATGGTCAATATTATGTCAACAGAATAATGTTTACAACTGAAAATGTTTTATTAAATCAATAAATTCTAATTTTTAAGATGCAACCATGCATCTATTTAAAGTAGTGGTAAATATGGCGTTGTGACATCATCAGCTCTGTACAAGCGTGGAGGCGCTGGTCATCTGACGGAGAGGAACTACACGTCACAGAGCACCGTAACAGCTGACAGTCGAGCAGGAGACGACTATCTGGATGAGCTGGTCAGTGTCATGATGACCCCTAAAGGCACCAGCAGGCTCCACGTTCCTGAGGTTCGCATTATAAACGCACAGGTACTGAACATGTACAAGTGGCTTGTTGCTTTCTTTGAATGTTTGTGTGTATTTGTGCTGTGTAAGTATATAAAACATATCTAGCGTTTTATGCGTTCTAAATACATTTTTAAATAACGCTTTTTGCTTAATTTGACAATCACAGTTATAAAATGTATAAATTATAAATGTTTTTTAAATTTAGTTCATATTTTTATGGTGGATTGTAATATTTTACTTTACAATAAGTTTTAATTTGTTAATATCGGTTAACGCGAACAATGAACAATTCTTCTACAGCATTTATTAATCTTAATGTTCTTCTCAACAGTTACTAATACATTTTTAAGATCAAAAGTTGTATCTGTTAACATTAGTTACTGCACTGTGAGTTCTATAAAAATCTGAAGCAGCACAACTGTTTTCAACACTGATAATAATCAGAAATGTTTCTTGAGCAGCAAATCATCATATTAGAATGATTTCTGAAGGATCATGTGATGCTGAAGACTGGAGTAATACAGGAATAAATTACACTTTACTATATATTCACATAGAAAACAGCTATTTTAAATTGTAGTAATATTTCACAATATTTGACTAAATCAAATAAATACAACATGATAAAATCTTACAGTATAAGATAGAATCATGTCTAATAGTTGCGTCCATTCTTTCTTTTTTTAACAGGATGATTATTCCAGGTCAGCATCTCTGATCAGCCTGAGACCTGAAGAGTTTATTGTGACGCTTCAGAAATCTGGAGGTAGTCTGGGCATCAGTATCACTGTAAGCACACTGTTTTATAGTTTTATGGGTTTTGAGACACACATGAAATAAAAAAATAAATAAAAATAGTAAACCAGGTGTCACATCTGTCTTAGGTTTTGGTTATGTTTATGCTTTCTTGTCTTGGAAAATATTTTCCAAATATACTTTATGTAGAAAGTACATTAGTATCAATGTACTAGTAGTATACTTGTATGTGTATACTCTCAGAATGTTTTTTTTCTTTGTTTTGTTTTTTAATAAGCTATAATGGCAAACTTCTTTTTGTAAGGGAAGCAAACCTTACAGCACCGCCAATATTATTTACACAGGTGAAACTTTGAGTTCGCTGTTGTACATTTGCTGCTCCATTAATTGGCTTCCACAGGGTCAGTAGTATCACAGAGGGTCAAACACAATCAGTTGCCAAAGGGCAGAGAGGAAGAGTGGTCACATGACTATGGACATAAACATGTGGAAGGGGAAAGCACAGGCTACGGCTAATGTCTAAATGGGGTTAAGTAGCTTGAGAGGCATTTGTACTCAATGTCACAGAGTTTAAAGACAGTACCATCAGACACAAAATCCAACACTGAATCCATTATTCTGTGCTCACCTGCTGCTACATGCATGTCCTTGGGAGGTCAAAAGAAACAGGTTAAAATGTTGTATCACTATGTGTGTTGATGTCTGAATATACAGGGAGGAGTGAATACAGGTCTCCGTTACGGAGGTATTTACATCAAGAGTCTGGTGCCCGGTGGAGTGGCCGAACAAGATGGACGAATCCAGACAGGTACATGTTACTATCATGGATCTGTGCTGAGATTTACTGCACTCATCTTTTCTCTTTAGTTCAGTAAATGGTGGCAAGAATGCATTGGTTTGGTTGAGTCACTTGTGACGGCTAGGGGATGATGATAGTATGTGTGTGTGTGTGTGTGTGTGTCAGGAGACAGGCTGTTGGAAGTGGATGGCACCAGACTGCAGGGATTCACAGATCAGCAGGCGGCTGAATGTTTGGCAAGAACAGGCGAGGTAAGCGCTCTCTCTCATGGCAACTAGACCAGTCCGTCTTTATGTAATTAGGTCAGCTGTAATCACGGCTTCCTTCTAGGAATCCAGTTATTGCGTACTGAACGTTTTAAAACCAGAAATGAACCCTTTAAAGCCTACTGTGTCATATTTGGTACGTGATTTTGTAAGGAGTCTAAATGATCTAAATCATCAAAAATTTGCTGATAAACCTGTCGGACACAATCTACTACAGTCCTTCTGTCATCCGATTGATTGTTTAGACTTTTTAGCAAATAAAAGTCCTTT
This sequence comes from Elopichthys bambusa, assembly GCA_037101425.1. Classification (NCBI taxonomy): domain Eukaryota; kingdom Metazoa; phylum Chordata; class Actinopteri; order Cypriniformes; family Xenocyprididae; genus Elopichthys; species Elopichthys bambusa. The sequence continues at coordinate 29,228,238 of CM074449.1, forward strand.
TTGTTTTGCTCGTGGTTCATTTGTCTTTTTGCTGTGAAATCTTTAATGATTTTTTAAAAAGTAAACTAAGAATAACTTTGATATTGTTAATAATATTACAAGATGAACATTTACTGGACTAAAGCAATTTTTTTTGGAAAAATCATGTTGTGAATCTTAAATATGATCCATCAGGCTTTCGAGGAAAGAATTGCATTATATGTTTTAAAACTAGAGTTTTAATCATAAAACTAAGCATTTAAATATCTAAGACATTACTGAGAGATATAGAGTGACTGATATTTTAATGAATTTTTATGAAGATCTCATTGATTTACATTACAAACTATCAGAATTTCATTTTAATTTTTGGCCATATAAATATCAGCATTTGCACAAATTGCATATTTTTGCTCAGTTTGTTCCTCTCAATAAAACTGAGCTGTTTTTTCCTCCTCTAGGGTAAGCTCCATAATCTCAATATATCATACTATATGAGCCTAAATGGTCTGATTTATTAAATAAGATACAAAACATGAAAATATCAAACTTAAAAGAAAAATCAAACCATTCTAAGAGACATTTTGAAAAATAATAATGCAGTTTTTTTTCATACAGTATATGAATACTGTATTGTTCCGAATATAAGACGACCCTGATTATAAGACTAACCCCCTTTTGGAAAAAAAGACCTTTTGAAGACCAAATCTTGTATTTTATAAAGAAAATACTTTTATTTGATAATGTTATCGTAGTTTTGCATTCTGGGAACTGTCTTGCGTTTTAAAATCATGTATGGGGGAAGTCTGGTGCCTTCAGCGATAGTCCTGCCTACTCGATGACAGCACGCACACAGTTAAAGATGGCAAGTGAGGAATGGTCGGTAGCAACGCGTAGTCTGACATGTTTCTTGTCCATGACGCGACAAGATTTTAGGAGTCAAAATTGTATAATCTGACACAGTGACTATCGTAACAGACAAAAATATCATATAATCTGAACTCGGCATTACATTCTGACACACCGTATTTCTTGGCACACTCATTTTATGCGTATTTGGCGCCACCTATTGTTGCGGGTGTATTATTGACATGTAAAAGTCTAGACCTTGAATATGAGACGAACCCATTTTTTCAGATGCATTTCTAACAACAACAACAACAAAAATGTTGGGATGTTGCACACAAATCGTATGGATGCTTTTTGGAGCCTGATAGCTGTGGTCAGTACACTTCAACTGAACTGATATTAGTGATGATGGTTTTCTGTGGCTGTACGGCAGGTGGTGAGTCTGGTGCTGGAGCGGGACGGAGGAACTGTGCTGCCGCGAGGCCCTATAAACCCGGAGTTACGGGACAGACTCACTATTCGCACACCGAGTCTTGTAGAAACACATATAAGGAACAGCTGCCCTGCCATCACCATGACGAGACCCTTCGGCGTCAAGCCCAGAGACTACAGTTTCGTGTCGGATGGTAATGAAAAGATGCATGTAAAAATCTATGGGCGGGGCAACCTGTCACTCACATGAGATCCACCAATAGCAAACCACAACCATCCAATCAATTCCCCACAGACAAAATCAAGCCCCACCCTACATTTGTTCTTGTTTGAGAAGCCGTTTCACTCAGATATACGACACAATAGGAAAGAAAAGACTGTCGTAGATACTGTTTCATGCGGACTTTAAAATCTTGGAATCATTGAGAAGTCTTGAAATCTTAAATTCCATTCCCTTAAACACACAGACACCCTGTCCACTGTGCTTCAGGATTACACAGGTGATGTGACAAAACCTTCACAAGGCTGGCTTAAATGTGCCTAATTCTGTCCCCAGATAACATTCAGGAGGTGATTCTTAAGAAGAGACTGAACGGTCTGGGCTTCAGCTTTTCCATCTCAGAGCTGGACACTTCCCTGGACTGTGGCTCTATTGTGCGAATAAGAACACTGTTCCCAGGTCAGCCTGCAGAGGAGAGTGGCAAGATTCAGGAGGGAGACGTCATTCTGTCGATTAACGGACAGCCACTGAAGGGCTTGTCCTATCAGGTGACCAGGGAGCTTCTCTTTAACCATTCCTGCCATAATAGGAATATTAATAAAATGTAAACCATGTGAAGGGCCAGGATTTGATAATTATGGTCCAAATGTTCCTTTCTGGGCAAACAAAGAGACTATATTCACTATTAAACTGATTTTGGCCTGTGAACTCTGACCCTACAGAAAGTGCTGCAGTTATTGAGGAATTCTCCTTCAGAGGTGCAGCTGCTTCTCTGCCGTCCTACTCGAGGTAGTAATGCACAACACTGACAATAAACAGAAATTTTAATTTAATATTTTTTAAAGTGTGTGTGTATATATATATATATATATATCAGTTTTAATGTCAGCTGGGGAAAGCGATATCTTTGTCCTTTTAAAAGTTAAGGGGATTTCCTACAGCGCTAAAACAACTTCTTTGTTCTGATTCACTCTCTGCCACCATCTAATGGTGTAATAATGTAACTTTCACTGATACTTTTGACAGACCATTTCTCAATACCAAATATGGCATATTATTATTATTATTATTATTATATATTGTCAATTAACAACAATAGCCATTATAAAAGAAACACAATCAAATAAAAATACAAACAATTCAGTCATACATATAAAAGTAGTGCTCTAGTAGATGATTTAATTTAAATATAGTCTAAATATAAAGTTATGAAACTTATTTTTCCCCTTAACCCAAATCATTTCACTCTGGAACAAGTAATAGATTAGATTAGCTCGCATCTGCGAAAGCGTCAAAACAAGTTGTAAAACAGGTGCTATGTTTATATATGAGTCACATATTTGAGGTCTAAACAACTACAGTCTCACCTAAAAAACTCACACAACAGAGAGACACAACAACAGTAGAATTGATAACAATATAGTGGATTTGCTCGGTCGCCATGACAGTCCCGCAAGCGGAGTGATACTGTACAAACGGTTATAATCACACGGCTCTCAGCCAATCAGATTCGAGAACCAGATAGAACTGTTGTATAAATATATACAGTACAGGTTTCTCCAAACATTAAACCAATTTTATTGTTTTTTTTAAAGAAGTCTCTTATTATAAATATTATTACAGCTTAAAAGAAATATGTGAATATATGTTAAAATGTAATTTATATCCAGTGATCAAAGCTGAATTTTCAGTTTCATTACTCCAGTCTTCAGTGTCACATGATCCTTCAGAAATCATTCTGATATGATGATTTGCTGCTCAAGAAACATTTATGATTATTATCAAAGATTTTCTCAAAAGAAATTTATACTTTTATTCAGCAAGGACACATTAAATTTGATCACTGAAGACTGGAGTAATGATGCTGAAAATTCAGCTTTGCATCACAGGAATGAACTGCATTTTAAAATATATTAAAATAGAAAGCAGTTCTTTTAAATTGAAATAACATTTCACAATATTACTGTTTTTACTGTATTAGCGATCAAATAAATGCAGCCTTGGTGAGCCAAAGATTTTTTAAAAATTTAATTCCAAACTTTTGACCGGTACTGTATGCAATTTCATATTTATTTTTAATAAAATATTCAAATTAAACAACGTCAGTGATTCATGTTTACAGTAACTTGGATTCATGTTTTATGTTGTTAAGGAACACTTCCACCTATATCCGAGAAAATCGGCCAACTGACCTGCAGCTGAACCATGAAAGCTGTCACATGGGCATTTAATGAAGGATTTGTCCTGGGAAGGAAGGTCACAGAGGAATCCTGGTGCATTATGGGAGAGGATGGATCCTTCAGAGGGGTTAGAAAATTCAAGCTGATTTTCCTTTAAGGGAGTGAATGATGTAAACAAGCGCTTAATTTTTCTACTGTACAGCCAAAGTTGATTTCTGTGACTTTACCAAAATTGTTCGAAAGGGTAAATCAGTAACTAGTTCTTGCACTTTAATACCATCGGCTTGATGTCACCCTCCAAATTTTACAGGAGATCTCTGAATTTAAGTCAGTTAAAATGACAATGCACACACACACACGCACATATATATATATAAACACAAGCTCTTAATGCTTTCTAGGGAATAGGGATAATCCTGAACTTGTAAAGGTGAACATGTGCAGGATCTCACCACTTAATCTTAACCTTGACCAAACAGTTTTAGAGCGCCAGCCAGACTCTACTACCAGAGTTACCTCTGCACTTTAAGAGATCAACTACAAGAGCGTCTTTTATTGGATTAAAATAATATTGTTTGTCTACAGGTCCTGTCAAATACAAAAAGGCTCAGAAGCGGTCTAAGTGTTTGAAATCTTCCAATCATCCATGGTGCCAATCATTTCCTGATCCTTTACTTGACTGGATAAAAAGGCAAGTGTCAGTAAATGATTTGTATCCAATAATCATCATCATCATGCTATCATACTGCCAATATGAATGATGTTGAATTGATATTTTGATTTGATCACTTACATTTGTATTCATTTTAAAATATGAAAATTTGCATTATTATTTCAACCAGAATCAGTGCAGAAAATGTGAAAAATTATATCTGGGCCTTATTATTATTTAGATTTTGTGCTCTATTAGAATAACTTTAATGCTTGAATGTTTATAAAACACATTATTTTCCTCATATTCTCCATTGTTGCAGCTCCTCTCTTCCCAGTCTGTCAGTAACGCTCTGTTTAGTTCCTGTCTCTATGAAGCCCCTCCTTCTGAAAAGCACAATGTGCTCTGATTGGTCGGCTGGAGCAGTGTGTTGTGACTGGTCAAGCGCTTTGAGTGTGTTTGGAAATGCCCCACCCCTTACCATAACCACCAGTTTCAACACACTACTAAGGCTGAATCCCAAATGGCACCCTAAACCCTCACAGTCTTCCTCTGAGTCCGCACTTTCGTGACATAATGCCGCTTTGACTGCCGGGTAAAGTCCTCTGCGTAGCAGAGGTGGCCAAGATGGCGTCGTAGAGGACGGGCGTGTAATTTGTAGTTCTGCCGGTTGTGGTAGTAATGTGATTAATCAGTTTATTTTAATTCTTCATATATACTTTAGTGTCTTCTATGTGAAAATTTTGCATCGACTTTTGTTGAGACTGACGCCAAAGCGCAGGCACCCTAATCTCCCTACTCTTTTCCTGGCGGTGCGGCTAACTTTGGTTAGATACGTGGCGGCTGCAGCTATGCGGCTATATACGCACTTTTTGTACCATGCACGCTTCTCCGACTGACCTGAGAAACCTTTTCCGTGCGAATATTTCAGCAGTTATTATGTGTGTCCCATATTGCTGTCCGCTGAACCAGCGATACCTATCATTCAATACAATTCGACACACACCTCTCGGTTACAAACTACAAATCACTCGATGATTAAACTAGTTTTAAATCGGATGAAACATTCCCAACAAGACTGATGAGGAAAACAGGAGAAACGTGCCATGAATGAAGATAGAAGACTTTTAAATCCCCAAAAATCTCCAAACATTTACCATGAATGAACTGTAGTAATTTACCATAGTTTGTGAAAATGTGGAATATTTATATTTGAAAACTGTTATAGCCATTTATATTGCAATATATTTATTAGGTGGGTAGAGGAATATATAATTCATTTCTTTGTGAAGGTGTAGTTTGTCTGTGTTTAGGCGTTTTTATAGGCCTATATATAGTATCATATAATATAATATCATTTGACAGTGGTAGAGTAGCCATGTATGGTTTTACCTGTGGTTACCAAGACTCACTGTCAGAATATTTTCATTTAAAGGGATAGTTCACCCAAAAATGAAAATGTGATGTTTATCTGCTTACCCCCGGGGCATCCCAGATGTAGGTGACTTTGTTTCTTCAGTAGAGCACAAATGATGATTTTTAACCGTTGCAGTCGTATAATGCATGGCAATGGTAACAAAATCTATGAGAGTAAAAAAAAAAACATGCACAGACAAATCCAAATTAAACCCTGCGGCTCGTGACGACACATTGAGGTCCTAAGACACGAAACGATTGTGCGAGAAACCGAACTTATTTTTTACCTCTAATACACCAACTGCCTTGAGCGCGCGCACCGCATCCGGTGCGTGAGGTGTGTACGCGCTCTGGCGTAGTTCAAACACGGTGCCTGTAGTACAACAGTTGTTATACAAATGGAAGTAAACCACTAAAAAACATGGTTTTATTACACATCTTGTTCACATACCTCGACTTAAACCACAGGCACAGCTGCTGGTTTAAGTCGTACGTGATCCTCTCCTGGGTATGTAAAATCATCAGGGGAAAAATGATCGCTCAACAACTTTAGTACGTTAATGGGTGTGTTGATCAACCATAACTTCAGGCGAGCAGGCTCAGAAGTTGGGAATACGTGGAAAGTCACACTCCCGATTGTCGGAATCTTTTAGTCGGTTTAAACAATCCGGATAAGCGCAAGTAAGTACCATTTTGATTAGCCGTCGTACGTACGATGTTTGTGCACTGTGACGTATACGCGCACAAGAGATCACTTCCAGCGCTTGCGTAAACTACGCCTCACGCGGCGGATGCGGTGCGCGCGCTCAATTCAGTTGGTGTATTAGAGGTAAAAAATAATATAAATACTGTTTGGTTTTTCGCACAAGCCGATCGTTTCGTGTCTTAGAACATCAATGTGTCGTCACGAGCCGCAGGGTTTAATTTGGATTTGTCTGTGCATGTTTTGTTTTTTACTCTCATAGATTTTGTTACCATTGCCATGCATTATACGAATGCAACGGTTAAAAATCATCATTTGTGTTCTACTGAAGAAACAAAGTCACCTACATCTGGGATGCCCCGGGGGTAAGCAGATAAACATCACATTTTCATTTTTGGGTGAACTATCCCTTCAAGCCTAATAATTAATAAAATATTTTTTTACCAATAAGGTGTCTCAATCGGAGAACCCTTTCGGGGCACTGAAACGCTCCCTAAAAAGTCCCACAATGCACCGTGAAAACCAGGAAGCATCGATGCTCACTATGCTCCCTTAACGGAAGTTCTGAATCACGTGAGCCTACACATAACGACGCACGATGTTTTTAAAAATACAAACCATTATTTTATTATATTTCAGCATAAACATACATCGCTAGACAGGTAATGAACATAATCTAGCTAACATTTATAATTTATTTACGGCTGAAATGCTGCACGTATATGTACCAAGCAAATAATTTATCATAATAACATTACAAGTAATATCAGCTCTGCTGTTGTACATAAATACCAGTAGTGATGTTGTACAATGAGGATGTTGTCACGTCGCCGGAAATAGTGTGTCCCAATGTGTAGTGAACCAGCATCCTTTACTGTCTTTACCACTGCCTGAATTCATGTCACGATATACTGATTCACGAGCTCGGGAGCTGATTGAGTGCACAGAAGTGTGCCATTTGGGATTCAGCCTAACTCGCCCCTTTATTCGGTGTATGAATTATTTAAATGAGGAATATTGTGAAGAAAACTCAAGACTACAATGAAGGTGTTTCACTGACACTGGTATAGAGAAGAACTGTGCTGAGTTTTGTATTATGTTTGTCTTGTTAAGTTAAAAGAATAATAATATTTAATAGTTCTTATTGACTGAATATATAGATAAATAACCTTTAGTCTTTTTATTTGCCAACAGCACTGAATCTCAGTTCCTGCAGTTCCAGAAGTTGTCCACAAGATGGTATTACAGCTTCATAAACAATTATTGTGACCCAAACTCGAAATTGTTTGACTAATTTTTGTGTGAAAGAATTTTTTTGTCTTGCTATTGTTGTCTATTAGATTACTGAATAACTGTTAAACCATTACACTAAGCACACTTTATGCCACATTGACCTTGAAATAACTTTAAAATGTCTTCTTTAGCGTGGACACCAGTGTTGCTAGAAAAGTGTGTAAGAATCAATCAATGCTGATGGCAGCTTACTGTGACCCACCCATTCACCTTAACTGCAATAAAAAGTCATTATTTTTTGGTGCCTTGCAGTCAAAATTTTAGATATGCTTGTTTCAATAACCGAATTATGTATTGTATGATCCTTAACTTTGCAATAAAGACTGAAATGTTTATAAATACATTTTTTCTTGTTTTTTTTTTTTTCAAATAAATGTTACATGTTGAAGTCTAGATAGATAGATTAGTGTGTTATTACTAGACAGCTATCTATAATATCTCTCTGAGCTTCATAACACACTCAGTTCTTCTCATCTTCCTGAGGAGAAACATCTGCAGAATCCATTGAAGGACCTGCGGGAGTACAGGTTATTTTCACAGAACGGGTCTCACCCTGAAATATGGGCAGAAACAGTCGGCCTGTGTCCATCCTGTGTGAACAACTGAGCATCACGGGTCATGGAAGTGAAATTTTTCACTCAATGTGTCATTAAAACTCAATTCTTCAAAGATTTATGGTATGCAGAGCTGGAAGGTTTACTTCAAAAAAAAATTGTATGACTATTTATTAAACTTAATAATCTCAATATGTTGAATTACAGCTGTTGAATATGAGAAGCTCACGGGAAACAAAGTGATGAACAAACTGCGATGCACTGTGTATTCTGACACCTTTCTATCAGAACCAGCATTAACTTCTTGAGCAATTTGAGCTACAGTAGCTCGTCTGTTGGATCGGATCACAGTCTTGGCCGCCCGTGACCCTGTGGCCGGTTCACCGCTGTTCCTTCCTTGGAGCACTTTTGATAGATACTGACCACTGCAGACCGGGAACAAGCTGCAGTTTTGCAGATGCTCTGACCCAGTCGTCTAGCCATCACAATTTGGCACTTCTCAAACTCTTACAAACACATTAGACGGACGTCTTTCACCAAAGTTTTTTTGTGCGTGTGTGCGCTGTGTTTTAAAGTGCTATGTGAAGTTAAATGAAATCCAACTTTTAAAAACATATCTTGAGACCCTGATCTGTTGTTCTCCATCCAGCTGTTCCATGTAAAAGGACTGGAACGTGAGGAACCGCACAAGAGGAGTTTAACGGTACCGAGGCATCGTGTTTGTGTGCTTTTATAGGGTTTAGATGATGATACTAGATGGGTTTGTTTTACATCCTCTATAACCTTAATATTTCCCCACAGGAGATGCCGGCGGGCCAGAGGAATAAATCATTCTCCTGTTTCTGTCAATGGCGGATCATAAAATGCCTATTCCTCCCAATAAACGTTCACTTTCATTTACACACTGGGATGGTTTTCAGGGGCCTGAGATCTTATAGTATGGATGCTGTTTTTTATTGTGGGGAAACTGTGGGGCGTTCATGTAATGCCCAGAGCAAGCGGTCACAAATGTAGGGAGGAAGTGAAGCTAATTTGAATGAACCTGGAACGAGAACTGACCTCACCATCTGGAGCGGACCGCACACTGACAGTTTTGCTCAATTTAATCCATCCTTTCTGAATTTAAATATTAATTTCTTTCAGAAGAAAAAGAACCAACCCCCAATTTTTTTTTTTGAACGGCATTTTCCAATAATTAATAGAGAGTGACATTTTCTGTGAAAAAAGAAATATTTAGGCCTATAGTCACAACTTTTCAAATGGTTCATTATTTCAAAAATGAATGTGTGTGGCCGTTTTAAACAAAAAAACAACAATTTGCTAAAGCTTAACAAACGCAAATGATATGTTTATGGCTGAAGTAAATTACCAGCAGATGGTGCAAATGAGGCATGAAGAGTTATTTTGAGAAGGACAACAGATGAAGAGCTTAAAGTGGAACTTTAGGGTTTTCTTGAGTCAACAGACACGGGGTCAAATCTCACGTTTCAGTCTGTCCATTTTTATAAATCCACTGTGGAACGTCAGAAGAGACGGGACCATGTGGCATTCCAGTTTTATTACAGGAATTATTCACCCAAAAAATAAAATCAAGATGTTATCATTTACTGTAGTTATTTTTTTCCTTTGAACAAGAAAAAGTATAATGAAAGCAGTCATTATGAATTTTGCACTACATTTTATTATATATATATATATATATATATATATATATACACACATAATTTACCGTTTGCAAAGACCCGCCCCCTTTACTGTTGCTACGACAAGCCATGCCGCTCTCACGCAGTGAAAAATACATCACGGAGCACAGACAAGACAGAGCAGGTTACTTTTGATATGAAACAAGGTCTCAAATTTAAAATTCTGTCATTTTTAAGGAAATTTAAACCGTTTTGTGGCTCTTTAATGTGTCGTGATTGTGTAGTGCCTCAAGCGGCTCGTGAACCGATCAGCTCTTCCTACTAGTTAATTTATAGCATCAAATAAACATGAATGAACAGATGTACACATCATTTTTGTGCACACAAGTCCACTGATGTTAATCTACTAACTCCCTGACTGCTTTGTCGGACAAAATGGCGGATTCGGCGTTATGATTGGTTAGATCGCCTGTCAATCAAACTCCCGGCAAAGGGATTTGTAAGTTAAATTATTTTGTGCCTTTTTAAAGCTTTTTTTTAGGTGATTGTTTATTTAATAAACAACATTTTTTGCTGGTTTACTTCGTGTCATTTTATATTGTGTACATTAAATTCCATATTTTATGTTGTTTTGTGATTGTGTTGTGTATTTAAACTCATATGGTGGCTTCAGGGTTATTATTGTTAACTAAAACTATGAAAAAAAACATTTCTGTTAATTGAAACAAAGCTGAAAATAAAACAAAATATATATATTAGTTGGAAAGCTTAAGGGGTTAAATGTCACCCCCATTTTTGAGAATAAACATGAAAATGCACTATCCAAATTTAAATGATTATAATTCAAGAATGCTTTGGAGTACAGACCTAAGTTTGGTCTTGTTTTAAAGAATTGCTGAAGTGACCTGAAAGCACTAAATTAAAGTATGAAAAAGTTAGGGATTTACTGTAAATCAAATGTACTGTACCAAACATTTTATATTTTATCAAATATATTTGACTCTAAAATTGCTATCAAATGAAAGTCACATGTCTAACAAAGTTATGTTCCAAATTTGAAGTTGATATCACAAAAAATTCCTATGAGATTTTGTTTAGGCACTGTACCAAAAATAGTATTCTCCTGTTACAAATCTGTCCAAATATCATGTTTATCACAAAACATTTGGCGAATATGAAACCGTGAGACCTTTCCGACGATATGCGTTTTGTCAAGATTAGAAAAAGTTTTGACTATAAAGAAGCTGAAATAAATATTGTAATATGAAACCTGACACCACCCACTAGGGGAGGAGCTTGCTAAAAGAAGCAAGTTTGTTGAGTTCGCAAGCTTTCGAATGATACCTCATTTATGATGATTACTAAAATATGTGATATGAAAAAAAAAAGGCAATAGATAAAAAGTGTGCCAAGCGGCCCACTGGTTAAAATAAACGAAAAATGAAATGTTGTTAAATTATTAACTGGAAACTTATTAAAGTCCCTTTAAGACAAGTCGTTTCACTCGGCGGCCATCTTTGAAACGCCTCTCGGGCATTCAAGCTCTTATCTCTTTGAATGGAGAAACATCAAATTCTCCAAAACTGTTCGCCAAGCTTTCGATTAAATTTCATATATTTGAAATCACCAATGAAACCTGACAACAACTGTCTCATAAATGTTGTTCCTGAACGCTCGAACCATGACAAAAAAACGGTATTTTTCAGGCTGGATCAAACTAATGCGCATGCGCAGTCCTAAATGTGCGTCTCTTGTGTCTCATTTCGGAGGCGCGCGTCTGACTGTTTCTATAAGAACCGGAGCTTCTAACGGCCGCTGCAGTGATGCGATGACTTAACCAATCAGCCATTGGCTCTTATTTAGAAGGCGGGACTTATTCCGCCATTTTGCGCGTTGCGTAGTGTGTTATTCTATAGTCTTTGCCGGAAATAAATAAAAACTAAAACTTATATTAAATGAAGCCTAAATAGCAATATTTAAAAAAGATAAACTAATAAAATGACGAAAGCACATGATGAAATGACTAAAAATGTAACTAACATGACAAATAAAAACATAAAAATAAAAGCTTATTCAATATATAAATAAAACTAAAATAAGACTGTGTGGCTTTGTGTAAAAAACAGACTAAAAAAAATAAGAGAATATTGACTGAAAATCTGGCAATAAAAATTTGACAAAGAATGATTCAGTGAGTTGGATCTGTTTAAAGAATCCGTTGATTCAATTAAAAAAAAAAAAAAAGAACGATTTGTTCGTAAACCATTGTGATGCTGTTCTGTTCAGTCATTTCAAAGTTCTCATTCACTTTCATTAAATGTAAAACAGTAAACAGGTTGTGTTCATAATACTCTTTATTATTCTAAAATTCTTTTGTTTTCCACAGAAGAAAAACGTCTCCGGGTCTTCGTTACAGATGTTGCACGTTCTTAATGTAGTAAATTATGCATAATTACATGCAACTAACCCAATATTGCTCAGTACTTTAACGTATAATTACACTGTAGCAAGGACACCCTAAAATAAACCAACCAAAGAAAGTTAGACAGATATTTGGGTGAACTTTTCTTTCAACCCAACCGTTTGATTGGCAGTTTTGAAGAAGTTGTTGAAGGAATGTTAACATATTATATGATTTCCAGGCAGAACATGATGCAAACTGCTGTCCTCATATAATGAAGATAACAGTACGGTTCAATTGTTATTTATTCTGTTGCAACCATAACAAATGATCACAATGAAAGTTTTATCTTTATGATAAACGCAATATTCTCTTTCCAGCACCATGACTGGGTTTAAGCTCTCTCCAGAGGCCAGAGCTCCAAAAACAACAATAATCAAAGCAATCAAATCAAACAAATGACAATCGTTTATTTCTCACTGTCATTTTGTTATCCGAGAGATGCTGAGAACATTCACAACTATTCCAAATACATGTCAAACATATTTTTGGAATATTCCACTCAATTATGTCTCTCTTCAGAACTTCATGTGGAGTTCTGTCTTCACTTCTGTCACTGGTGTGATGATGAAACCCTGTACTTCGGGTGACAACAGGTCATGATATTACCAACACTACTGCTGTCAAGAGCTCCATCTGCCATTACCTCACTGGAAAAACAACCACTATTATTGTACACAACCACAGCAAGATCCCCGCCTCTCAACACACTCTAAAAAACAACCCAATTTTTAAAAAATACTCCACACAAACACTGGTTTGCATGATAATTCATTTATTTATTTTCAATCATATTTTATAGTATAGCATATTTTATATAGTTTTTAATACATTTGCCTACATTTAAGCTCGTCTAACAAATATTAGAAGTAAAACTGAAACATTTAGAAGTAATTCAAGTGTAATGGACCAGTCTCTGTCGTCTGTTTCCACCGTAACGGCGCTGGATCTCGTGCCGGAGATGACTCTCGTTCGGCGGGGAACTGATAACTTCAGACCTATTTCACTCGTAGCCGAAAAATGCTGCGACTGACTCCATAACCTGTCCATAAATAATCAGCGTACAATTCTGAGAACATATTTAACATCCTAAGTATTTATATTCTGTATCATTTTGAATAAAATCATAACATTTTTAACCATGGACCTGGGTAACACAAAAACTACCCAAAAGCTGGGTTGTTACGTCTGACCCAGGATCTGGGTAACACCAAAACTACCCAAACGCTGGGTTGTTACGTCTGACACAGGATCTGGGTAACACAAAAACTACCCAAACGCTGGGTTGTTACGTCCGACCCAGGATCTGGGTAACACAAAAACTACCCAAAAGCTGGGTTGTTACGTCTGACCCAGGATCTGGGTAACACCAAAACTACCCAAACGCTGGGTTGTTACGTCCGACCCAGGATCTGGGGAAAACAAAAACTAACCAAACGCTGGGTTGTTACGTCTGACCCAGGATCTGGGTAACACCAAAACTACCCAAACGCTGGGTTGTTACGTCTGACCCGGGATCTGGGTAACACAAAAACTACCCAAACGCTGGGTTGTTACGTCTGACCCATGATCTGGGGAAAACAAAAACTAACCAAACGCTGGGTTGTTACGTCTGACCCAGGATCTGGGTAACACCAAAACTACCCAAACGCTGGGTTGTTACGTCTGACCCGGGATCTGGGTAACACAAAAACTACCCAAACGCTGGGTTGTTACGTCTGACCCATGATCTGGGGAAAACAAAAACTAACCAAACGCTGGGTTGTTACGTCCGACCCAGGATCTGGGGAAAACAAAAACTAACCAAACGCTGGGTTGTTACGTCTGACCCAGGATCTGGGTAACACAAAAACTACCCAAACACTGGGTTGTTACGTCTGACCCAGGATCTGGGTAACACAAAAACTACCCAAAAGCTGGGTTGTTACGTCCGACCCAGGATCTGGGTAACACAAAAACTACCCAAACGCTGGGTTGTTACGTCCGACCCAGGATCTGGGTAACACAAAAACTACCCAAACGCTGGGTTGTTACGTCCGACCCAGGATCTGGGTAACACAAAAACTACCCAAACGCTGGGTTGTTACGTCCGACCCAGGATCTGGGTAACACAAAAACTACCCAAACGCTGGGTTGTTACGTCCGACCCAGGATCTGGGTAACACAAAAACTACCCAAACGCTGGGTTGTTACGTCCGACCCAGGATCTGGGTAACACAAAAACTACCCAAACGCTGGGTTGTTACGTCTGACCCAGGATCTGGGTAACACCAAAACTACCCAAAAGCTGGGTTGTTACGTCCGACCCAGGATCTGGGTAACACAAAAACTACCCAAACACTGGGTTGTTACGTCTGACCCAGGATCGGGGTAACACAGAAACTACCCAAACGCTGGGTTGTTACGTCTGACCCAGGATCTGGGTAACACAAAAACTACCCAAACGCTGGGTTGTTACGTCTGACCCAGGATCTGGGGAAAACAGGATCTGTGTCGTTTCTGACATACTCTACACGCTTCTAGACTTCAGAAGGATTCCAGCATCAGAAACAAGTGGATGGTTTATTTTAATGGTGTTTTATATGTTTGTTCGGAGCATTTTGTTTTGTGAACGAGGCACGGTATAATGGAGAGTTCACAAAGAATCTTTTTGTTGACCGATGAAGCAGCCAACTGTATTGGATCTGAAAACCGTAATTTCACAATGCTTTGTCTGAAAATGACAGTTTTATACGGATAATGTTTCAAAACACCTGTTCACATGCAATAGCGAGTGGGTATTGATGTTGTTTCCTATGCAGTGATGTTAGCCAATCATAACAGTGGCTGTTTACTGACAAGCCTTAAAGGAGCCGCAGATCATTTCAGACAGAGGGTCAGAATGAGGGTTGAAAATAATCATTTTTCTAGAATATATTATATATTTCTTTTTTGTGTAAAGAACGTTATTAACATTACAAGTGAACCTCAAAGAACATATTAAAATAATTTAAAAAATCCATGACCTCTTTAAGACATTTCTCTTTATATATAGAACCTTTCTGGGATAAAGGGTTCTTTAAAATCGAGTCATGAACCCAATCATGCGCAGACCGCTGATTTGGACCCAGACTCTGTGGTGGGCCTGCGTTATCAGGGGAACATTTCTGTGGCCTCCAGGCACCCGGTATGGGTGGTCAAGAGAACGACCGCAGGCCTCCACTCTGGCAAAACTCCCAACCCGCAACACACCCCTGCTGCTCCCCAAAAACAAACAGCTCTAAAACACCCTTTGTCTTTTCATTACACACTTCCATTCCTTAAGCTGTGCTCTGGTGGCTTAGTAACAAAACATCGTTCCGATGAGGAAAACTGTAAACATGTCGCATCTCTTGCGGAGGTGTACATCCTGCGTACAAAATATGTACTCGTCATCGCCATTTCAACAATTATGGTCAATTTGGGGTGTAATTTTGCAAGTTAATGGGCGATGCAAGTTCCCGTCAAATAAAAAACAGCCTGTGGTGTCTTCTGGCCTAACATCAAAAAGTTTGTGGCTCTGAATCAACTCTCATGCAATGTTTTCGCATGCAAAATCAACTACTGAATCGCCATCTCACATGATAGCTGTTATTCATTACAGATTTTCCACAAACAGATAAATAAGTAAAGACTTTTTTTTTATTATTTTTTCTTGTTTATTCCCATTGATGTTATGGTACTGGCCTTATTTTCTAAGCTAAGCTGAAAGCAATTGAATTTTGTTTTACAATATGTTACTGCTACAGCACAAGCTTTGTGAAATGATATATTATAAATTTACTTTTTTGTTTTCCAGTTCAATATCTTGAAACATTTAAACTTCAAAAGCTCTTATACTTATGCTTAAAGGGTTTTAAACTCGAAAACACTAATACTTTAATTAAAGGGGACCTATAATGCCCCTTTCACAAGATGTAATATAAGTCTCTGGTGTCCCCAGAATGTGTTTGTGAAGTTTCACCTCAAAATAGAGATCATTTATTATAGCTATTGGGCTGTGAGCAAAAACATGCCGTTTTTGTGTGCGTCCCTTTAAATGCAAATGAGCTGCTGCTCCCGGCCCCCTTTCCAGAAGAGGGCGGAGCTGTAACAGCTCGCGCTTCGGTTGCTCGACAACAACAAAACTGGAGAATCTCACGCAGCCAAAAATGAGGACGGTGTTCAGCCTTACATTGTTCAAACCGGAGTCGACACTGATGGAGAGACTCAGGAAGAAGTTACAACTTTTAGACGTTTCTGAATGGTTAGTGGATAAATTTATGTAGTTGCTGTGGAGTTGATTCAACTCATCCACTAGCATGTGCCGTCATGTTCATCTTTTGTGTTGAATTGACCCTCGTTTGTGAAGCAGTCCGGCGTAAAATGGCGGCATGTCAACAACACTCTACTACAACAACTCTTCCTCTTCTCTAAAGCAGCCCAACATGGCCCCGCCCCCTTTGTTGTGTGTTCTCAGGGGCGGGGTTTATGTAAATTTTAGGGTTAGTGATGTCACTAACCCAAGAAGAAGCTCGCTGTAGTCCCTACCAGCCGTCTGTTGTAGTCCTTAAAAAGCGAAAATATCTCCCTTTGCATTGAACAACATCTGCAAAGTTATGACGCTCAAACAGCAACATTACACACCAACTAAAGTTAAAAAAGTGAAATCATAATCAACCTGCCTTTTAAATTAAATTAGTGCATGCATTGAGTTCTAGATAAAACTGAAAACGAGCATATTTTATAATGCAAGACGCATTTAGACCGACATTTAAAATATGTGCTGTAACAGCCATTCTAAAAAATAGCCTAACAGAGTCTGTGAACTATAACTGACAAAACCATCTCTACCTTTCAACAAGCAAGAAAACAGGCAGAATGCAACTGTGGCTCTTTTGTGCTCATGTCCGATCAAGCAGAACGATCTGGAGAGGAGAGATGGGTTTAATGGATGAGGGAAAAGAAGCTTGCAGAGAGAAACTTTATGACTTCGACTGTCAGAATAACGAGACAAAGCAGAGGAAGAAAGCAACTTTTACATGCCTGCCACAGTGCTTTAGGTGAATCCTAATGATTCCTGCTAACAAGACTTTCTTTTGTAGGTTTATCTCTGTATGCAGTGACATGTTCAATACATTGGAAGGGCTTCGTAACCACTGCTCCTACGACAAACATGCCTCTTATTTAGAGCTTGTTTAAGACTGTCTTGGTCATTGAGTTTTATGCTTCTGTGCTGTTACTTGGTGTCCATCCAGAGTCAAACCCCTGGCATATAAAAATGACTACTAATACTGCTCTTAAAGGACGCACTTGTGAAAAAGAAGTGCACTTAATTCTATTGAATGTGCACTTACAGTGAACTTTAAATCTTAAGTATATTTTTTTTTTTTTAAAAACTACTTGATACCACTTAAAAGTACTTAAACTAAAAAAAAAAAAAGCGCTTTTAAGCGTGCTTAATGTCATATTAAAAATGTTAGTTTTAATAATCTTTTGTCATGCTTTATAGAAGCACACTGACTGTGCTATTTTGACTAACATACTAAAGCACATGTAAAGTACTTGATTTTAACTCTAGAGTTTTATTTGACATTGCATTTAAAGAGACATACACTTCACATACATTTAAATACTTGGTATACAAGTTTCAGTAGAAATGACATTACAGCATATTTTAGTTACACTATAAAAAATAAAAAAAATACTGGGTTAAAAATAACCCAAGTTTGGTTGAAAATGGACAAACCCAATGACTGGGTTGTTTTAACCCAGCGGTTGGGTTAAATGTTTGCCCAACCTGCTGGGTAGTTTTATTGAACTCAACTAATGTTTAGAAATTACTGTATTTCTTGCTTAAAATGAACCCAAAATAGGTTGGAAATGAACATTTATTAATAAGTTTAATGAATAATGATTAAACAATAAACATTTATTAAAATTGCTTATTAATAAATGTTCAGCTTTTGATTATTATTGTTGCCTCTAGTAATTATGTGTCTGATTTTTAATTTCCAACATATTTTGGGTTCATTTTAATCCAGACATATAGTCATTTTTAAATAAAACTGCCCAGCATGATGGGCAAACATTTAACCCAGTCACTGAGTTAAAACACCCCATTCACTGGGTTTGTCCATTTTCAACCCAACTTGGGTTATTTTTAACCCAGCATTTTGTAGAGTGTATCATAAATGCTTGTCAATATTCAACAGTACTCTCTATAACGATGTTCTTAAGTCCTATTTAAGTGGGTCAACAACTCTTAAAGTTCAACAAAATGCATTTTATATACATTTAAACTACACTGTAAAAAAATGCTGAGTTAAAAAACAACCCAAGATGGGTTAAATATGGACAAACCCAGCAGGTTATGTTAAAGGGCACCTATTATGCCTTCTTTCACAAGATATAATATAAGTCTCTGGTCTGGTCAAGTGTCTGAAGTTTCAGCTAAAAATATGGGGGTGAGCAAAAACATGCCGTTTACTATATTACTATATGGCTGGCTTAAAACAAACCCAAAATTGGTTGAAAAAAATGGCAACCCAATCCCTGGGTTTGTCCATATTTAACCCACTATTTTTTAGAGTGTATAATACATTTTCATTTAAGTTTCACTATTAAGTGTATGATAACAATACATTCAGTTCATACTTAAGTACGTTCTTTTAAAGTATATTATTTCCATACTAAGTACTCTTTTTAAAAGTATCGTCTTTTGTGTGCCAAAGAAGAAAAAGTCATACACTCTAAATGCTGGGTTGTTTCAACCCAAATTTGGGTCAAGTATGGACAAACCCAACTGTTGGGTTAAACATTTGATTAAAAGAATTAACCCAACGGTTGGGTTTGTCCATTTTTGACCCAAATTTGGGTTGAAACAACCCAGCATGTACCATTTTGGAATGACATGAGGGTGAGTATTTACATTTTTTTGGGTGAACCGTCCCTTTAAGACAGAGGCGGCGGTCTGTATGCTATTGGATATAGTAGTACTTGCTGAAACTCAGTACAGTTGCCATATTGTTTCTCTTCTGATTCCCAGAGAGGGAAGTGACAACATGACAGAGTGATTGGGGACAAATTCCTGCTCCTGCCTAGACAACTTCCCAGCAGGGCAACGTCTGCTTTGTCTTTGCAACAGAGATCGTACTGTGACGATGATGGCAGTGCTCTTTCTGGACCATCCCAGAACCAGCGTCCATGAAGAGCCTCAAGAACCTTCAGCTTCCTCATGCGTTGAGAACATTCGAATATTTCACCCAAAAATCTGTCATTATTTGCTCGACACATCATTTCAAACCTGTATGCTGACAGTTCATAGTGACACCAACTCCAAAAAGGACAGAAAACCACCATAAAAGTCTTTTAAAGTCATGCAATGAAGAAAAGACCAAAATTTAAGTCAAGTTAAATATTAAAACATGATGCATGTCACATTTGGCTACAACATATAATTATTTTTTTAATGTAAAAGAAAGTGCAAATGAGATTTTGAATATTTGCAAACAAGGGCTGAAATTTCTGTCTTTCCCTCACATATGACTTCAGATGATATAGTGTATGTTTTCTTAAAACTGATGGATAATCTCAACCCTAACACAACCCAAGGTTCAACAGCATGTCAGTTTCTTTCATTTCCCCCGTCTGTTGAAATTTAATTCAATCAAACATGAAAATAATGCATGACATTTACATGCAAAGGCAGGAAAAGCAAAGAAACATAAGCGTCATATCACTGAAGAGGCAAAGAGTTTGCTCAAGACTGATCTTTGAGTATTTGTGATTAGATACGACCCATAAATTATATATTTTATATATATTTTTTATTTTATTTTGGCATAATAAACGTTACACTTTAACCCTATAAAACTGTATTATATCATATTTGATATGCAAAATTGATTGATATTTTCTGTGAAATCTTTACTGATTTTTATAAAGTAAACTTAAGATTAACTTTCATATTGTTAATAATATTTCAAAATCAACACTTACTTGACTGAAACTGAAGCAGTTTTTGGATTTGTCTAAAGGTTCAAGAAACTGCTCCATTTCAAAAAATTGTTTACAGGGCTGAAATAAAGAGGCCGTAGAGATGCTAGAAAGTAGTGAGTTTTGAGTCAAAACATAAAGACCACAGTACGAGAGAGAGAAGACTAAAATGTGGGTGGGAAAATACGAGATAGGGAATGACAAATACGTTTGTGTGAAAATTATCCAGAGTAGGTGTGAACTGGGAGCTTTCTGGAAGCTTTCCTGTCGTAATATCTCACAGTTGGCTCTCATTATTATTTCTTCGCCTGGTGGTCTAAGCTCTAGTTCAGAGGATAAATCTAGGCATGTAAGTGAATCCGCACCAAGAGATTCAGTAGTGATCTTAGTTTTCACCACTCAGTGATCCGCTTGTCGCCCCGAAATACCCGTTAAGCCTCGTCCAGACAGTGACATATTAGTGTGAAGGAGCCAAACCACATCAGTGTGCCATTATTAACAGCAGATTTTATGGTTCTCAAAAGCTGAGAAATACGCTCCTTGTTTTTCCAGCGTAGCGAGAGTGTGAGCTCGTTTCAATCTCCTGACTTATGCTACACCAGATGCGGCGGCGTTTCTTCAGCCAACTTAATATACGGAGGACTGAACTTCAAGACACCTTCCTCTCCCCAACGTCAGAGCGAGCACATGGTATTCACATCGACGGCTAAAACTGTGAGCAATATGACAGGAGCTGCAAGCGTACTCCCACTGCATGCCTTCAGTCCTCAGGAATGACGTCACCTCCACCAGAAAACTGATCTTCACTGCATTATCAGGGGGGACGACTTTGTCGTACATATTACTTAGGACTATAACGGAGTAGGGAAACGATGACAGACACAATCCATATGTTGCTTCTGAGTTATTAAAACTTGGATTGAAGCAAACACATCAACATTCAGACCCAAGTAGGGCCGGACCCTCCTATAGAGAGTTGCCGAGGGTCCTAATTGGGGCCCCATGAGATGGATCGTAATAAATGAGAAGACTACCATTTCAAGGCATTTCACCCATTCTGCACTGTTAGCAATCGGTCATATGTCACATTAAAACACAATAAATGGGACTATCAAAACAACCCATTAAGTAAAACATTACCAGTAATGCACTGAAGTCTGCAATCACTGTATACATTTTCGGACATGCCTTATAAATCTACTAAATATAAGTAACTTTGCAACTACATGTCAACTAACTCTCATTAGAGTATAGTAGACTATTAGGTTAGGGTTAGGTGTTAGGGTTCGTGTTAGTAGAAGAGGTTAAAAAGTAGTTGCAAAATTACTTATAGTTAACAGAATGTCTAAAGTGGACCATCAAAGTATTACCTTGAATTTTTGTTAACCTCCGTTAACCTTCATTTTTTTAACATACGCAAATGTCCTCAAAGGTGGTCTTGGCACCTTGGACAAAGACACTGCATGCCAATTTTAAAGTTAATCAGACTTCGGGTTGCGTAGTTATAGCCATTTTTTTTTTTTTAAATTCCATGTTATAGCTGAAGACGCAGTGGATGGATTGATCAGTACCAATTGTTCATGATCCTGCTTATGGTCTCTGGAGTGAGACTATAAGCTGGTCACAACAACATAAGTTATAACCATAATTAAACTAAACCTGTTCCATCTCCATGCAGCATATGTTCTCTGGTTCTGCAGGCACCAGTGTCCGACTCCGATTCGAACATATAAGGCTGAACACCGCTAGTTTCTGACATTGTCGGTGCGTGAGATTGTCCTGTTTTGTTGTTGCGGGTTGAACACAAGCTCTTGAAGCTCCACCCTCTTCTTGAAAGGGGTCATTTGCATTTAAAGGGACACATACAAAAACCTAACGCCAAAACGTCAATTTTAACATGCTATAAAATTATCTGTGGCGTATTTTGAGCTAAAACTTCACATACACACTCTGGGGACATCAGAGACTTATTTTACATCTTGTAAAAAGGGGCATCCAATGTCCCCTTTAAACATTTGTTTTTCTGTGATGTATTCTAAACACTTTAAGCAAATTCTATTGATTTGTCACCAAGATAAAGTTATCTTAATATAGAGGAGGTTTTGATAAATTTGCAAGAATGACTTGAAATCCATCAACAAGAAAGTATTGAAAATTACAACAAATTCAGTAATGTTTTGCATAATTTTCCAACAAGAGTGTTGTAATAATGCTGTATAATTTTCGGCCCATTACATATTTTTTTTTAAATATAATTTTGGTAAACAAAATCATGTAACCTTAACATTTAATGGCAAAACAAATATTTATAGCAAATACTGTATAAAAAAATGCTTTGCTTAAACATAAAAATAAATTGAATGTTTAGTGGTAGAGTCACTGAAAATGAAAAGAAAAAGTAGAAAAATCGTATTCCTATATTATGTGAATTGATTTAGAATAGTTAAAGAAATAATCATGATGCACTGCTGAATTGATTTTTTTCCCCATATCAAATTCTTTTATACAAGCTTGAAGTTATGACTGGCATTGTTTGAGAACTTGACATGAGAACTCATAAGTCAGATGGACTTCAGTCTGCTTCAATCCTAGCACATAAGTTGGTGTGGTTTTGTGCCTTGTGGTAAGGGGTGAATATTCTAACCTACACACACCCGCCAGCCTGGCTAATAAAACATTCATAGGAGGACAGGAATTTCCCTCTGTCTGTGTAACTGGCTTCCCGACGGGACCCCCTACTGCCCTCTATTCTAGGTGCGAAACAATGACCCAGTGTTTCATCACAACTATAGATATCAGAAATACATCTCAGTCAACCAAACACACCCATCCATACCACTAATAATTACTTAACATACACTGGTGATTTGTTTGAAGTTGCAAATGAAAAAATATAGCTGCAAGCAGCAAATAACGGGGTTCTAGCGCTTTAAGCACATGCGTAAAAAGATATGTTTTATTTAGCAAGTGTGTAGCCACTTTGATAACTGATGGAAAAGACCATTTACAGCCAATACAGGCAATTTACCATAGGAAATATATGGTTTTAAAAGCTATTTAAGAGTTATCGAGGTTGAGCCAAAAACCTTGGACTAGTTCGCCAAAGTTGGTTTTTGAAATAATCTCCAATATTTAACGAACGGTTTGATGGACAGCGGCGGTCCTAGAGGCAAAGTTGGTCAGAACGAGGAGTTCTACCATGTGGTACGAATGTGATGGGCATGTACGAAAAATCACGTAATATACAATCCTTTATGCATGTGAAAAACGTGGAGGCTGATTTCTTTCGAATTTCTCACAGACCTCTAGGGCTGTGAGTCAAACAGGCCCAATGAGTTGCGTTCCGATCGGCCTCCATTAACCTGGTCTAATAGCTGCTCAAATTTCACTGGCCGCAACCAGCTGCATTTTTTTCGAGATTCATGAAATGTCCTCAAAGTCAGTCTTGGCACCTTGGACGAAGACACCGCACGCCAATTTTCAAGTCAATCAGACTTCAGGTTGCGTAGTTATAGACAAGTTTTTTCCATGTTATAGCGCCACCAAGTGGCCAGTTGCCATATTCTTTTTTAGAATGAGCTAGAATGAGAGTTTGGTGAAAATTCCATTCATGAGTTATAGCCATTTTAGTAAAAGTGGCCCCGCCCACTTTGAACGTTTTGGCAGCCCTTAAGGTGATGATACACCGGGCAACTTTTTGAGCAATGTTGCTTGGGCACTTTCCCACTGAGAATGAGCAACAAATTTGGATCTGGATACTTTAGATAATTTTTTGAGATCCTCCAATCAGAATGCTAGCAGCCGATCACGTGAGCGGCTTGGAGATTTCAGAAAAAATTCAAACAAGATGGCGGCCTCTCAGTGGCAGTGGAGCGAAGAAAAGGAGAATGAACTTATATCTTTTTACGCTGGCAAGTTGTCATGTGTCAACCCAAAACAGGGAATTTACCTCATTTAATGCTTAAAATACCAACAGGTGTCCAATTTAATGTGCATTGACTGTAATTTAGCCATCAAAATGTTTTCAGTTAAATACTAAAAAGACGAGTTGTGTTTAATGTCCGTAGTGGCGTAGGCTGTAGGGCGTATGGCACGTGAATGTAGCTTGACGCGATCGACGTGGGCCAACTGTCTGTTGCCCTAATTAGTTGCCATGTGTCTCATCAGGTTGCCCATTGACGGCAACATTGCTCAAAAAGTTGCCACATGTATCACCACCTTTAAAAGGCCGTAAATCGAAATAAAAAAAATTGTGAAGTATTGACAATCAGACTCCAGAGAATCTTGCTGCACTCGTTTGGTTCTGATCGGGCCAAAAACCTAGGACTAGTTCGCAAATGTAGGTTTTTCAAAAAATCCAAAAAACCCCGGGAAAAAAATGGGCCAAGCCAAAAATTGCTAAATATTTAGTGGTCTTTTAATGGTCTTAACCATTTTAATCACTTCCTGTGTAAACCAAATGGCTTTAAAAACATACTAAACTTTTTTTTTTTATCTAAAAAATGCAGAAAGTTTTCTGTGATGGGTAGGTTTAGGGGTTGGGTTAATGTGAGAGGAGAGAATATATAGTTTGTACAGTATAAAAAACATGACACCTATGGAGAGTCCCCGTAAACCACATATACCAACATGCGTGTGTGAGAGATCATGTTCATGTTCCACATTGCACTTGTGCTCTAGTACCAGGCCATCATGTATGTGTGGACATTTTCAAAATAATGCAGGAATTATTGATTTTATTGGCCAATTCTTTTTCCTTCAGAACAACCGAATCAAGCCCAGGTTTGTATATAGATAATGTAGAAAAAGTCATAAAATTCTGTGCAACTGAGCTGAAGGGAACCATGTTTTTAAACTAAGGAAAAGTCCCTTGGTGTCAAGACCACATGAAGGGTTAATATTAGTTATTTCAATAATTTTATCATGGATAGCACATTTCCACATTATCACAATCGTGCAAACACTGTATAATACCGCAGTTTCTCAAAAATTCATAAGGTAAAAGCCACACAAAGGCATTATATTTAGGTTCTGACACATGCAGCTACTTGTTTGAAAAACCGCATGTAATGCAACTTCCTTGAAGTAATGTTATACTGACAACAGTGACTAGGTGGTGCGGCGTAGTAAATCTCTATGAAAACCTCAGCCTCACATCCAACACTGCGGTGACCTTTACCTCATTAGACGCCTGCAATCATACTGGGCTAAACACTTACAGAAATTATTTTGTTGCACAGGCTGCCAAAACTCATTTAATTATTTGGGTTTTACAATGCCAGAGAATAGCCTGTATGCTTGACATTTCTTGCAAACAAAGAAACATTTGTTCCGAGTACTGGTAACTCATAAAACTCTATTGCAAAGGAAAACGCTGAAAAAATATCCTCTTTTTTTATTGAAATCATGTGACGGTTATGAATTTAAAATGGCAAAGAGTGGTTGTAATTAGGCTGATTTGATTACAAGCTTGCCCATCAACTTTTCTGATGGGATTTCACTTTAAGGAGCTGTTTTATGTCATGGATATCAGCCTGAGACACATCATAAAAACTGACACGGTTATTTACTGCCAGTAATTGTTGCGGAGCTATTGAAAAACTCTCGCGTCTCGCCAGATGTGTGCAGACTGGCTGACCACTTCTGAACCATTTCTAAAACTCAAAATACAGACCACTGTATAACACAACTCCCTCCATCAATCACCTAGGTGAAGTCATTCATTTACAGCAGAATTCTTTCTCACAATACACAGTCTAGAGCTTTGAAGAATCTCATTTTTCGATGAGTTTTTAGAATGATTGATTTTTGTTTCGGTGATGAAACTGTAGATTCATTCGTATGGGATCTGCAGATGTCAACATTCTGCCGCAGTAAATCATTTGGATAAAGACGGAGACAGATGTGAGACAGCCGAGGGGGGAAAAATGCCAATGTCCTGATTCCAAATGGATCGTGATCACTGGAAAAGTGAACTGTGCCTCTATCATTTTGTGTCAAAGCACAAAAAAATCAAAACCTGAGAAACAAAAGAGTTTTGGAGTCCCATCTTTAAAGAAAAGCTGATTGAATGCAGGTCTATGGAATGCATGACTGTATGAGAGGAAATATTGGTAGTTTTGAAAAATAAACACAGATTATTCAAAAATAAAAAACAGATTCACACTCTCCCAGTTTGATCCTGTTTAAAAGACAGCAATTTAGCTAAACCCTACTAAAAAAAAAAAAAAAAAAAAAAAACGTGTTCTGGTTCAGACTGGTCAGAATAGTCTGCTTTGCTGGTTTTACATGGGGTTTGTGGACTTGTCAAGCCAAATTGGGAGATCAGCTGGTGTCAGAACATTGGGTCTCATTCACTAATTATTTCATATTTGTACGCACTGCATCCAAAATTGCATACTGTAGGGCTGGTATAGTATAATCGCAATTCAATTCGATTCACTGAATTCAATGATTCAATTTTCACTGCCCCAAAAAAATATAATAAATGAATAAAATAGTTAGTGTTTTTGTTGTTTTTGACCCATGTATCTCTGCAGTGTAATAAATAAGGTTATGATACCAAAATTTTGGATACCAGTGCAATTTCTTGATTCCAATTTCGATACCATAGCTAAAACTACTAGATTATTAAAGACAAGACTAAAGACTTTTTTCTTCTGTCGAAAAAAAGAAATGAAGGTTTTTGAGGGAAAACATTCCAGGATTTTTCTCCATATAGTGGACTTCACTGGGGTCAGTTTCAGCTTCAAAGAGCTCTACATGATCCCAGACGAGGAATAAGGGTCTTATCTTGAGAAACCATCGGCCATTTTCTAAAAAAAATTAAAATGATAAAATCCTGGAATGTTTTCCTCAAAAACCTTTTCTTTTTCGACTGAAGAAAGAAAGACATGAACATCTTGGATGACATGGGGGTGAGTAAATTATCAGGAAATTTTAATTCTGAAGTGAACTAATCCTTTAAAAACAGACTTTAAAAGCAGCACAGATCCAATTTAATGATACACATGCGTTGTCTTTCTCTACGGTTTACGTTCACTTAAGTCATAAACTGACAAATTCACACAATAATGCCTGCATTGGCGAGTATCCTAGTAAACATAGCCGGTTAAAGGCAAAGAGAGAATCGATATTGAATCAACCACGTTTTTAAAAAAACGATTAATCGAAAAATAGATTTTTTTTTGCCCAGCCTTACTATATAGTAGGTATTACATTTGGTTTGAAACTTACTTTGGGACTGTTAAAAAAGTATGTTCTATGTAGCATAATTGTGTGTAGTTTGTATGCACGAAATTCGAATGTACTACATCCGCCATGTTGTCCTTGTCATGTGACAACATTCACAGATCCTCTCCCTTAGCCTCATGGGATAATAAGGTGAACATGATTTCACCAAGTACAACATGTTCCTGGATCACCATCTTTGTCGAATAAAGGGTGTACATGGTCTGCAACAATGCTTAGGTAGGTGGTACGTGTCAAAGAACATCCACATGGATGGCAGGACCCAAGGTTTCCCAGCAGAACATTGCCTAAAGCATCACACTGCCTCCGCCGGCTTGCCTTCTTCCCATAGTGCATCCTGGTGCCATGTGTTCCCCAGGTAAGCGACGCAAACGCACCCGGCCATCCATGTGATGTAAAAGAAAACGTGATTCATCAGACCAGGTCACCTTCGTGGTCCAGTTCTGATGCTCACGTGTCCACTGTTGGCTCTTTCGGCGGTGGACAGGGGTCAGCAAACTGGTCTGTGTCTATGCAGCTCCAAACTGTGATGCACTGTGTATTCTGACACCTTTCTATCAGAACCAGCATCAACTTCTTGAGCAATTTGAGCTACAGTAGCTCGTCTGTTGGATCGGACCACACGGGCCAGCCTTCGCCTTGGCCGCCCATGACCCTGTCGTCGGTTCACCGCTGTTCCTTCCTTGGAGCACTTTTGATAGATACTGACCGCTGCAGACCGGGAACACCCCACAAGAACTGCAGTTTTGGAGATGCTCTGACCCAGTCGCCTAGCCGTCACAATTCGGCCCTTGTCGAACTCTCTCAAATCCATTTTTCCTGCTTCTAACACATCAACTTTGAGGACAAAATGTTCACTTGCTGCCTAATATATCCCACCCACTAACTCATCTTCAGTTTAAGTACTTAGCTCAAGGATATAATTGTGATAATTCTTTAATCAGCCGTTATTTAGAGGTTCTTTTCAGCTACCCAAATATATCCTCAACCGTACCAGCTGATGAAAGCATGCTAACCCCATTCTCAGCTGTTAACTTTGGGCTCAGATTCCTCATCTGGTTCAGATATCTCCCTTTGATAAACTGGGCAAGTCTCCACTGCACCAAAAGCTGCCCATGTGGTGTAAGTCTTGGAACAACACCGTATTTATGACTGCCTGTGGTCAGGATTTTGTAATTCATTATTTCATTTTATTGCTATTATTTTTGTAACGGTGTTCTTGAGTTTCACAGTATTGTCTACCCTTCTTTGGCAGCAGGACTCGTGTAATCTTTAGCTGTTCCTCCAGGTTCAGAAGGGACCATCGGATGTTATGATGTCTGGACAAAGGTGTAGCTGTACTTCAATGTTAGCTTTGAAACACGATCTAATAATACCTACCTCTCGAGATGCCGTGACGTACGTCTTTTTGGTTTCCCCTCATATCTACAAGGTCATATTGAGCGTAAGTATAGAATTTTGGGCCACAAGATAGCTATGTGAAAGAAATATCCTTCAACCACAAGCTTCCTCTGACCCAACGTTTGCCAAGTCGCAAATTAACATTGATTTAGTAACAACAGAAGCCTTTTGTTTAAATACCTCCCTTGAAACGAAAAAAATCACAGTGCTCAGGTTTCCATCTTGTTATTTTTCTGCACATAAAAATTTCATGATGAAATAAAGCAGTCTGTGCTTAGGGTGGGAAGATGGACGACTTACTGGACCTGTGCACTTGACTGATGGCCGTTGCACAAACATTGTCATCGCTCTGATGAAGTTTAAACAATCACTTATCTACACTTCATAGTTTTGCACACATAACCGAATGCACCCCATATAGGCATTCAAGGAGAACACGAGACGCGAAGGAAGGGAAACGTCCTCCACGCAGAAATGTTTGAACATTAGATGTTTATCGAGAAGGAAAAGAAAAGTAAAAAACATCCACATATGGAAATGAAGAACTGGAATGTTATCCATCCCCAGACAAATAAATTACTGACTCAGTCTTTGGGAAGCCGACACTGATGTCTGGGGAATCTCGAAAAGTAACGATAATCAAATATATCAACTGCTGCCTTTCTATTCATCCTGCTGCGGGCTGTATTTCACAGAGCCGCTGAATGGGAATAGCAACAGGCTACATCATTTCTGCCCAAACGTCTGATCAGCTTCACATCTGCTGGCTGGAGCTTTGCTTTTGATGGCCTGCGATTCAAATACTTCATTGAGGAAAGTGAGAAAGAGCAGGTGGAGAAAGAGAGAATGAGGGAGAGGAGCAGTGCTGAACGTCTAGATGATAGACGGAAAAATAAATGTCTATCTATCTATCTATCTATCTATCCGTCCATCTATTTGTCTGTCCATCCATCTATCTATCCATCTGTCCATCTATCCATCCATCCTTCCATTCATTCATCCATCTATCCATCTGTCCGTCCATCTATCTGTCTATCCGTCCATTCGTTCATCCATCCGTCTGTATATCCATCTGTCCATCCATCAATCTGTCCATCCGTTCATCCACCCATCCGTCTATCTATCTATCTATTTGTCTGTCCATCTATCTGTCTGTCCATTTGTCCGTCCATCTATCTGTCGGTCCATCATCTGTCCATCTATCCATCTATCCTTCCGTTCATTCATCCATCTATCCATCTGTCCGTCCATCCATCTCTCCATCCATCTGTTTGTTCATCCATCCGTCTGTCTATCCATCTATCATCTGTCCATCCATCAATCTGTCCATCCGTTCATCCACCCGTCCGTCTATTATTCTATCGTCCATCTATCTATTTGTCTGTCCATCCGTCTATCTATCCATCCATCTATCCTTCCATTCATTCATCCATCTATCCATCTGACCGTCCATCTATCTGTCCATCCGTCCATTCGTTCATCCATCCGTCTGTATATCCATCTGTCCATCCATCAATCTGTCCATCCGTTCATCCACCCATCCGTCTATCTATCTATCCATCTGTCCATCTATCCATCCATCCTTCCATTCATTCATCCATCTATCCATCTGTCCGTCCATCTATCTGTCTATCCGTCTATTCGTTCATCCTTCCGTCCATCTATCCATCTGTCCGTCCATCCGTTCGTTCACATCCATTCATCTGTCTATCCATCTATCCATCTGTCCGTCCATCCATCTCTCCATCCGTTTGTTCATCCATCCATCTGTCTATCCATCTATCATCTGTCCATCCATCAATCTGTCCATCCGTTCATCCACCCGTCCGTCTATTATTCTATCGTCCATCTATCTATTTGTCTGTCCATCCGTCTATCTATCCATCTGTCCATCCATTTGTCCATCCATCTGTCTGTCCATCATCTATCCATCTATCCATCCTTCCGTCCATCTATCCATCTGTCCATCCATCCGTTCGTTCATCCATTTGTCTGTCTATCCATCTATCCATCTGTCCGTCCATCCATCTCTCCATCCATCCGTTTGTTCATCCATCCGTCTGTCTATCCATCTATCATCTGTCCATCCATCAATCTGTCCATCCGTTCATCCACCCGTCTGTCTATTATTCTATCGTCCATCTATCTATTTGTCTGTCCATCCGTCTATCTATCCATCTATCTGTCCATCCATTTGTCCGTCCATCTGTCTGTCCATCATCTATCCATCTATCCATCCATCCATCCGTCCATCCATCTATCCATCTGTCCGTCCATCCGTTCGTTCATCCATTTGTCTGTCTATCCATCTATCCATCTGTCCGTCCGTCCGTTCGTTCATCCATTCGTCTGTCTATCCATCTATCCATCTGTTCATCCATCCATCTGTCCATCCGTTCATCCACCCATCCAGCTATCTAACCATCCATCTATCGTCCGTTCATCCATCCATCCATGTCTGTCTGTCTGTCTGTCCATCCGTCCATCCATTTATCCATCCATCTATCTATCCATCTGTCCAGATGGATCTATCTATCTATCTAATTTTTTCCTATCTATCTATCTATCTATCTATCTATCTATCTATCTATCTATCTATCTAATTTTTTCTATCTATCTATCTAATTTTTTCTATCTATCTATCTATCTTCTTAGTTTTTAGGCACAACATTTTAAACATTTTTTTAAAAGTACCATTATTTAGATATAAAACCTTTTTAATAGAAAAAAACCCTTTAAATGTCGGTGTGGAGGTGAAGCGGAGTTGTCCATAGATTGTGGATGAATGTACTGACGATCAGATTAATTGATAAATCAGTTGTGAAAATCCCTGTCTGATTTTCTATGGTTTCTCTTTAATTAAGAGATCTGCTACCGAGAAAATTGATTGTATCTGGAGTTTAAACCTTGAATGGATTCTTGACACAAGGGAACAGGAACATGCAGTATAACCACACTGAATCGGAGGCACCTTTCAGCTTAATGACAAACGCAGCAGTCGCCACTGCGCACTCATATTTTTCAATGATTCGATGCTGAGAGTTCATCCAAGGGTCTCACAATAATTCCTGGAAATCAGCAAAGGCCCGCAGAAATATCACATACTGTAGGATAATAATGAAATGATTCAGGTAAAACAAGACATTGTGGTAATTGTTGAGCCCTGAGGAGAAAAGAGTTCTGTATCTCATACCTGGAGTGCTAAGATGGTTTTCTTTATTAATGTTTTACAATGAGTCACCAAAGAAAACTTCAGCAAAAGTCCCATAATTATATCTTATTTTAAATTAAATTACTCACTAGACTTTGAAAATTCAGTGCACAGCAACTTCTGAGGTCAAAAACTTTTAGTGTTATATAAAAATGAAAAATGTGTACATGGGTCAATGACGTGACGGGTCATTTTTTTGTCCAAAGGCCTTAATAATAATAAAAACAAAAATATGACATCTAAGGTAGTACAACTAGATCTCTTTTATTGAATCCAAAAGGTTTTAATTATATTTTGCTACATATAAAGGTATTTTAATGATTCTTAAGTGTCTAAAGGTCATTCGGTTTAACCGTCCAAAGGCCAATACAGCCATTTCATTTGTGATTAAAATATCTTAAAATGTAATAAATGTATATATTTTATATTCTGGCATGATTTTATAACATCATAAATATACATAGTGCAAAATGGTATTAAAATTATGTGTAGAAGTCGTTGCGAAAGAGAAAGAATGTCCGGAAAAAATTATTTCATTGATGTCATCTGGAGTAACCAATATAAAGGGACCATTTTGGATCAAGTCATGCGGTCAATATCATGTGACAGGATGTGACATCATTCAGACGCCTGCAAAGGACCACACGGTCATGAAGCAAAGTAACTAACTCTCTTTTAATTATTTGAAAAATTCATGTTTTCACTTGTTCATACGCATGTCATCGGTACAACCGCTATAATACATGGGAAATGTTGTAATATTTAAAAAATTTGTATGAAATATAAAATGTTTGATTGTCCTTTTGTTAGCTAGCTAGATATCAGCCCGTTAGCATTGTTTGAAAATAGTTATTCGGTATAACCAAAAGACTTTTTTGGTGACGCACTTTGTCCATCTTGTAAAAAATGACAAAAGCAGAGTTAATTGATTATAAAAACCACAATCTCATTGTTAACACTTAAAAAAACTTCAAAAATAATATCCCCATTATGTTTTTTTAAACAAAACGTGAAAAATATTTATTTTCTGTTGTGAATTGCCAAACCACATTATGAGAGATAAG
Source organism: Elopichthys bambusa (assembly GCA_037101425.1). NCBI lineage: Eukaryota > Metazoa > Chordata > Actinopteri > Cypriniformes > Xenocyprididae > Elopichthys > Elopichthys bambusa. The sequence continues at coordinate 29,261,542 of CM074449.1, forward strand.
GCGAATAAAACTAATCATAAGTTTGTTTAGAATAACATGCAACAAATCAATCACAATAACACCATAATTGAGTAATATATATATAAATGTATCTTCTAAAAAGCCTAACCTAATACATTTATAGTACTTTCTGCTTTTGGTTCTAGTTTTACATGACCACCTCTTGTCTTAGTAGTTAATTTGTGTCTTGAAAGGTACTCTATGTAACTTTTGGCTGGTTAAAAAAAAAAAAAAAGACTGCATTTTGCGGAAGAACATTGTTTAGGTCGTGCTTCGGCTCTGCATGACTGTGCGGATGAATATGGTTATCATACTCATAAAACATTTACTACTAGGCTTAAGAGATATAACCAGTTTAGATGGAACAGATTTCAAGCGTACTATCTAAAGACTTTACTATAACTATGCATTCATTAATAGACATGGTACTTCCTTTATAAGAGCTCTGTCGCGTTCTCTTTTAGCCAGCAGAATCTCCTCTGATCCGCGTTTTTTAAACGTGTGATTTCCCCGAAGGTTTGAGACTTTGCGTGCTCCATGTCAATCTTTTTCACTCGTCGCGACAACGAACCTACGCCACTCCCACACACGAGTCTTTTCTCTATTTACGGATATGACGATACACGCACTGGCAAGCGACATACGCTATGTACGCAATTTCCCGCGAAAACCATCCCGACTCGTTTAAAATATATAATAAGGCTTACCAAAGTAAATCAGGCTAGCCTAAGACAAATTATATATATATACACACACACCACCTGTAAGAACTGTTTCATGCAAATGAAAAACGATCAAAAAGGTTTTGCTAAAATGCATAAAATAATAGAACAAAAAAAAAGCAGAAGAAAGATATCAATATACCAAAAAAAAAGTGTTTTTTACACTTTCAAAATGGTGGATAGTGTATACAATATACATTTTTTTTTTTTTTTGCATTTCCTATCCTCACCTGTAAGAATTATTTCATGAAAAAAAAAAAAAAATCAAATATACACAAAAAAGCAGCATCTTTTTTACATTACCAAAACAGTTTCATCTGACCTGTGAAGTTATACTGCTGACGCACCATACAACTACACTAACAAAAACATGCTGGGAACAAAAAAATGGAAAATCATTTCACAGTTTTGCGAAATCCAGCCCAGGCTGTGAGTGAAGGTGATTTATGGAGAATGAAACAAGCAGATATAGTGAGGTGCAGAGAACAGTGCCAATGGTCAGGCCATTGGCTGCATTAATGTGGAGTGTAATGGTCTTGCTGAGGGAGTGATGATGGGAAAATGGCCTTCCTGTTCAGGAGCCCTTGAAGTGATTGATAACGGTGAGGAGAGAAAACAACGGCCTATGACCAGCCGCACTCTCCTTAGTCGATGTATGGATAAACAAACGAGGAGGGAGTAACGTCTTGGCCTCTCTTTTCACTAGCCGTCCCACAAGATGTGGGAACAGCTGTTATATTACCACATCCACAGACTACAAATTTCTAATGGTGATAAGTGATAATGAGCATTCACAGAACTTTATGTTGACTTTCAGCAGAAAACATATCAGAACTATCTGTTATTTAACAGACTTAGCCAAAAAAGGGTTTGCACTCAAGTACATTTCACTTTTTCCTCTCAAAAAGCTACATTTTATCATACACTCTGGTTCCATAAAGAACCTTTACCATCCATGAAACCTTTCCGTTCCTCAAAAGATTCTTTATAGTGGCAAAAAGTTTTTAAAATATTCTTTTAAAATATTTTTTCACTAAAAAAGGTTCTTTGGGGAACATTGCTGTGTCATTCCCATACGTTGTTTACATCCAGCACTTCCAGGTTCTACGTCAGAATGACTCATTATTGGCCGGCTCCTGCGTCAGCATCACACGTGTGTGTCGTGCTGATCACGTGATCAGCTTTAGCCAATACTAAGCCGGCATTCGGACATAAACACGGAAGCCTTCACTGCGTCACCTGCGTAAGATAATGACAGAGAAGAGATTGTTGAATAAAGTTGTTATTTTTGTTTTTGCGCACAAAAAGTATTCTCGTCTCTTCATAACATTAAGCTTGAACCACTGCAGTCACATGACTGTTTTAATGATGTCTTTAGTACCTTTCTGGACCTTGAAAGTGTTGATGTTGCTGTCTATGGACGAGTCATAAACCTCTCAGATTTCATCAAAAATATCTTATTTGTGTTCTGAAGATGAACGAAGGTCTTATGGGTGTGGAACGACATGAGGGAGAGTGATTTCATTTTTGGGTGAACTATAATCATATTGAAAAGCCTTCATGTAAACACCTTAATCGATCCAAATGAAATATTGATCAGATTGGAAGGGGTGGTTTATTCCTTTTCTAATCCGATCGAGAGGACATGATCGGATTGAAAACCGAAACGGGAAAAGACTGCGCATGTGCAATGATGTTGAAATAGCGTAATGACGTATGACCAAAGACTATAGATATAGAAAGTTGGTTCACTCCTATTAGTTATGAATGGGAGAAACTGCAACGAGCATAACGGTTCATAGCTACTCGTCGTCTCCTAATCAAGACCCGAAATAGATATATATTAAGTCTGCTCCTTAAAACAAGGAAAAGAAGCAATGTAGGAGAATAGTACGTGCAAACAGCGGGAAACTCTGTATATATTCGTTCAGTGTGCGCATGTCAAAAACTCAATTCCAATTTGAAGCTTGCGAAATATAAACGCGCACATCAACCCGATCACTTTATTTAGCATTCGGATTCATCAATCAGAATAAATTAATTCCGACTGAAACAAAAGTTGTGCATATGTAAGACTCTTACCTTTTTTATTAAAACACAGAGGAACCCTTGTTAAAAAATGGTCTGGCACATTTTACATTCTCTACATTAAAAAAAAATATACATGCATGAATTTAATTTGCACAAGGTTTGATTTATTTGTCTGTTCATATTTTTGTGCCTAGCACTTCAACTCTTATCTAAAGGGATTAGTGTTCATATCACGTTAAAAATACCTTTTGCAAAGTTAAACTGCCGTCTGTAGCATATAGATCATGTCGAACTTCATAACTTCAAACCATGATCCAACATGTCCTTTGACACCGTAAACCTGCTATTCATCGTACTGATGGTGAATAAACTGTGATACTGACAGGAAAATTGCAATAAATTATGACCTTTGCTGCTTTGGTGGAAAGCATTGCTTGGAAATGTGATTTGAGAAGTGTATGGGTTTGGAGATGATTTCTGAAGATAAATGCTGGATAATTGTGGTGGATTTTTGTAGACAGAACGTGCCTCTGGTTGATGGGCTGTCACTCAGAAAAGTTCCTGGTTGTCCCTCCTTGTGGTCGACGTTCCAGTGGTCTGGTGTAGCACTGCGCTCATTAGGATATTCCTAATGATTGATGATCGGTTTCATTTCTCCAGAAGTCTAAGTTACGACGCTGAAAGTTCAATGCAAAGGGAAATATTTTCTTTCTTGACATCAGAAACCCCAAAATTTACATAAACCCCGCCCCCGAGAACACGTAACAAAGGGGGTGAGGCCATGTTGGGCTGCTTTAGAGAAGAGGAAGAGTTGTTGTAGTAGAGTGTTGCTGTCATGCCGTCATTTTATGCCGGACTGCTTCACAAACGAGGGTCAATTCAACTCAAAAGATTAACATGACGGCACATGCTAGTGGATGAGTTGAATCAAGAAGTTGTAACTTCTTCCTGAGTCTCTCCATCAGTGTCGACTCCGGTTTGAACACCGTTACTGACAATCCTCATTTTGGCTGCGTGAGATTCTCCAGTTTTGTTGTTGTTGAGCAACCGAAACGCGAGCTGTTAAAGCTCCGCCTTCTTCTGGAAAGTGGGCTGGGAGCAGCAGCTCATTTGCATTTAAAAGGACACACACAAAAACTGCGTGTCACACCCACATAGGGGCAAATTTGACATAATAAATGTGGGGTATTTTGAGCTGAAACTTCATAGACACATTCTACATTTTGAAATCTCTCATTGATTTAATGTTTGATTCCAAAAATGTCAGTGATGTTTTTGCATTTGCATATATGCATTTTTTCTTACATCTATTTGCATATAATTTGTGTGGATTCTCTGAACTGCCGCCATCCAGAAAACAAGTGTTTTGGCAACGGTAGAGTTTCAGCAAGCTCTGAATTACAGATGACTTTTATTTAATTGCAAACGCTGGTATTTCCTTCAGGAAATGCAAATATAGTTGATTTAGCTCTGTTTTTTTGCAGGAGCGGTCTCTATAAGCCAGATATTTCTGAGAGACTGGAGCTGTCAAAAAGCAAGTCACTGATGAATCTTGGCACAGATGAGGCGATTGAAAGAGGTTTTCATGGCCCACGGACATCCATGACCGAATCAGTCAAAATGGTTATTTAGCTGGAGCCAGAAATCTGAAAAAAGTAGGAGGTTGGTGAGGGTCCAAAAACAACATCGCTTACACTGTCTTTTAGTTTAGAAGAGCACTCAATGCAAAAAGCTTGAGAATAAGAGTGAGCTTTCGGTCTGGAGAGGCTGCAAAGGGTTTGTCAAGGTTTGTTAAAGGGCACCAGACGTATTTGTCATTTTCAGACCAAAACACTGGAAAGATTGATTGGTTTACCTTCTTTTAGCAGCCATTTATAAATCTGAAACTCTACTGTAAATCCCCAGACCTGGACGTTTTTGATTCTGGGAGTTTTTGTTTTTTTTCCATTGTACATAATTTAAACAACCATGAAAAGTTAATGAATGGCATATTATTATATATTCCACAATATTATTTAACCTTTCAGTTGAGTATACAAACATTTTTTTTTTGCCCCTTTGAGATGGATTATTATAGCTGTACAATGTTTAGAATCTTATAATTATAAAGACATTTTTGATTATTTGCTCTGTTCAGGTGAATTAAGGGTCAAAGTCTACCAAACTCTGCATCTAAAGTCAGCCTGGTTTATCTTGAGTGAAGGCGTGCAGACAGAAATGGATGTGGGGTTGTAAGATGTTGCATATAATCACAAACCTTTTAGCTTCATCATTCATTATGGGGCAAAAGTTGAGAACAAACTGAGGTCATGTAAAGCCCAGTGTGAAAAGAAATCCCTAACTGTGCTGAACAGTGCAGCTGGAAGTATTTTAATGGCTTGTCACCGCCTCTTTCACTGGGCTATACTAGCACTGTGAGCAACCAAACTGTTCAAATCTAAAGGAGCAGACTGAAAAGCTTTTCCCAAGAGGTTACAATTACATTCCTGAATGAGGGATATCCCACGTTATCTGTCCTCCGCACAAAATCAAAAAAATGCAGTGCATTTTACAAGCATTTATCATGTACTTTACTAACTTTATGACTGCTTAACCCTTGTGCGTCAATTAAAAAAAAGTTACACATAGGTCCATAGTGGACAAAAATGTCAGTGTCAAAAAATTTGAAGCTTGGGAGCACAGACTTTGGTCTCATTTTAAAGAAGACCCTTGGCAGAATCTTGCTGAAGTAAAGAAAAAAAATAAATAAATAAAAAGTGAAACAAAACAAAAAAGTTATACAACCCGAATTCCAGAAATGTTGGGACGTTTTTTTTTTAAAAATTTGAATAAAATGAAAACTAAAAGACTTTACACTTTTTTGCACAAAATTAGCTAATTTCAAATTTGATGCCTGCTACAGGTTTCAAAATAGTTGGGTCGGGGGCATGTTTACCATGGTGTAGCATCTCCTCTTCTTTTCAAAACAGTGTGAAGACGTCTGGGCATCGAGGTTATGAGTTTCTGGAGTTTTGGTGTTGGAATTTGGTCCCATTCTTGCCTGATATAGGCTTCCAGCTGCTGAAGTTTTCCACTTTGAAACAGTCGATTTTAAATGAGCCTTGGCCCACAGGACACGACAACGCTTCTGGACTATGTTCACATATGGCTTCCTTTCTTTTTGCATGATAGAGCTTTAGTTGGCATCTGCAGATGGCACGGCGGATTGTGTTTACCGAGAGTGGTTTCTGGAAGTATTCCTGGGCCCATTTAGTAATGTTATTGACACAATCATGCCGATGAGTGCTGCAGTGTCGTCTGAGGGCCCGAAGACCACATGCATCCAATAAAGGTCTTCGGCCTTGTCCCTTACGCACAGAGATTTCTCCAGTTTCTCTGAATCTTTTGATGATGTTATGCACTGTAGATGATGAGATTTGCAAAGCCTTTGCAATTTGACGTTGAGGAACATTGTTTTCCACAATCTTTTTATGCACTCTTTCACAGATTGGAGAGCCTCTGCCCATCTTTACTTCTGAGAGACTCTGCCTCTCTAAAAGTAGGAACACACCAAGCCGACGGTTGGCCGTCGGGCAGTTTTTGTTCGTCGGCCAGCTAAGCTTTCTCAGTGTGTCCCGCACCGTCGGTCCTCGTAGACTTTTTTTCGGCCGATTCGACATGTTGAAAGCATTTCATCTTACGCAGGCGCAAAACGGACTTGCTACTTGACCATCGCCTGTCGATGGTCGTTTTGGTGTGTCAGGCCAACTTTGGACACAGACGCTGCCAACGTGAGCCAAGTCTGCTTTCGTCGCCATCAGTTTGTCGGCGAAAAGTTTGTCACTTTTACGGCTAATCATTTTACTGACCTGATATCAATTAACTTAATTAGTTGCTAGATAATCTCCCAGCTGAATCTTTTCAAAATTTCTTGCTTTTTCAGTCATTTGTTGCCCTCGTCCCAACTTTTTTGAGACCTGTAGCAGGCATCAAATTTGAAATGAGCTCATTTAGTGGATAAAAGTGTAAACTTTCTCTGTTTAAGCATTTGATATGTTATCTATAAAATATTTGCTCATGTGATTTGAAAGTCTTTTAGTTTTCATTTTATTCAAATTTAAAAAACGTCCCAACATTTCCGGAATTCGGGTTGTAGAGGTGCATGTGTATGAAAATAATTATTTTATATAAAATATATTTTTTATGAAACATGTTGAACTCTAAAACTGCTAGAAAACAAGTTGTGTTCCAAAGTTGAGGTTGATATCTCAAAAATTCTGTAGATAATCACCTTTTGCACCTTTAACATCTCATTGAACTTTCTTTTACATGACTTTATGTACTTAACAGTAAAAAAAAAAAAAAAAAAGTTTGTCATCATGTTTCTTATGCTGTAAACACTTGTGAAATATAGTGCATTCCAGTCAAAAGTTATGACTATTTTCAGCATTTCTGAATAAAAGCAATCAAAACTTTGAAATACTGTAGAAGAATGGGAATTATAATGACAAAGGAAAGACAAAACAATAATACCCCTGTCTAATTCTCTGTTGCCTACGCGTTTTAAAATTTAAAAATATAGCTACAATTTGTATTTGTCTTAAACTTATATCAAGCAAGCATTACAATGTTTTTAAATCCTACAGAGTGCAACATGAGCGGTGACAAACACATCCACGCGTGCAGCGCGAGCTGTAGAGATGTGCGTTCATCGTTTCAGGATGATGCTTCTCGTTGGCTGCACGCCGGGCACGTCATCATCATCATCTGTCATCATCGCTTCAGCTGCAGTAAGAAACAAGTGTATGAGCGCGAGACATCATCCTCCACTCTATCAGTCCTTCTCACGCGGAGCTTCCCAGCAGTCTTGCACTTTCATCTAGTCTGTTCAATATTAAAGGGTTGGCGAAGGATCGACTGTGAACATGGCATCAATCTGTGCGGTGGCACACATTTTTCTCTGTCTTAACGTTGTCAAAGTTTACTCGTCAAAGCTTAACGAAGATATTCCTGCAACAGAACCGTCATTCCACAATCCTGCTCGAGACATGATGACTGTTAATATGTACAGGGTTTATGATAAATACAGCAAGAAACATCATCATCATCAACAACAACAGAACGTCAACACAATCCGGAGCTTCAGAGGAGTCCCAGGTGAGCGAAACTAACTAACTATATAAAACACAGAAATGCTTCCAGAACGTTATCTATATTTATTAAACTACACTATACAGTATAAAATACAAGGCATTACATATTAATAATTCATCAAATCTAATATAATTATGTTTTATGCTTCCATTATGTGTTGGAAAAACCCTTGAGGAAATAAAAGGGGAAAAAAATGACCTACATTACATAAAATTAATTAAATTAATTACACCCACAAAATGTTGGGTTAAATGTTTGTCCAACCTGTTGGGCAGTTTTATTTAACTCAACTATTGTTTAAAAATGACTGTACTGCTTACTTAAAATGAACCCAAAATAGTTTGGAATTAAATCAACATTTATTAAAATGTCTTATAAATGAACAATTAGTAACAAGTTTAATAAATAAGAGTTAAATAATAAACATTTATTAAATTGCTCATTAGTAAACGTTCAGCTTTTGATTATTATTGTTGCCTCTAGTAATTATGTGTCTGATTTTTAATTTCCAACATATGTTGGGTTCATTTTAATCCAGCCATTTTTAAACAATAGTTGGGTTAAATAAAACTGTTGGGCAAACATTTAACCCAACCGCTGGGTTTGTCCATTTTCAACCCAACTTGGGTTGTTTTGTTTTTTTAAATTGTAGGCTATATATGTTAAGCATAGGTGAACATGCACAGAAAGCATTATTTCAGTTTTCAGAGCTGCTAATTTTCCACTGGAGGTGCACTATTAAAACACGGAGAGGCTATTAGTGGAAACAGAGAAAAAGAAATAAAGGAAACCTTGAGAGCGGCTCACTAAACACTACCATATGGCCAGAGACGGATTCAGGAGCCGTGTTTATCTTTTTATTAAACTACCTCGTAAACCATAGAATGTGGTCGGATATTAAATCTAGAATGTGAAAAATGTGTTGTTTATGAGGATGTTGTCTGGAAACTTTACTGGTCAATCACATGCATGCATGAGCGTGAAACCCACGCTATATTGACAAGCTGCAGTTACTTACTTGTAATGACCTAAATGCCTAATTTCAGAGCTCTCCCATCACAAAGTTGTTTTCCACTTCAACCTGACCTCTATCCCCGACTCGGAGATGATACTGACGTCAACGCTACACTTTCTTGACCAACAAGCTCGTCAACGGCCTTGGGCCTGCCGGCGTTCCCGCGGAGCCGCGTGCCGCCTCCAGTACCTTCAGTCGCTTACCACGGCACAACTTATTATCGAGGGAACATCACCAAATGCTGCCGTCCCGTCTCAGCTGTGCAACATCACATTGTCCCCTAACAGAAAGGGGCTTTGGCAGATTACGGACGTATCATCAGCCATCAAACAAGCCCATGTGAACGGCGAACTCTTGATTACCGCTGAGTTTGACTTCGGTCACCACAGACGTCACGATCGTTTGTCTCCTCACAGCCTGCCGTTCATTCTTGTATACGCTGATGACGTAGCCATAGCAGAACCAAACAGCATTGCTATGAGTTTACAGAGATACAGTCCGTCTCCTGTGGTTGAGGAGACCAGGACCAAAGCGCCCACAGCCTCCTTAAACTCCAGAATCAGAAGGGAAGTGGATCACTTGCAGAATAACTTCCTTCCTGACGTACAGTACAACGATCTGAAGAGCAGGGAGTTATGGGACAGTGCCTTTTTTGCAAAAAAGCCCAAGCCGTTGTCAAAAGGTGAGGAAAATCACGAGGGATTGAGAGGGTCGCAGGAGCTCACCTTTGACGAGAAGACCATGAAAAAAGCGAGACGCAAGCAGTGGAGCGAACCGCGAGCGTGTGCGCGCCGTTACCTGAGGGTGGACTTCGCCGACATCGGTTGGAGCGAATGGATATTAGCTCCGAAAGCATTTGATGCCTACTATTGTGCGGGAACCTGTGGATTCCCCATTCCAAAGGTAAGGGAATTAAAGTTTATTTTGCACACTTTAGTTAGTTTTGTTTACACTCTAAAAAATGCTGGGTTGTTTCAACTCAAATTCGGGTCAAATATAGACAAACCCAGCCACATTTTACCCAAATTTGGGTTGAAACAACCCAGCATTTTTTAGAGTGTATAATGACCGCCTGACTATACACTATCTCGCTTATTGCACGGCAGCTCAACAAAATAAAATATGTGGACATGAAATCAATTTTACCAGTTTCATAAGCCCTATCTTACAGTTAAAAATAGTCCATTACAATATAGAAAAAAAATTGGCCTAGCAAAAAAGAAGTTGCGATAGTCTTTTCTTCCCTGTTGTGATGTATATCCAATTAAAATGGCTTCTCCAACAAGAACAAATGTTGGGCGGGACTTGGTTTTGTCAAATGGGAATTGATTGGATGGTTGTGGTTTGCTATTGGTGGATCTCATGTGAGTGACAGGTTGCCCCGCCCTCGTCATCAGAGAAGAGATGTGGCTACAACAGAGAGGAGAAGTTATTTTGTTATTAAAGTTATTAAAGATTACGACATGAATTTTAAAAGAAAATATAGCTGCGAGCAGCAATTATCGGGGTTTAGGGTTTTAAGGCCTCTAAGCACGTGTAAAAAGGTATTATGTTTCTTTAGCAAGCCTGTAACTACTTAAATAATAGATGAAAAAGACTATTTACAGCCAATACAGGCAATTTACTAAGGAAATACATGTTTTTTAAAGCTTTTTAACAGTTATAGCACCACCTATGGTCTGATCTCCATAAATGCCTGTATGCTTGTTTAGAATCATATGTCACATGTCGCATTTTGTGTTTTCGTTTAGGATTTATAGGCTTTTGAGCACATTTTGCCTTGCCGTTTTTCTAAATGTTATCCAAAGGGTAAATTTTTTTGATAATTATTGACCGAGAGAGTCCAGAGAATTGTACTGCAGTGGTTTTATTGAGGTTGAGCAAAATACCTAGGACTAGTTCACGAAAGTAGGTTTTTTAAACCAAATATTTAACGAACGATTTGATTGACAGTAGTGGTTCTTGAAGGAAAGTTGCCCAGAATGAGTTCTACCATGTGGTATGTGCGTGTGGGAAAAAAAAAAAAAAAAAAAATCACATGATATACAATCCTTTACGCACGTGAAAAATGTGAAAGCACCCCCCGGTGGCCGATTTCTTTCTAATTTCTCACAGGCCTCTAGGGCCGAACATGAATGAATCCCCGGCGGGATTCATTCCGATTGGCCTCCGTTAACCTTGTTTGATAGCTGCTCAAACTTCATTCGTTTTTCAAAATGTGTGAATGTCCTCAAAGGTAGTCTTGGCACCTTGGACAAAGACACCGCATGCCAATTTTTGTTGCATAGTTATAGCCATTTTTATGTTTTTTCCATGTCATAGCGCCAGTTGCCGCATCCTTTGTCACGCGACCACAGAATGAGGTCTTACATATGTGTGCCAAGTTTGGTGAAAATATCTCATTCCGTTCACAAGTTATAGCCATTTTAGTAAAAGTGGCTCCACCCACTTTGAACGTTTAGAATTGAAATTTTGATAATTATTGACGATCAGAATATTGCTGCACTGTTTTTTGGTTCCGATTGGGCCAAAAGCCTAGAACTAGTTCAGCATTACACACTTGAACCCCTAATAATGATGTGCACAGATTTTGATTTCATGGTGACTTTAAAAATAAGGTGGATAGGACTATTAAATGCATTTGGGAATTGTTATGACAGTAGTTTTTCTCTAACTTTTACTTCTCTTAATGCAGGTTGTTCATCCATCCAATCATGCGACCATCCAGAGTATAGTGAGAGCCGTGGGGATCGTGCCTGGGGTTCCAGAGCCGTGCTGCGTGCCTGACAAGATGAGCTCTCTAGCTGTGCTCTTCCTGGACTCCAGCAGGAACATGGTAGTGAAGGTCTATCCCAGCATGTCTGTGGAGACCTGTGCCTGTCGATAAGGATAGCAAGGCCGCTAATGTGCAAAACACAATGAACTCAGCTCAAGGAACTGCCGAAGCACGTCAGATGACAAAAAATGAACGTTTTAGACCTCGACACCTCAAATAATATTGGATCTTTGCACACAAACATTGTATCCTCTTTCCACTTTTTCTTTTTGAATGAATTGTATATAATCCTTATTGTAACATATAGTAAGACAAACTGTTATTGTTTTGAAACAAGTACATGGCAAATTTAAAAGAACATAGCGATTTAAATGGATTTCTGTAAATAAATCTGGTAACATTTTACACAAGGTCTCATTTTTTAATAGACTTTAATAGACTAAATGAACTAACTAAGAGCAATATATTTTTACAGCATTTGTCAATGTTAGTTAATAAAAATACAATTGTTCATGTAGTTCACAGTGCATGAAATAATGTTTTTTTGTTTTTGTTTTTTTTAAATGTGTTAATAGGTTTAATAATTACACTAATTATTAAAAACAACCAAAGTTGGGTCAAAAGTGGACAAACCCAGAGGTTGGGTTAAATGTTTGCCCAATGTGCTGGGCAGTTTTATTTAACTCAACTATTGCTTAAAAATGACTATATGTCTGGCTTAAAATGAACCCAAAATATGTTGAAAATAAAAAATCAGACACATAATTACTAGAGGCAACAATAATAATCAAAAGGTGAACATTTATTAATAAGCAATTTAATAAATGTTTATTGTTTAATATTCATTAAACGTATTAATAAATGTTCAATTATTAAACATATTAATAAATGTTCATTTCCAACATATTTTGGGTCCATTTTAAGCAAGAAATATGGTAATTATGGTTGGGCAGACATTTAACAACACAATCTCTGGGTTAAAACATCACAATCTCTGGGTTAAAACAACGCAATCTCTGGGTTAAAACAACGCAATCGCTGGGTTAAAACAACGTAATCGCTGGGTTAAAACAACGTAATCTCTGGGTTAAAACAACGCAATCTCTGGGTTAAAACAACGTAATCGCTGGGTTAAACAACATAATCTCTGGGTTAAAACAACGCAATCTCTGGGTTAAAACATCGCAATCTCTGGGTTAAAACATCGCAATCTCTGGGTTAAAACAACGTAATCGCTGGGTTAAAACAACGTAATCTCTGGGTTAAAACATCGCAATCTCTGGGTTAAAACATCACAATCGCTGGGTTAAAACAACGTAATCGCTGGGTTAAACAACATAATCTCTGGGTTAAAACAACGCAATCTCTGGGTTAAAACAACGCAATCTCTGGGTTAAAACATCACAATCGCTGGGTTAAAACAACGTAATCGCTGGGTTAAACAACATAATCTCTGGGTTAAAACAACGCAATCTCTGGGTTAAAACAACGCAATCTCTGGGTTAAAACAACTCAATCGCTGGGTTAAAAACAACGTAATTGCTGGGTTAAACAACGTAATCGCTGGGTTGAACATCGCAATCTCTGGTTTAAAACAACTCAATCGCTGGGTTAAAACAACGTAATCTCTGGGTTAAAACAACGCAATCTCTGGGTTAAAACAACGCAATCTCTGGGTTAAAACAATGCAATCGCTGGGTTAAAACAACCCAATCGCTGGGTTTGTCTATTTTCAACACAACTTTGGTTGTTTTTAACCCAGCATTTTTAGAGTGTACCATTGATTAAGAGATGCTGTAGAAGTATTGTTCATTCTTAGTTAATTAAAGTTAACAAATGAAACCTTATTGTAAAGTGTTACCATAAATCCTTATAAACAGGGGGTCTTTGATTTGATTTGTAGGCTTGTTGGATGAAGTGTAACCTAGGATTTAAACACCTGGAATATTGCATGAAAAAAAAACTGCAGATCATTTTTGGTCAGTTTTGAGGAGAAATGAAGAAAATTCAGCGTAATGCTGCCATCTAGTGCTTCGTGATTTGGCATAACATTATTTTCCCCCTATGATGAGATCAGACCCCTTAAGTTAGAACAGATGGATTGATTAGCGATAGCTATAGAAAAGACATAAGATTAGGGATTTTAAAATAAAATAAATAACATCTCAGAGGTTTTGTCAAAGATTTGTGAAAGGAGAGTTTTGTATTTATAGCAATTACCTGTCATTTGTAATTATTTATTTTTTTAAAAACTGTATTGTATTGACTTTTTATGCAAACATTTCTTAAACCAGATTCTTCTATGTTGTTCTGCTATATAAACTGGTATGTTTGATTTTTAACTGAAATCCTGGAGGATTTTTTTGTGAATAAAGACCTAATGAGTTGTATTAGGAACATAGATTGTTTGCAACAAGAGGGCAAAGGTCAACTTAGACCCATTAACCCTTACACAGCCAGATTCCAGCTTAGTGGAATCTAAATGAAAATAAAAAGGAATCACTGGAATCTATAATGGTAATATTTATCATAGCGGAAGCTGATTAGTTGAAGCATCTTACATGTACACACAAACATATTCAAAGTGATGGAGTTGCTTTAGTAAAAACAGCCAGAAGTCTGACCCTGTAAATAAGGGTTTGTCAAAATCTCACTCATTAGTTTTCAAATTCTGTTCCCAAAGTGTTTACAGAACCCTCATTAACTACAAGCTTCCTCAAGATAACAAGGCTCAAACCACGACTTTGGTGTCAAAGATAAGAATAGCTATGCTACTATTTTTGTTTCCAGAGACTGTGCGTGGGACATGGGAGTGAACCTGAGGTTCACTTGAGGAACCCCGATTTCAAAGGATCTTCCACAAACGAAAGTCAGATGTAAAACTTGCCGCTGTCAGTGACCTATCCTCTTTAGAAACCAAACGAAGATGCAGGGTTTACGATATTTGCTCCTTCTGATATCCATCAATTTTGCTACTTCCGTTGGGCTTTGCGAGGGGAAATCTTTGGGTGAAATCACCAGCTTGGAAGACGGAATGTTCATTCAGGCACAAGACCAAAACCTTGAGGAGGAAGATGACTTCAACTCCAAGCTGGAGAGCTTTTTGGGCTTCATGAAGGAAGATTTTTTGAGGAAGCTGAATTTATCAGGCGTGCCGCAAGAACACAGAAAGGTTCAACCTCCTCAGTTCATGATCGAACTCTATAATAAATATGCATCAGATAAGACTTCCATCCCTCGGTCGGATGTCATCCGAAGCTTCGTCATACAGGGTAAGTACAATATCTTTGAGGACAGGACACACCAAAACTTATTGTCTATTAGTGTTAATCTCTATTTTATGTTCTCTACAGACGTTATTTATTCTGCCAGACATGGGAACAAAACACAACACAGGCTCCTATTCAATGTTTCCATCCCAAATCATGAAGAGATCACATCAGTCCAGCTAAGGCTGTTCACTCTCCGGGAAAGAAGTGAAACCACCTGCACCGACCTCTTCACATTCATTAATGTTTATGGCATAGAATACAAGCAGAATACAAACATTTTACACCTTCTGGATGGGCGAGACGTAACTGAGGCCAGAAACACATGGGAGGCTTTTGACGTGACCAGGGCTGTCAGGATTTGGCACGATTCTGGACGTGGCGCAGGTGAACTCCAGGTGGAAATTGAACAAGAATGTGAATCCCTTGACATAAGCCTGGGTTTAGAGGACAACAGCTCGGCGGTCGTAATAGTTTTTTCAGACGACCTTGGGAACAGAAAGGGAGAGTCGATGAAGGAGGTAAAAGAGATGCTTCTTCATGAAAAGGAGTGGATATTTTTGGAAAATCGCATCCCTGTGGACAAGCACCCCAGGAAAAAGAGGAAAGCAAAGAACAATTACTGTCGGAGAACTTCGCTGAAGGTGAACTTCAAAGACATCGGATGGGATAAATGGATCGTGGCTCCACCTGAATACGATGCTTATGAGTGCAAAGGGGTGTGTTATTTCCCCCTGACGGATGACGTAACCCCCTCCAAACATGCAATCATCCAAACTCTGGTTAACCTGAGCAATCCGAAAAAGGCAAACATGGCATGTTGTGTCCCAACCAAGCTGGACCCAATTACTGTCATGTACCAAGAAAGGGGTGTCATCACAGTCCGACACCTCTATGAGGAGATGAAAGTAGCAAAGTGTGGATGTAGGTAGTGTTTGGCTGCTTACCCATGCATCTGTTTTTTGTTTTATCATTCCCATTTGTGAAATACACTCTTAAAAATAAAGGTTTTACAGCGTTGCCACTTTGGGTTCCCCAAAGAACCTTTCAGTGAACAGCTCTTAAAAGAACCATTTTTCTCCTTAAAGAGGACCTATTATGCCACTTTTTACGAGATGTAATATAAGTCTCAGGTGTCCCCATGCAGAGATAATTTATTATACCATCTTGTAAATGCCCACTTTTGAGTGGAAGGAAAAACATGTTTTCGTGCATGTGCCTTTAAATGCAAATGAGCTGCTGCTCCCCGCCCCCCTGCTTTCCAGAAGAGGGCAGAGCCTTTACAGCTCGTGCCTCGGATATTCTGCTAAAAACGAACAAATCATCTGTTTGGTTTTGATTATCATCTCTATCGTGGTCATGTTCATGTGACGTTGCAGTTCTTCGTCATCATGAAGGTTATTATTTTTCATGCGCTTTAAAGCTGTAACAGTTTACACTTCTGATATATGGTTTTCTGAGCGCACACATCTGAAGCATGCGCACAGAAAGCTGGATGTCAGATGGTGTCCTGTGAGTATTAAACTAAGTTCTCTTTTACGTCTAATTGCGTTTAAACGGTCAAAGACACACAAAGTTCACAAACACAGTCAGTCATGTCTGTGAACGTAAACATCAGGAAAAGAAATCGCATGTGTATATTAGATCTGTGTATTAAAGAGACAGAAGCATAATATACAGTTCCTACTGCTGTATATGGTGTTAATATGAACCAAACAACAAAAGAGAAACAGAAAATCACTCACTGCTTTTGACTGAATATCTTTAGTAGCTTTAATAAGAATAAATGTTAAATGCTCTGGCGAGGAGATAAACTGTGTATAGCTCACTCAGGGCGGGGTCTATGCTAATAGGCCAGATTCCATCACCAGTCATGGGCGGAGCTTCTTTTGGAGAGACTGTTTTTGATTTATGGGGATTATAAAAAAAGTAGTGGGTGTATTTTTACCATTATAGGCTGGTTGTTTAAACACACTGTGGACACATCTGTGTTCAAACTCCTTATAAAAGTGAATTTTGCATAATAGGTCCCCTTTAAAGTGTAGACCTGTTAAAGGTTCTTCATGGAACCATAAATGCCAATAAAGAAACTTTTTTTTAAAGCAAAAGCAAAAAATAATTTTTAATATAAAAGAGCTTGTTGAGGTTAAAGTCAGCTTCCAAAATGGTATTCTGTTTTCATTTCGTTGACTAGCTGAGGATGTACCCAGGGGCGTTTCTATGATTTGACAGCACAGACCAAAACATCAGGGGCGATATTCCCCCTTAGAGATTTTTGTTTTACATTTTAATACAGCAACGCAAGTATGCAAAAACAGATGTCAGTGCCTTGCCCAGTGCACTGCAAGTGCAAGTATGTGATCCTGTTGACATACTAGTAAGAAACCTCAAGGGGGCGACAGAGTAACACTCCCAAATGTCTGCCATTAAACAAGATGTGGTATTGTTCAGGCAGAAAGCTATAAACCTGCTCCACTTAAGTAATAGAAGTACTTTGTGTACTTGCATAGAGGTCTACATCTACAATGAAGTTTCAAAGCATTTTATCTAGTTTTATAGTAATGAAGTATTTAAAAATATATATATATGCATGGGGTGTAATGAGAAGTCAGCTATCGGGCCAATGCCCCTGGGGTCCCACTTCAAGATTCCAGATAAAAATATATAATTTGTAGAGAACAACAACCGAAATTTACGCAATACCTCCCAAAACATTCAGGGCTTGAACCCTAAAACACTGCCCCTTTTGACAGTCATGGATATAACTTAAAATTGTATTCTTTCTTCCTGTACTCTTTGTGCTTACATGTGTCATGACAAATCGGGTCCTCCCTCGAAATCGTGTCCCCCCAAACTGTCAGCTAAGTATAATACGAATTAAGTATATACGAATGATATTAATGTAAAATACCCATATAGCTTACTATATATTGTGTGAGAAAACAAATTGGTGCATAATAAAACCAATAGAATATAATTTCTTACACTTGATTAACTGTTAATTAATAAATAATAATTATAATAGAAGTGAATAATTGAACAACATTCATTTGTTTTATTTATAACTGAAATATTTGGACACTTAATTTAACACAATTACATTAAAGATGATTGTGAATGCATGTGCAAATGCGTGTATAAACTAAGCTATCAGGCTAATTGGGTATCTGTATGCTATGCTATGCTATGCTAGTACATTAACTAATACAGACATAAATGTCAGTATAACGTAGTCAAAATAGCGTTTATCATAATGTTATTTCGTGGGAATTGTAATCAGGCGCTAAAGAGAGTACCTATTAAAAGCAGTTTGAACCAATGGGGTCCTAAAGGAGAACCGATTTCAGGGGGGACCCAGTTTTTATTGTTCCCCCCATATATATATATTTTACAATGATTATTTTATTAATTGTAATTTGATTTACATTTTATCAATAAAGTCCAAAAATTATTTGATTGCAAGAAATCATGCATCAAAGTAATTTCAGTTTGGGCTCTCTGCTTTTCAGTCAGGTAAGCATTTCAGAGGTTTCAGATGAACTTGTACGTTGTTTTGGAATAGCTTAAAATGCCCATTCAATAGATCAGTTTCATGACCCTCAAACAGTAAATTTATTAAGACACAAACTTCATAGTGTTTGCATGGTTCTGGTACATTTCAGACACAGTGAAGAGGACGAATTATTTAATTTACTCAAAACAAAAACAATCATGGCTTAGCAGTACTTTTCAGGGACAGTTTCTATCTCCAGCTCAGAAACATTTCCTCCCATCAAACACACTAGGCAAAACTCCAGTCATCTTAAAATGAGATTCCCAATCTCTGATTGGCCACATGGAATCATCAGATAGAATTGCATAAGGCTCTGAGCATTAAAAGATAAAGCAAGATTAACAGTGCAGCACCAATTAGTGTTGAGTGAATGTGGGGTTACATAAATTCATCCTGTAAAAGTGGCAAGGGCCTCTAAATTCACACTAATGCTCTGATATTTAGACAAATGATGGGGGGAAATCTATAAGAAGATTTAAAAAAACAAAAACAATAACTATTTGGTATGTGAATAACGCACAGTTTTTGCCAAAGAGTTAATAAATGATCCTCTTTCAGAAAAAGAGTAATGCACTGATGATTATACAATCAAAGCCCTATACTGCTACTATACTAAATGGCCTGGTAAGAAATATATGTTATGGTTTGTGGTGCTGAGAATAACATAAAATTACCAATGCATTTCTGTCTTGGTGTTCATTTAACGGTCACCTGTTTACCAGAGCAATTATGTCATTAGCCTGACCCAGACATCACCTTTGAAAGCTTGACCTTATTTAACTCATGACGACAGGGCTGAGAGGACTATAATCCAAGAGAAAATGTGTCATTCACTCAGTATTTTCAGTCAACTATTTTTAATATTCTAGTGTTTAAAATGTTGATTTACTTTTCTTCCAACATGACCAAAAATGAAACATCTGTCATCATTTACTCACCCTCACGTCATTCCAAACCTATCAAGCGACTATCTTTCTTATAAAACAACAGATATTTTGAAGAACTTTCTTTTTTCAAAAAAATGTAAATAAATAAAATGTCAAATGTGTTTTCCACAGATTATATTTTATGGTGAACTGTCCCTTTAAGTCACGACGAAGCTGTGTATTTTATACCCTCTCCAACATTTTTCAATTATTGATTTTTATCTGTCAATGTCTTGCTGATGCACTGCAGATAATGCGATTAAAGGTTTATTCAGAGCAAAAGCCTCTTATGTGGTTGTTGTTGTCAAAAACCTGTTCTATCTACTAAAGGACCTCTTCACCAAATGAATGGACAAAACCTCTGGCTTTGACAAAATTCAACAACTAACTGCAAAAGATGGCAGGGACTGTAAGAGTTTTTGCCCTGATCATAGTCGCTTGTCGGGTTCCGCTCGTCGACGTGTCATTCCAGCCTGCGCTTGTCTTGGAAATGGCTAAAATTCTGCTTGACAACTACTGCTTCCCAGAGAATCTAGTTGGTATGCAGGAGGCAATCCAACAAGCTATAAGCAGTGGAGAGATCCTACACATCTCAGATCGGAAAACACTGGCAGCTGTGCTGACCGCCGGCGTTCAAGGCGCACTCAATGACCCCAGACTGACTGTGTCTTACGAGCCTAATTATATTCTGATCACGCCACCTGCACTTCAGTCGCTGCCTACTGAACAGCTGATACGGCTAATCAGGAATACGGTTAAACTGGAGGTGATGGATAACAATGTTGGTTACCTGAGGATTGACCGCATTATAGGTCAGGAGATTGTGTCAAAACTGGGACGCCTCCTTCACGACAACATCTGGAAGAAGGTTGCGCATACGTCAGCGATGATCTTTGATCTCCGCTTCAGCACAGCGGGAGAGCTCTCCGGCCTGCCATACATTGTTTCCTATTTTTCCGACTCTGAACCACTTTTGCACATCGACACAATCTATGAGCGACCCACCAACACCACGAAGGAGCTATGGACAATGCCTACACTTCTGGGGGAACGATATGGGAATAGAAAAGAGTTGATTGTTTTAATCAGCAAGCGCACCATGGGCGCGGCTGAAGCGCTCGCCTACATCTTAAAACATCTAAAAAGAGCCGTCATTGTTGGAGAAAGGTCGGCCGGAGGGTCGGTTAAGGTTGAAAAGTTAAGCGTCGGGGACTCTGGGTTTTATATCACGGTCCCTGTTGCCAGAT
The DNA here is from genome assembly GCA_037101425.1 of Elopichthys bambusa. Taxonomy (NCBI): domain Eukaryota; kingdom Metazoa; phylum Chordata; class Actinopteri; order Cypriniformes; family Xenocyprididae; genus Elopichthys; species Elopichthys bambusa. The sequence goes on from CM074449.1 coordinate 29,282,214, forward strand.
CTGTGAACCCTGTAACAGGACAGAGCTGGGAAGTGAGTGGAGTGTCGCCATCCGTCACGGTCAACCCAAAGGAAGCAATTGGCAAAGCCAAGTCCCTCATTGGCATCAGAAAAGCAATACCGAAAGTAGTTAAAAGAGTGTCGGACATTATTAAACAATTTTATTCGTTTAAAGATAAAATCCCAGCTTTGCTGAATCAGCTCGCTAAAACAGACTTTTTCACAGTGGTTTCTGAGGAGGACTTGGCAGCAAAACTTAATTACGAGCTGCAGTCAGTCTTTGAAGACCCTCGTTTATATATCAAGACGATGCTAGGATTGTCTGACAATGGTTTAGATACAACACCATCTTTTGATGATCTTAATGATCCATTATTCAAGTTGGAAATCCTCTCAGGAAACAATGGATATCTGCGTTTTGACAGATTCCCCACACCCACCGTTTTGATGGGACTAGAGGATCGAATCAAGGAGAAGGTCTGGCAACCAGTCAAAGACACAGAGAACCTGATCATCGATTTGCGCTACAACACCGGTGGATCCACCGAGGCCTTGCCGATTCTGCTTTCCTACATGTTCGACACCTCCTCAAACACTCACCTCTTTTCAATCTACGACAGCGTTCGGAACGTGACTGCTGATTTTCACACCCTCCGTAACATCAGTGGGCCTTCCTATGGTTCCAGAAAGGGTATTTATGTTTTGACAAGCTATTACACAGCAGAAGCTGGAGAAGAGTTTGCTTACCTGATGCAGTCCCTGCAACGAGGCACTGTTATAGGGGAAATCACCTCTGGAACTCTCCTTCACTCCAAGACTTTTCAAGTTGAAGAAACAAGCCTTGCCATTAATGTCCCCATCATAAATTTCATTGATACACATGGGGAATGTTGGCTTGGAGGCGGTGTAGTTCCTGATGCCATCGTGCTTGCTGAAGACGCAGTTGAGCGAGCTCATGAAATCATTGCGTTTCACAAGGACATTCAGGCTTTGGTGCAAGAAGTTGGAGATCTCTTGGAAAAACATTACAGTGTACCTGAGGTTGCAGATAAAGTGGGTAGACTGTTACAGTCCAAACTAACCGAGGGACTGTACCGGTCAGTTGTGGACTATGAATCTCTTGCATCTCAACTCACTGCGGATCTTCAAGAGACCTCGGGCGACCACAGACTGCACATTTTCTACTGTGAAACTGAACCAGAATCCCTTCACGACGTTCCCAAAATCCCTTCCCCTGAAGAGGTAGGGTTCATCATTGATGCCCTATTCAAAGTCGAGGTAATGTCTGGAAATATTGGCTATTTGAGATTCGACATGATGGAAGACCTAAAGGTTCTGCGAGCAATTGGTCCCGAGCTCATCAAAGTTGTATGGAGCAAGTTGGTGAACACAGACATGCTCATAATTGACATGAGATACAACACAGGTGGCTATTCCACAGCTATTCCACTCATTTGCAGCTATTTTTTTGATGCACAACCCTTGAAACACCTTTACACTGTTTTTGATCGCTCCACAACAACTGCTACGAAGGTTATGACCCTTCCGGAAGTGCTAGGGCAGAGGTACGGCTCTCAGAAAGACATTTATATCCTGACGAGTCACATAACTGGATCAGCCGCTGAGGCATTCGTTAGAACAATGAAAGACCTGGAAAAAGCCACTGTAATTGGAGAGCAAACTATCGGAGGCGCCCTCTCAAGTGGAACATACCAAATTGGGAATAGCATCCTGTATGCTTCCATTCCCAACCAGGTGGTTTTGAGTGCAGTCACTGGGAAAGCATGGAGTGTGTCAGGGGTTGAACCGCATATAGCAGTTCAAGCAAATGATGCACTTAATGTTGCCCAGAAAATAATTGGCACAAAGCACCAAAAGAAAAATTCAGGGAAATAGAACTAGGTTTTTTACAGTAAAACACCATAGTCAAAAGGTATTTTAAGTTGTGTATGGAGTAGAAATTCATGTCTTAACATATTTCTGAAATTGTTTAGCAATAATTTTCATCAATGAGTCACCAAAATGCTGTGTTTTTGTATACTCATACTAATGTAAAAATAAACATGCTGATAGAATAAAATAAAACAGAAGACATCAGTACGTCTCCTCTGCATACCTTTTTCTGCTGTAGCCACTTAAGTCACAACAAAAAGTTATTTGATACACATGAATTTCATTTCCTCACTATGCTGTATTTAGGAAACACTAATACAAAGGCAATATAAATAGTAGGCTACCAGTAATTTAACTATAAATGCTTCATTTGTAACATCTACACTAAAAAGCATGGTTATTTAAAGGTTATTTACATCGTATCCTAACCAGATGCGATATGATTCCAGCGACAAACACACCAGAGGCGACGCGAATACGAGACGCGATAAAGTCAATCAAACATCACAGCCAATCAGAAGAGCGCGTGGGCGGGCTCTCTCGGCAAGCTCCCGGCACTCGTCGCAACGAAATGGATAAGTATAATCAAATTCATGAATATTACACCATTGTATCATTATTAAAAATACATACTGGGTTACTGAAACAATCTTTGTTATATAACACACTTGTCTGATCACAATGAGTTGACAATTTGAACGTTCTTGTTTTCTTTTTATTTATTGAAGATCTGAGGTGAATTGTTCATTGTTGCTTTCAGTACGGCTATAAAAGGCACACAAAATAATATTCAAATTCACATTAGACGGTTTTAACATTAAATAAAGCGGATAAACAGAAACTGAGATTATCATTAGTATATTTTGTGTTGTTGTAAAATATAATCACAGCGTGTCGCCATCTCACTAGCTATAAAGACAAAAACTTCGACATGGAAATGGCCTACCTTTTTTCGCGTGTCGCGGTGTCGCATCGCGTCTGGTTAGGACATGGTGTCACACGTTACAGTTCTATTTAGAACCGTATTGTTCTGAAGAACCGTTTATATGCTGAATTGGTTGTTTGTGTTAAGAGTCTAGGGTTCATTATTCCCGCCTTTTTGTTTTTCAAATCTGTAACTGTCAAACAAAGCCACCTCATAACTGATTTTCTGGAGCTCAGCCATTCAATTACATAGACTGTCAACACACTTTCAACAGGTAAATGATTTTTTTCTTAAAATGTCTATAAAGTTTAACTTTGTAACTGTTGTAACTGATTTCCTACCAGTCATGTCCTTTTCTCTTTTTAGTTTAACAAAACATCTAAGTGGGACCAGCTAAGGATACTCATCTTCTCATTCCCACAAATTAAGTAATAGAGATATTGAATCTAATGATTCATATTGTTAGATTTTATTTTAATTATTTTTTATTATGACATACCCAGTCACAAAAAACATTAAAGCTATCCCATGACTTTTCTATCACTTTTTTCTTTTCAAATTGTATCCACACTATCCATTTTTGCTAATTTTGGCCTTCATAAACATAACTGGGTCAATGACATGACGGGTCATTTTTTTTGTCCCAAGGCCTTAATAATAATAATAATAATAAACAAAGATACGATATCCAAAGTATGTAAGGTAGTACAACTAGATCTCTTTTATTGAATCCAAAAGGTTTTAATTATATTTTGCTACATATAAAGGTATTTTAAAGATTTTGAAGTGTCAAAAGGTCATTCAGTTTAATCATCCAAAGGCCAATACAGTCGTTGCTTTGTTATGAGAAGGAATGTCCGGAAAAAATTATTTCATTGATGTCATTCAGAGTAACCAATATAAAGGGACCATTTTGGATCAAGTCATGTGGTCAATATCACGTGACAGGATGTGACATCATTCAGACGCCTGCAAAGGACCACATGGTTGTGAAGCAAGCAAGCTAACTAACTCTCTCTTAACTATTTGAAAAACCATTTTTCACTTGCTTATACGCATGTCCCGAAACATCAGGTCATTTGGTACAACTGCTATAAAACATGGAAAATGTTGTAATATTTAAAAAAACTTATGTTTGATTGTCCTTTTGTTAGCTAGCTAGCTAGCTAGCTAGATATAAGCCTGTTAGCATTGCTTGAAAATATCGTCATTTTGTATAACCAAAAGTGTCATTTGGTAAAACCGAAATTTTGGTTAAACCGAATGACTTTTTTGGTGACAAATTTTGTCCATCTTGTAAAAAAAAATGACAAAAGCAGTGTTGATTGATTATAAAAACCACATAATCTTGTTAACACTTAATAAAAATTTATTGTGTCTTCATTATGTTTTTTTTACAGTTTTAAAAACCTTGTTATTCGTCAACGACCTAATTGTTTTTTTACATAATTAGAAGAGACAATAAAAAAACAATATTAAGAAATAATCCATAAAAATAATATTAATACTACTACTAATATTAATGAAAATAAATGATTAATAAAAAGGTTAATTATAACACCATTAAGGTCCTATATAGCACTTTCAAAGCATGATTCTTTATTAAACCGTATAAAAAGGGTTCTATTTAGCACCAAAAAGAGTTCTGCTATTGTTACAAGCCGAAGAACCATAGTTTGGTACTGTTTAGACCCATTTTAGAACTAACCCTAACCTTAACCCTTAAGAGTGTATGTAACATACATTTTAGCTTGTTATTTTCTAACTGAAGAACTTTGGCTAAGGAGATTAAGGTTTTATTGTGAAGAAAAGCTTCTTATGCATGTGTTACCAGAAACCTGACGGCTGAAGCAGACTCAGTTGACAAACCTCTCTGCAGAAGGAGAGTTCGGTTGCGCCATATTAGCAGGAATCCGAAACTGGCCAAAATGGCTCAAACTGTAGTTCTACTAGCGCTGATCTTCAGTAATGTGGCTCACTGTGCTTTCTCTCCCACACTTATTGTGGATATGGCAAAAATACTCATGGACAACTACTGCTCACCAGAAAAGCTCGCCGGCTTGGAAGAGGCAATTGACGCTGCGAGTAGTAACACGGAGATCCTCAGCATTTCAGATCCTGCCATCCTTGCCAGTGTTCTGACTGATGGGGTTAAAAAAACAATTAGTGATTCCAGATTGAAAGTCACATACGAGCCAGGTTTCGTTCCTGCAGCACCGCCGGCCATGCCTGACATCCCTCTGGAGCAGCTGGCCGCAATGATCAAATCCACCGTCAAAGTTGAGATCCTGGATGGCAACATTGGCTACCTGAAGATTCAGCACATCATTGGTGAGGAGATAGCTCAGAAAGTTGGGCCTCTTTTGCTGGAGCACGTCTGGGACAAAATCCTCCCAACATCCGCCATGATTCTTGACTTCCGCAATGCTGTCAGTGGTGAGCTATCCGGAATTCCATATATTGTGTCTTACTATACCGACCCTGAGCCATTAATCCACATTGATTCGGTGTACGATCGCACCTCTGACCTCACCATAGAGCTGTGGTCTATGCCGACCCTTTTGGGAAAGAGATACGGAACCTCCAAACCCTTGATCATTCTGACAAGCAAGGATACTCTTGGGGTTGCAGAAGATGTTGCTTATTGCCTTAAACACCTTAAAAGGGCCACCATTGTTGGGGAAAACACAGCTGGAGGAACTGTAAAAATGGACAAAATTAAGGTGGGTGACACCGACTTCTATGTGTCTGTGCCAGTTGCCAAGTCTATTAACCCTATCACTGGCAAGAGCTGGGAAGTCAACGGAGTGGCACCAGATGTCGAAGTTGCTGCAGAAGATGCCCTTGAAGCTGCGATTGCAATCATTAAATTTCGTGTTGAAATCCCAGGGTTGGTTCAGGCGGCAGCCACACTGGTTGCAGACAACTATGCATTTCCAAGTCTTGGGGAGGCTGTCGCTGAGAAGCTTGCATCTAGTGGGGAATACAGCATGATCTCCACAAAAGAAGAACTGGAAATAAAGCTCTCTGCTGACCTCCTAAAACTGTCAGGGGACAAATGCTTGAAGACCACCAGCAATACTCCTGCACTTCCTCCAATGGTGAGTCATTACCATTGCCAAATTTTTAGACATAACAATTCAGAGATTATGAATGACAATTTTCTTTTAATTTCCAGAATCCCACACCCGAGATGTTCATTGAGCTCATCAAAGTTTCATTCCACACTGACGTATTTGAAAACAACATTGGTTACCTTCGCTTCGACATGTTTGGAGATTTTGAACATGTTGCTGCCATTGCTCAGATCATTGTGGAACATGTCTGGAACAAAGTGGTTGACACTGACGCGCTGATCATTGATCTGAGGTGATTATTGTAATGTATGTTTGTTTCTTGCTCTAAGAGCCAGATTTACTAAACAGGGCAAATTAGCGTGAAAGCGCAATTCCAAAAAAGCGCCGATGGGAGTGGAAATTTTACTGACTATGCACAAATTAAAGAACACAGACGCACCTGGATCATTTCCATAATGAACAATGCAGTCTACCAAGAACAGCGCAAATTACACTCTAAAAAATGCTGGGTTAAAAACAACCCAAGTTGGGTTGAAAATGGACAAACTCAGCGGTTTGGTTAAATGTTTGCCTAAGGAGCTGGGCAGTTTTATTTAACCCAACTATTGATTAAAAATGACTATATGTCTGGCTTAAAATGAACCCAAAATAGGTTGGAAATTAAAAATCAGACACATAATTACTAGAGGCAATAATAATAATCAAAAGGTGAACATTTATTAATACGCAATTTAATAAATGCTTATTGTTTAATTATTATTCATTAAACTTATTAATAAATGTTAGTTTATTAAACCTATTAATAAATGTTAATTTCCAACCTACACTATATTGCCAAAGGTTTTGGGACGCCTGCCTTTACGTGCACATGAACTTTAATGACATCACATTTTAATCCGTAGGGTTTAATATGGAGTTGGCCCACCCTTTGCAGCTATAACAGCCTCAACTCTTCTGGGAAGGCTTTTCACAAGGTTTAGGAGTGTGTTTATGGGAATTTTTGACCATTCTTCTAGAAGCGCATTTGTGAGGTCAGGCAGTGATGTACGAGAAGGCCTGGCTTGCAGTCTCCGCTCTAATTCATCCCAAAGGTGTTCTATCAGGTTGAGGTCAGGACTCTATGCAGGCCAGTCAGGTTCATCCACACCAAACTCGCTCATCCATGTCTTTATGGACCTTGCTTTGTGCACTGGTGTGCAGTCATGTTGGAACAGGAAGGGCCATCCCCAAACTGTTCCCACAAAGTTGGGAGCATGAAATTGTCCAAAATGTCTTGGTATGCTGAAGCATTAAGAGTTCCTTTAACTGGAACTAAGGGGCCAAGCCCAACCCCTGAAAAACAACCCCACACCATAATCCCCCCTCCACCAAACTTTACACTTGGCACAATGCAGTCAGGCAAGTACCGTTCTCCTGGCAACCACAAAAACCCAGACTCGTTCATCGGATTGCCAGACAGAGGAGTGTGATTCGTCACTCCAGAGAACACGTCTCCACTGCTCTAGAGTCCAGTTGCAGCGTGCTTTACACCACTGCATCTGACGCTTTGCATAAGCACTTGGTGATGTAAGGCTTGGATGCAGCTGCTCGGCCATGGAAACCCATTCCATGAAGCTCTCTACGCACTGTTCTTGAGCTAATCTGAAGGCCACACGAAGTTTGTAGGTCTGTAGCTATAGAAAGTTGGCGACTTCTGCGCACAGTGCGCCTCAGCATGCGCTGACCCCGCTCTGTGGTTTTATGTGGCCTACTACTGTGGCTGAGTTGCTGTTGTTCCCAATTGCTTCCACTTTGTTATGATACCACTAACAGTTGACCGTGGAATATTTAGTAGTGAGGAAATTTCAAATGGACTTATTGCACAGGTGGCAACCTATCACGGTACCTTGAATTCACTGAGCTCCTAAGAGCGACCCATTTTTTCACCAATGTTTGTAAGAGCAGTCTGCATGCCTAGGTGCTTGATTTTATACACCTGTGGCCATGAATACACCTGAATTCAATGATTTAGAGGGGTGTCCCAATACTTTTGTCAATATAGTGTACTTTGGGTTCATTTTAAGCAAAAAATACAGTATTTTTTAAACAATGGTTAAGTTAAATAAAACTACCCAGCAGGTTGGGCAAACATTTAACCCATTCGCTGGGCTAAAACAACCCAATTGCTGTGTTTGTCCATTTTCAACCCAACTTGGGTTGTTTTTAACCCAGCATTTTTAGAGCATAGCATCTGGTTTAAATCATGCCTTTTTGGGCAGTACATAATGCCACAAATAACAGTAAAATGACTAGCGCAAACCTTAGTAAATCACCTTGCGTGATTCATTTAAATACTCTCCTCCCATAAATTTTGCATCTGAAAGGGAAACTCCTACAAATGCTCCTGTCTCTCCTGTCCATGCCTTTTCAGCGCTAATCTTTCACTGCGTGTCTTTAGTAAACCCTTACAGTAGTTTTTAACGCCAAAAGAGGGTGTTCGTAAATCTGGCCTAAATATTTAGCCAGTTCTGAATGAAGTTCAATAATGTACAAATTCCTAAATTTTTAATCCACCATTGACCATATTTTGATATTACGATTCTTTCAAGGAACAATGTTGGTGGGCCTACCTCTTCTATTGCTGGCTTCTCCTCATACTTCTTTGATGGTGACAAGAAGATTGCGCTGGACCACATTTATGACAGACCCTCCAATACCACAAGAGATCTTCTGACCCTTACACAACTTACAGGTACTAAAGTATAAGTATTGATCTTAACAGTGTCCTGAATTTGTTTAGATCATTTGTTGTATATTGTTGTATATAATTAAGTATGCAATTCTACTCTATCTAGGCAAGAGATACGGCAGCAAGAAGAGTTTGATAATCCTCACCAGTGGTGTGACGGCTGGTGCTGCTGAAGAGTTTGTTTTTATCATGAAAAGGCTGGGACGTGCAATGATTATCGGTGAGGCGACCCGTGGAGGTTGTCACCCTCCAGAGACCTTCCGTGTGGGCGAAAGCAATGTCTTCCTGTCTATTCCAATCAGCCACTCAGACGCTGCTCAGGGTCCTTCCTGGGAGGGTGCTGGGATTGCCCCGCACATTCTAGTGCCCGCTGGTGCCGCCCTCGACACGGCAAAGGGCATCCTCAATAAGCATTTTTCCGGCCAAAAATAAATTTTTCATCTGGGCCTGGTATGGAAGCCAAATGATATAGCAAATTAGTTATTTAGAAGGATGGCATATTTCTTTTTAGATCTGTATAAATCATTAATGTTTAGAAAGTACTCAGTTAAGTCTTCTGTTGCTAGTTAAAATCTTTTTCTATTCTTTTTCTTTTTTCTCTGTATTATTTCTAACCCATCCAGTCTGAAGCTTGCAATCTCTAAAGCAAACTTGGTAGAGGAGAATGCAAGTAATATTCTCAAAGTGATATTCAGATGAGGCCTGTTCTGAACTTGAAGGGTACTTTGTTTAGTTTACTTTGTACACATTATTTAAAATGTGTTTAAGCTTGTATATGCTTGTATTATAAACATCTACTCATGCATATTAAACTGAAAATTGTCTTGTTTCAAATGCAACTTAAATCTCTTGCTATATCTTTGGGGAAAATTGCGACTGAAACCAAATGATAAAACATAATAAATACCACTGTTATACAACTTCCTTACAACTGAGCTAAAATTAGTTTAGCAAACATAAACCGATTCCAGGCATTCATGTATGAAAGCCTAAGATTATATACCTCAACTCAAAATAACTACCTGCAATCTCAACTACACTCTAAAAAATGCTGGGTTAAAAATGGACAAACCCAGTGGTTGGGTTAAATGTTTGACCAAATTGCTGGGGAGTTTTATTTAACTCAACTATTGTTTAAAATCATTTTAAAGCAAGCAATATAGTAATTTTTAAACAATAGTTGAGTTAAAAAAAAACTACCCAGCAGCTTGGGCAAACATTTAACCCAACCACTGGGTTAAAACATCCCATTCGCTGTCTATTTTCAACCCAACTTGGGTTGTTTTTTAACCCAGCATTTTTAGTGCAATTTTTAAAATCAGAGTTATAACACAAACACACTTAACCATGTTCATATTTGGTAAGTCCACCACAATACACTTTTTGCTGTATTGACTGTCATTACAAAACTATCTGATGATATATATACATGCATTTACTGTGCCTTTTCTTTTAGAAATTAGCAACAAGAACCAGAAGATGGCAGCATATCTTCTTCATCCAGCAGTGGGCCAAAGCATGCTGTCAAATACATTCACTGCCATACTAAAATTACAGTTGTTTAGCGCTGTTGTCAACAGGACTTCAATGGGAATAAATCGCCTTCAATACACTATAGTGTAATGACATGAGTCAAAGTTAGAGGTCTAATGGCCTAACAATAAAAACTGATTGCTGTATAAAGTTTTGTGTTAACTTATTATCAGTTAGGTAGTGTTGTGGAAAAATTCTTTATTTCTTTAGTGGTGAGAATGTTATGAAATGTCTTTGTTGATTTTATTCTTGCAAGAAAGTTGTTCAATGCAGATACAGAGTTCTACAGAGAAGAACCACCACACCTACACCTTATATACCCCCCTTATTGTTCCTTGTTACCCTAAAACAGTCATAAACCATGTTACCATATTAGGATCATAAAAAATAAATTAATTAATTTAATTAAAATGAGAGAAGTCTAACATCAAAACATCACCCTTGCCTCGCTTCCTTTGTTAGTTTCAGAAGCGCTTCTGGAAAAAAAAACAGCATAAGCAGTAATTTTCCACTGAACAAGCTGTATTAAATGTCATACAAGAGAGAGAGAGAAATCAAATATCAATGCATCATTTTATAAATCAAGAAAATAAATGATAAACAATAAATATTCTTCTACATACTCCTCCCTTTTGATTATTCTTAATCACCTTAAGGTTTTTACATTCCCTCTAACATTCATCATTGTTGTTCAGTCTGATCGTTTGATAACCCAGATACAGAAAAATACAAATTTTTCAAAATACAAGGCCAAACACACGTCAATATCAGCATTATCAGGATGACACATACAATCATGACACCTATATGTATTCAGCTTTTGTTATCAACCCAGTAATCCATGCCCAGTTCCACATATCTTCTCCATTTCCCTAATCATAAATGTAAGCAGGCAATGGTTTTACTTAGTAAACCCTCGAATTTTTTTATTTTATTTTTTTTAACCCTCAAATTTCTTCAATAATAGTCTATAGCATTAATTAAAAGATTTCCGGTTTACGCATATTTACACATTTCGGACTTTCCGGTTTACACATATCTGAAATATTTTCAAATGAATCACTAACTGATCAAATCATGAGATCTATACTCGGCCCTATAGTTTGATTAGATCAAATAAAATCATCACACAAACGGATTCTTCTGTTAAGCTTAAACCATTAGTTGGCCCACATCTTCTTCCAGGTGTGTCGGTCATCTCGTTCGCACCATGGACGTCCCGTCTTCACCAGGGTGACTCTTTACGAGCCGTTGCAATGGGCTTTCCCTCATTGGGCATTACCAGCACGCACCTTTGGTGCCTTTATGCTGTGTGGGGTTGTTGAGGCTGGCTGGTGTAGTTTAAGATCAGACGCTTGGACCCAGATGTCACACTCCATTTCACTGATCATTGCGAGATTTTCCCTTCCCACTGGTCCTTATTGGTGAACTGGTTGCTGTCACCTGTGAATGCAAACCTTAAGTATTTTTGTTAGTGACATGTATTAATTCATCTGTTTATCTGGCCGGTCGTCCTTGTTGGCGTGACCTGTGGAAATTTCCTGTGCGTTAAAGGCTGTCCAGAGCAGGGCTTGAACCCATTTTCTGTCATGCACAATATGTATTTATTTTGTACACTATTTATCCAACTTGTGGACAATCGGCACTATAAATTTCAAACATTTAGCCAATTCAACTCTGTTTTCTTTTTGTATTCAGTGGTTTGTATTGGTGTCTCACCAAACACAATCTCTCCATCCTTAACACACTTTCACACCTCTCTGGCCAAAGCATCATACCTTTTTGTCTGCCTCAGCAGCTTGTGAACTGAATGGGGAATGTATATATTATTAAAAGTGGAATACCACTGAGTCTGAGCGGGTAACAAAACTTTGCAGATGACAGGAGCTACTAAACGTAGGCATTCCCCTTGTGACAGTGTCTAAACAGTAGGGCGTTAATTATCAATTGTCTGATGTCAGTCGCCATGAAATTGAGTAAACCTGAGTAAACGTAAACCTGACCTTTCAAAATAAAATAGAATAATCATATAGACCTAGGCCTGCAGTTAAGAGAGCCAATTTCAATTTCTCAAATGCAGTTTGTCATTCGTTTTTTTCAAGCTTTTTGTTGTTGCTCATGAGCTACTTAGAAGAAGATTGGAGATCTCCACACAGTCTTGGATCCATGGACGAATACCCCTGGTGATGACAGCATTTATGATTTAATATTTTGGAATCTTATTGTTCTTATTGAATCTAGAAAATTACCTTTAAATGAAATGGAGTGACCAATATTGTTGCACAATAGTCTATTTATGTCTTTAGCCCTAGTTTTAATGTAATAACCCTCACTATACCAAATCCAGCCCCTAGTTTTAACTGATTGGTGAGTCAAACTCCCACTTCTGTTAATGAACTTTCTTTTCCTTCAATAAAATGTACAGTAGGCTGGACTGGTAACCATTGAAGGCAGATTCAGAATGTTAGTTTAACAGAGAATACAAAGAACTGCTGTGAGACCTGTGAATAATCAAATTAATATGATAATTAACAGAATTTGAAGCGGTCTCTGTAGTGATCTTTGAGATGCAGCAGTCCTTCTGTGTGGTTTCGAATCGCTGTCATGGTACTTTGATGTCATACACTAATAGGTCGAACACAACTAAAGACTTTGCTCCGTTTAATTATTTACTGCTGTATTTCAGGTGTCAGACATTTTGTAATGGTGCTTGTAATTTGATTCTATAATACATCACAATAAGAAATGCACGACCCTCATTGGTTATAGATAACCATAATGCACTTTTACGGTCTCGTAAAATGATATGATACAGGCCTATATGATGAATATGTTTATGCAAGAGATCCACAGCCCTCTGCGAAGCATGATGTTTAGATTTTTTCACTCATTTTCATTCACTTCATATGACACATACTGTATTAAAAATACATTAGTTTAGTTCATCATGCGAGTCAATACAGACATTGTTGACACTCTTAATTTATTACTGTTGTTTTTTCTAAATTGACAAAAGTTAAAATGACTGGATTTGGGGCTCAAAAGCCAAAAGTTTTATTTAGTCGTGAGAGGTTTGAAAAAAAAAAAAATGAAAAAAATAAGGTTGATTCAATGACTCACTGTCTGTAAAAAAAAAAGTAATAGTAGGCCTACGTAAATAATTACATATCCACCTTATTTTTCAACCTTTTCTGTGAATGCGTGAGACTTCCGAGCTGTTAAATAACGAGAAGAATTTCTAAGTACAATAAACTGTAAAACTGTTTGCGCTACATATAATTGAGACAATAAATAATAATAATATGGTAAGAAATACTAGTTTGCAATATTAAGCAGCATAATGAGCTGCTCTGTACAGCTAAAAATAACTGGAAGCGAATGACACCATTTAAATTTCCAAATGGCCGCGAGTCCTGCCATTGTAGTGACAAATCGGGTCTCCTTTAGGACCCTAAGCATTCCCATTGGTTCAAATCGCTTTGAATAGGTACTCTCTTTAGCGCCTGATTACAATTCCTACAAAATCATGTTATGAAAAATACTGTTTCAACTACGTTATAATGACCATTAGTTAGCTTATACTAGCATAGCGATTAGCCTGATAGCTTTGTCTATACACACATTTGCACTTACCCTATATTCTCAACTATCGTATGTGTTAAATTAAGTGTTAAATGTCCAAATATTTAAGTTATGAATGATGTTCACTTAATCAAGTGTAAGAAATTGGTTTTACTGTGCGCTAAATATAGTAAGCTATGAGTATTTTATTCATCTTAGTTTAATCATTAACCGACAATTTGGGGAGACCCGATTTCGATTTGTCGTGACGCCGGATTAAAAAAATAAAGTAATACTGGTAAACATTCTGTAGAATGCATAAAAATAAAACATTTTTCTTTTCTAGTTTTAATTTTCTATCTTATTTTATTATTGTCAGTAGCAGACAAGACAGGATAGCGCAAAATAAATAAATAAAATAGAGAAATAACAACGCAAAAACACATTTTGCATATCCAAAGGAAGGGAGGAAACCTTCAAGGAGCAGGAGAAGAAACTGACCTATTTTTTTTTTTTTCTACAAGGGTAGAAATTTGACACCAGCTCCTCTTCTGCCAACTCCGAGTCTGGGCTCTTTTCTCAAACGACTCCGTCTTTGCTTTGCACATTTACATTAAATAGCCAAATCAAGCGCTTGGGGGGGGAAAAAAATACATCTGGCCTTTTTACACGTGGATTTCGTGCGGCAAAAGTTCTTCAAAATTCCCCTCAAAACAACAAACCACCCCGAGTTTTATATAAAGAACACTAAACACACATTCGGAATCTTTTTTTCTTTTGTGGTGTTTTTCCTGGACATCGTCTTCCTGTGCAGTACACATTGGGAATAGCGTGTTTTCATCTTATCTCAAGTTTTGAGAGTTTTCAGACTGATGTAAGGACTGCGTCAACATCCGCTAAAACTCCTCTTCTTTGTGTGCATCCTTCCCTCAGGATCTCAGCAGAGGCTCTTTTTCAGGCTCGATGTTAGAGATAATGTGAATGGCCATTTGCTTAACTGAGGATTGATGTTTTTGCAGCAAGAAACGATGGCACGTTCAGTAGTAAAAATGTGTTTCTGCGTACTTTTCTTTGGACTTTTGTTGTTCACGCTTCCATCTGCGGGAGCCGAAGAAGATGTGGAGGAGGAGAGATCATGTCAGGGCGCCTTCGACTTGTATTTTGTCCTTGACAAGTAAGTAAGAGTTATAATTTAGTCGTTTTTGCTCATTGTTTTTGAAACAAAGAACCAAACATCTCTCAAACTTAAAGGAAAGAAATCTGTAAGTTGTATCTTTAATCTCTTTGGTCTTACAGCTGCTAAACTGTCTGCTATCCAACACAAACCCGTCAATCACATATAAAGATCTATATGAAGTACAAATGTTAGGGATGCTTTTGCGGTCTGTTGGCCTGATGTTTTCCACATTGAGAGATACTGCCTGGATAAAGTAGGCCAGTACATTTCCACTCACATCCTCTGTATTTCCCCCAAATTTCTTACATTCCGCTTCACCAAAATAGATATTCACCAGATGTCCATTGTTTGGTATCACTTGGCTGGGTTCAATTAGAGTTCATGGAGACAATGCTGTGCATTAAAGTTTTTTTTTTTTTATTGGCATCATTGGTTCCATGAAGAACCATTTAAAATCCATTGCATCCATTTTCATCCATTTTTACGTACTTTGGGGAACCTAAAATGGATCTTCTATGGCATTGTTGCAAAAACCTCCACTTGGAATTTTTATTTGTAGGAGTGCAGACAGACATTACAATGCACTACCGGTGACAGTTTGCAGAAGTCAATGGGTTTATTTTCGTATTGTGCCAACTTGTTGTTTTGTGCCCTGTGTGTGTGTGTGTGTGTAATGATGAGCAAAAGGGGTGGTACATGTGAAGTCTGCTGAATAAGCACTTCAGACGGTCACAACTTGGTTCTCTTTTCCTTTCTCTTATCCTATTTGACCATTGTTTAACAGACCCAGAAAGACAACATCCTTTCCCACGATTTGTACGTGTCCATCTGGGAAGATTCTTTACAGGATGTTTAACCTAATCGCACAATTATTTACATGAAACCCCTTTTTTTGTACGTGAGACTTAAAATGCATAATGTAAGTTTAGGATTGTCTTGACTGTCATAGATGATGGAAGTCTTATAAGGCTCACAGCATTGATCTCATATTTGTTTAGTTGGTTTTATTATATTCTTTTATTTCTTAACGGGTCATTGACGAATAAGGTTTTTAAAAGTGTACAAAAAAAAAACGTAATGGAGATATAATTAATTTTGAAGTTTTATTAAGTGTTAACAATGAGATTTTTATAATCAATTGACTCATTTTTTTACAAGATGGACAAAATTTGTCAGCAAAAAAGTATCTAAAATTTCGGTTTTACCGAATGACACTTTTGGTTGTACCAAATGACGATATTTTTTTTTTTTCAAACAATGCTAACGGGCTGATATCTAGCTAGCTAGCTAAAGGACAATCAAACATTTTATATTTAGTACAAGTTTTTAAAATATTACAACATTTCCCATGTATTATAGCGGTTGTACCGATGACATGCGTATGAACAAGTGAAAACATGAATTTTTCAAATAATTAAAAGAGAGTTAGTTACTTTGCTTCATGACCATGTGGTCCTTTGCAGGTTTCTGAATGATGTCACATCCTGTCACATGATATTGATCGCATGACTTGATCCAAAATGGTCCCTTTATATTGGTTACTCCAAATGACATCAATGAAATTCATTTTTCCGGACAATCTTTCTCTTTCGCAACGACTTCTACACGTAATTTTAATACCATTTTGCACTATGTTGATATATGATGATATAAAATCATGCCAGAATATAAAATATATAGATTTATTACATTTTAAGATATTTTAATCACAAATGAAATGGCTGTATTGGCCTTTGGATGGTTAAACCGAATGACCTTTAGACACTTAAATCTTTAAAATACCTTTATATGTAGCAAAATATAATTAAAACCTATTGGATTCAATAAAAGAGATCTAGTTGTACTACCTTAGATGTCATATTTTTGTTTTTTATTATTATTAAGGCCTTTGGACAAAAAATGACCCGTCACGTCATTGACCCTTTTACATGCAACATGCTCTGGAAATGTTCAGCTGAGAGCAAGCAAATACAAGGTCCTTTTCCACCCAGTGTTTCTCATGATGTGATGGCAGAAGACATAGCCAACCCCAACACCCTCCTTTTTCTCTTTACAGACTTTGGAAAAACTGACATTTAGTAAAATCACATGCACATGAACATCTGCAGCCCTCTAAGAACATTCGACAAATTTAAGCCATTTTAATTTGCATGCATTAGTCAGTATTTTCAATCACCATGCCTTTGCATGCATAGAGGGCAAAATCATTTGCTCTGTATGTGTTTCATCACCAAATGAGAGGAGGTTTAAGTATCAAAGCATCACAAACAACAGCTGTACTGCACAAGAGTTTTTGGCTTCAGGTGCACCATTATTGGGCTTCTGAGAAGGACCTTTCTTGGATCTGTTTTTGAAGAATCTGGATGTTTATCTGATCAAAAAGTATTGTTTTGACATCTCCCCTAAAGAGTTAGAATCTTAAATGATGAGAATTAAAAAAAAAAAAATAATCTTTTAATATGGTCCTTGGAACTCACTAGGCAAGTAAAAAACATCTTTAATGTTTAAATATTTTGGAATCGAAAACGTTTTTACTATTGGCCAACACTTAATGACTGATGGCAAAAGATTAAAATGAAACAAAGATATGATCTATTCCTCTTTCTAATGTGATGTAAATCATTGTGGAAAGTCTCACCATTTCAATGGAATATTGGTTGCACAAAATAGCAAATGTGGGGCTAAAAAAAGGGCCAGATATAAAGATATTATGCAAATATGACCCAGAATTGTCCTTTATGCCTGGCATCATTGCTTCCACTTCTGCTTTCATGTGGCCCAAAGGCTTTCTGGGAAGCGGCGGCCTTGGGTAGTGATTCAGAATCAGTCTACCAGCCCATGGCCTGCCGTTTAACAAGTGGAATAAAACAAAAAAGTTGTCCGTGAGAATGCTAAGCCTTCAAAACCAGACGTCCTAAGAGGAACTGAAATCTTGTGATTTTTGCTGGTGCTACTTTAGATGTTTTTTTTAAAGGGTTAGTTCACCCAAAAAAGCCATCCTAGGTGTATATGACTTTCTTCTTTCAGACAAATACAATCGGAGATATGTTTAAAAATATTCCAAGCTTTATAATGGTGGTGAATGGGGGGCGAGATTTTGAAGCCAAAAAAAGTGCATCCATCCATCATACAAGTAATCCACACAGCTCCGGTGGGTTAATAAAGGCCTTCTGAAGTGAAGCGTTTTTGTAGGATTTAATAGTTTATAATCTAAAAGAACTAGCTTCAGCCAGACGACCGTACGCATAATGCGAAAATCGACTGCCGCCAAATGAGTAACCTGTGACGCAATGTATGATGTAGTGTAATGGAGGCCAGCTAGTAGTCGCTGTGCGAGTAAACCTGGATGAGGGGTTACGCCTCCTGCGGTTCAAACAAATAGTGCTGGGCAACAAACTCTCTTGTCTTATATCGAAATCCTCCTTCTCGTTTTAGACTTCTAATTCATGACCGGTGTTTTGCTTTATCCTCTGCGCTTCCGCCTTCGTCACGCCTTGGGTCAAGGGTTACAGTTCCACCGCAAATCGATGCGTACGGCCGTCTGCCGGAAGCTAGTTATTATGGTTAATAATGTTTTAAATATGGATATTTTTTTTACAAAAACCCATCACTTGCCTTCAGAAGGCCTTTATTAACCCCCTGGAGCCATATGAATTACTTTTATGATGGATGGATGCACTTTTTTGGAGATAGTCATATACACCTAGGATGGATTGAGGGTGAGCAAATCATGGGATAATTTTCATTTAATCTTTAAAGAGATAGTTCACCCGAAAATGAGAATTCTGTCAACATACTCACCCTCTTGTCTATCCAAACCTGAATTTCTTTCTTCTATGAAACACAAAGGATATTTTGAAGATCTATTTGTCCATATAATGGACAAAACTTCTTGTCCATATAATGCATTCATGTAGCTCATACAGTATAGACCATGGTGCTCGCAACGCCAAGGTTATGGGTTTGATTCCCCTGTGAATGCTTGAACTAATTAAATGTTCACTTTAAATGCAGTGTAAGCTGTTTTGAAAAAAAAAAGTGTCTGCCAACAACAACACCGCATCGAATTTTTTTCAAAATGTGTTTGTTTGTGTTCCACAGAGGAAAATAAGTCATATAGGTTTGAAACGACATGAGGGTGAGTAAATAATGACAGAATTTTAAGCCATCGCTATACGTCCCTCAGACCACCTGACTCTTGAGATTGGGAATCTATTATTTTGTTATCTAACACATATCCTGGTCTGATCTTCATGAATGTTTTGAAGCAACACTGTGTTAATCATAGTTTTGGTCTCAGTAAGTGTTGTTTAGCTCAAGATAACCCAGGCAGTGAGTCATCTGTTTTAAAACAGCCAGGATAACAGCTGTAGGGTGCCAAGGATTCATTAACATCAGTCCCTTCTCTGAGAGCCATGTTGAGTTTTCCCAATACACCCAAATCCAGTTTTATCTACCGGTAAAGGTCCTGGAACAGTTTTAAGAGACCTGCATTCCTAGTTAAATGTTATCACACACCACAAATATGCTTTCTGGATGCAGACCAGAAACTGCTGTGAAGTTTACACAGGGCGTTAAAAGTATTCGGATATGCAGAGAGCTTGTGTTTTCAGTCCAGTGTAGAAAACTGAAAGACTAAAATCGAAGAAGCGTGGGCTCACATGCCCAGCTCAGATCCGAAGCTAAATGTAGGTTAGTGGTTTTCAAAGCCCAGTAAGTTGATCTGGAGTGCAGTCATTCATTCTAGGATGGGATGCACTACTCAAATATGACAATTTTAATCGTTTTAGTGGGTTTTTCTTTTGAATATTTACATAAACCCCTGTTGGGCTGCTTTAGAGAAGAGGAAGAGTTGTTGTAGTAGAGTGTTGCTGTCATGCCGTCATTTTACGCCGGACTGCTTCACAAACGAGGGTCAATTCAACACAAAAGATGAACATGATGGCACATGCTAGTGGATGAGTTGAATCAACTCCACAGCAACTACATACATTTATCCACTAACCATTCAGAAACGTCTAAAAGTTGTAACTTCTTCCTGAGTCTCTCCATCAGTGTCGACTCCGGTTTGAACAATGTAAGGCTGAACACCGTCCTCATTTTGGCTGCGTGAGATTCTCCAGCTTTGTTGTTGAATATGCGAAGCGTGAGCTGTTAAAGCTCCGCCCTCTTCTGGAAAGGGGGCCGGGAGCAGCAGCTTATTTGCATTTAAAGGGACACACACAAAAACGGTGTGTTTTTGCTCACACCCAAATAGAGGCAAATTTGACAAGCTATAATAAATGATCTGTGGGGTATTTTGAGCTGAAACTTCAGACATATTCAGGGGACACCAGAGACTTATATTACGTCTTGTAAAAGGGACATAATAGGTCTCCTTTAACAAAAGCAAACGCGGGATAAAAATGCATTTGCATTTTATTGTGACGCGTGTTTCACGGGACTCACACCCAATCATGTTACGAGTGCAATGCTGTATCAGGTGAGCGACTGAGCAAGTTTACTACATCAGAAAAGCCAAACATATGTGATGCAAATGTCAAAATGCATTCGTTTACAAGTCATGCACTATGGTAAAAGTGTATTAAGGTCATAAAATAGTATAGTGCAAAAATAAGTCTTTATAAATCAATAATCTGCCCATCCTAATTTACATGAAAAGGAATGAAAGTTGTCTGGGATTTACTGCCACTAGTGTTCATTTCAGCTGGAAATGGCAGTCAATTGCATGTATAGCAGGGGTATTCAATTAATCTTCCAAGAGGTCCGATCTTTATATTTCCTTCCCAGCGGAGGACCGGACAATATATACAATAGTTGGGCACCAGTAGTGCTTTGTAAAAGAAACAGTCAAAGTCCTAAACAGTCAAAATAGTCATCAAAGATGAGGATATTGGGCCCTCAGAACCAAAGCAGTGGCATCTGAGAATTTTTATGAGAATCAGTTAAGCCCAATTAGATATGAATATTAAAAGGTAAGATCAGATGTTTTATCAAGCTGTTACTATTTTTAAATTTAGATATCCTACATATGTAAGGCAGAAGGTCATGTGACAGAAAAGATACTGTATGGGTACTGTTCAGGGTTTTCCTCTTAAGAAGTCTGGACCATTTTTATATGTTGCTTAAAATAAGTATCTACTAAATGCAAACAAACAATGTACATAATCAAAACGCCCTCATCATGAGCAGAAAACAAAGTTAACTAGTAATTTCTAGGGCCGGGACAATATATTGATGTATCGCTATTAGTGGATTGATTGTGATATTTTCCAAATGCATCGCGAATCAATTCTGAGCTTAGTTTTTAACAGCAGATGGTGCTCTAGGCTATTTTTTTTTTATTGCATGATCAAATGCTCATGAAGAAGAGCGCTCGTGCATTCGGCCGAGTCCGAGAATGTACTCGCACCTCAGAATGCTTTTATGACGCGAGATTAATGCAAACGCCCTTGTAATTCGCTTCAAGCTTTTCGAACTTTATGAATGATTATTATATAGAAGGTTCAAGTGGTGTGTGTAAGGAACTGTAAGGAAGCAGAGTACGGCTGTTTCTAAAGCACGCAGTGCCACGAGAATCACAATACATAAGAGCTCGAATGAAGCACGTTTGACTGTAGATAAAAATATTAGAGGATAAAGCACTGAAAGATCATTACCATAAACGACGCTCAGTACTTGTTGTGTGAACCGTTTTGTTGTTTTGACGCATAACTAGAAACGGTAACATGGTTCTACCGTTATCATTATATCTCGCGGTCCAGTTGGAACCAAGCCAGAGTCCTCTATTTGAGGATGCCTGATGTATAAGTACATTTGTGGAGTGTCAGAGAGACAGTTCGGATACCTCACAACACTTATTTTTTTTAATATCTTATGCGTACTATTCCAAAAAATGCTTACACCCCCTTTAAGGCTGTTTATAAACACGACAGAGATCATCCAGACTTGTTCTGTTAAACTGCTCTAGGCCTAAAAGATGTTTGAGGTCCCAGAAGAGCAGTTAAAACAGCAGTGTCAGGGAAATGTCACCATAATATTTTTACCATGTCTCAGGCATTACAAAGCAATGCTGACTTCACATAAACCTAAACCGACAGTCACGTTTTCTGGTACTTTAAAGTTTAAACACAATTATTAGCATTTTACAAAACTCCTTTAATCTGACGTGCTGAAAGGTAACTACACTCGACAGCATGGAGATGAGCTATGTTTTGGTTTCTGGTTATGGCAGAAACGCGGATCTGAAAAGTCAGTTTTAGGATTCGATCTCGAGGGAAGAGATTGGAAGACTGATCTTGGAGCAGATGAGACCTGTAAGAGCAACACACTTTTCTAATTATCCCTCTTCCAAATATTGCTCCAGTGAGTCTTCCTGTCTTGGCTCTTGTTGCATCAAACCGCAATGACTTTCACATGTCTTAACATATGTGCCATTATCCATGTATACGAACGGTTGTGTAACTGTAGAAAACATGAGTTTTGAAGGTCATTTAAAAGATGATGTCGCTGTTTGCGGATCGCTCGTAAATCCTTTCTCTAGGATCGTCTTTAGAGTTGATTTATTCAGTTAAAATCTTGCTGTAGGCTTTATATGGTTTAGTATAACCCATTAAAATTAGATCAAAGAGTGGCACCGCAACATATTTCATCAAGGATCTCACTTGAGAATAGACCACTTCCTTTCCTAACGCTGTTTGCACAGGTGAGAAAACTGCAAGCTAGGCACCAATCCCATGATTGCCGTTACCTCAAGAAAGTCATGCTTCCAACACAAACAGAGTCTATTGTGATGTTCGAAAATGTGAAGTTGAAAACTGTGGCAAGGCCTTAGCATGACCTGCATATTCTTGCCAACATTTACCTCTCTGTTACTTATGGTCTGTTTTACCGTTTCAGAGCATGCTGGCTTTGCGCTGGCCCATCTTTTGTTGACTGTGTTATAAAAACATCTTCCTCCCACGCTGGTCCAGAAAGAGGATTTTGGGAGCATTCATCACTCTCCTTCAAGATAAAACAAAGTCATTAGATTAGCATCTCTCTAGAGGAACACAAACAGCATTTTGTTTTACCAACAGCAATAAAATCAATCCAGTTGAGTTATACCAAAACATGGGTCCCAAAATTCTGTCATCATTTACTCACCTTCATGTCGTTCCAAACCCGTAAGACTTTTGTTCATCTTCAGAACACAAATGAAGATATAATATCTCAGCGATTTCTGTCCCTCCACTGACAGTCTACGCAGCTACCACTTTAACGCTTCATAAAGAGATCGTAAAACTAAACCATATGAATTAGGTGGTTTAGTCCAAATTTTCTGAAGAGACTCGATCACTTTATATGATGAACACATTTAATTTAAGCTTTTAATCATATATAAACATTCATCAACTCGCATATCAGTTGTGGTAAACAGAAGCTCAAGCACGTTTGCTTGACGTGCGAGAACCAATGAGGTTCATTCTCGTGTTACGCAGCACGTTTGAGCTTCAGCAAGAACCAGTGAGGTTCATTCTCGTGTTACGCAGCACGTTTGAGCTTCTTCAAGAACCAATGAGGTTCATTCTCGTGTTACGCAGCACGTTTGAGCTTCATCAAGAATCAATGAGGTTCATTCTCGTGTTACGCAGCACGTTTGAGCTTCCTCAAGAACCAATGAGGTTCATTCTCGTGTTACGCAGCACGTTTGAGCTTCACAAGAACCAATGAGGTTCATTCTCGTGTTACGCAGCACGTTTGAGCTTCACAAGAACCAATGAGGTTCATTCTCGTGTTACGCAGCACGTTTGAGCTTCTTCAAGAACCAATGAGGTTCATTCTCGTGTTACGCAGCACGTTTGAGCTTCTTCAAGAACCAATGAGGTTCATTCTCGTGTTACGCAGCACGTTTGAGCTTCTTCAAGAACCAATGAGGTTCATTCTCGTGTTACGGTTGTACGTAACACAAGCATGTACGGTTGAGCTTCTGTTTATGTTCGCTGATCAATTTTTTAAATAAATAAAAGCCTAAATTCTGTTCATGATATAAAGTGATCGTGTCTCTTCAGAAAAATCAGACTAAACAGCTCAATTCATATGGATTAGTTTCACGATCTCTTTATGAGCTTTTTGAAGCATCATAGTGGTAGTTGCGTACACTGTCAATGGAGGGACAGAAATTGCTCAGATTTCATTAAAAATATCTTAATTTGTGTTCCGAAGATGAACGAAAATCTTACGGGTTTGGAACAACATGAGGGCGAGTAAATGACAGAATTTTCATTTTTGGATGAACTAACCCTTTAAATCTACAGAAATGTACTTTTTGGACTAGAACGTTCTGGCAAAGTTCTCTCAAAGTTATGAACAAACATTCTTCCAGTCACATTAATAGAATGTTTGTTCGAAGTTATCTGTCTTTAATAACGTTATCGAAAAGTTAGCACATTATTTATACATCAATGTTTTTTTGTTTTATTTATGATTTAGTTTTTATGTTTGTTCGTGTAACATTTTTAAATGCTACTGCTCGTTTCAGAATGATTAAAGAATGATCCCATGTTTGCAAAATCATGGAAAATGGAATGTTCTCTTAACGTTCGCATAACTAAAAGAAAGTTTTAAAACATTTCAGAGACGTTCAGAGAACAATCAGAAATAACGTTTTCATAACTTAACAAGAATGCTAGCAAAACGTTCTTAGAATGTTTGTTAGCTGGGTTAAAATCATTTTGTCAAACTGGCACAGGCACCGGTTTCATAAAGTGACCCAGTTACTGTTATGACTGGCTCTCAGACTAAATGTGTTACATCAGCCAGGGAAAGAGATTTACACAACACAGAGCCAACTTCTGCTGCATGTTTCATTAATTAAGTCAACTGACTCAAGCACAGATCAGTAGACTCAGTTAGCTCATTTCCCATTTGTCATCCAGCATTAATGAATTAGCACTGGGACTGAGACAGGAAATGACCAGCTGTCATAAGAGCGTTTACAGCTGCGCCTCAAGGGAAAACCGAAGGGGTCAAAATTTGATGGCTTTGCTAAGAAATTGCTTTCCGGAATAAGTAAAAAGCACCGGTAATTAATTTGAAGGACTCTCGATTGTATTGAGCCAGTGCATTTAGAGGGTAAAAGCAGGAACATCCCATTTATTGATATTTTTCACCTCCTTTTCCTCAGGTCAGGAAGTGTCAAACACCACTGGCACGAAATCTACGCTTTTGTTGAACATTTGGCTGAGAAATTCACCAGGTACTAAACCGTCTCCTAAGAACAAACAAATGCATTGAATCAAACTATAAGACCCAACTGAATGGCATGTTATACTTGTGTAAGATTTCTAATGATGATTTCACGAATTTGTAACCATTTTTAATCATCTTACAGCCCTATGCTACGAATGTCCTTCATCGTCTTCTCAACCAGAGGAACCACAATCATGAGACTCACAGAAAACAGGTGCAGAAAGACACGTTCTCTAGTGCTTAACGTTTTTAGAAACAGTTACTTATTTCATTCTTGTCATTTTTTCAAAGGGAGACCATAAGAAAAGGCCTTAATGTTCTAAGACGAGAGATCCCAGGTGGAGATACATTTATGCATCTTGGTCTAGAAAAGGTAAAATGTTCAAATTAAAGCTGTTTGTAGTTCAAATAAGCTATTTTAATGTGCTTTGCTTCTTTTAACAATATTATCTAATCTTCATTCACAGGCAAACGAGCAAATACACCAGGAAAACTTTGGTAGGTTTCAATTAAAGATGCCCAGTGTCACCACTTATAAGGAGTGTTGCTGTCATTACAGTTTTTACTTACCAACAATGACATCTTCAATCCACTTTGTAGGAACTGCAAGTGTCATAATTGCATTGACAGACGGTGAGCTTCAAGAACATCAGCTGATCGCTGCTCAACAGGAGGTAACGAATGAGTGTTCAGTCTGCAGACATTTATAAAAAGTAATGGCTCGTGGTTTTTAATTGTGATTGCTTGATATTTAACCAGGCAGCACGAGCTCGGGGATTGGGTGCAATCGTGTATTGTGTTGGAGTGAAGGACTTCAATGAAACTCAGGTGATGATGAAACTTTAGTTGATGGTTTTAAAGCACCATTTGTCTTGAACTTGTACACGTGGCCTGTTAACTGTCACCGTCCCCGCACTTTGTGCACTTTTTTTATTGCCTCCTCTCTGTCACATATTTTAGTTATCATCATAAAATACTAAATCATTCAATAGCTTAAAGGATTAGTTCACTTCAGAATTCAAATTTCCTGATAATTTACTCACCCCCATGTCATCCAAGATGTTTGTCTTTTGAAAAGAAATGAAGGTTTCTGAGGAAAACAGTCCAGGATTTTTCTCCATATAGTGGACTTCACTGGGGTTCAACGGGTCCAAATGTCAGTTTCAGTGCAGAGCTCTACACGATCCCAGATCTAGAGAAACCATCGGCCATTTAAAAAAAAAATTTATATACTTTTTAACCACAAATGCTCGTCTTGCACTGCTCTGCAAAGCTCCACACATGAAAATGACCAATCATTTCTCTAGATAAGACTCCTATTCCTCGTCTGGGATCATGTAGAGCTCTTTGAAGCTGAAACCGACATTTGGACCCGTTGAACCCCAGTGAAGTCCACTATGTGGAGAAAAATCCTGAAATGTTTTCCTCAAAAACCTTCATTTCTTTTCCACTGAAGAAAGAATGACATGAACATCTTGGATGACATGGGGGTGAGTAAATTATCAGGAAATTTTAATTCTGGAGTGAACTAATCTTTTGTGTCTTCTATAGAAAGAGCTCAATCTTACCAAAGCATTCATGAATTACAACCATTTAAATTCAGATCTATGCTCAAGATGAGTTAACAGATTAAACTAGTGTCAAAGCATCAATAAGTTCTTCCATCTTGCAAACAATGTTGGGAAACTCTTCCTAAACCCTCAAGTATGCACTTACCAGAGAATGTAATTCAAAGATGCACTTTATATGGTGGAAACCAATTGAAATCAACCAGTCGAGACTTTGATCAGCTGTAAATAAACATCTGTTTGTCCTGTTCTAGCTGGCTACCATAGCGGACACCAGTAAGCATGTGTTTCCGGTTTTGGGAGGATTCCAAGCACTGAGAGGAATGATTGACTCGGTAAACCACTTGTGGAAGATTAATTGAAAATGCATTCTTCTAAGATGCATGTTTCTTTACTTAAAGGGTTAGTTCAGCCAAAAATGAAAATTCTGTCATCAGTTACAAATGAAGATATTTTAATGAAATCTGAGAGATTTCTGTCCCTCCACTGCGTTAGTTTATGTTTGCTGATCAGTGTTTAAATGTGAATAAAAGACTAAATTAAATATGTTAATCATAGAAGATGATGGCCTTTTCAGACAACTTGGAATCATATGGATTTCTTTGTGAACGTTTTGAAGTGGCAGAGTTTTGGTTGAACAGACTTTCAGTGGAGGGACAAGAATCTTGATTTGTGTTCTGAAGATGAATTAAAGTCTTATGGATTTGGAAAGACATGAGGTTGAGTATATGATGATGGAATTTTAACTTAGGGGTGAACTAACCCTTTAAAGTTGAAGTGTGGGATTTTTTTTGAATGTTAAAATATATTTTTTTATATATATCCACGCTTAATATCCACCTTATTTTTCACATTTGTAACCATTTGTAAAATGATTCACCTGAAAAATTTGACATTATAACACTGGTATTTTCAGAACATCAATCAAGTGTGTGTTTTTCCAAGACCATCCTAAGCTCAAGCTTATCGTAGAAACCATTTGCACTGATGCAGAAATTACACATTTTAGCTTTAATAATAAATGATAAATACATTTATAAGTAAATAAATGCATTTTGTACAAATTATTAAATTGTTTTATCAATTTTTATTTAAATAAAAAATAGATATGAATGAAATATTTTCTTTTTTAGATCATCAAAAAATCTTGTATCGAGATCTTGGCAGCAGAGCCATCCAGCGTATGTGCAGGAGGTATGAAAAATATATGTATGGTCTATATATATTTACATAAAATAATAATAATAATAATGCCCTTGATTTCTTTTGTTAATAGCCATGTTCCTTCTACATTCAGTTATTCAGGAAAAAAGACCTCATCATGGATTTTAGCTGTAGGAAATATGGATTCTTGTTAACATACTGTACATGTCTCACATTGGATTATGTATGTGCCATAAATCTTTATTAAATCTTTATTAAGAATTTAACTCAGTAAAGGCCTGTTCACACCAAGAACGATAACTGTAACGATAACTATAAAGATATAGTTCTAAATATAGCTGCGAGCAGCAGTTATCGGGGTTCAAGCGCTTTAAGGTCTTTAAAAAGGTATAATGTTTTAATTTGCAAGCCTGTAACCATCTCGATCATAGATGGAAAAGACCATTTACAGCCAATTACAGCAATTTACCATAGGAAATATGTGGTTTTTAAAGCTTTTTAACAGTTAGGTTGAGCCAAAAACCTTTTTTAAGAAACGTTGCTCAGAGTGAGTTCTACCATGTGGTATTAAATCACTCGATACGCAATCCTTAACGCAAGTGAAAAATGCAATGGTGTCCCTGGTGGCCGATTTCTTTGGCATTTCTCACAGGCCTCTAGGGCCGCGAGTCAAACAGACCCAGCGAGTTTTGTTCTGATCGGCCTCCGTTTACCTTGTCTGATAGCTGCTTAGAATTCATTGGACGATGGCGGACATGTTTTTTAAGATACGCGAATGTCTTCATAGACAATCATGGCATCTTGGACAAAGACACTGTATGCCAATATTGGACTAACGGTGAAGTAGTTATAGACATTTTTTTCCTGTTATAGCGCCATCAAGTGGCC
This sequence comes from Elopichthys bambusa, assembly GCA_037101425.1. NCBI lineage: Eukaryota > Metazoa > Chordata > Actinopteri > Cypriniformes > Xenocyprididae > Elopichthys > Elopichthys bambusa. The sequence continues at coordinate 29,310,957 of CM074449.1, forward strand.
AGTCGCCGTGTCCTTTTTCACGCAACCACAGAATGAGCTCTTACATATGTGTGCCAAGTTTGGTGAAAATATCTCATTCCGTTCACGAGTTATAGCCATTTTAGTAAACGTGGCTCCGCCCACTTCAAACGACCGAGAATCAAAATAATTTTTTTTTGATAATTATTGACAATCGGAAAATCTTTCTGCACTGGATTGGTTTTGATCAGGCCAAAATCCTAGGACTAGTTTGCAAAAGTAGGTTTTTCAAAAAAAAGTCAACGATAATATAGTTCTCATTATCTTCATAGTTCTGTTTCTTGGTATAAACTGGCCTTAAGTCTGTACGACTGGATGAATAATTTAATTTCCATTCTTGCATACAGCATGTTACTTTTTTTGGACTAGATTTCCATTTAGAATAGTTAAAAAATTAATATAAGCACATTATCAATAAATAATCATAGGGAAATTCCAGTGTCGAACATGACAGACGCATTTACCCAAGAAGGCAATTATATCATTGTGGTTTTAAATTACCCAACATTACTTGAGCTCTGATGATTTCAACAGGAAGACATTGACCCGTGCTAAAAATGCAGAGAAGTTTATATTTTTGTGGGGAAATGGTGCAATGAAATGTCTTTAGTGAGGATTTATTACCATTTCTTTGAGCAGCAACTGTGGGAATCTGTGTTTCAGAGTCATTTCAAGTGGTGGTGAGAGGTAATGGTTTTCGACACGCCAGAAACATAGACCAGGTCCTGTGCAGCTTCAAAATAAACGACACAGTCACGCTCAGTGAGTGTTTTCCCTACAAATATTCCCACAGAGTCGGAGTACTCTCTCATAATGAAAAGTGAACATATATAGCTGCATTTATAACTCTGCTTTACTAAGCTTTGAACCTTTTATTCCTCCTATTACAGATGAAAAGCCTGCGAGTGTTGAAGACACGTTCTTGCTGTGCCCTGCGCCTGTTATAGATGAAGTTGGAAAGTAAGTGAGAGGCTGACGGACAGGTCTGCCATGCATTAGGCCGTGTTTATGATCCCTGTCAGAGGTCACATTCCACTTCCTGCGCAACTCGCTGTTTTAGTTGTGAGGTCATCCTGTTGATCCAATGTTTTCCAGCACTGCCTGATTTCTTGAGTTCATAGCCTTCATTTTCCTTTCAGATCCACAGAATCAAAGCCTGAACTTAAGATGATGTCAGAGGCTCTGAGGAGCCATTAAATCAGATAGTTCCTCAGGAATCATTGCGTTCATCACACCCACTCTCTGCTTTTCTTTGTTCCTCATCTCAGTTATTTCCTTACTAAAGCTTCCATATTTCTTCCCCCTCTTCTGCTTTCCATCCATTAATATCCTCTTGTTATCAATAACTATACAGTGTTCTTGGGTTTTTAGCTTCTTGATGTTACGTATTTCTCTTCTATAGCTGCTCAAATTTCATTGGTCGATGGTGGACATGTTTTTTGAGATATGTCAATGTCCTCATAGACAATCATGGCAGCTTGGACAAAGACACTGCATGCCAATTTTCAAGTCAAACAGACTAATGGTGAAGTAGTTACAGACAATATGAGATGGTAGGAAAAATATGTCAATGCTCTTGCAGTCTCTCACAAAAGTTTTGCATCCCCCCGAGAAACTTTGCTTTCGCTCGCAAAGAATTCAAAAGCAGGAACGTCAAATATTTGCGAGAGAATGCAAAAGCATTGACATATTTTTCCTACCATCTCATATTTTTCTTCCATCATAGGGGCTCCTTAGATATGCTATCAATATGTTGTGCATCCCTAGTTTAATTAGTAGTTCATTAAAATGGATTGTTGTTGTAATAATCGGAATAAACAATTCTTTCATCCCTCTCATCCAGTCAGAATTTAGAGACTTTATTCTTCTCATTGAAACCTGCACTTCCTGCCATGATACTCTTTACATACTAAATACTTCAACTGTCCCAATCACCAGTCCATTTCTTTTCTCTACTCTCCCTCATCTTGTCTTCTATCCCATCCTACATCAGCCCACCTTCCTCACATACATGCCAGACCCTCCCTCATTTCTTTCGTTTTGCGCTGATTTAACTGATGTCAATATTTCCATTTCAAACAACGTGTTTTAACAGTGATACACTCACACTAGAGCTTTTGGTGTCCATTTGACATCAGAGTTCGGTTAGTGTGAAAGTAATTTTCTGTACTCAAGTTCACACCAAGTAATTCAACAGTGTGAAAAAAACACCTAAACTTTACTTTGCCTCTCAAGGGCCCCATATACTTCAAGTTAAATCGAAGAATGAACTGGTATAACGTCATTTTGAACAAAATCAGGCCAAAATGAAGTTTGTTTCTGGAGTTTCGAAACAGTTTGCCAAAACAAACTTTCCAGAAAAGTTCACTCCAGCTGGTAAACGGCTTCGAACTACCATTGGTCCATGGTGATGATGTCTGATTGTCAAAAATTATCCGTCCCTAAGAGCGCCAAAGCATTCAAAGTGGGCGGAGCCTCTTTTACTAAAATGGCTATAACTTGTGAACGGAATGAGATCTTTTCACCAAACTTGGCACACATATGTAAGAGCTCATTCTGTGGTTGCGTGAGAAAGAACGTGGCGACTGGCCACTTGGTGGCGCTATAACATGGACGAAAACTTAAAAACGGCTATAACTACGCAACCCGAAGTCTGATTGACCTGAAAATTGGCATGCGGTGTCTTTGTCCAAGGTGCCAAAACTGCCTTTGAGGACATTCGCGTTTCTCGAAACAATAAAGTTTTAGCAGCTATCAGACAAGCTTAACAGAGGGATAAAATTCGCTGAGTCTGTTTGACTTCGAAAGAATTCGGCCACCAGGGAGCGCCTTCGCTTTTTTCATGTGTGTAAAGGATTGTATATCACATGATTTTTCGCACATGCCCACGATATTCATACCACATGGTAGAACTCCTCATTCTGAGCAACTTTGCCTCTAGGGCCGCCGCTGTCCATCGAATCATTCATTAAATATTGGAGATTATTTAAAACAACTTTGGCGAACTCATCCTAGGTTTTTGGCTCAACCTCGATAACTGTTAAAAAGCTTTATGAACCATATATTTCCTATGGTAAATTGCCTGTATTGGCTGTAAATGGTCTTTTCCATCCATTTTACGCATGTGCCTAAAGCGCTTGAACCCTGATAACCGCTGCTCACAGCTATATTTCTAATTGACACTGTTTTTTCTTGTTTAATACTATAAAGCTGCTTGCTTTAAAGCAATATATTGAATAAAGTGGTATATAAATAAACGTGACGTGATTGGCGAGCCGAATTGCAGAGCTGGTGCAAACATATCCACATCCCTATCATCAGAAGCTTTCTTAACTGCCGTCAGTTTCGTTGTGTTTTTGTTATCGAGAGGCAGCACACATTTCCATATTCATCTAAACGTTGCGTGTGGGCGGCATTGGGATGTTTGCTCACAGCGTATCGCTGCAAAAGTATTTTGAACTTTTTACCCCTAAGCGAAGTACGAAAAGAACTTGAGTATATCGGGGTCTTCAGAAATTATTGTCTGGCTGTTCAACGGTATGTTTTTTGCACAGAGGAATGTGAACCTAAGCTAAATTAGATGCTCTTCATCAGGCAGAAATGGCTTATCTGTCAGAAGAGCAGACTTGGCCTGTGTCTGTTCAGAGACAAACCTCGGAGGGAATGCTGAACATGTGGAATGCTGTTTTTATCAAATGTTTGAGACACTAGACAGCTGACTACAACAAAAGTTAACCAGCACCCTACAAAGCTCTGTAAGGGTGCCAATTATGGTCTGGAAGGCAACTAAAGATCTGCAAATACATCTTTTTCTAAAAAATGTCACAAAAATGTTGTCTTTGGCACTTATGTCTCATATCTCTCTAAATCCTGTTGGTCTTACGTTTTTTTCCCCCCTACTTTTATGGATACTTCTCTGCAGTGCTAAAGAATTTGCCGGCTTTCAACGTGACAAAAATGGATATGAAAATTTATGTTTGGTCTTTGCACTTTAGGGTGGTGTACCTGCAAGTCAGCATGAACGAGGGTCTGTCATTCATCACCAGCTCCGTACACATAACCACAACAGAGTGTGTAAGTCTTGACTACAAACACACTTAAATCTACAAAATGGAAATTAATTTTGAGATTTGCTTAATATATATCAACCATTAGCCTATATACACAACATTGATTGATGAACTCCCTAAAACGTCTCCATTGTTTTCTTCACAATATTTCTCATTAAAATAAGTCATATGCAGAATAAAGGGGCGGGGCCTGGTTGAGTTAGTTAGTAGTGTGTTGAAACTGGCGGTTATGGTAAGGGGCGGGACATTTCCCAAACACCAATCACAACACACTGCTCCAATCAGAGCACATTGTGCTTTTCAGAAGGCGGGGCTTCATAGAGACAGGAACTAAACAGAGCGTTACTGACAGACTGGGAAGAGAGGAGCTGCAACAATGGAGAATATGAGGAAAATAACCAACATTCAATCTAGTAGAGCACAAAAACAACATCAAGACTTTGTAAAAGCGCATAATTGGTCCCCTTTGAATAAAACTAAATATAGCTGTTATATATGATTGTAATTATGTTACATTATAAATCATTTGAAAGTTAATGGGTGGTCTTTTACTTTGCAACCCCTTATTTTTTTTGTATTCTCCCCTCCTCACGTTCAGGTCGTCCCCCATCATCATTTTCTCTTCACAACACACACATCAAGGGGCCAAACCGCAGGGGTTTAGCGCGTCCCCAGACCAGAGCCCCAAAAAGATCCTGTCTCTGATTCTCACTGAGCAGGCTTCTTGCCCAAAACCACAAAATAACTTTTTATGAAGCATTTCTTCTCTAAATACTTAGAGAATAAAAATACAGTGTGCTCTTCCCATTCTTTTCCCATGACATAGTTTTTAACAGTGAGGTTATTCAGTTTCTGGCATTCATAGCTTGTCTTTGATTAAAAAAAAAAAAAGTCCTGTAGATTTAGTCAATATTTCATCATGTTCATGTATTTGATTACATACGGACAAAAATTAAATGTAATTTTTAAAAAAATAATATTATAACATTATTTCATCATGTAATATTCACTAATTTACTGACAGAAATGGCTTGCAATTTTTTTAAAATAATATTGAAACATTATTTTGCCATGTCAGATTCATTAATTTTGCACCATTTTACAATTAAAAATAAGATAATTTTTAAACATTTCTTTGTTTTATCCATTATTTTTACACAATTTTACTGTAAATAATGACGTAATTTTTAAATAATATTTAAACATTATTTTGTCATGTAATATTTGTTAATTTAAAAAAAAAAGTTACATTTTACTGACAAAATGACGCAATTTTTTAAATAATATTTAAACATTATTTCGTTATGTCATATTAATTCATTTTACTGACAAAAATGACTGTCAATGTTTTAAATAATATTTTAACATTATTTTTTCATGTAATATTCACAAGTTTTATACAGTTTTACTGACAAAAATGGCTGGAAATTTTTAAAAATAATATTGAAACATTAATTCATCATGTCACATTCATTCATTTTTGAACTATTTTACTGACAAAAATTACATGTAATTTCTTAAATAATATTTAAACATTTATGTCACATTCATTCATTTTGCACCGTTTTACTGCCAAAAATGACTTGCAATTTTAAAATAATATTTAAACATCTCTTCATGTTGTATTCATTATTTTTACACAATTTTACTGTCAAAAATGACTTAATTTTTTAAATAATTTTAAGCCAGTATTTCGTCACGTCAAATGGTTTAAAATGAATGAATATAACATTTAACTGTCAAATAATACTTGTAATATTATTTCTATTATTTGTCATATTCATTAATTTTTAAATCATTTTGCATTTTACTGACAAAAATGGCGTAATTTTTAATAATATTTAAACCTTTTTAAAAAAATGTATAAACATTTATTAAACATCAAACAAGGTTCATCAACATCGTTAGTGAAATTCACTGACAAAATTAGAACATTGGTTCTTGAAGTAACAAAGTAACACTTCCAAATGACAACATGGCATTACTTTTTTGTTAGTGAAGTAAAAAAATGGTTGCTCCCTATCTTTTTCAACCTCTCCCACTTTGTCTTTTCCTTTGCAGTTTGATGGAACGATCCTCCTGATCACCCTGCTGGTGTTGTTTCTATTATTGGCTCTGTTGTTCATGTGGTGGTTCTGGCCGCTTTGCTGCACTGTAGTAAGTCATCGCCTCATTTACCAACTTAAATATCTGCCTTCATACAGTACATTCTCACGACACATCTTCCAGTATAGTTTAATCTGGAAGCCAAGGCCAATGGATTTGTGGTAAAGACTGAAGTTGAGTGATTTAAGGTGGAAAATTGGTCAATTCATCTCAAATCAACACACTGTATAACCGGAGGTCATGATTTAACATGCTATTATATTATGCATGACTTGTGTTTTTGGTTATGTGACTTGGACGTCTATGATGTGTCTTTCCACAGGTGATCAAAGAACCTCCACCTCCTCCACCGCCAGAGCCAGTGAGTTATAGTTTCACCTCTAAGCTTTATCTTATAAATCTTATTAATATAAATCATATAAAAATTTTAAATAAATGTTATAAAAAATAAATACATACTATATAGAAAATATACATAATATCAAATAACAACAATTATTATTAATTTCATTATTATTATTATTATTAATTTGACATTGCTAGTTTTCTTATTATTATTCTTCTGCTCTTGGCAGTCAATGGCAGCCTATAGCACCGTATGGTAAAAAGTTATGAAATTTGGCACACAGATAGAGGACAGTCTGAAATGTTACCATAGCAAATTTGGAGTCTCTACCTCAAACTCTCTAGCGCCACCAACAGTTCGAAGATTTACTCATGTTTATGCTCATAACTATTGACGCGCAAGTCTTTGATTCCATGGCTAATGCTGATTCGAATGCACCCTATGATGTCATTTCCGTCATCTGCCATTTTTAATTTTTCGAAATCCTCCTAGAGCGTTTGTCCAATTTGCACGAAATTTGGTATGTAGCATCTACTCACACTCCAGGCAAAAAGTTATTAAAAGATTTTTGATTGGCTAATCCGTTCTCATATAGGGCGTCAACGAATTTGATGGCGAACACACAAAAATGGATTTGATGCTGTCGTGATCTTCGCAATGATTTGGTGTATTGACACTAAACTGACAATATTGTGCATGTACCCCCAAGTCATGCCTGTAATGACACAGCACCACCTACTGGTACCGAGATAGGAAAAATGTTTATTTTTGTTTATAACTTTTGAATGCCTTCAAAATCACGAGGCATTCCTTGAGGCATACCGAGTTGAACGATATCCAATTTTATTTGGTCGGCCATTTTGAATTTTGTCATAAAATGCTGTGTTTTACGAACGCATGAACGTATCATTACGAAACTCTGTATGATTCACTGAGGCCATGTTCTGAGAGGACCTGTAAAGTTTTAGGTCAGCACACCCTAGTGGTCAAGAGATATAATGAAATTTATGAAAATGCTTGTAACGTATTCAAAATATTCATGTAACTTACATCATTAGATTTGTTGGCTTATGCCAAGTCCTACGATACCAAATTTGCCATATTCTACCATACTTACTGTCCGCCATATTGAATTTAATTCAAAACCTACTTTTTCAAATTCCTCCAACAAAATTTGTCCAATTTGTACAAAATTTGGTATGTAGCATCTACAGACACTCACGACAAAAAGTTATTAAAAGATTTTTGATAGACCCAACCGTTGTTTTATACCGCATCAACAAATTTGATTGCAAGCACGCCAAAATGGATATGCGGCTGTATCTTCGCAAAAGTTTTGTGTATTGACACAAAACTTGGTACATGTCATCACAGGCATGACTTGTCACAGCGCCACCTACTGCTCAGAAGTTATAAACCATGTTTATGTAACTGATGTAATTTAAACAGCTTGATCCTAACCAAATGATCACAAAAATTTCTTTTCTGCCCTTATTCAGCTTGACCCTGTAATTGCTGCTTGCAGCTATATTTAATAATTATTATTTTTTAAATAATAATAAAAAAAAAAAACAAGTATAGTTTTATTCTGCTCTGAAATCATGAGATTAATCAAAATTATTTTATTCTGTTGCCAGCAATAGGTCAGCCAAATATCTAAGTATAGCGAGTAACATAGTATAACTATATTTTCAAAGTATCAGTATAGTTTAACTACTATAAATAATGAGTAGCTTGTTGCCTGGATGTAAATCGGCCTTGACTCATAATCTGTATTCGGTAGCAAATCCCATGTCAACATCTAAGCCACAGCAGGGTTTGAAAGAACTGAATTTTCTTAGTGTGAGATTCATGAAGAGGCTTTAATGAAAACCATCAGATGACTTTGAGTATAACAACATCAACATGTCAAAAAAAGAAAAGCAAAAAAAGCACTGACAGTTTACTCCTATGAGCAGATGTTTTGTACCTCTCATGCTCCTTCAAACTACACAACATGTTTTTCCTCTTCAGGAGTCAGATGACGAGGACGGCATGCCAAAGAAGAAATGGCCCACGGTAGACGCGTCATATTACGGCGGTCGAGGAGTTGGAGGAATTAAACGAATGGAGGTGAGCTTCCTGAAAAGAAGAAATGCGGTCTGAGAAAATGTGTGGTGATTATTAACACAGTCATAGGAATCTGTAAACTTTACTAAAAAAAAAAAGTGCAGTTATTAAAAGAATAATTGTCTTAATAAGGCAGATTATATCAGATAAATATTATTTTTAATATTATTATTATTCTTTGATGAATAGAAAGTTTAAAAACAACATTTATTTAAAACAGAAATCTTTTGTACCAATCTTTTGTCTTTTTTCTTGAGCAGCAAATCATCATAGAATGATTTCTGAAGGATCATGTCACTGGAGACTGGAGTAATGATGCTGAAAATTCAGCTTTGATCAGAGGAATAAATTACATTTTAACATATATTACAATAGACAAAGTCAAGTCATCTTTATTTATATAGCGCTTTATACAATACAGATTGTTTCAAAGCAGCTTTATAAACAGTACAGCAGCAGCTCTAGAAGAAAATACTGTTATTGTTCAGCTGAAGTCAGTTCAGTCTTGATTCAGTTCCGTTGTAAAGATCGTTAGCATTTAAATATTTCATCCAGTTCCTTTAGCTTGAAGAACGGATTCGGAGACAAAGCTCATAAGTCTGTGCAGAGGACTTGTCTGGTTCTTGTGGTCTTTGCTGAGGATCGAGGTCTTCGCAGGGGATTGGCTAGTAGACACGGTCTCTGCTGACATTCAGGGCTGTGATATGGTCGTGTCTAGATGTAGGTCCACCGTTTGATCTGGATACGGACCGGATACGGCTGACTACGGTAACCTCGGGATAAACGGAGAGACTAATATTAGCGTAGATGCCATTCTTCTTACGATGTAACAAGTACATCTGGTGTTCCTGGTTCCGGCTGACCTAATTTATACAATCCTTTAACAGATGTGAATTATAGAACCGTGATAATGTGTTATGTGTATGCCAGGTTAAAGAGATGTGTTTTTCGTTTAGAGTGTGTCTGCTTCCCGAACAATGCTAGGAAGACTGTTCCAAAGTTTAGGTGCTAAATAGGAAAAGGATCTGCCACCTGCGGTTGATTTTGATATTCTAGGTATTATCAACTGGCCTGAGATCACAATAGACGTGAAGGACTATAATGCGTTAAGAGTTCGCTCAGGTACTGGGGAGCTAAACCATTTAGTGCTTTGTAAGCTATTAGCAAGATTTTAAAATGTATACAATGTTTATTAGGGAGCTAATGCAGTGTTGACAGAATGGAGCAAAAATGGTCATACTTCCTGGTTCTAGTAAGAACTCTAGCTGCTGCATTTTGGACCAGCTGGAGTTTGTTTATTAAGCATGCGGGGCAACCACCCAGTAGAGCGTTACAGTAATCTAGCCTTGAGATTAGTTTTATTACATTGTAAAAATAAAACAATATATAATTATACAAAAATTAGGGCTGTCAAGCGATTAAAGATTTTAATCTAATTAATTATATGATGTGGTGAATTAATCGCACATGAAATTTGGCTGAGAAATTACTCCCAAAAGATCATTTAAAGTCATTATTGTGTAAAGCATCAAATAGACATTACAAAAAGTAGTTTAAGAAAGAAATATTTTATTTGATTCAACATAGAATTTATTACACATACATTTTTGGACCATGAGGTTGAGTAAAATGATATTAATTTCTGGGTGAACTATAACTTTAAAGTTTTTTTTAATAATATGAAAATATTTTTTTAATGAACTTATACTCTAAATAAGAAACTAAAACTATCATTAGGTGGTGGTAAATGTCTTAATGATTAATTCATTGATTCCTTTGTTTGATTCGTTCAAACTGCTGATTCATTCAGGAATGAAGTAAATGAATTAATGTTCATTGGTTCACCTGATTCGTTCCAAATGTGGATTCAGAAATGAAACGTCGTTGTGTGTTGCTCGGAGATTAACAGTTCTGCTTTGTTTTTATATTTTTGTTGTCAAAATTGAGCAAAACAGACAATATTGTGTCTAAAATAACAATATTAATGTACTGATTTTATACAACAGTTCAATCAATCAGATCACATTTGTACTAGTGCTGGACAGAAAAAAGCACTCGTGTGATATTGCACTTGTTACTCCTGTGATATATCTTATCTATATCACATGATGTAAATACGAGACAATTTTTGCCCCATATTTAGAGTTTTAGGGACTTTATAGGCTTCATCATGCAGTGAGTTTTTGACCTTCATCATATTCATCATCAGTCAACTGTATGAAATGTCAGATGACCTACATAGGTCTGGGGTGGGGCAAGTGTATTAAATGCGTTAATAATTATTTTTTAAACGCAATTCATTAATCTAATTAACACATTAAATCAGGGGTGCCCAACCCTGTTCCTGGAGATCTACCTTCCTGCAGAGTTCAGCTCTAGCCCTGCTCAACACACCTGTCTGTAATTATCATGTGCTCCTGGAGATCTTAATTAGCTGATTCAGGTGTGGTTTATCAGGGTTGGAGCTAAACTTTGCAGGTAGGTAGATCTCCAGGAACAGGGTTGAGCACCCCTGCATTAAATCGACAGCCCTTATAAAAATATAAGTTGCTAAAAGTGACCTAGAAGTGAAACATCAAAGCATCTCAAAAGAAAGTTGAACAAAACTGGAAACTGAAAGACATGCTTTTTGCCTTTGCTGAAGATCTGTAACAAGTTTCAGAAGAGCTGATCTAATGTTTTTGCCCCGGTCCAGGTTCGCTGGGGAGGGAAGGGCTCTACTGAGGAGGGAGCAAAGCTGGAAAAACCCAAAAACGCCGTCATAAAGATGCCTGAGCAGGAGTTTGAACCCTTTGAACCCAAGCCCAGAAAATCAGACAACAGGAAGCCAGCTCAAGACAGGAAGTGGTATTCTCCCATCAGGGTAAAGATGCTTTGTCACTGTCATTATTGTTTATTGATGTTGGTGCAGTTCAAAGCATGCTGTAAGCTCTATTGCCTCCAGTGTTTAACAGCACATTTCTCTTGTTCAGGGTAAACTTGATGCCATCTTGGCTCTTTTCCGCCGTGGATATGATCAAGTTTCACTTATGAGGCCGCAACCAGGAGATCATGTGAGTATCTAGGTCTAGATGATCAAAGAGTCTTAAATACCAGGCTTAGCATTATCTTTCTTCCAAAAGGATTATGTCAAACACACTCCTCAAACAGCCTCAACCAAGGCGTTTGGACCTCATAAATCCATGCCCTGTGGATTTTTTGACTCATTCCCCTCGCCTTGGCCAGACGTTTCCTTACCTTTCATTTGTCAACGCAGACCAGCAACGCCCCATCAGAGAGGCCTGATGGGTGCCAAGACACATCATAGGCACAGCTTGCCACCTGCATCAAATCAGTAGCCATAAAAATGAAATGAAACACAAATGTAGACACTTTCCAGACAGATACTCTGCATTTTTAAAAGGCCCGACGCTCACATATGCAGAGCAGCCACATGGTTTGACTTCTCGATGTCAAATCGCAGGTTATCGGTTCTGTTGGATCATCGTGATTTAGACTTAATGCATCTTTCACACAGACGTTTTCATCCTGCTGAGATGAACTGTCTCCAGGTGCTAGTTAAACCATGTGGAACAAACTAGGGCTGGGTATTGACAGACATTGCACGATTCTATTCGATTTTGATTGATCCGATTCAGTTCACTTTGAAATCGATTCATTTGGATGTATACAGCAAAAAAAGGAAAAATATCCCTTAAAGGGTTAGTTCACACAAAAAATGAAAATTATCTCATTGATCACTCACCCTCGTGTCGTTCCACACCTTCGTTCATCTTCGGAACACAAATTAAGATATTTTTGATAAAATCTGATGGCTCAGTGAGTCTTGCACTGACAGCAAGATAATCAACACTTTCAGACACCCAGAAAGCTGCAAAAGACGTATTTAAAACAGTTAATGTGACTACAGTGGTTCAATCTTAATGTTATGAAGCGATGAGAATACTTTTTGTGCGCCAAAAAAACAAAATAACGACTTTATTCAACAATGTCTAGTGATGGGCGATTTCAAAACACTGCTTCATGAAGCTTTACGAATCTTTTGTTTCAAATCAGTGGTTCGGAGCGTGTATCAAACTGCCAAAGTCACGTGATTTCAGTAAACAAGGCGTCATAAGCGTTTCAATGGTTCACCACTGGGGGGGGTGACTTTGCCACTTTGATACATGAAGCAGTGTTTTGAAATCGCCCATCACTAGAAATTGTTGTATAAATTCGTTTAGTTTTTTTGGCGCACAAAAAGTATTCCAGTCGCTTCTTAACATTAGGGTTGAACCACTGTAGTCATGTCGACTGTTGTAACGATGTCTTTAGTACCTTTCTGGGCGTTTTCGTTTTTCGTTCAGGGATGAGAAATGAAAAAACTGGAATATTCAATCTCTACATGTGGGTGGGGATGAAACGCCCCTTTCCTCTGCTGAAGATCAAGTCATGCCGTCATCAGTTCTTCCTCAATTCCACGCAGCATTTTTTGTTTTTGGAAAAATGTATATATTAAATCAAAAAACGACTGAACGAATGATCATTTGCACCATTTCCATTCCATCTGTTCAAGAGAACAAAATCGTCACTTCCTTGTGACGGAAACTGGCGCAAAATATCAGTAATAAAAATGTAAGTTGCTGCAATAGGGCTCTTTTTTTCCTTCATCATAAATGACTTCACAGCGTCAGACGAAACGCAATAAACGTTGTCATGTTCTCTTGCGTTCGGATGCTGGTGTTTGGGAACACAATCATGTGAGACGCTTCTGGAGGGAATTAAACCTAAATCGTTCTGATGACAGACTTTGGCTCAGGGGTTTCAGAACCAACATTTGAGATGCTGTGATGTGATTTGTCCGCTGCTTAGTCCAGTTATCCAATCACAGCCTCTGTTGAGCGTCGAGGGGTGTAGTCTGTAAATGTTTCCATCGTGACTGTCTTGTCTGAGGTAAATGTAACGTTACACAACGTTGTTTACAAACTGTTTAGTAACCGAGGAAGTGCTGACCAATTAATATTCTGCGCGTCCAATGAAGTTTTTGACCCAACTGGTTTTAATAGCCTCAAGCGGAAAGGTTGCATGACGCAAAGTTTCTTTGCAGAGGAATGGTTTTCACCTCCTCATCCTGTAATGGCATGGGCCTCTCCGCTGCTTTGTGGTTTGTGACGAGAGGGCTGAAAAATGCCCAGACCGACTCTTTTCTCTCTCTCGTTCTTTCTGAGTATGGAAAACAAATGAAACGGGCATCATTTCCTGTCTAAAATTGCATTAAGAGGGCATAAAATGTATCCAGCAGTGGATGAAGAACTCGCACCATCGCCATAAGTTTAAAACAAGGTCATGGCGATGCTTTTACGAGTTTCGCCCTCTTACCTAATGCAGTCTTTCTTAAACAAGCAAATTCCTGTCACTTTCCTCACAGGTTTTGGCTAGTGCATTTGAAGTGGAAACAAGGTTTAATGTTGTTTCGATTGAATTCTTCTGGTTCGGTTCAGAGTATGTGTGCGCATATGTTTGTCTGACTTCTATAGTGTATCATTATCTCTGCTCGGTCTGTTTTTCTCATTTGTGCCCTGGTTAAGCTCTCTTCCTCATGCCTCTGTGTCCAATCCCATAATGCACAGGGTTCAGCTTTCCACTGGCTGTCCCAGAAGCTCTGACGTGAAACCTTAAAGTTTGCCTTTCGGTTTGCGCAACACCCACTTTACACCCTCGCTCTGGAGGCTTGAGGATGAGGTCATATACAGAACGGCCACATCAAACAGCTCCGACGTGGTCTTGAGACTGACTTCAGACTGCTTTATGACCCCAGCTATAATTGCAGTTGTGTCAGGAGGTCATTTTCCTCAGGGATATTTGTTGCTTTGCCATGAGGGAAGGACTGTAACAACAAACATCCTTCAAAACACCTCCTTCACCAGTCATTGTGCAACCTTAAATAAGCTTTGACATTAAGGTCAACCCGTTTTACTTTCATAATGTGATGTATAATGGAACGGAGCAGTGACAGGAATTGAGTTTATCCATCAGGAATTGATTGAATGGTGGAAAGGGGTGATGGGTTATAAATAACAGAGCTTGATGACGTCAGCCAAACATGAAAGAAAAGGAAGATTTTTTTTTTTTTTCCTTTGGAATTACATGCACATATGATTCACACAAAATAAGACCAGAAATCATTCATTAATAAAGTAAATAAGTAAATCAAAATATTATAAATCAAAAATTGAGATTTTATATGTATATATATATATATATATATATATATATATATATATATATATATAATCCTCACTTAAATAAATGAACTATACCAAACCAAACCAAAAATTATTCACACACTAGATATAATTTAATATATAAAATATATATTTCTGCTAAAAATCCACCTAAATATACACTGAATATTATTTTCATATGTAATATATTAAATATAATACTATCCATCACATTATGAAAGTTGTGAATCATGCACAGTAGTACCAGGAATATTTATTATTAATGTATTTTTAATATTGATATTTATTATTTTTTATTAATAATAAAGAAAATAAGTTAATCAAAATTACTGATTTTTGCAAGTTATCATATTTATTATATCATATATGAAACTATTAAATATAGGTAGATTTTGTGCTTTCCATGCGTAATATAATATTACACATCACATTATGAAAGAAAATGAGTTGTGATTCATGCACAATAAGACCAGGAATATTTATTAAGACAGTAAACAGATAAATTCAAATACTAATTCTGATTTCATGTTAATTTTTAAAATTACATTTTTTTGTTTTTTTAATGTAAAAAGCAGATTGATTTGTGCACAATAAGACTTGGAATATTTATTAAGAAAGTAAATAGGCAAATAGTAAATCGTTTAATTTTAATATTTAATATTTAATTTTTGATAATAATTTTTGATAAAGATTTTCAACAAATATTTATATTAAATTATAATTAATTTTATTTCAGCTTTATTTCAATTAACAGAAATGTTTTTAATAGTTTATTTTTTAGTTAATGATAATAACCCTGTTTAATTATATAAACTATGTAAAGCATACTTAATATATATTTAGACAGCATTTCTGTTTAAAAAAGCATTTTTTTGTGAAGTCCAGACGTTTTTTTTTTTTCTTAGAGCAGGGGTTTGGGGTTATGGAGGACTTTTACAGTCTTTCCATGATGCATAATTTACAATTGTGGGTGATTTCATCTGTGGTTTTCACAGCGCTTCAGCCAGCTTGCGAGATCTTGCAGTAGAGAGAGCTACAGCCGACCGGCTCGGATCTGGGTGTCACTGCCGCACGTTCTGGAAAACGGGACGAAGCAATGCTTGCGTATTGGAAAGTGGCCACCTTCAACAGAGCAGATGACCTCACGCTGTTTCTCTTCTTGTTCTCTCCTCAGGGCCGATGTATCAACTTTACACGAGTGAAAGAGGAGGCGGCAGCAGCGGCGGCGGCCAAAGCTCCTCCACGAGCTCAAAGCCCACCTCCACCTCCGCCAGACTATCAGCCTGTTCCCAGTCCCATCACTTCCCCTCCGAACAGCCCACCTCCGCGAGGACCACCCCTGCCCCAGCCTCCACCTGGTCCACCGCCCGCCCGAGTCCCCCCCGGACCACCCTGTCCCCCGCCGTCACGGGCCCCGCCCAGCCTCGACGGCAGACCATGAGAGAAAGATCCAGCCTCCAGTGCAATTCATCCATACAGCCAAACAAAATGCTCCTCTCGCCAAAAAACGCACTTGGTATTTATCGGTCAGGTTCGATTAGGATGTGGTGTGTAGTTTGTTGCTGGACAGCAAAAAAAAAAAAAAAAAAAAAAAAAAAGCAAAAAGTCGTGACAAAAAATTCAACTACTGAGTTTTCCATACGCCGATTAAGAGAGACCGTTTTTAGTTTTAGAATGACTGAAGTGGCTGGACAAATCTTCATAATTATTCCCAATGCGTTCGTTTGAACATGTACAAAGTTGAATCCTATGAGCTTTCGATATCATGCCAAAATGTCCAAAATAACCAGTATTAGATGCTATGTTATATTGTACAGCATCCTGTGCCTCTCCATTTTATTTTATTTTGTTGTGGTTGTTTTGTTTGTTTGTTTTTTTCAGAACAATTATGTTGAGTCACAGATTTTACAGTCGTTGAGTTGCAGGTTCTCTCAGGTGAGTCTCTGACCCTGTACGAAGGGGAATATCATAGCTGGTCAAAATGTAAGATGATTGCAAGTGATGGATGTGTAAAGGTGTTTCTTTTACTGTAGTATTGCAATTAGCTAATGTCTTGTGCCGGGTTCAGATTACACAATATAAATATGTTGTGGTGATTCATAATAGGGGTCGGGAATGAATGATTCAATGATTCATTCATAAAGACTTCACTTGTTTCATTACTGGATGAATCAGCGTTTTTGAACAAATCTCTTGAATGAATGATTCAATGACTAATACTTTTTTTAACAGTCACTTGTCGCCACCTACTGGTGTTATGATGTAATTGATACAGTCTTTATTTGAAGTGCCAAGTTACGTGCAAAAGGTAATTTACTCTATTTTGATCGCTACTGTAGACATCAGTGTTTATATCCGAACTATAAACTTTTATCCCAGTACGATTAGCTTTAGGCTAGTAAAACCATTATTTGTTTACGCTCGTGAAGTCAGCCGCTAGTTCCACCTTCTCACGTCATTAAAGACAGCAAGCGATGATTGGTCGTGTAGCGTGATATGTTTCTTGTCCACAACATGACAAGAATTAAGGAGTCAAAATCACATTATCTGACACGGTAACTATCGTAACAGACAAAATATTGTGTAGTCTCAACCCGGCATTAGTATGTCACAAGTTCTTTCGTTTAGGTAAAACTGGTGTGCAGGATTTGTCTCAAATCACTCAGTTGCTGGAATTTTGACTGATTCTCGAAGGTGCAAAAGTGGGATACAAGAATGTTTTCAACTCTATTTCAGATTTTATCTGGATGAATCTCACAAAAATATGTCCTGTGGCCAGTTGCATGAAATGATACTTGTTAGACTACTTCTTACATGTTAGTCATGTAATTTTTTTCTTTAAGACAAATTTTTGGTCTGATTTGAATCTGAGACTTATTACCCTTTGGTCAGACTAGTTCTTATAGAAGTTTATACAACTGGCCACAGGTCACATTTCTATGGAAGCTTGTTTCCGCAATGAAATAAAAAAGGTAATTGCGGCTTTTTATAATTGTCTCATAATTGTGACAAAAAAAACTCAGAATTGCGTGATATAAAGTCAGAATTGCGCGATATAAAGTCAGAATGGTGTAATATAAAGTCGGAATTGCGAGATATAAAGTCAGAATCGCGAGATATAAAGTCAGAATCGCGAGATATAAAGTCAGAATTGCGAGATATAAAGTCAGAATCGCGAGTTTTAAAGTCAGAATTGCGAGTTTTAAAGTCAGAATGGTGTAATATAAAGTCGGAATTGCGCAATAAAGTCAGAACTGCGTGATATAAAGTCAGAATTTCACGATGTATAGCCGGAATTGCGCAATAAAGTCAGAATCGCGAGTTATAAAGTCAGAATTGCGTGATATAAAGTCAGAATCGCGAGATATAAAGTCAGAATTGTGAGATATAAAGTCAGAATCGCGAGATATAAAGTCAGAATTGCGAGATATAAAGTCAGAATTGCGAGTTTTAAAGTCAGAATTGCGTGATATAAAATCAGAATTGCACGATATAAAGTCAGAATTGCGCGATATAAAGTCAGAATTGCGCCATATAAAGTCAGAATTGCGAGTTTTAAAGTCAGAATTGCGTGATATAAAATCAGAATTGCACGATATAAAGTCAGAATTGCGAGTTTTAAAGTCAGAATTGCGTGATATGAAATCAGAATTGCACGATATAAAGTCAGAATTGCGAGTTTTAAAGTCAGAATTGCGTGATATGAAATCAGAATTGCACGATATAAAGTCGGAATTGTGCGATATAAAGTCGCAATACTGAGAAAAAAAGTCAGAATTGTGAGGAAAAAAGCCGCAATTACCTTTTTTATTTTTTTATTTAGTGGCGGGAGCAAGCTTCCATGCATTTCAACCCAAAATAAAAGTAAAGAAAATTAAACCTATTTTAAGGACATTTAAGATTTTTTTTTTTTTTTGCATTGACAATTAAGCACATATCACCCCACATTTCTCATTACCATAATGTATCTTTTTTTGTAAAATAATAATGAAGAAAAAATTGCCATTATTCTATTCTGTACCGTTATGTAATTTTACATAATAAATTCCCTAAAACAACTCAAACTTGCATCATTAGGACAATTTATTAGCAGTGATGCAAGTTTGAGTAGTGTGCGGGATTTATACAATTTTTAGTTATTAGACACACGGGTGTGTGAGGCACTATATTTGCTTTTTATTTATATCAGCATAAATTAAAGGAAGCACAACAAATATCACCATTATGTATAAATACTAAATAGAATTAAAATAATTTATCATTATAACATACAGTACAATAATGAGCTTTTTTTTTCTTTTTTTCCTCATTACCGTAATGGCATCCTAAATGATCCTAAAGATAGGCTTCTTTTTCTCCTGTGTTTTTTCTTACGATCCAGGCGAGTTTTTTTGGCAGGTTTCGTGCGATCAGGTTTGTTCATTGTAAAGTTGAAGCTCTAAGCGAATGCAAAGTCAGGTCAGTTCTTGTCGCGTTTTCTGTATTCCGCAGCTGTACTGTACGTATGTTGATATTCATCATGTTTCCTTTGCATTTCATCGTCAAACATATTGCAACTGCAGGGCAGTTCACAGCATTTAATTTATTATCCCCACGCCTGAAGGAAGGTACTTGAATATGACAAGGTGTCCTCTGTTACAAGCAGGACACTGTGCATGAAACCAAAAAATATTAAAATGGATAAAAATCACTTTGCCTCAGATAACAGCCAGTGCCTTCTGTGTGTTTGTTTGTTTTTTTAATTACCTTTCTTTTATATGTCATTTAAGTATGATACAGTAGCACTGTTTATACTTTTGTTTTAATAAAACGATTGGTGCATGAATTTTGTTTTCCCTTTCTCCCCTTTTTGTCATTAAAAAGTGAAACCTCACCCTCACGAGTTTGATATAATGCGGTCCAAACCAAAGCTATTGATGCCGACAACTGCAGTATGATGCTATAGGTTTGTGCTTTCGTTTGGATTTGTTTTGTTTTATTTGCTTGTGGCAATCATTTGAAACATTGTGATCTGTACTACTCCACACAGAAAGGTTGATACCAGAACTATAAATCACAATTATATTGTGTTACGATGTAATAAGTGTATTAACAATACTGATGCATCTATTGAAAGGCTCATAAAGTTTACTTTTTTCACAATATTAATAAAGGTCGACTTTCAAGCTTTTACTGCATTTGTCTGGTTATTGGTTTGTGTATGTGTAAAAAAAAAAAAAAAGAAGTGTAACTGCTCACAAGACCCTCCTTAGGATTGAATTAAGCACCTAAAGCTGCTTTTGTGGCCTTTGGAAATAGTTTGTTTTGTTTAGGATTGCTTTTGTAATGCAAATCGCTCAGTGCTGAGGCTGATGGATGCGAGTTGTACGAAGAGCAGCTGCAAGTGTGTTTACGTGCACTGTCTTGCAATATATAATATATATATATATATATATATATTATACACAGTTGCAAGAAAAAGTATGTGAACCACTTGCAGAATCTGTGAAAATGTGAATGATTTTAACAAAATAAGAGAGATCATACAAAATGCATGTTATTTTTCATTTAGTACTCTCATGAGTAAGATATTTTACATGTTTGTGCACAAGACAAAAAAAATAGCTGAATTTATTCAAATAACCCCATTCATAAGTATGTGAACCATTGATTCTTAACACTGTGTGTGGTTACCTGATGATCCACGACTGTTTTTATGTTGTGTGATGGTTCTTCATGAGTCTCTTTTTATTCCGAGCAGATAAACTGAGCTCTGTTCTTCAGAAAAATCCTCCAGATTCTTCAGTTTTCCAGCATCTTCTGCATATTTGAACCCTTTCCAGCGGTGACTGAATGATTTTGAGATCCATCTTTTCACACTGAGGACAACTGAGGGACTCAAACACAACTATTAAAAAAGGTTCAAACATTCACTGATGCTCCAGAAGGAAACATGATGCATTAATAGACGGGGGTGAAGACTTTTGGAATTTGAAGATCAAGGTAAATTGTATTTAATTTGTCTTCCGGGAAAGATGAAAGTATCTTCTGTTGTTTCCAAAGGGCAGTACTAGATGAAAAAATTTGAAATTTTAAACAAGATAAGACAAATCTGGACATGTTCATCCTGTGCAAAAGTTTTCACCCCCTTGATCTTAATGCATCGTGTTTTCTTCTGGAGCATCAGTGAATGTTTGAACCTTTTTTAATAGTTGTGTTTGAGTCCCTCAGTCGTCCTCAGTGTGAAAAGACGGATCTCAGAATCACACAGTCACTGCTGGAAAGGGTTCAAATATGCAAGAGATGCTGGAAAACTGAAGAATCTGCAGGACCTGGAGGATTTTTCTGAAGAACAGAGCTCAATTTAACTGTTCAGGACAAACAAGAG
Organism: Elopichthys bambusa; assembly: GCA_037101425.1. Classification (NCBI taxonomy): domain Eukaryota; kingdom Metazoa; phylum Chordata; class Actinopteri; order Cypriniformes; family Xenocyprididae; genus Elopichthys; species Elopichthys bambusa. Next base: position 29,332,197 of record CM074449.1, read on the forward strand.
ACTCATGAAGAACCATCACAAAACAAACAGTCATAGATCATCAGGTAACCACACAGTATTAAGAATCAGTGGTTCACATACTTATGAATGGGGTTATTTTAATAAATTCAGCTATTTTTTTGTCTTGTGGATTATATGTATGTATGATTATATGTACATCTTTTATGTAAAATATCTTACTCAGGACAGTACTAAATAAAAAATAACATGAATTTTGTATTATCTCCTTTATTTTGTTAAAATTATTCACATTTTCAGAGATTCTGCAAGTGGTTCACATACTTTTTCTTGTTTTCTATATATATATATATATATATATATATATATAAACCTCTCACTGACCTCAGGTACATAGTCCACCAAATCTACTTTGAGTCTCCCAGCGATGACCGTACAAATCTTGTTCTCATGACTTTTATAATCCATGGGAAATTGAAAGTGAGCTAAGGGTGAATGTTGATCAAATAAAGTTTTTCCTAAATGAAAACACAGAATATAATGGAAAAATGAGGAGTTAATAATATGACGTAACCTGGAATGAATACCTCTATATTGAAGAGATCTGTCTTGTATCATGTTAAAAATATCTGTTTTATGGTCAAATTGGTCCTAACTGGATTTCAAATTATGATTTAGGCTATACAATTTTCAATTATTCAATTTATACAACAAAAAAACAACTAATACTTGTATTTCTCAAAATATGTTTTTTAAAATTGTACTTAACATAGAGTTGTTGTTTTTTTTTTTCATAAAATGTGAATATAATAAACAGTACTGTAATGTTTTAAAAACTTTTAAGCAGAAGAAGTGTGGTAAAGTAAGGGTTAAAAATGCCACATTTTGATTTTCACATTCATACAATATTAAATATGACGTGTTATTTTAGTATACTATTATAGTTTTTGCTAATATTTTAAATTAGATTATATTTTTATATTTTCTGTTTTCATTTTACATTTTAAAAGTAATTTTGTTATTGACTTTTTTATTCGTTTTTTTTTTTTTTTTTTTAGATATATATACAGTAGTTTTATATATCTTAATTTATTTTAAATATGAGGGAAGAACAAAACACTAAACTTGATCAAAGTATTTATCTGACAAAATAATTTGGCAAAAAAAGGTAAACTACAGCCAGAGGTTTTAATTTACTATGCAAACAAAAACAAAATCGCATAGAAAAAAAAAAAAGCAAACACTGACTACAACATAATCGGTTATTAATATTTGGTTGGTTCTCTCTTGTTTTTGCATGTGTTCATCATTTCTTTGTATGACAGCCTGGCCAAAAATGATGTCTGCACAATTTGTCATGTTTCATTGCGTTATTATCACAAATAAAACAACTGACCAAGCACAACTTAAACAAATTTTTAATAATATTTCAATAAAGGGTTTTCCTAGGCCGGACATCACTTTTGGCTTCTACTGTATATAGTTTTTTATTAAGTTTTAGTATTTAGTTTTAGTTGATTTAATTTGAGTTTAGTACTACAGCTTAAACTAATATATATATATATATATATATACAGTGCTCAGCATAAATGAGTACACCCCCTTTGAAAAGTAACATTTTAAACAATATCTCAATGAACACAAAAACAATTTCCAAAATGTTGACAAGACTAAGTTTTATATAACATCTGTTTAACTTATAACATAAAAGTAAGGTTAATAATATAACGTAGAGAACAAAATTTTCAGTTTTACTCAAATTAAGGTGATGCAAAAATCATCACCCCACTGAAAGTCTCTGAAGCAACGCTAAATTTTAGACTACAAATGTCTAATTTAACAAGAATTCAACCACAGGTGAGTCTGATTCTTCATTACACAGGTGTCCAGCAGACAGCTGACTATAAAAGGGTGTTAAAACCGCTTCTCATTTCATGCTGTCAGCAATGGCACCACATGCAAGAGAAGTGTCACAAGATAATAAAATCATTTCTTTACACCACTAAGGTGTAAAAGAAGATCAGCAAAGCTAAATATTTGTACCAAAAGTGGTACAAATATTTAAAAAAGATCTCACAGAGACGTCCAGGTCGTCCATGGAAGTTAAAAACCTCGACAGGAGCGTCTTCTGATGAAAATCGGCATGCAAGTTCACTGCAGTTATCTTAAGAAGCAGAAAGCCAAACTGGGGTGACTATTTCCCGTGACGCAATACGGCGTACACTACAGAGGGTGCCGTCCACGAAAGAAGCCTCTCCTAAAGCCCGCCTAGAGTTTGCCAGGGCCCACGCTGACAAAGATGAAGACTACTGGGACTCTAGACTCTGGAGTGATGAGACCAAGATAAATGTTTTTGGAATTGATGGCTTCAAAACTGTATGGCGTCGCAAAGATGAGGAATACAAAGAAAAGTGCATGGTGCCTATAGTGAAAGAGAAGATGCTACCATCACCCTTGGTCGTCGTGCAACTTTTCCAACATGACAATGATCCTAAACACATTTCTGAAGAAGAACAGGGTGAAAGTGATTGAGTGGCTCCTGATGTGAACCCAGTCGAATGGGGAATTCTGAAGCTGAGCATCACTCTCCATCCAGCATCCAGTCTCTAAAAGAGCTCATTCCTGAAGAATGGAAAAAGACAGATGTTGCAAAATGTCGCCAACTTGTTCATTTCATGCCTAGAAGTTCTTGGTGCTGTCATGGAGGCCATACAAAGTACTAGATGTAGCAGTTTTTGTTGTGGGGTGTACCCTAATTTAAGTAAAACTGATAAATCTAAGTTATATTATTAACCGTACTTTCATGTTATAAGTTAAACAGATGTTATATTAAACTTGTGTTCATTGAGATATTGTTTATGTTACTTTTCACTCATTTATGCTGAGCACTGTATATATAGCATAAGGACAGCTGGAGGAAGCATCTATCTGCTACACAAGAAGGATTGGGGGGAGTCAAGCCACTGTAGGAAGCGGGCGAACAATGGGAGGTATTTTACGCTGTGGAATTATGGGAACACTAGGAATGAGGTGGGGCAAAACACATGTGCTGTGTAGGCAGGCAGAGATCTCAGACTGCACAGGTGGGAGAACAGCCTGATTTAAGGGTGAAGAGTCAGAGTACAAGGAATGACTAGTTGGAAGGTCACAGAAAACACTTACTGGTGTGAAAGAGGAGAACATTTTGTACAGAGGACCGTTATATTGTACATTGGTCTTTGCATATACTGTATGTATGTGTGTGTTTTTTTATATATATATATATACATATTTATACACACACACAACAGTTCTTTCTGGTTCTCGAATCTGATTGGCTGAGAGCCATGCCAGTATCAGCACTGTATCACTCCGCTTGCGGCGACTGTCATGGCGGCCATATTTAAAAAAAAAAAAAATGCCACTCTGTTGTGTCATGAAATGTAGTTTTAAGAGTTTAGGTGAGAATGTAGTTATTTAGACCTCAAATATACAAACGTAGCACCTATTTTACAATTTGTTTTGATGCTTTCACAGATGTGAGCTCGTGTACCCGCTGCGAACAGCTTCATCTCGACCAGTCCTTGGGGAATTTGCCACTAGCTCTTGTGTAGATAGATAGTGGTTGAACATGAGATATAATTCATATCAAATGGGCAATCTTTGGTTTTATTAATCTATTACTTGTTCCAGAGCAAAACGATTTGGATTAAGGGGGAAAAGTAAGTTTCATAACTTTATATTTAGGCAATATTTAACTTAAATCCCGTACTAGAGCACTACTTTTGTCTGCTTGTGTTTATTGTCTTCTATAATGGCTATTGTTGTTCATTTAAATATTGTTGTTCAATAAATATTATTTTATATAAAGAATATGCCGTATTTGGTATTGAGAAAGGGTCCGTCAATAGTATCAGTGAAAGTTACATTATTACGCGGCAGACAGTGAGTTGTAGGAAATCCCCTTAACTTTTAAAAGGACAAAGATATCGCTTTCCCCAGCAGACATTCAAACTGATTTTTTTATAATGGATATAATATTATGGACATTGACCTGAAGAATGAATGCTATATCAGATGCAGGTAACACACTCGTTTAGTCGAGCTCCCTCTCATAATACCAAAATAATCGACATAATACAATAAGCTTCAATTAAGCGACTCAACGCTCCTTCGTTACTAGTTTTAAAGTGACGTTTTAGAATTAGTAACGGAGGCTTGGGCTCCGCTAGATTTGAATCCATGGCGGAAGGAAGTAGTTTTAAAAGACACTCCGTTGTTGTTCTTATTTATTTACACACTTGTGCCGTCGAACTGTTATATAAACGCAATATTACACTCGTAGCCATGCGATACGGCTGTATATCAGCACGCTGTGATTACCTACGGCCGAAGAATCCCAGCCGTGCTTATATACAGCCATATCGCACAGCTACATTGCTCATATATACATTACATTGGTTGGACCACATGACTTTCATTTGACTAAATAAATAAATAAAGTTCTTTCTGCATGTCTGATAAAGGGTTTGAGGTTTTGGAATTGCAACAAATATCAAGCCATTCACACACATTTTTTGAAATCCTAATGGTGCGTCACACAAAATAAAGTCCTAACTGCCCAGTGATTTATGAGCTCTGAAGCTTCGCCCTTGATTCAAAACTGGAAACAATTAAATACTCATTATTTGAAAAGGAAAATGCACAGCCATTGCAAACAGGACCTTTATAGTCGACAAACGAAGAAGAACGCTTCCTGGTAATTTAGCTCTGCGTCTCACCAGACAGACACAAGCCGTTATTTTTTCCGGTCTCCTGTTTTTGCAGATGCCAAATATAAGGTGTCACACTGAAGATGACCGTCTCTCGCTCTCCTCCTACATCTGTGGTCACACGCAACAGCCTGAGCTGTAAATCCCCCCCTCGTCTTTGTTTATGCACAGCCTGACCGCGTCCACCGACAGTCAGTGATATTTTTCTGCTCAAAAACCCCGGGCCAGTGGAATGTGCTGATTGTCAGGCTTTTTGGAGCCATTCTCACATTGCAACCCCATCTGAACTTCCCTCACCGAAGCTTCCCCGCGCTCCTTATTCCTACTATTTGGATGCCCTTGTCTCCAAGGTAACACACAAAGACACAGATGTTTCTCGGTTAGCCAAAGCAATTTGTGAGGACAGACGGAGAGCAGAAGACAAGTATAGGCCTTCGACATGAGAGCAGTCTGACGAGACTTTCTGGACTGAAAACACTGTAATCAGGACATGACATGAACCCTGCAGAAAGCCTTTACATGAAGACATTTGCATAATGTCTTGTGATCTATATATGAAAAAATTTAGGTACAACTCTCTGCTTTTTCCTGTAAATCTTCGCGAGTGTTTTAAAACCCCTTCTGACTTTTGGCCACTAGAAATGTTTGTGATGCAATAATTGAAAGACTTTAATTGAGCGCGTTATTTAATGGCATTAGTGAAACTCGTTAAGCTTTTTTTAATAACAATGTGTTGGAGATAAAGAACAGGACAAACTGGTGTAAAATAAATATGCCAAATACTTAGAAATGTATTCATGCTGGTTTTGGTGTTTTTGAAAAATATTTACATTTAATGACTGTAAAAATGTCATGTGGTGTAACCATCAAATATGTACACATCTTAATATTATCATAAAACGCTATAACTATATTTTTTAATATTTATAAGTTATGTTTATACAAGTTTTTATTTTTTAAATATCATAAATTATTCATTCATTTTCAACTAATCTTGCCTTGTCATTAAAAAGTCAAATTATCTGATAAAACTAGGACAACAGGGGTCATCTCTATGATGTCATTTCCTGTTTAATGTTTTTTTTTTTTTCATGTTGGTTTCATATATTTTTTGGCAAAAGGTTTAAAAATGAAACTGTAAAAATGTCATGTGGTGTAACCATCAAATATGTAAACATCTTAATATTTTCATGAGTTTGTAAACATATTTTTCAAGGTTTTTTTTTTTTTTAAATACAAATTTTTACTTTAATTACGTCTCACAACATGACATTTTCTTAACTAAACTTGGCTTGTCATAAATTCCAAATATATTAAGTTTATATATTTATATATATATAAACTTAATATACTTACATTTATACTGTATTACATTAAATTATATATGCTTTTTGACCTTGACAACAGGGCTTGTTTCTATGAGGTAATTTCCTGCTTTATAGTTTGTTTGTTTCGCATGTTTCTCCATGTTGGTTGGACCACATGACTTTATATATATATATATATATATGTGTGTGTGTGTGTGTGTGTGTGTGTGTGTGTGAATATATATATAAGTTTTTTTTAATATTTAAGTTATGTTTATAATTTAAAAGTTTTTTTTTTTTTTTTTTCAAAGTTGCACCACATGACATTTTCTCTTTAATCTTGCCTTGTCATAAAAGGGTCAAATTATCTGATAAAACCTGGACAACAATGGGGTCATCTCTATGAGGATATATTTTTTTGGCAAACTTTTAAAGTATTAAAATGAAACTGTAAAAATAAAATGTCATGTGGTGTAACCATCAAATATGTAAACATCTTAATATTCTCAGAAGTTTTTAAACATATTTTTCAAATTTCAAAAAATATCAATTGACAAGTATCATAAATTATTACTTTAATTGCATTATTACTTTTATCACATTTTCGTAACTAAACTTGGCTTGTCATGAATTCCCTATATAGTTACATTTATACTATATTATATTAAATTATATATACTTTTTGATCGTTTCAATGATGTAATTTCCTGATTTATGGTTGGTTTGTTTCACGTTTCTCCATGTTGGTTGGACCACATGACTTTTAATATATATATATATATATATATATTCATGGACCACATGACTTTTGATTTATACACACACACACACATTTATTTATATATATATATATATATATATATATATATATATATATATTAAACTATTAACTAATATAAATTTTATATTAATATTAAAAAAGTTTTATATATATATATATATATAAATAAAACTTTTTTAATATTAATATAAAATTTATATTAGTTAATAGTTTAATATTTGAACAAAGCTAAGGAATAATAATCATCCAAACTTTTTTCTAAGAAACAATAATAAAATATTATGCATTTTTGCTTTTCAAGAATTTTATTCTTTTCTTCATTATGATAACATATGATAACAGAACAGTTGTATCTCCCTGACATTTTTTCATCTAAAGGCATTTTAATTCAGAAATTAAAATCGTACTCATCATATTCAAATCATTATGATACTAGGACAAATAAACTCACTCAGATAATTGTAAACAGACCCTTTGAGTCTTTGTGAGGACCAAATGTCTTTGTTAATAAACATATCATGAATGAGTTTAATGCTGAAACTGCTAAGCTGTGTAAAGCGTTTTCATGGGCCGGCGTGAACTGCATGTGCCGGGCCGTCATGCAAACGTGGCACCCTGCTCTGCCCCCTCCTCTCCTCCCACTCCTCCTCTTTACTGGCAGCGCCAGACCGCCGGGGCCTCGGGGGCGAGATCTGTGGCGGGGCCCCGCTCTCATGTCACTGGGCTTGGAGAGATTACGCTGACTCCTGCTGGTCAAAGGAGGCGAGGCGCTGGCCCGCTCCAGATGTCAACCTCAACACCAGTCTGAGGTCGCTCCCAAGGTTTTGGGGTTTGACGAGAAAGAATGTAGAGAAATCTGATCCCAGATCTGCTGTGTGAATGTACATGTGAAAACGGAGTATGAAGACTGGATGCACTGAAGAAGATGTAAAAACCAGCAGGAAAGATGAAAGAAGCAAAAGAACTGGACAATAAATTAATTATAGAATTTGCCTCCTGTCTGATGAACTTGATGTCTCTTGCTTTATTAAAACTAAATTAGAAGGTTTTTATCTTGATTTTTATAATGAATATTTATTTATTTTAGTTAACTAATCACATTTTTTTCAGTAATTAAAACTTGAGTTTTTAATATTGTAATCATTTCACAGTTACTCTCCAAATTAATGTAGAAACAAATTAAAGACGGCATATTTTAAATATTTATTTATTTTTTTTATGAATGAAGGCCAGTATCACTAATACTATTGATGTCTCTATGAAATTAATTTAAAAAAACATTAATTACAGACATTCAACGTTACAGTATAACTGAAGGCTATCAATTTCAGCATTTATTAGGCTTTAAAAAAAAACTTTTAATTTTAAGTGAATTTAAAACAATCTTAACATAAACCCATTATAATAAATGTCATATTTACCTGTCTAACAGGAAGGAAATATACAGAAATTGAATAAAGTTATCAAACACTTCACTGCATAAATTATAATTATAGATTAATTCTTATTAAAGCTAGTTTTCTCTGTTATCTTTGATGAACATTAATGACATCATCACAGCAACTGGTTTATTAGGCTGCTGTCACTTTAAGAGACGAACATGACGCGCATCTCATTTCCTCGCAACTCTTTAAGACGTTATTTAACTCATTTAAGACTGCTCTTATGAGGATACTCAAACAAAATGGCCATTTTGTCATAATTCGTAAAGCGTGAAAGAGATCTCGACGCTGGCGCGCGTCTTTCTGTGCACACAAGTCGCGTGTGTGTCACATGACACGACACTCACAGACAGCGCGTTCTCGTTTGTCTTGTGAAAGAATGCACGAGCAAGAAAGTTGTGGACATTCTGCTAAACATCTTTTTACGTTCCACACAAATCATATGAGTTTAGAATAAACAACACGAGGAGGAGTAAATGACAAAATATTCATTTAGCGACATTGTTACTAAATAGTACGTTTAAGATATATTGTTCATGTTTTGCAACCGTGTGCATTTCAATATGTCAGCAGATTTATGAGAGCATGAAAATAGCCCTTAATGCAGAACAGATGATCTTTCTAGTAATAAAACTTTGCAGGAAGTGTCAGTCACATTCAAAAGAGCGTTGCTGCATTTCTGAAATAAATAAATTAAAATTGCATATGGAAACATTGGGTGGCTGTCAGTTTAGAGTATATATCTAATCATATTATTCCAGTGGAGTGACATGACAGGACAGAGAGGATTCTGGGATTACAGTGCTTTACAACATACAATCACTGGCAGATCTGGCCTCTTGAAGCAGCATGGGGTGCTCACTTAAAATAATTAAAGCCAGGAAACATTTAGGTAAACATTCTCATTGTCTCGTTTTAAAATCTTCCCGGTCTACCGACATTAGTTATGACATCTGCTTTAAACATCACAATGCTCATGATAACTTTCTTAACTCTACACTAAGTAAATCCACCAGCTAATTACTCTTCGACAGTGATGCCATAGAGCTACCGCAGAAACAGAAGTTCAAACACAAATGTCTGAAGATGGCTTGTTTCTCTGCCGCATAATGTCTGTACTGTTGCTTGCTAGTGTGTTCTACGTAATTGTTTGCTTTCTTAAGTTGGTTCATATTGAAAGCTGAAGGATAGAGAGAGATTATTGGGTAGTTGATATTTGGCTGGAACGCTCCGCCAGCTTGCAGGGGTTCAAATGTTCTGTGGCCTGACGGAGTCTGGTTTACAAACCTCACTAATCCAGATTAAATGCATCCAATGTACTGTACCCCACATGTCCCTCCTAAGCCTGATCTGGGACAAAATGTGTGTCACAATCACATAAGCCACATTTATCAGCTTTTTCAAACTGAAAGTTGAAGCGTGTCATTTGCTAAAATTCTTAATGCACAGACAAATATATACATAAATCATTTTTGTTGGTTCATTTCCCATGAAAAGCATAAGCACGGTCTCTCTGTGGCGGTATTCAAACATTACTCTGTTTAAGCATCAACCAGCCAGATGCAACAACATTGGCTGAACTAGTGTGAGTCTGTTTATCTGACCAATGTTTTTTAATAAAATGGCTGTTTAAACATTTTTATAGATAGCATTTTATGTATTACACTCAATTAGAGCTTGACTGGAAATAATGCGCAATAAAAATGTGGTTCACAAATGATGTTTATCTTCATTTATTGTAATTGTTAAAATTTCAGCATTCACCCCTAAAAGTAATCGGGCAGACCAAACCGTAAGTCGTAGAGACTTGAAACTTTAAGGGCTGGTAGCACACCATATAAAACATTACCCAGGCTCGCCACGATCGGCCTGATGGGGGCGCTACAGCAGTGAAAAGCACGAATCGTGAAACTCCTAAACTGTTAGGCGTAGACTCAAGTGTCTATATCATTGGAATCCTTGGCTCAGGACGGACACGCCTCCTTTTGCGAACGAGTCCTACGTTTTTGGCGCGATCGGAATCAAAGCAGTCAGACTTCTCTAGAGTCTGATTGTCAATAATTATCAAAAAAAAAGTTGAAATTTCGATTCTAAGGGCTGCGAAAAACTTCGAAGTGGGCGGAGCCACTTTTACTAAAATGGATATAACTCGAGAAAGGAATGAAATAGTTTCACCAAACATGGCACACATATGTAAGAGCTCATTCTGTGGTTGCGTAAAAAAGGATGCAGCGACTGGCCACTTGGTGGCGCTATAACATGGAATTTTTTTTAAAATGGCTATAACTACGCAATCCGAAGTCTGATTGACTTGAAAATTGGCATGCGGTGTCTTTGTCCAAGGTGCCAAGACTACCTTTAAGGACATTTGCGTATCTTGAAAAACACAGGTGGTGGCGACCAATGAATTTTGAGCAGCTATCAGACAAGGTTAACGAAGGCCGATCGTAACGAAACTCGTCGGGCCTGTTTGACTCGCGGCCCTAGAGGCCTGTGAGAAATTCAAAAGAAATCGGCCACCAGGGGGCACATTCGCATTTTTCATGTGCGTAAAAGATTGTATATGACGCAATTTTTCGCACACGTCCACGATATTATCGACTATAATTGAGATGGTTACAGGCTTGCTAATTAAAACCTTTTTACGCATGTGCTTAAAGACCTTAAAGGGCTTAAACCCCGATAACTGCTATATTTCTTCTTGTTCTCATACAGGTTTCATATTTCTCTCTTTGTTTTTTGTTTCGATTATCATAATTTGTTTTTGTTTTTTTATGGATTTGCATAGTTTGAGATTGAACGTCTGGGTTTGGTCAAACAAAATCTACATAAACACATTTTGAAACAGAAAAAATACATCATAAATGGATGTGAAAAAAAAAAAAAAAAGTTTTAGTGTGACCGTATAGCAAAAATAAAAGCTGAAATCTGTCCTTTGAGAGAAAAGTTCCCACTCAGTCAGAGTTTTCTGATCTGAATGAGCAGCAGGTGAGTCAGGTGTCATTCTTAGTATCATGCAAACCAAGAAAACAAGTGATTACTCTAGTTGCCATCCTCTCCTCCGTTGACTCACACCCACACGCAACTGCTTTCAGTGGCTCTCTGAGCAGCTCTTCTGCGTCTGGTTGGATCTTTCTAGAAAGGAGCGTTAAGTTCATGTGCCGGTGGTTTCATTTTTTAATCTCTCACCGTGTTATGCTCAACAGTTCTGACCTTCAAATCCTTTTTTTCTGTGCTAAATTCAGAAGGCATTTACAAGTCTTTCCAAATACAGGAGAACAACACCAGATCTGTTGTGCGATGACCTCATTACTGTCCAGCTGGGAAAACAGAACAAAAATACTGACACTGATACTGGAATTGGAAAAAATGTGATCAGTTTCAGGGGAAGTGCATGAAACACTGGTGATTTTTGATCCCAAGCTATAAAGAAATGTTCCATGCATTTGCCATTCTTCTACCAGATTCTGAAAGAAAGTGTGTTTTTGGTAGCTTTCTGGAAATGGCATGAAAATCGGGAAATCGAGGCTGCAAACTTTTGCTGCCAGCCACACAGATGTGCCCATTCCAGCTGTATTCGGCCTGTTGGCTTGTGTTTCAGGCACATGTAGAGCGTTTAGAGCATGTGGGTGGGAAGACGGTCATAATTTCCAAAGAGGAAACAGAATAGCTCAGTTACAGCAAACTGAGGGAGTTTTAGTCCGGCTGTCAGCCATTCTTGATTTGATGAAGCCTCTTCACACCATACACATTTTCTGCACTTGCCAAAGACACATTCCTGTACTTACTGTATTTAGGTGATGAAATAGAAATACTGACAACTGAGAAACATTTTCATTTTATGGCAACTTAATCTCAGCTTGCTTCTGGCTGCATTTTACCAGTTGAAGCTATGTGCTTTATGTTAGCAGATCTCAACTTGAAAAAGTGTTAGGGAAAAATTACTTTTGGGAATGTACGATATATAGGCCACCATACCGGTATCGGCTGATATATGTTCATTAGGGTTCAAGCACGAAGTGTCTCCCCTAAAACAAATCGTGCAGACCAAACCGTAAGTGCTAGAGACTTGAAACTTGGCCAGATGGTAGACCCCAATTTGGGGAGAACCACAATCGGCCAATAGGTGGTGCTACAGCAATCAAATTTGGCATGCAGTGTCTTGGTCCAATGGCGTATGATAGTCTATGAGGACATTGATGTATCTCAAAAAACATGGCCACCATCGGCCAATGAAGTTTGAGCACCTATTAGACAAGGTTAACGGAGGCCGATCGGAACGAAACTCATTGGGCATGTTCAAATCATCGGCTGTAAGAATTTTGAAAGAAATCGGCCACTAGTTGGCACTAACGACATTTTACGCCTCTGTAATCACGTGGTGTTTCACAGATCCACACAATATGCATATCATTGGATCGATCTCCACATTCTGAACAACTTTGCCTCAAGAACCAATGCTGTCAATCAAATAGTTTATTAAATATTCATGATTATGTGAAAAACCTACTTTTGCGAACTAGTCCTAGGTTTTTCGCCCGATCGGAACCAAACCAGTGCAGGACAATTCTCTGGACTCTCTAGATCAATTACTATCAAAACAAAGCTGAACTTTACCCTTTAGGTTGCAATAACAGGGTCGTTTAGAAAATGGGCGTGGCTAAATATACCCAAAAGCCTATAAATCCTAAACGAAAACTCAGAACTTGATGAAAATAGGTGAGCACATGCAGCATATGACTCTAAAGAAGCATGCCAACTTTCATGGAGATCAGACCATAGGTGCCGCTATAACTGTTAAAAAGCTTTAAAAAACATATGTTTTTAATGGTTTTGGCTGAAAATTTTTATAACTTTGGGCGTGGTCGACTTGTTTTTACAGGAGTGACGTCGTTAGACTTCTGAATCCTTGCTGAGTCCAACGATACCAAACATGCTAGGTTCAGCCCTATGGTTTGTGCTACGTTGTGATTTAGCGCTTAAAAACTTTTGCGAATATCTTTGAAACCGTTAGTCTGATCGAGACGAAACCAGCGTAGGAAACACAGAACCTAAGTTGGTTTACTAAACGTAAAAGCCCAAATGTCAAATATTTGATAGGAAGGGGCAAAAAAATACAATCAAAGTCTTTCATGGGTCATTTTTTATGCTCTAAACTTTTAAAACCATATTTTTTCTATAGTAAATTGCCTGATACTGTTATTTTGTGCCACCAGATGGCAGCAGAAGACCACTAATATAGTTCAAGATGTCAAGGTTTTGTCATTTAAAATACCTTTTAAACTTATAATAACTTATAAGTTTACCACTTCATTTGTTAATTTGATGCATGTTTTTGCAATAATATAACATTACAATTACATTTATACCTGAAAATGATGATATTTAAAGCATTTTCTTACCTATCATTGATTTTAAATATCCATATCCGCAACAAAATGTGCATGTAAGCACGTTTAATTATTGGAGTGAACATGGAACATGTACTTAACACAAAACAGACACTTTCAAAATGAAAGTGAGCCAATAAGAGGTCATCTGCTGCCACCTGCTGTTTGAAATAGCAATACTGTCATACTACTCACTAATATTGTTATATAATTCATATTTACACTTAATGAAATCTTTTTTTTTTTTAACATTTACTATCACTTTTTAATCATTTCCATTAGAGTATTAGTTTTAACAGTTGTGCCACATTGAGTAAAATGAAGATTATGTTTTACTGAGATTTTCAGAAAACATCTTTACCCATTTCAAATACTGAATCTACAAGAAAATATCTGTGTCTGTGTTTACGCGTGTGTAAGCATGCTCAGTATGTACCAAGTATTATTGTTTATGCCTTTTCTTTCTCTGTGTTTGGTTTTGCATATATCATAGCTGTTCCTCTGTGATTTAAGTGGTGACATGCTTGCTAAATAAAACGTAATATGTTTTTACACATAAGTGCTTAAAGGCCTTAAATGCGTGAACCCCGGTAAATGCTGCTTGCAGCTTTAATTTTTTATGTTATCGTTATCGGCCCAATAAGAAAATTTGGCCAGTATATTAAAGCCGATATATAATGGATTATTTCCTTCAGCTGAGACACTTCAGATGTTCAATGTCCGTCCTTATGGTTTTGAAATGCTTGAAATATGATTGGAGTCACTTCAAAAAGGAAAATACAGTTAAGTGCAACATGTGCAGAGCAAGTCTGTTATATAGGCAACATAAAATTATAATGATATAATATAACATAATTATAATTGTGTGCTTGGGACATGGCCTTTATTGGTGAGACTTTTGTTGTTGTAATCAGGCTCTCAAAAATCGGCCAATTTATCGGTTATCGGCTTTCAAATATAAAAAATTATCGGTTATCGGTATCGGGCAAAATTTTCATATGGGTGCATCCCTAATTACTTTTAAAAGTAATGCATTACAATATTGTGTTACTCCCTAAAATAGTAACTAATTGCATGACTTAGTTACTTTTTATGGAAAGTAATTAATTACGTTACTTTTTCTCAGCTGGGCTGGGCTTACTTGTTATTTCTACTTTTGGCAAATCCAGTCTGTTCTGTTTATGCAGTTTTTCTTTGACTACCTTGTGAATCGACGCCTCCAGGGCACAGTTTTCACCTTGTGGATAAACTTATTACTGCAAAAAAATTAAAGTAAATACAAGTACGCGCGGTTACAAAAATCCGGTGGTGCGCGTACAGTATGCGCATACTCTTCTAATGTTGAAATTTGCGGCACTGTATGCTGATCCTCACGTACGTGTAAAAAGTGAACTATACTTTGGGCTTTAGGTTGAAGAAAATGCAAATTCACACCTGTACAGTAGAGGGCGCAGCTCACACAAACCTTTCAGCTGTGCTGCCATTCTGGATCGCAGAAGAAAGTTCAACACAAATGTGATGTTTATTAAGTCAATTTTGCTGATTAGTATGGTTGAACTGGATCACCGAAGCTCAGCAGCAAAAAGCCATTAGGTAATAAAGTGAGATTAAATACATAAACCATATTGAGGAATTCACACATGCTCACATTAAGTCTAGAACTACAATAACCATCATGTTTATACACAACGCCTCGGCACTTACTCGCAATCTCTCTCAACATGGTGACAGAAGAGCTGTCAGTCAATAAAAGAGAAAAAGTAACTCTGATATTTTGCTGTAAACTAAAAAGTTATGCGTTACTTACTAGTTACTTGAAAAGTAATCGGATTACTGGCAAAAAAATGCTGAGCGTTCACAATACGCATTGTTAGAAAAATCAGACTATGCTGATGATGAAATTTGTCACGCACACTGCACACATAAAAAACAATGTATACTTTGGGTTTAATACAGCACATATGCAACTTCTATCTGCCATGATTTCATCATAGTTGTACTAAGGTGAGGCAAAGGGGAAAAATCTCTATTTCCAAAGTGGAAAACAAATTGAGTCGGCAAAAAGTCAAAAATCTGGATTTCCACACCTTCAGCTGACAGAATGACACCGAGAACATATGTACGACTTCATATAAAACACAAATCTGGTGATTTAGACCTTCTATAGAGAATATAAACTGGAAAACGTCCCACTCTAACGAGCGCCTATGAGCGGGAACCAGAAGAACACATGGCTCCTTGTGAGTTCACATCAATGGAGGCTTTTTCCCAGGCTTCCACTGCGATGAATGCGTATTTGCTCATGTGTAGGAGAGCGTGGCGAGTCTATGAATGTGTCATTGAGATGCAGCACACTGTTACAAACACTACACTTCCTCATCTCTACTCAGGAGAAGCTTTTTGCTTCTGGCTGAGGCATTTATCTCATTAGTCATCATTCCCACCATCTTAGGGACTTTTTTTGGGCCGCAGCTGGTCCTGTTGTGTTTTACTGCCTAGCAGGCAGATTCTAATCCTCACCTGACCTGAATTATTACCACCTCAGAGGGAGCAAGGGTTGATGTTATGTAAGGAGCCACACCATGGTGAAGGGCTTATTTTAAGTGAACTTGATCCAGAGACTTTTAGTATTATGCTTATACTACAGTTACCACACCTCAGAACATTGTTCAGATGTTGTATTTCAAGACATTTGTCAGGTTTTTGCACTTAAAATGCTTTTGTGTATAGGGACTAATTTCTTACGCATCTAATCCCAGCCATAAGGTGCGACTTCCAAATAATATTCGTTAATTAATAATAATAAATAATAATAATAATAATAATTAATAAATAAATAATCGGTAGCACTTTACAATAAGGTTCCATTTGTTAACATTATTAACTAACAAAGAAAAATTAAAATCAAAAGTTGTATCTGTTAATATTATTAACTTACATACATAAATACTTTTACAAATGTGCATTGTTAGTTATTACTATGTTAACTAATGGAAGCCCTGAACCACATTGTTGGGGGTTAGAAAACTTATTATTATTTCAACATAATTACGATATTAAGTCGTTATTTTGACATAACTCATTATTTCAACATATCTTGTTACTTCTAAATAATATCTTGTTATTTCAACATAACTCCTTATGTCAACATATTAACTTGTCGAAATAACGACTTAATATCTCGAAATAACGAGTTATGTCGAAATAACGAGATCTTGAAATAATGACTTAATATCTCGAAATAATGACATGTCGAAAATAATGAGATATGTTAAAATAAGTTATGTCAAAATAAACGAGATGTCAAAATAGCGAGATACGTTAAAATAACGAGTTATGTCGAAATAACCAGATATTATGTTAAAATGAATTAATATCTCAAAATAAGTTATGTTGAAATAACAAATTGTCAAAATAACAAGATATGTTGAAATAACGAGTTAATATGTAGAAAATAAGATAATATGTTGAAATAACTTATTTTAACATATCTTATGTCGAAATAAACAAGATATTGTGAAAATAATGAGATACGTTAAAATAACGAGATACGTTAAAATAACGACTTAATCTCAAAATAAAGAGTTAATATGTTGAAATAATGAGTTATGTTGAAATAACTAGTTAATATGCTGAAATAATGACTTAATATCTCGAAATAACGAGTTATGTCAAAAAAACGAAATATGTTAAAATGACTTAATATCTCGAAATAAGTTATGTTGAAATAACAAATTGTCGAAATAACGAGATATGTTGAAATAACGACTTAATATCTCGAAATAAAGAGTTATGTCGAAATAATGAGATGAGTTTTCTTTTCTTTTTTTCCTCACCATAAGTTTTCTTTCTTTTTTTTCAACCATCGGTTCATGGCTTCCATAGGATCCTTATTGTGAAGTGTGAAGTGTAATTAAATCATTTTAGCTCACATGAATTCAAGGTGCAGGGAAAATATATTACTTTTTTTCTTTTTTTTTTTTACCTAATAGTTACACTACACATTGTTAGAGTCAATACATTTTAACTTTTGTTAAAGGTTTTTCTAAACCATCTAAAACCAACATGAATACTTGGCGTGTTTTAAACTACATTAAAACAAAATATAAATCATAGACACTCATATTTGTCACAGACCTCTTACAGTCTCAAATTGACCATATGCTGAACGATCCCTTTATGTAAGGAACTATACATTTAAGAACAAGAAGACCTCCACATCTGTCACAATAACTAGGAAATAGATTTCTAGGCCTGAGTTTGAAGGCCTCATTCAGTCAGCTGAGGTCACATCCTCAAAAATCATCATAATAAAAACCATCTGGAAATATCAATAATCTACCTGTTACAAACATATTGCACAAGTTCTGGTAAGATCAACAGAAGAGAGGAAGTGTTTTCTATGTCCATCGGGACAGAAGAACAGGCCTGCGTGTTTTCTCTGTGTAGAACAGGGTGTGTGATGCCAAAATAAGGATAAAATGTAACATTACTTCTAAATGAAAACACGCGGGTATGAGTATTTATTTGCAAATACTGCCACCGTGTGGCCGAGACTGGCACATTCTCGGTTCAAAGCCAAAGCGCAGCAGGTTTTCTTTAG
The DNA here is from genome assembly GCA_037101425.1 of Elopichthys bambusa. NCBI lineage: Eukaryota > Metazoa > Chordata > Actinopteri > Cypriniformes > Xenocyprididae > Elopichthys > Elopichthys bambusa. The sequence goes on from CM074449.1 coordinate 29,350,429, forward strand.
AGTGGCCGCCAAGGTCAAAGCGCGTGACCGTTTCTCAAGCCTCGTCAAATTGTCCGCAAGATGCAGAAACAAAACAAGGAAGACTAAAAGGCGAATCAGCGGTTTTTAAGGCAGCTCCCTGCAGGGACTCCAGCAACACCTCATTTGTTCCAGACTTCCAGCAGCCTCGAGCACATTACAGGAGTCATTTACACCAGAACATTCTGTGCACAACAAAACTCACCGAGCTGCACCCATGACTTGCTATTATTACTATATTATATATATATATATATATATATATATATATATATATAACTAACTTAAAGTTAAATGCTAGTAGGTCCAGAGATAACTAAATATAATAACAAAGTTGTATAATAATTGTTTTAATTCTATGAGAATACATCGCAGCTATTATATATAATTTCAAGGGGACATATCGCGAAAATCGGACCTTTTCTGTTTAAAAAAAGTGCTATAATCGAGTCCCTGGTGCATCTACCAAACCACGTTTCCACCCACGGCGCCGCCATTTTGTTTTTGCAAGCGAAAACGGTGTACCAGTTCTAACGCCATGGCAAAAGTTGGAGCAAAGCATGCTAACTGTTCTGTCGCTGGCTGCACAGATGAGCACTGAACACTATTTAGAGTCTTGTTAGCTTGGATAGCCTGCAAGTTGACCCTAAATGCTAAAAGAGGAGCGTTTCTGTCCGAACGATATTTTGGAAAAAAAAAAATATTAGACAATTCAAAGCATTTGATAGCAGTCATAAACGTTATCCTGAAGTGTATGGCTCTGTTTGGCAAAGAGGTAACGTTATGCTATGTATAGTGGGCGTCCATACGGGTTTTGCACAAAAGATGAACATGACGGCACATGCTAGTGGATGAGTTGAATCAACTCCACAGCAACTACATACATTTATCCACTAACCATTCAGAAACGTCTAAAAGTTGTAACTTCTTCCTGAGTCTCTCCATCAGTGTCGACTCCGGTTTGAACAATGTAAGTCTGAACACAATCCTCATTTTGGCTGCTTGAGATTCTCCAGCTTTGTTGTTGTTGAGCGACCGAAGCGCGAGCTGTTAAAGCTCCGCCCTCTTCTGGAAAGGGGGCCGGGAGCAGCAGCTCATTTGCATTTAAAGGGACACACACAAAAACGGCGTGATTTTGAGCTGAAACTTCAGATACATTCTGGGGGCACCAGAGACTTATATTGTCTTGTGAAAGGGACATTATAGGACCCCTTTAATATTTAATAATAATTTTATATTCAACTTATTATAATAAGAACTATGAAACATGAATTAAAAAGGACATTTCTAACTATATATATATATATATATATATATAACAAGATTATATTGAATATCTTGAGATTTGTTGCTGAGAATTATATGAAACGAAGTAAAAAGGAAATTTCTAAGAACTATATACAGTATATTTTATATATATATATATATATATATATATACACACACACACACATATATATACACACACATATATATACACAGGTGCATCTCAATAAATTAGAATGTCATAGAAAAGTTCATTTGTTTCAGTAATTCAACTCAAATTGTGGAACTTGTGTATTAAACACAGATTGAAGTACTTTAAGTCTTTGGTTCTTTTAATTTTTTGGCTCACATTTAACAAAAACCCACCAATTCACGATCTCAATAAATTGGAATACTTCATAAGATCAATAAAAAAAGAGGATATTTTAAACAGAAATGTCAGGCTTCTGAAAAGTATGCTCATTTCTATGCACTCAATACTTGGTTGGGCCTTCTTTTGCATGAATTACTGCATTAATGTGGCGTGGCATGGAGGCGATCAGCCTGCGGCACTGCTCAGGTGTAATGGAAGCCCAGGTTGCTTTGATAGCGGCCTTCAGGTCATCTGCATTGTTGGGTCTGGTGTCTCTCATCTTCCTCTTGACAATACCACATAGGTTCTCTATGGGGTACAGGTCAGGCGAGTTTGCTGGCCAGTCAAGAACAGTAACACCATGGTCATTGAACCAGCTTTTGGTACCTTTGGCAGTGTGGGCAGGTGCCAAATCCTGCTGGAAAATGAAATCAGCATCTCCATAAAGCTTGTCAGCAGAAAGAAGCATGAAGTGCTCTAAAATTTCCTGGTATACGGCTGCGTTGACTGTGGACTTCAGAAAACACAGTGGACCAACACCAGCAGATGACATGGCAGCCCAAATCATCACTGACTGTGGAAACTTCACACTGGACTTCAAGCAACATGGTTTCTGTGGCTCTCCACTCTTCCTCCAGACTCTGGGACCTTGATTTCCAAATGAAATGCAAAATTTACTTTCATCTGAAAAGAGGACTTTGGACCACTGAGCAACAGTCCAGTTCTTCTTCTCCTCAGCCCAGGTAAGACGCTTCTGACGTTGTCTTTGGTTCAGAAGTGGCTTGGTACGTGACAGTTGTAGCCCATTTCTTGAAGACGTCTGTGTGTGGTGGCTCTTGAAGCACTGACTCCAGCTTCAGGCCAGTTCTTAAATCGGCTTCGCCTGACAATCTTCTCAAGCCTGCGGTCATTCCTTTCACTTGTACACCTTTTCCTACCACACTTTTTCCTTCCAGTCATGCTTTGGCACAGCACTCTGCGAACAGCCAGCTCTTTCAGCAGTGACCCTCCGTGGCTTACCCTCATTGTAGAGGGTCTTGAGGATCGTCTTCAGGACAACTGTCAAGTCAGCAGACTTCCCCATGACTGCTGTTGGGATTACTGACCTAAACCCAGTATTTATACCCTGAGAATGGTCATTTAATAAAACTTGAAATTAAATATTCTAATAATTTGAGATACTGATTTTTTGATTTTAAGTGAGCAGCAAGCTGTGATCATTAACCATATCAACCCTTTCTGCTGACTTAAAAATAATAACTTTATTTACAGTTAAGGTCAGACTAACTAGTCCTAGAGTCATAAAAACACTTGTAGCAAAGAAAACAGATCCCAGAACATGATGAAATGATTAGCAGTTTACAGACAAACTTCTGTTTGCTTTCCCAGCTGTCATTTTATTTGACAATTAAAACAAATTACCTTGTAAATCATACATAACTTTTGTGAAACAGGCCATAAGCACATTTAAGTAAGAATTTCACACATTTTATCTCTTAATATACAGATATTAATCTATGAAGAAATTCACATGAATTCCTATTAAAGGTTTATGAAAGTTCATGTATTTTGTAGGTGGGACACGCACATGGGGATCCGTTTTTGACACATGAGTGAAAAAAAAAATCATGAGATAAAAATGTTAAAGTCTTCCAATTATGAGACACTAAGTCATAGTAATGAGGTAAAAAGTAAAAATTGACATATGATTTAAAAAGTCAATTATGACAACAAAAAGGTCAACACTGACAGTATGAAAAGTTTAAATTATGAGCTACTCATTTACAATTATGACTCAGAATTGTGACATTCTAATCTCAATTTTATGACTTTGTATCTCAAATTTATGGAAGCTTGTTTCCACCATGGAATGAATATATATTTATATATATATAAAAAGACAATTGCAACTTTTTTCCTCACAATTGCGAGTTCACATCTCGAAATTGACTTTTTCCTTCAGAATTTAATGTTATAAAGTCAGAATTACGAGACACAAACTCAATTCTGTATCAACTCACATCTTTAATATTCACACTTTTTTCTCAGAATTGCGTGATATAAAGTCACAATTGTGATAACCCGCAATTCTGACTTAATAAAAAAGGTAATTGCAACTAGTTATAGTTTATTCAGTGGCAGAAACAAGCTTCCATATAAATTTGACATGTTTTTATATAATTATTTACAAAAACATGATTTTTTTTCTTCTTCTTATGTGGCAGAAATGGGCTTCCATGCCCACAGACCCACAGTAGGCTTGAGTACAGCATAATGGCTTCTTGCAATCTGTGATTTGAAAGAAACGCCCAAAGAGTCTCCTGAAAAAGATCCACATGTATGGCTTCCTAACAGCTTCCTCAGTCAAATCTGGAAACTGACACATTATACATACAACACGTACATTCAAAGATAACAAACAATACATAAAGGAAAATCTAGTGAAACATTTCAACTGTGTGAATGCAGAATTGTGTGGCCTAGAAAAAAATAAAAATAAAAAAATAACAGCAAAGTCCCTCTAAAAACCATTATGATCATCATAATCAGCACACGTATGTAAAACATGTTGATGAACACAATAGTCACTATAACCATTTTAATTATCTTATAACTGTGTCTATTTCCATTTCATTTATACTAACAGAAGTCTAGCAATGTTGTTTACTGAAGCGAATGCCAATGAGAGAATAAATATCAAGGTCTCTATCATTAGCAGCAACAGCGCATGTTGTCACAGCATAAGGGTTTCAGATTGTGCTGACGAAGGCCAGGAGGTTTATCCAGACAGCCGGAGGTCACACAGCTCAACCTGGGAAAAAACTAGCAAAGTATGCGGGATTTAAGGAGTACACAATGCTATTGTGTACTGTTTCTCTCTTATCAGAGCATGTAAATCATGACCACATAAATTATGAGTGACTCTCTGTCCTGAACGACGATCTGAGGTTTTTGCCCGTACTCGATGGCGTGTTGTTCCCACAGGGGTATGTGCTTAGCACTGCGTAGGACTTCTGGGAATATTCCAGGTTAGTTTATGCAAAAATGAAAGTGTCATCGTTTACTCACCCTCGTACTCAAAACCTGTGACTTTCTTTGTTCTGCAAAACACAAACTTTTTTTTTTTTGTTCATATAAATGATAGTCGACTGACTTTTAGAATTTATTATGAGACAAAAATGTCAACTTATGACTCAATTTTGAAAAAGTAAGAAATAATTTTTACTATGACATACTAAGTCAAAATTGATGTTATGTTTCACACATCGTAATTGAGGTAAAAAGCAAAATTATTAGTCAAAATTAACAATTCTGACAAAAGTGTCAACTAATGACTCAACGTTGACAATTATAGTAAAGATTATGAAATACTGTCAAAATTGAAATGTTATGTTTCACATGTTGAGATAAAAAGCTAAATTATCAGTCAAAATTGAGAATTCTGACAAAAATGTCATACTGTCATAAAAATTGACATACTAAGTCAAAATTGAGATGCGTTTCACGCGTCATAATTGAGGGAAAAAAAGTGAAAATTTGTCAAAAATGCCAACTTGTGACTCAATTTTGACAACTGTAAAATAGTAAAAATGATGTCATAAGTCAAACTTTTGTCTGAAATCTCAATTTTTCACTTCACTTTTTATCTCACAATTAAGACTTATGTGATACAAAACAACACTGGACCAACATTTTCAAAGTATCTTTTGTGTCAGAATTCGGTCAGTCATACAGGTGTAGAACACGAGTGAGTAAATGTAAGAATATACATTTTGTGGTGAACTATCCCTTTAAGCTACTGCATATTGTCGATTACCAAAGCAAACACAGCACAGACTTACACTGCAAGTGGTAGTTTATGCTTATACTACAGTTACCACACCTCAAAACGTTGTTCAGATGTTGCATTTCAAAACATTTGGTTGTCGTCCTTAAAACGCTCGTGTGTAGGGACTAATTTCTTACGCATCTAATCCCACGCCTCCGTTGCTCATTCCAAAATGTCATTTTGGAGCGGGTAACGAAGGTTTCAGCCATAAATAGTAGAATAATGCAGTTATTAATGCAGTTATGGAGAGAGAGAGATTAAGCATATGCGATTACCTGAGTCTCTCAACAGTGTTCGGCAACAGCGTCTCTACTAATAGCGAAACTGTGAGTTTATCTGCTTCAAGAACAGCGCCGTTATTACCTTGCTAGTGAGAAATTGCTAGCTTTTAAGTTGTTAAACTATTTTACTGTGTGAGTGTGTCCGTACTGTATGTGTGAGTTTGAGTGGAAGAAAGAGTAGCCTCATAATAAAACATAATTTGGTGGCAAAAACATGGAAATAATTTGTTGTTATCATCATATTGTTTACCATATTTATTTGATTGGTCAGTATTGTTGTGGGTTTTGTGGTTCTTTGAAATCATTTGGAACTGACCGGCCTGGAACTATTTTAGCCGCGCGTTTCCTCAACCTTAAAACGTTCGACAACCAATCGGATTCAAGCATTCAACAGCCCCGTAGTTTAATATACAATACAGACGAACTGGAAAAGCTTGTAGTTAACCTGGAATATTCCTCATATTGGCGCAATTTGGAGCGGGAAAGAAACTTTAGCAATTTCCAATGATAATATGATTTAACTTCTCCATGAAGGCTAATCTACACCAATGTGCATGTTTAAAAAAATAAAAAAAAACAACAGAAGAAAGAAAGTAACCCAGAGCAGAAGGAATGGCGTGAGAGAAGTACAACGAACACGCCAGGGCTCTGGAGACTAATGAGGAACAGTCGCCGTTGAGGTAATGAGCTGTTTCTAACAGAGTCACATGGTGATATAATCAGGAGCAGAAGACCTTTAGTAAAAGAAATGTGTTTTTGTTTGTTTTTGTTACAGATGCCAATGCTTATTGTAATGCCACTGATAAAGGGTTAAGAATCATTAAAAAGTCTTACTCGAAGTAGTTTAAAAAAAGCAGAAATAGTACAGAATATAATCTCTCAAAATATCAGCAATATTCTCTGAGCGCTTACAGCATAACAGCACTATAAAAGAGGAACAGAGGAAGTCGGACAGCCATTAAAGTGATAGTGTGTCCAATCTTCCTTTTAGAGGCAGCGATACGGTTTCATCTACAAGACGATGGGCACGGAGACCGGGCAGTGCCAGGAGATGAAGATGTTCAGCATCACTGTGGGTTTAATGTGTCTTTGTGCACTCGATTTACCTTTTAAGTGTCATTGACCTCTGAAATGTGGATTAGCTACATTGAATAATGATATCGGCGTGTTTTTCTGCCTAAGATTGCATAGAAAGGTCTGGGTTGTGCTCGGAGACGTCAATCATAAGATACGAAGCATGTGGCCGCACTGAGAGTGAACGAACATGCCTCGTAAGCAAAATAACTCTTCTTTCAAGGCACAGCTATTCTAAGATACTCAAGTGTGCAAAATGAAGCTCAAGTTCGATTATCTTACAAAGGGAGATCACTTTCAGAGGACCACGTAGGTACTTTACAGGATATGCATAGTCAGTGTGTGCTTCGCTACCAAATTCACGTCGGCACTTCTGCTCAAGTTAGCAGAGATGCGATCTGTTTATTTGTTTCTCAGCGTCCCTCCAAAACTCCGGCAGGATCAAGTTGCTCGATTCATTTTTTTGTGCAAAATGTTTTAATCTTTTAGCTGCTGCGGTTCTAGTGGTTTGGTGTCGGTTGGTTCACGATGACCTGGATCACAAAGTCCTTCTGGATCTTGGTGTCCTGCAGGCGGGTCTTGTCCGTGAGGAGCTTTCCAGAGAAGAACCAGCGCTGGTGGGCCAGGTCAATGTCCTCCTGAGCTTGTAGTTGTTTTTTCAGCAGGCCAATGGTGTCGGTCATGCTGGCGTTCAGGCGCAGGTCTTTGCCAGTGGAGAGCCGTACCTTCAGCTGGAACTCTTTCTTCTGGGCCGTCTGGGGCTCGGGGTTGTCCGACAGGTCTTCCTCGCTTCTTTCTGTGATCAGGTTGACAGGCGGGGCCAGGCAATACACCGGTAGCTGGTAACGGTTTCCGAGCTCATCGTAACACTCGGTCAGGGATCCTGGAAAGTATAAACAACCATCAGTGATGAGAGATGACGAGTGTTATCATTTGCACTAACGCTTCATACTTCTTCATCCCCTCTGGGCAAATAAAGAAAAAAAGGGTCAGGTTGTAAAGCTATTTAAATAGATAAGGATAAAATATATATATATATAAAAAGTATTTTTAAAATATTATATACAGTACCAGTCAAAAGTTTGGAAACATTATTTGTATGCTCATCAAGGCTGCATTTATTTGATTAAAAATACAGTAATATTGTAAAATATTATAATTTAAAAATAATGGTTTTCTGTTTTAATATACTTTAAAATGTAATTTATTCCTGTGATCAAAGCTGAATTTTCAGCATCATTACTCCAGTCTTCAGTGTCACATGATCCTTCAGAAATCATTCTGATATGATCTGTTATGAATGTTGTGCTGCTTAATATTTCTGTGATTATTTCAGGATTCAGTGATGAATAAAAAGTAAAAAAAGAAGAGTATTTATTCAAGAGATCTTTTTCTAACAATTTCTAATCACTTTTTTTTTTTTTTTTTCCACATCCTTGCTGAATAAAAGTATTAATTTAATTTAAAAAATTTTGAATGGTAGTCAGAGTTGTAAGGTTTGCGTAACAAAATCCGCCCAATTGCTACTCAAAACTAGAACAAAACTAGCCCAATCATGTTTCAAGGAGGATCCCCTGGTAAAAATTGCGTCCCGTGGGGTAAAATCCATTTTTTGGCAGGGTTCCCCTGGTAAAATTAGCATTCCAAGGGCTAAATATCATGTTATCAGGGGTCACTTCAACCCGCAGACATGAAAAACAAGCCACGACAACACCGTTAAGTAGCCCAATTCATGGGAAAACCGCAGACTTGGCAACACCAACAGTAGTGTATGTCGTTACAAAAGATTTCTATTTTAAATAAATGCTGTCTTTATTCTTTTTTTACTTTTTATTCATCAAAGAATCCTAAAAAAAAAAAAGTATCGATGATTGATGTATTGATGTATTATAATGATTTCTGAAGGATCATGTGACACTGAAGACTGGAGTAATGATGCTGAAAATTCAGCTTTGATCACAGGAATAAATTACATTTTAAAGTATATTAAAATAGAAAATCATTATTTTGAATTATAATATTTCATAATATTGTTTTTTCTGTATTTTTGATATACAAATTAATGCAGATTTGATGATAAATTATCTTAAAAATAATCTAAAAATCTTTTTTTTTTTTTTTTAGAAAATCAAAACTTGTGGACAGAATTGGATCTTGTGTGTCATTTGACCAAATCGCAACATAGCAAGTTTGAATATGCATGGTAAATGTTCAAATACCATTTTTTCCAGAAAAAAATTCACATTTTTTTATAATCTGAAACATGCAATTTATATTCCAAGGTGACTTGCACACATAAAAGTTTTTTTTTTTACATGGATATTGGGATACAAAGCCTTGTTAACATAAATAATAGTATAGCATTACAGATATGGAAACATTTGGATTTGTGATCCCATAAATTTGGATTTTGTCAGCCATGTATTCTGAGCTGCTCACTTGATTTTCCATGATTTTATTGCACTGAACTACAGATGGAATATTGTTTCTCTACCCAAAATCTCACTTGTGTCTGTTTTGCAGGTGAATCAAATAGTTCGAAAATGACTGGTCTGTGTGTTCATACAGAAATGTGACCCTGGACCACAAAACTTTTTGAAATTGAGATTTATACATCATCTGAAAGCTGAATAAATAAGCTTAGGATAGGACAATATTTGGTCGAGATACAACTATTTGAAAATCTGGAATCACCTTTAAAGTTGTCCAAATGAAGTCCTTAGCAATGCATATCCACTCACAAAAATACATTTTTGATATATTTAGGGTAGGAAATTCTACATGGAACATGATCTTTACTTAATATCCTAATGATTTTTGGCATAAAAGAAAAATCGATCATTTTGATATGTTTGATATGATAAATTTGAATGTAATAATAATGCAAGTGTAACTTATTTTCAGGTGCTACTTCTCTGGTAACTTAAGTTTTGGTTATCACACAAGTGTGTACTACATTTATGATGCTTTCTTTGTACTTCAAGCTTGGCATCACCACATCACTGCCTTTTTGATTTATGGAAAAGAGCAGCATGAACATTCTTCCAAATTTCTCCTATTTCTGTTCCAAAGAAGTCAGTTGGTGTCATCACAGCCAATCGACTCTCACCGTGAGGTAACGTGATGTTGGCTCCGTCCACTATAGCCTGAGCCAGCTCATGATCGTTACACTCCAGAGCCACAGCGGCGGCTTTCAGGGCGTCCCAGATCTCCTTGCGGCCCTCAAACGCTGGAGCCGTGTCCCAGAACTCATCCCTCTTACTGCGGAGCTGCCCCTCCGTCATTGGGTAATCGCTCTTCCACTTCAGCTTGTCTTTCTTCAGTGGCTCGTTACGACCTGCAGACACAGATGATGTGTGAATTACAACTATAGGCTATACAGCATTTCCTGGAATAATGGGTTAGCAGAACGTTGCTGAGCATCTTTGTCGATCAAAGAGAAGACCACATTATGTTTTTGAACATCAGGCCAGAATTTTACTATTCCAGTAAATTATGGTGAGGTTAGTTTCATGTATGACATCACCTATGAAGGCCCACAAAGACTTTCCATTTGTTTTTTCCATCAGTACTTTCTCTAAAGCTTTAACTGGGCAACAAACAGAACTGAGTGGAATGTAAAAGTAATAGTGTAATAAACAAGAATTGACATTTAGTGCATTCAGATAGTGTAATGGAAAATTTTATACAACACAAGGATCAAGAACGACTTCATTAATCAAAGCAGATATTTCGTCACCTATGACTTTTAATAAATAAAAAATAAATCAACCATTAATTACTATTAATATAAACGCATGATTATGTAGAACAGGGTCTTAAGTCTCAAAAGCAGAACTATACTCACTCATATACACATGACTGAGCAAAGGTTGTGTATTTATGACTGTTTGTGTGCAAATACTCCCTTCCACAATGACAGATGACTTCATGCAAAAACTAACAGCCTCCATCTATCCAGTTCACATCTCAACAACCCTGAGGGCAACAGCCAAACTCTAAACACCCCCTCCATGACCCTGAAGTTATCTTGTCAAATAGAGCTCTTGTTTTGAATCAACAATATGTTGAGCCCAACACACTGAGATTAGGACTGATGCTGATATTACTGGATAAAGCCTGATGGTTCTGTTTGCATTAGGGCGGAAACAAATAGGCTACTCCACATGATCAACAACTGTCTACAGATATTATTGTTTGATAGTAATTTGATCTCAGGGGATGTAACAGGAGATTATTTTCAATGCAAACCTGGAGCATTTTAACCAGAGGAGCATCCTGAAAAGGAAGACGGCTCGCAGTCCAGTCCAGTCACACGCTAAAAAGACAAAAATGAAGAGAAGGAGGGCAGCGCAATGACAAATTTAGCTTTACTTTCAACATTTTATGGGATCAGAATTAATTAGAAGCGTTTTTGAAAAACAATAATACACCACAACAACAACAGACGAGATTCCGACTGCTTCGAAAAACATATCTGCTGATACTGATCACAGATATATACAGATATACCGGCCTAATCTTATTTCTAGGGATGCACAGATTTTTTTGGGCCGATACCGATATTAACAAACAATTACTGGCTGATACCGATATTAACAAACAATTACTGGCCTATACCAATATTAACAAACAATTACTGGCTGATACCGATATTAACAAACAATTATTGGCTGATACAGATACTGATTTTAACTAAATTACTGGCCGATACCGATATTAACAAACAATTACTGGCTGATACCGATATTAACAAACAGTTATTGGCCGATACCGATATGAACAAACAATTACTGGCCTATACCAATATTAACAAACAATTACTGGCCGATACCGATTTTAACAAACAGTTATTGACCGATACCGATATTAACAAACAATTACTGGCCTATACCAATATTAACAAACAATTATTGGCTGATACAGATACTGATTTTAACTAAATTACTGGCCGATACCGATATTAACAAACAATTACTGGCTGATACCGATATTAACAAACAGTTATTGGCCGATACCGATATTAACAAACAATTACTGGCTGATACCAATATTAACAAACAATTATTGGCCGATACCGATATTAACAAACAATTACTGGCCGATACCGATATTAACAAACAGTTATTGGCCGATACCAATATTAACAAACAATTACTGGCTGATACCAATATTAACAAACAATTATTGGCCGATACCGATATTAACAAACAATTATTGGCCGATACCGATATTAACAAACAATTACTGGCCTATACCAATATTAACAAACAATTACTGGCCGATACCGATATTAACAAACAGTTAATGGCCAATACTGATATTAACAAACAATTACTGGCCTATACCAATATTAACAAACAATTACTGGCCGATACCAATATTAACAAACAATTATTGGCCGATACCGATATTAACAAACAATTATTGGCTGATACCAATATTAACAAACAATTACTGGCCGATACCGATATTAACAAACAATTACTGGCCGATACCGATATTAACAAACAATTATTGGCTGATACAGATACTGATTTTAACTAAATTACTGGCCGATACCGATATTAACAAACAATTATTGGCTGATACGTATATCAACAAACAAATACTGGCCGATACCGATATTAAACAATTATTGGCCGATACAGATACTGATTTTAACAAACAATTGTTGGCTGATACAGATACTGATATTAACAAACAATTATTGGCTGATACAGATATTATCAAACAATTATTGGCCGATACAGATACTGATTTTAACAAACAATTATTGGCTGATTCAGATACCAATATTAAGTTGTCATTAAAATAGATAGTGTTTTGATCACTATTTAAATGAGCAAGTTTCAAAAACACATGCATTAAGTTATTCTAGCTAGTTTATTGCTGCTGCATCATCAAATAATTTCTAACGAACATGAATTGGATCCATTTAACATTCAGCATAAATACAACAGAACAAAGATACATATAAACAGTGCTTCATGCAGGTTCTCATTCATGTCTTCTTGTGCTTGAATATTTAAATTTGCATAGCTTAAAACCACATGCAAAGGATTAACTTTTGTGAAGATGCAGCACTGGCTCGATCAGTGTTGCACAGTTCAATTGTCCCAAACGTTATTCACGCTGACCCCAGGTGCTCCTTATTGACGAGCACTGCTGTATTTGGTACAGATTTCATTCAGGCATTCATTTAATCATTTTACCCAAAAGAAAAACAGACATTATACAGCTCAGTGCCTTCACGCAGCTAATTAATAAACAACCGGTTTGTTATATCAGCCTTTTTCCTGCTATAGCCGATGGCTGTAAATTGATCAAAAAAACAAAAAACAAAAAAAAACTGCAGCTGATACATTAGTGCATTACTTATTTATACACAAGGTCTCCAGAAAACAACCAGGAGAGGTATATTTGTAAAGATAACATTAAAATGATAATGCAAAGTCAAATAAGTAATGCTTAGAAGATTTAGCAGCAGTTTGGCAGAAGGAACAGGCAGCCGTACTGCTATTTAACAGGAAATCACTTTACAGTTTGGAGTTACTCCTTACGATTAAACAATCTTGCAACGCCAAGTTTAAGCAATAGCAATGCTTGCCTTAGCAAACACATCTAGTAATAAACCTGCTACAGAAATAAGGAAGTTTAGGCTGATGGTGAGATAGTAGGTGGGTGAACCATGTGCAATTCAGCGTTTTCCCCATCCTGTAGATGCTGCTGACCGGGGCCAAGTATCCAAAGGACACCTTTCACCCAAACACATTATTTATAGCATGGCCAGCTTAGGTGTAATTAGAAATCATCAGGACACATTGTGCGATTTACAGCATTGTTCCACCCAGAATGCTTCACTCCACCTGAGATTCTGACGGCGCCTTCGCATTTTTCACGTGTGTAAAGGATTGTATATCACACGATTTTGTTGCTGCTCGCAGCTATATTAAATAAGAAAAATATGAGAAGTACAAATTTGTTAAAGTAAGTAATATAACACTCACAAATCAGTCTTGTATGCTCATTATGACTTTAATATTACACAAATTTTAAAAAAGTTCAAAACTTTATCAAGAACAATAACTCTTATGAACTCTTGCTCTTAAGAATATGCATTTCATATTAAGCATAGTTCAATGATTCAGTACAATCAGTAATAATAAAGTATTCTTCAGCAATGTTTTGATCATGTTGATCATTTAAAGACTTTACAATCTCATCTATCAAATATGATATAGTTGGCTTTATAGGGTTAAACCAGGAAAGGCCTTTCAAAGTGACAGACAGAGACAAATGGCTGTTTACAACCCAATGTTTGGTCAAATAAAAGCACCCACAGACAATGTGAAGAACTCCACAAGGGACTCTAAATGTTCCCAGAAGCCAAGCGCACACTAGACTGAGGATTAGTCTCAATTTCATTGGCTGTTGGACAGTGCGCACACTTGAAGATCAGTGTGCAACTTCATTATAATTTGTCCTATATGTGCGATTAGACAGAAGGAGCTTGTCTCATAGGTTCACACACACACACACTTGTGATCTAGTCAACGACTCAAACATCAAAGATGACAAGGTTGAGGGTCATAAAAATCACACGAGAAACACAGTCAGCAGGGTGCTGTTTATAAAGAGCTTATTCCACTTTATGATTATGATCTATGCCACAACAACAGGAGACAATGTGGGTGTGTAATGCACAATGCGACTGTTAAAGTTCAGCACCTAATATAAACTAGTCAAAATGAGATGTAAATGCTCTCTCTGAGTCTTGAGGCCACGAGCTCTAAGGAGCCGCATAAAGTTGCATTCTTCTTCTGTAATTCTCTTGTTACATCCAAACACCCAACGCAAGCAGCGACAGATTCTCTTCCCCTCCCGCCGTCACACGAGATGTTCCCTTTTTCTCTCGCTTGCATTATAAAATAATGTGGCTCTTCCTCAGAACTGATTGCAATTGTTGTACAAGTGCCGTAAAAATGATTTTTATGATGTTTGGTTCTTTAATTGTAGTCTGCACTGAATGTGATAAGAGAAACACTGGAAGTCACATAATACAAGAAAGACAATAAAAAGCACATCAAAACAATGCATCTTTGTTATTGCTGTGGAACTCAACAACAGCACAACCTGTATACTCTGATTCACAAACATATATGACTCTTATGAACCGATTCTTCGGAGTCAAAAACACTCACAAACACTTATATGCACATTGCAAATATTTAATATTTGTACTTTGAGAAGTACAAATCTTTTAAAATAAGTAATCACTGATTCCTGAGATAAGGGACAAAACATGCCATGCACACAAAAGCGCTCTTTATGTTAATAAGGTTAAAAAGTTATATCTAAAGGAAATCTGGATACTCAGGACATTTATTGCTTTTATTTTTACATAATTGTGTTATTATTTAAATGCATGCACTATACTTGGAAAATACATGTAATTTAGCCTGTCCTCAGCATGAGGTCACAATGTAAAATTGCCTAACAAAGTGTTTAAAACAAGTAACAATTTCAAAATATACATTTAAACTGAAAGGCAGATATCTGTAACATACAAAACAATACACAAAAAGTAAGTCTTAAATTATATTTTCCATAAAAAAAATAAATAAAAAAAAAGCCTATCAAAGTTGTTTAGTCACTTTGCGGATTTTGTATAATTCTGTATAAATCAGGCGGTGTCATGGTCATCTTTAACTCTGAGGAGCACTTACTGTTTCCTGCTCATTGTGGATCTCACAGTAGGACACACAGTCCTGGAAGTTTTATATCTGTTTATATTTTATACAAACGATGTTGAAGTCTCTGCAGTCACAGCTTTAACATGTCAGCCCCGTCATGCCGGTGTAATAGTTTCTGTTGTGAGATAAATTCTGCCATTTTTCATATGTTTATTAAGGCAGCTGAGAAAGAAAACAAAATTGTGCCACTGTACAACATGTGGTTAAGGTGGAAACCATCAATTTTGTCAACTCCGTCAGACGTCAACACCATCAGGTTTTATGTTTGATGGTTGACAAGTGCTCTCAAAAAGTCTATATAATGTGATTTAATGTTTTTCACATATGGGGAATTTTTCTAATGTTGTTTCATGATTCTATTTACATAAACTGTATATTTGACCCCATCTGTACCTTTGTCAACTCCGTCAGTATGAATTGGTCAACATTTGCCAACACCGTCAGTATTTGTTGACATTTGTCAACACCGTCAACACCTGTCAGTACTTGCCAACACCGTCAGTATTTGTCGACATTTGTCAACACCGTCAACACCTGTCAGTACTTGCCAACACCGTCAACACCTGTCAGTACTTGCCAACACCGTCAACACCTGTCAGTACTTGCCAACACCGTCAACACCTGTCAGTACTTGCCAACACCGTCAACACCTGTCAGTACTTGCCAACACCGTCAACACCTGTCAGTACTTGCCAACACCGTCAACACCTGTCAGTACTTGCCAACACCGTCAACACCTGTCAGTACTTGCCAACACCGTCAGTATTTGCCAACACCGTCAGTATTTGTCGACATTTGTCAACACCGTCAACACCTGTCAGTACTTGCCAACACCGTCAGTATTTGTCGACATTTGCCAACACCGTCAGTATTTGTCGACATTTGTCAACACCGTCAGTATTTGTCGACATTTGTCAACACCGTCAGTATTTGTCGACATTTGTCAACACCGTCGACATTTGTCAACACCGTCAGTATTTGTCGACATTTGTCAACACCGTCAGTATTTAACACTGTCAGGTGAACGTTTTAGTTAATTTTAAAAGCGATGTCTTACCAATTTATTCTGTTAAAATATTAAAACAAACTGAACTACATGATATCAAGTCTGATTTACCTAAGAACATTGGTTATATATTTAATATTAAAAAGGAGGTTAGAGAATTAAGGAATTTAAAAACTGGATTGTTAATAACCCCAACCCAAGAAAAAAAAAGAAAAAGAATTTTCCCCCACTTAGCTCCTTTACTGAACACCATTATTAGATCATTAAACACTTTACACTGTTTTTGGATGGATCAAATTAAAATTTCATGCTTTTGATGCGTCTGACGGACACAAATTAAGTTTCAAAGTGAATAAATGTAGATTTTCAGAAAAACCTGTTCCCTTACATGGTTCATTAGCTAAGACCTTTGTCTACAAATATATCAGTTAAAAAAAAAAAAAAGTATTAAATCCCTTATCTCAAGAATCAGTGTACTAATAATAATAATTACTTAGTTTTGAACTACTCAAACTTTGCTCTGTTAACAACAACATTCACAACCAACTCTTATGAACTGATTCTTTTCAATCAAAAACATTCACAAACTCATGTGCATTAGAAATATTTTATATTCTTAAGTAAAATTTGAGAAGTACAAATCTGTTAAAATAAGTAATAATAACACTTTTCAAAAGTTTTGAACTTCTCAAACTTTGCTCTGTTAATAACAACAACAACAATAGTTGCGTAGTCAGATTCACAGATAACTTATGAACTGATTCTGTTAATATTGCTGTTTTACTTATTTAGTGTGCTAAAATAAAAAGTGTAATTTTACCCCTAAATAATAAGTGCTATTTATTCTTTCTTGTAGTCTTGCAGTAAAAAGGGCTGATTGTTGAGCGACACATTATGCTTGAGAATGAATTGCTGTTATTTAATAAACTTCCCAAACTTTACTCTGGTGCAAAGACCTTCTCTGAACTGGATAAATGCTTCATCTTCCTGTTTCGGCAGGCAATGATCACATAATATAACGTAATATAATATAAAATCTTATCTTCTGTTCAAAGCAAGACACAGTACAGATAACCCTACAACAATACACTGATACTGCAAGACTTTCACTGATAGAAGTCAAACACATGTCACTGGACCACATACATAACGTAAATGTTTCCTGCAACGGAAAGAAAATCTTTCTATCCCAATTGCGTTTCACTGCAGCTTATGGCAAGCGCAAAACAACAGACCCGATCAGGTGGAGCAAACATGCAGGGACATGCCCTGAGACTGCTGGCTCCAACACGCATACAGGTGGAAAAAAAGATACATAGCATAGGAGACAGATAATGATCAGAACTCTGAATGTTTCCAAAGGCCCACATGGTCATATAATTCCATAAAAAGGAGTTTCAGAATCAGCACAAATCATACTGTGACATGAAGCAGTAGTGCTAGTAAACACCAGTCATCTGCTGGATCTAATTTAAAGGGATAGTTCATTCAAAAATTTAAAAAACTGGCCAATAATTTATTCACTCTCAAGCCATCCTAGGTGTATATGACTATCTACTTTCAGCCAAATCGTAATTATATTAAAAAAATATCCTGGCTCTTCCAAGCGTTATAATTGTTGTGAATGGGGGGTGAAATTTTGAAGCCCAAAAGAGTGCATCCATCCATCATAAAAGTTATCCATACTGTTCCAGGGGGTTAATAAAAGCCTTCTGAAGCAATGCGTTTTTGTAAGATGTAAACCAATTAAAATGATTGTTGGAGACCCATGGATGCAATGTGGAGATGTCTTAAGAAATTAAGAAACACTTCTTGCAAAATAATACTTCGGAAAATGGTAATATGTGACTTTGATTAATATGGTAAGCACGTGGTGCGCCAAGGTATTATCAACAAACACAGCAATACCATGGGGTCATGAGATAAATCATGGTAACACCATAGTACTTTTTGCAGGTGGCCTTGTCTGTTGCTCTAAAATGAGTAAATCCCACTTAATTGTGAATATTTTTTGAGTATGCAATTATAAAAAGCATAGTGTAATATCTATACGCTTATCATATTCATATAACATGGCATTTACATGGTAATCAATTAGGGATGCACCGATATGAAAATTTTTGGCTGATAACCGATAATTCTTTATATTTGAAAGTTGATAACTGATATATTGGCTGATAAATCGAAAATCAAAAAATTTTGTCCGATACCGATAATTCTTTATATTTGAAAGCCGATAATAGATAGATCAGCCGATAAATCATAGAGGAGAGCGAGTTTGGCCGATAACGTATGTAATTTTGTCTGATACCGATAGTTCTTTATATTTAAAAAGCCAATAACCGATATATTGGCGATAAATCTAAAATCTAAAAATTGTCCGATATGATAATTATTTATATTTAAAAAGCCAATAACCGATATATTGGCGATAAATCTAAAATCTAAAAATTGTCCGATATGATAATTCTTTATATTTGAAAGCCAATAACCGATATATTGGCTGGTAAATCGAAAATCTAAAAATTTTGTCCGATAATGATAATTATTTATATTTAAAAAGCCAATAACCGATATATTGGCGATAAATCTAAAATCTAAAAATTGTCCGATATGATAATTCTTTATATTTGAAAGCCAATAACCGATATATTGGCTGGTAAATCGAAAATCTAAAAATTTTGTCCGATAATGATAATTCTTTATATTTGAAAGCCGATAACCGATATATTGGCCGATAAACCTGAATCCAAAATTTTATATAATTTGAGAGCCTGATTACAAAAACAAAAGTATCACCATTAAAAGTTCTCGTTATAATTTTATGTAGCCTATATGACAGACTTGCACTGAACATGTTGAACTTAACTACATTTTCCTTTTTTAAGCGATTCCAGTCATATTTCAAGCAATTCAAAAACATCATAGCGATCAGTGTGAATCTCAAGTGTTTCAGCTGAAGGAAATTATCCATTATTTATCGGCTTTAAGATATCGGCCACATTTTCTTATCGTGCCGATAATGATAACATTAAAAATGAACATATATCGGCCGATACCAATATATCGTGCATCCCTATAATCAATACGTTTCAACAAATACCATGGTACATGTGCAATACCATTACAATTTTGTTGGTGGATTGTGTTAACATATCAGAAATATGCATATACATGCTTACCATTTATAGTTCACATGTGTGGTATTTACTTACATAAAAACAAGGTACTTTTTGCTGATGGTTTTGTCTGTTGCTCCCACACTAGTTTAAATCAATACGCCTGATATTTGCATGTTTTTAAGAATGCCACACACGGAAACAAACATGCAAAACAGCATCACGGAGGTCTAAATCAACAGTCTCACCTCCACGTTTCCTCTGCGTCCTCGAGCCGTGTCCGCGTGACTCCGCGCGCTCTCTCCCCACGCATCCTCCCATGATTGTCAAACAAACGCAGGCCACATCTCAAGACAGCAGCTATATACACTCCTGCTTTATCATCACTCGATTCGCCAAACGTAAAACAGTACTACAACTCAAACTACAGTACTATGGGTGACGTATCAACAGTTAGTACATTAAAGGGAAGTCTCCAATGAAAAGCGAGTCCAAACTCAACAAAACTCCAGACTGAGGGTCCCGCGCAGAGCTCGCGATGATCTATCGGTTATCTGGCACGAGACTTGCGTTTAGTTATTTCTGGCTTTATCCCACGAGCTAACTTACAGCAGCTAGCCAGAGCACGAGCTTTTGCCTGAACTCATAAATGCAGTCTAAAACATCATCCGCGAGACTAGTATTTGAGCTTTATTGAATATTCCGCGCTCGTGTTATGGTATATCAAGACATTTATGCGTCGCAAACCTGCCTCAGAGTTCTTTATCTGTCGCTAGTCTCGCACCTTTCCCCCCACTGATGTTTCCTACTAGTTCACGTTACTAGCGCGCAAGCGCTCTGACCATGTGACTCCACCAGAGCTCCTCCTCTAGGTGGAGCCTTCAAACTCCACTCAGGCGTTTAAAGGGACAGTTCACCAAAAATTAAGATATTTTCGATTAAATCTGAGTGCTTTCTGTCCCTCCACTGACAGCTCCAACAACTATTTTGATGGTTCAAAAAGTTAATAAAGAGATCGTAAAACTAATCGATATGAATTGCGCTGTTTAGTCCGCATTTTCTGAAGAGAAACGATCACTTTATATTATGAACAGACTGAATTTAGGCTTATAAAAAAGTTTTTGGGTGAACTGACACTTTAAACGTTTAAAAAATGCCATTATCATGCAGTGTTGCCAGGTCCGCGGGAACTTTAACACTGTTGCCGCTGGTTGTTTTTCATGTCCGAGGGGTTGAAGTGACCCCAAATAACATTATATTTAGTCCCTGGAATGAGAATTTTACTAGGGAAACCCTGCCAGAAATGCGTGCCAAAAGTGATTGGGCTAGTTTTGAGTAGCAATTAGGCGGGTTTTGTTGTGAAAACCTGGCAACCCCGCTAGCATCCCTCGGTTTGAATGGGATGTTTGTTCGTATTCGGAGCAGAAGGAACAAAAGTTTTTGATAAATACAATAATGCAAATAAAATAAATCCCAAAACACATAGGATATTTTATTTGAGAATCATACAATATTAGTTTCAGAAAATATCGATATTTAAACGATACCAATGATACAAACCCAGAGTTGGGCATCTCCACCATTTTAGGAAAGGTCTGACTGCACTTTACAAAAGTCTCACATCTGTGTGTTTGAGACTTGAGAATACAGTATTATCGTGATAAAAGAAAATGTATTAAATTAATCAGATGCTAAAAACCGCTAATCTGATTTTATAGCAAAGACTTTTTTTCCACACAGAATATTGAACTTTTTTTTTTTTCATTGTCCTTTTTTCTCTCTCATTTTGGATTGACTTTACAACTTTGAAATTCAGAACCTTACAATGTTTTACCTTTATATATATATTTATTTTATTTTTTTTCGGAAAAAATAATTTACATCGTTAATCTTTTAAATGTTTTAGCAAAATTTGACATTCTAACGTCCAGAATAATACTCATACATATTATCTTATGTAACACTGATCTTAAAATGTACTTCGAAACCATTTTAAACACAAAACTAGACGCAAAAAGTCCTTTCGCGGTGGCCGCAGCTGTTGTGCGCATGCGCGGCTGAGTTTGAAGCTCTGGCTGGCTGCTCTTCAGGATGGCCGCGGATAACAGTGTGCTGCTGGGTTTAGTGGAAGAATTCGTGTCAGGACAGGTTGATAGCAAGGCCACGGACACCGCTACAGGTAACTCATGCATTGGTCTCTATCGTCTTTGCTGTTTCTTGCCACTTTAGGCGCTGACCCTTAATAAAAGCTCTATTAGAAAAGCAGCGCGAACGCCGCGTGTGATGCTGTGTGTGTGTGTGTGTGTGAGTGTCTTGAGCTAATCACCACATCCTGTATCTCACACACGCACTTTGGCTGCTGACAGCGGCTGAAGACAAACATCAGACCTTTGTTAGAATTGAACGATGTTTTTGCTTGCTAATACCTCCAAACCAGGAGTTGCCACGCCGTCGTTTTTCTTTATTCAGGGATTGTTTGCTTGCCTTGCTAGGCTGCTAGCGGAGCCCTTCTGTGTGAACCTGACAGTGTGTGTTACGTCAGTGCATTTATGTACATTAACTCTATAAAGCCTACACTTTCATATCTAATACGTGAGTTTTAGGCTTCTAAATGATCAGTATGACCAACTTACATGTCATCTTGTTGACAGTTTATGGGTCAGTGACGTGACGGGTTATTTTTTTTTGTCCAAGGCCTTAATAATAATAAAAAGAAAAAAGATATGACATCCAAAGTATGTAAGGTAGTACAACTAGATCTCTTTTATTGAATCCAAAAGGTTTTAATTATATTTTACTACATATAAAGGTATTTTAAAGATTTTGAAATGTCAAAAGGTCATCCAAAGGCCACTTCATTTGTGATTAAAATATCTTAAAATGTAATAAATGTATATGTTTTTTATTCTGGCATGATTTTATATCATCATATATCAACATAGTGCAAAATGGTATTAAAATTATGTGTAGAAGTCGTTGCTTTGTTATGAGAAAGAATGTCCGGAAAAATTAATTTCATTGATGTCATTCGGAGTAACCAATATAAAGGGACCGTTCTGGATCAAGTCATGCGGTCAGTATCATGTGACAGGATGTGACATCATTCAGACACCTGCAAAGGACCACATGGTCGTGAAGCAAAGTAACTAACTCTCTTTTAACTATTTAAAAAACTTGTTTATACATACGCATGTCCCGAAACATCAGGTCATTTGGTACAACCGCTATAAAACATGGGAAATGTTGTCATATTTTAAAAACTTGTACTAAATATAAAATGTTTGATTGCTAGCTAGATATCCGCATGTTAGCACTGTTTGAAAATATCGTCATTTGGTATAAAATGTTTGATTGTCATTTTGTTAACTATCTAGCAAGCTTACTAGCCTTGTTAGAAAATATCGTCATTCGGAATAACCAAGAGTGTCATCTGGTAAAACCGAAATTTTGGTTAAACTGAATTACTTTTTTGGTGACAAATTTAAGAAAATGAGTGTTAATTGATTATTTAAAATTTTTTACACTTTTAAAAACCTTATTCGTCAATGACCCATATACTTTTTTTAGCAAGTAAAGGCCTTTTAGTATAATAGTAAAAACGTCCACCTTGTTCACGTCATTTTACGCCGGACTGCTTCACAAACGAGGGTCAATTCAACACAAAAGATGAAAATGACGGCACATGCTAGTGGATGAGTTGAATCAACTCCACAGCAACTACATACATTTATCCACTAACCATTCAGAAACGTCTAAAAGTTGTAACTTCTTCCTGAGTCTCTCCATCAGTGTTTGAACAATGTAAGGCTGAACACCGTCCTCATTTTGTCTGCGTGAGATTCTCCAGCTTTGTTGTTGTTGAGCGACCAAAGCGTGAGCTGTTAAAGCTCCGCCCTCTTCTGGAAAGGGGGCCGGGAGCAGCAGCTCATTTGCATTTAAAGGGACACACACAAAAATGGCGTGTTTTTGCTCATAGCCAAATAGAGGCAAATTTGACAAGCTTTAATAAATGATCTGTGGGATTTTTTTTTTTTTTATTGTTTAAAGTTTCAATAAACTTTTCCATAAAAAAACAAAAAACATGGAATTAATAACAAAGTTCATGTCTCTTTTAAGGTGTCAAGACTGGACAATTCACGATTCTCCAGCTGGTTGAAGCTTTGGGGTAAAGTGTTCTATATTCTTTTATAACTTTACACATTTATGAGAGCTGAGTTTGTGTCGTCACCCTTTCTCTAGTATTCAAACTAATAAAAGTACAACTACAGTTATTAGTGCTGCATGAATGTCTGATGTTTTAGCTGTAGATTTCAGACTGCAGTGGTGATTGTGACAGCTGTCAGTTTTATTATAACTATTAATTTCGATTCCCCCATGCAGGTTGAGTCTGACCAGCTCTCAGCCTCAGACGCGCAGCAGAGGAGTTCAGCTCCTGTCTCAAGTCCTGCAGGAATGCTACAGCTGCCTCTCTGAGAGGGAGGGTACGATTCCTGAATAGCTTTTCTTTGAATTAATTCTGTCAGTGCTGCATTAATCATCTATCATGGTCTAAACTGAACAACTATTGACGTTTCATGCGTCTCACGCACGTTTTGTTTGCAGTGGAGGTCCTGTTAGCTTTCTATGAAAACAGACTGAAGGATCACTATGTGATCACTCCACATGTTCTTCAGGGACTCAAGGCTTTGGTAAGTCAGAGTACTTTTGCTTATTAATGATCTGTTATAGTCATAGTCACCTTAATATTTCTCATTTTTGGTTCCTTTCAGACAAAATGCTCAGTTCTGCCTCCTGGTTCAGCTGTGTCCATTTTGAGATCCATTTTTCAGGACGTTCATGTTCAGGTGAATATTTCAGTCCGAATGAATATACTTCACTCTGAAGATGTCAGCCAGTTTTCACTGATACTGTTACAAAAATTATATTTACACTATCGTTCAAAAGTTTGGGATTTTTTTTTATTAATACTTTTATTCAGTAAGGACGCATTAAATTGACCAAAAGTGACAGTAAAGATGTTACTAAAGATTTCAAATAAATGCGGAACTTTTTCTGTTCATCAGAGAAAACTGAGAAATAAAATGCATCACTGTTTCAACAAAAATATGAACTGTTTTCATCCTTGATAATCATAAATGTTTCTTGAGCAGCAAATCGGCACGTTATAATGAATTCTGAAGGATCATGTGACACTGAAGACTGGAGTAATGATGCTGAAAATTCAGCTTTGATCACTGGAATAAATTATATTTTACAATATAATATAATAGAAAACAGTTATTTTAAATTGCAATAATATTTCACAATTTTTACTGTATTTTTGATCAAATAAATGCAGCCTTGGTGAGCAGAAGAGTCATAAAAGAGTCAAAAAAAAAAAAAAAAATCATACCCCAAATTTTTGATCAGTGGTGTACAGTATTTTTATTTTGTCATAATATCATATATTATACATTTTCTATTTAAACATTGTTCTTAATAAGTCCTGAAAAGCTTTAAATTCATACAAGTTATTGAAAACAATTGCTGGTTTATCATGTTCAACCTATTGTAACTGATTGTCATTCTTGAAATTTTATTTAATGTTATTTTATATGATATTTAATGTTGTTATTGGCATATTTCAATCATTGCTATATGACATGTTCATGTGCATCAATGCCAATGTAGTGACAGCTGACCGATTGACATCTTTATTGCTTTTGTAGCAATAAGTATCTAGACAGAAATCCTTTTTAAAGACAAAGTGACAAAGCGAGTTTTTGTTTTTCTCCCTTATTTCTCTGCAACAGTCCTTGATGCTGGCTGAGCGATCATGTGTTTACAACATCCTTATCAGTCTAATGGAGTCCAGAGAGGAAGGTAAGGAACGCAGACAATCGGTCTTTCTCACCTTTATATTAATGCCTTTGAATTTGTTGTATTTAGAAGAGCAGCATCTGAACCGTGCTCAAATATCTTTTGTTCCACAGAGCTCAAAGGTTTGGGTGCAGACTTTACATTTGGATTTGTGCAGTCAGTAGATGGAGAACGGGATCCACGCAACCTCCTGCTAGCGTTCCAGGTGGCCAGGAACATCATTCACAGGGGTTACGATCTCGGTTAGTGTACAATGAAATTGCAGATATAAGGAATGCAATTAATGTATAGTAAAATGTTAGTATAATCTAATGAAGTATTTATAAAAAAGATTTTAATACAATTATAAGTAGAGGTCAACCGATTTATCGGTTTTGCCGATTAATCTGCAACGATAGCTGATTGGTGGAACAATCGGTTAAATTGTTCATGCAGCCAAAAAAACGTATAAACAAATCAGAAACACTTCCGATTTCAGTTCCTTTTTTTTCATGTTTAGTTCAATTCATATTTAGTTATTTTGATTAGATAATCATCAAGTGTTCTAAAATAGAAGCAAATAAAGTGAGAGACTATGCATGTAATATACATTTATGTAATTTCAATTTCAATTATTTAACAGGGTTGTCGCGGATCCTTAAAAGGTTAGATTTTTAAAATTTAAGGTCATAAAAAGTCTTATTTTTTACTTATGAGAGGTCTTAAATTTTATATGGCAATTAGACAAATCATTTACCAAATTAACACTATCTAATTAGCGTACATATTATTTTTATTATTCTTTCTTTGTGGATTTGCTTGTTCACGTGACAATTCGCGGGCCTCGCGGCATTAACGACCGTGTATAACGTAGGCTACTGTCTGCGGCACGCGAAAGGAAGAGAGTATAAGAAAACGGGTAAATGTCAGTTCAGTAACCGTTTTAAGTTCATTCTTTATTTGCGTAGGGTTGTGTGATAATATTGTTGATATCGTAGTTATATGTTTTAACGATGTGCGAGCTGACATTGAGTTTTCACTGACCTATTCAATAAAGACGGTCACTTGTTTCGTTCCTGAATGAATCAGTCGTTTGAACAAATTGGTTGAATGAATGACTCCCTCATTAAGACGGTGACTTGCTGCCCCCTACTGGCAGTTTAGTTTCATACTTAAAGTACATTTTAATTAAAAAGTTAAAATTAGAAACCATTTTGAATTAAATTTATGTAGGCAAATCATAAATGCTGTGTAAATATATTAATGCCACTTCCCATGCCGCTTCTTTGTCACTTCTGCATTGCAAAGATGGATTTTGTTGATAATGATTTCATTTGATTGGTAATAACAGCCCTATACTTATTCTAATAGAATTTAATTTGAATGTTAAAATTTGACCTAAAAGGTGATGCATACATCTAATAAGTTTAGAAAAATGTCATTATGTCGGTAAAAATGCACCTGGAAATGAATTTAAGGTGGCGAATATAGCTTTTGAAACTACTTTTTTTTGTCAATATTGCACACCCCTAATGTATACTATTAATTTTTATTTCTTCAGGTCTTAAAAAGCCTTAAATTTCACTTTAAAAAATGTGCAGTAACCCTGTTTAAGGATGGCCATCTTTAAGCATGACTGTTTTATATGATTTATATGAAATAACACTTTACAATAATGTTCCATTTGTAACATTAACTATTGTTTATCCGATGGTGTGAGGACCCTATTGTAATTGCTCAGTCAATTATTCTTCTTCTCCAGATGAATCGTAATTTTGAAGGTCTAAACATGCTCGAAAGCTCATGAAACTTTGCACACGCGTCGGAAGTGGTGAAAATTTACGTCTGATAAGGGTTTCAGAATTAGGTGTGCCAAAATGGCTCGATGGCGCCACCTACAAAGTTTCAATTAAGCGCCCTTCGCGCTACGTTTCACGTACAGGTATAAAATTTGGTAGACACATTTAAATACCTACAAAAAAGTCCCGGGGTCCAACAGGAAGTGAGATATTGAGATATTGTGAGATATTTTGAGTTTTCTCTGCAAAAGTTTTGCAGTTTTTGCCATTTCCAGACGTTGTACTTTAACGAACTCCTCCTAGAGCTTTAATCAGATCAACGTCATATTTCGTTAGTCTAATCTGAAGGCCTTAGTGATGTTAAATTGTGAAGATCTAGAGTTTTCCCTGAAGGGCGTGGCCGTCGCGGCCTGACAACATTCGATGTTTCACCATGAAACAGGAAGTTGTTGTAACTCAGGCATAAAATGTCCGATCTGCCCCAAACTTCATGTTTTATTAGAGTCCTGGCCTGAACACAACTACATGGCAATATTCAGTTACAGTCATAGCACCACCTATGGGCAACAGGAAATGACATGTTTTATGCTGTGATTAACTCCTCATAGAGATTTAACCAGAACCACATCATACATGGTCAGTCTAATCTGATATAGCATGCATTGCACTGTAATTTATTCCCTGAAACACATTTAAATATGCCATGAAGTTCCAAACATACTAGAAACACTTTAAATCGTGCAACACTTGGATAAGTGCTAATGTATCCGATTGACGCCACGAAACAGGAAGTTGTTGTAATTCAAGTATACAATGTCCAGTCTGCCTCAGACTTAACATGTTTGATAAGTGTCCTGGCCTGAAGACATCTACATGCCAAAATTAAGTTATAGTCATATCGCCACCAGCTGGTAGCAGGAAGTGTGGCAAATACAAATGACTGACATTATCCTCCTATATTTATGTACTTAAACGCATATTGCCCACTGTGATCTTTTTTCCTAAAGCCACCGGGTGGCGGTGGCACGGGTGCGAGGGCCCTTTCATCGCTGCTTGCAGCTTTAATTAGTGTTACTTTTGGTTTCAGTTTGAATGCGTCTTTTATTTACTTCAATATTTATTAATATAATTAATATATTCATATTTATATATATATATTTCATTTAGCACACTTTCATGGTTCAGTACTGTTTTTATTTTTGTAATAAAGTTCAGCACTGTTTACTTAGTGTTATGTTTGTTTATTAACCAGTATCCATTTGAAAAACTATTGGTTAATTAATTGGTTATCGGCAAGTACAGGTTGGACTGTCAATCAACCAATAGTTTCAGTTACTGTACTTGCCGATAATTGGTTACTGTACTTGCTGATAATTGGTACCCGTACTTGCCGACAGTCAGCTCCAGTACTTGCCGATAATCGGTACCTGTCCTGTTTTGACTGTACTTGGCGGTAATCAATTAATCAACCAATAATTTTGGTTACTGTACTTGCCGATAATTATTACCTATACTTGCCGATAATCGGTTACTGTACTTGCCGATAATCGGTACCCGTACTTGCCGATAATCGGTATCGATAAAATCCACTATCGGTCAACCTCTAATTATGATTAAATATAAAAAAGTCTTATGTTTATGTGACAATTCACAACAGGAAGTTGTTTGGTCAATGATTTAAGTGTCTTAATTTCTTTTTTCAGGTAAATTTGTAGAGGAACTTTTTGAAGTGACGTCCTGTTATTTCCCCATAGACTTCAGCCCTGTAAGCACTTCTATCTATCAGTTCATATTTTTGTGGAAACAGTTATACATCTTATTTTTCAGGATTCTTTGATGAATAGAAAGTTCAAAATATCAGCATTTATTAGAAATATAATCCTTTGTAACATTATAAATGTGAAAATTTGAATTATTTAAAAAAAAATGGTTTGAATAAATGATTCAGTGACTCACTCAAAGACTTGTTTCATTACTAATCAGCATTTTTGAAGGAATGTCTTGAATGATTTAATGACAAATACAGTTTTTAAGTCACTTGTCGCCACCTACTGGTGTAAATATGTAATTGATACAATCTTTATTTGAAGAATCAAGTTACTTTCACAAGGCGATTTACTCTATGTTGGTCGCTACTGTAGACATCAGTGTTTATATCCAAACTATAAACATTTATCCCAGTACTTCTGTGATAATTTAAATATTTGTAAGACAGAAATAATGATATTGTGCTGTTTGTGAACCTGTTTGGTACCTATACATGATAACGGCTCTTTCTGGATCAGAACGCAGATTTGAATGTTCGCTGTGATCGTATTTGTCAGGTTTAATACACATATAGCCGGTTTGCTGTCATTTAGGAGTAAGATTGTATTCGCGATCATTCGTGGTCATTGTACAAAGACTTGACATGTCGATAACTGGATTTCTATTTCTGTTCCTCTGTCTGTTCTCAGCCACCCAATGATCCTCATGGGATCACACAGGAAGATCTTATTCTTTCTCTACGGGCTGTCCTTACTGGGACGTCTCGGTTTGCTGAGGTAGGACCTAAACCTAATTCAGACCTCAATAAGCCTTTGTTTGGCATTGTACTCAATGGCTGTGTGTATCTATAGACTGGAAATTATGCAAATATTTTCAATGAATGGAACGTTTGTGTGTGTGTGTGTGTTTTGTTTATTGTGTTTTGTGTCATTTCCTTTGACAGTTTCTGTTACCATTGATCATTGAGAAGCTGGACTCAGATGTTCAGAGTGCCAAAGTGGACTCCCTGCAGACACTGGTACAATACAGACTCTGCACTTACTGGATTACAGTTCTTCACAACTGATTCTGCTTTAGGATTGAGAATGAAAATATGAGACTGAAAATATCTTATATAAAACAATAAAAACGGTTATGCTTTATTTTGATAGTCCACTTTAGACAGTCTATTAACTATGTTTAACTTTGCAACTAACTCTTATTAGAGTATTAGTCGACTGTTAAGTTAGGGTTAGTAGAATAAGTTACTTTCAAAGTTACTTGAATGTCTAAAGTGGACTGTCGAAATAAAGCGTTACCTAAAAAACATGTCTTGGTGTGCTCTAAATAAACTGTACACTATTCTTCTGTGTTGTAGGCCGCCTGTGGGCTGACATATACTCATAAAGAGCTGGCAGAATTCCTTCCAGGCCTTTGGAGCTCGATACGGAGAGAGGTAAGAGAGAACGGTGTAAAACAATGGATGCAGGAACTCACAGGTGTTTTTCTCATATTATTTTGCTCTGTACAACACTTTTCCCACCACTTTATGCCAAGATTTGAAGTATCAAACAACTTGAGTGTAAGGGCGAAGCATCCAGAAAGGTCACTTTGGGTTGAGGGCCGGTTTGGACACAATGTCACTTTAGCTAAGTGGCCCAAATCTCATTAATTTTTTTGCTCATATTAGGGTTTGATAATGTCTACCAAATTGGCATCAGACGGTGTCTACAGTAAAACATCGCAATGGACGATGAGGTTAAGCTCAACTTGTGTTTAAATGAATTAAAAACGCTCTCTCTGCTCTGCGCTAGTGGACACGCACCATTAAATCACACAGTTTCTGCCAATCTCATGTTAATCTTGAGTACCTATAGAGTAGTAGTGCATCCTTCACATCTCCAAAAAGTCTATAGTTTTATCATATTTATAAAAGTTACATACACTGTACCGAGTCTTTCCGAAAACAGCCGGAGGCGTGCCGCGTGATCGGACCTAAAGAGTGACAATCACGCGCAGTTTTTGCGTAGCGATCATCTGCAAGCTATCAATCGTCAGCTAAACAGCTGTGTTTAAACACACACAATACACCATCGCATTATCCCTGGATCACTTTTGAATCACTATAAAGAATATAGCATATAGTGAATGATGAATTATGAATTCACTACGTTCGTGTTGTTTACATTATATGCACTTATTTATGTTATATGCGCCTATTACAAAACAGACATTTGAAGCGGTTTTACTCACCACCTGCGGTTGCGACTCATGGTCGCTGTGACCGCTCCATCTTTCAGTTTCAAACAATCTGTAAATCCAGCGTAGAACTGGGCCTGATCCCGAGGGCTCGAGCAGCCACGTAATAACACGAGATATTCTCCATTCATTTTAACCAATAAAAAAGTGATTGCAACTATCAGTTTCTATGGTTGTTTTAATAACAAATATCGAGAGCGCAACAATGTAATGTGTGAGCATAAAACTCTCAGCTCCACTTAACGCTGGGTTCTTTGGGAAGCAAGGTTATCTTTCCCTCACAACCAAAAACACACTTCTTTGGTGACATTGTTGATTTTGTGAAGTCCCGTGACCCGTGCAGCGCTGCCGACGACTTCAGTAAAGCCGAACGCGCGTTGATGGGCGTGCTCTTGCTCTCTCGCTCTGGTCGACGTTTGCGCACACGCTCTACCGGGAGAAGTAATCATACAAGGAATTCCAACCTTTACGACTTCACACAGCCCTATACTTGAAAAAAAGACTGCGAAGTTTATGAGGATTTTTGGCACTCCGTCCAGCTCCGTGTTTTAAAACTTTGGCCATGTTTAGAATGAGTATCCAACTCTTTAATACTCTTTAATACATAAAAATGGCATTATACCCCCCCTTTAATGTGGCGCGCATCTGGAGAAAGAGAGAAAGCGCACAGAGCTGAAAGGGCTTGAATGAAGCGTGTTTGGCTTTGGATACTAGAGGATAAAGCGTTGAAATATCATTACCACAAACGATCCTGAGTGCTCGTTTTGACGCGCTGCTCACTTCAATTAGAAACCGTAAAATGGTGCTATCTCGCGGTCCGGTTGGAAACATGCCACGGTCCAGATACAGTGTGCCATATGAATATCAGTGGTTTAGTTTGTGTAAAACATCTAGTAGCCTATAATTTGTTTTGGTGTTTTTTGCACAATCAAATCTTTACTGTTTAAATTGTGTTCGTATTGTATTTTTGTATTGTGATCGGGAACATCTTCATTGTGTTATTAGTACCTAATCAGGAAAAAAAAAATATATATATATTTGTAGTAATTGTACGGAAATTGGGGGGATGATGTCTGTCAGCATCAGCGATGGACAATGGTATCGGCCCAACCCTAGCTCATATGTGACTTTTTTTATAACTGTACGAACAGCACAAACCACTTGGAATCTAATCTTTTCAATTCTGATTTGGGCCACTTCCATATGTATATAATAATTATTATTGGGACAAAACAAAAGGAAGCATGTGTAATTTCTCTAATAAGAGAGAACGCCTCACTGCTCTTTGCTGAATATCTTTAATAAGACCTTTAAAACCCAACATTAATATAAAGTTTGACCCAAATCTCTAGTTTGGCCTAAAGAAACCTCTACAGCTCAATTTATTTACAGGCCAAACTCCAACAGCATTAATTCTGTATTAATGCCTCATATATAATAGTATTTCAGTAGAGATTTAGAAACAATTCACTTTTAGCCCTAATATTTTCCTTGTATCTGTCCCTGTTGACTCAGACAAACAGTTCAAATAATGAACTGGGTTTCCTTGGCTCAGTTGTGTCAGCCACAAGATCCAGTTACTGCTTAAAAAGCTTGAATGTGCCGAATACTGCAAGTAATTTAAAAAAAGGGGCTTCCAGTTATTACCTGCATAATTAATAATAATTTCTATATCTTGCTTTTGCTAAAAATAGCTGTTACAGATGCATAATTCAATCAAATTGTGGATACAATCACTGTAGGGATTTTCAAACTAGGGTTTTGTGGATGTAAAAAAAAATATATAATAATAATAATAATAATTTATATAATAATAAAAACTTAACAAAGAGTAAATATTTCCCAGATAATATTTAATATATTCTCTTTTATATTCCAGATAAAAATATATTTTTTCACAGGATATGTGGTGACTTTTTTTTTCTTTTTTTATTTTAGGATGGGGTCATTACATCTGGCATAAACCATTTGAGAACTTTGCTGTGTAGTATATTTGATCTTTGAGTTCATTTCCTGTGTGTAGGTGTTCCAGACGGCCAGTGAGAGGGTGGAATCCGCCGGTCTGTCGGCTCTCAGTGCGCTCACGTCCTGTCTGTCTCGCTCTGTGCTCAGCTCAGACTCAGAGGATTACCTGCAGGTGTTTCTAAACCTCGTCCTCAAAGGTATCTGCAAATGGTCGATTCAAACAAGTCTCGTTAAAGAGACCATTTTATGCCCTTTTACGAAGTCTTGATGTTGTTTTTGGGCTCTACTAGATTGAATGTTAAATATTTTCCACTGTTGCAGCTCCTCTCTTCCCAGTCTGTCAGTAACGCTCTGTTTAGTTCCTGTCTCTATGAAGCCCCTCCTTCTGAAAAGTACAATGCGCTCCGATTGGAGCAGTGTGTTGTGATTGGTGTTTGGGAAAATGCCACTTTGTTCTGCATATGAATTATTTAACTGAGGAATATTGTGAAGAAAACTCAAGACTACAGTGGAGGTGTTTCAGGGAGTTCAGAAACAGAGAGACTGATATTACACAACATTACACACTAAAGAAAGATGAACATGTAAAAAAGCACACTAGGTCCTCTTTAATTATCCAGACAAAGGAGACTGATCAGACTCATAACTGTGCTCGCACGCAGTCATGTGTCAGCGCCCAGGCTTGTTCCTACCATCATACCTGTTATGTGTCTCATCCTCTCAGACTGTCAGCACCATCTCTGCGAGCCAGACCTCAAGCTGGTGTGGCCCAGTGCCAAACTCCTGCAGGCCGCCGCCGGAGCCTCATACAGAGCGAGTCTGATAGTGTCGGCTGCCGTCATACCTGCCCTTCTGGAGCAGTATAATAACAGGACGCAGGTACCCTCTTCAAGCAATATTCTCTGCACATGGCTTGAGACATCATTTTTAGGCCCCTTTGATTTCTATGATGCAGAAATCACGGACGAAATCGCAGAATTCGGTCATAAAAACGGAATTTACTGTATAACACAATGTCACGGAATAAGTGTTGCGGTGTTTTCAGCCTCTGCCGCCTCACTATATGAGGACGTGAACGCGCAAACTTCATCTCCAGAGCCGCTTCATGAGCATTTCATCATTTCATTTGAGAAAAACTATCGTTATATCATAAACACACAGAAACAACCCATCAAAATAAAAAAAAGTTTGGTCTAACTTAAAGAAATTATGACTGAAATGTATAACTTTTGTACAGTAGAATTTAGCTACGTCTCAATGTAATAATAATATTAACAGTTTTTACAGTTCAGTAAAAAATAGGACAATTGTCAAATAAAGATAAAGAAACGGCACATACATAAGAGCTAAGCAAATAAACAAAGCTTTACAGGTTTTTCAGCTATCTAACAGCATTCAGGTACAGAAACTGAATAAAGTAATCAAATATAAAAGAACACTGCATATAAACTTCTTTGAATAGTTAAATAAAGATGAAGTTACAAGAGCTATTCAGTCTGTTAACATTTAAAACAGAAAGCAGGAATATTAGACTGCTGTCATAATTCAAAGATCCAGTACACTGATACTGAAACGCATGCGCTGTCTGTCTCGTTTTTCTCCTACTATGTTTGTTAGGATACTCGCTAAGATGGGCATGTTGACATAATCTCTGTGTGAATTTGTCCGTTTAGGTGCAAGACTTGAAAGAGTATTTGCACGCTCTCCATGTACGCACTTCGGATGAGTACACACAAATCTCCACACAGCGCGCGCAAGTTCTCTTTCGCATCTTACGGATGAGTGTTTAAATTGGCAAGGTTTAAATGAGTTTAGTTTAAACACAGACAGCACCGTGAGATGTTCAGGTCTCGCCTGCGCTCGCGTCACGCACTGTCAACACCCGGGTGATGACGGCGTAAAGGACTGGTCATAGAGCTTTCGGCACGTCATTCAACATTTGTTTACACCGAGTGACTGTTGTAACATATTGGGAGACTAGAATGCATATCCAAACATACATTAGCCGAATCCAAAAAGTCTGTTTTGGATGTTGTTTCCAACAAAGCATATCATAGATGCGTCGTCAGATTTGGGATGAACCGCGATGCAAGCGCGTGCCGAACCGTGGGTGGAGAACCGAATGGTTCGATTATTTTATTTTTTATCATTTTTATTATACAGCGAACCATCCGACCCCTAATTAACACTAATAATAATAATAATGAAGTATTATTAAAACTTTATTTTTAAAGGAGCAATCACAATTTTTCTTTCATGTTTTAGTTTTAATTTTAACAGTAAAACTCAGTTGTGCAGCACTTTGACAAAAAGGTTTATTAAGGATTAAAAGATAAATTAATGTTTTATGCCGTCATTTGATTGCCAGAAAAATTATAATACACAACACAGAATTTCTGAAGGGAAAAAAACACTTTACCTAAACACATGTTTATATAAATTAAATTGGTTAGACATGCTTTTTGATTATTAAAATTTAATTAAACCATTCAAGTGGAATCCAGACAACCTAAAACAAAAAATACAGGATTTGGTAAAAATAAAACTATGTATTTAAAAAATAAAAAATTATGTATTTCATAGGGCCTTTAAAATGTACTTTTTGAAAAACTCTTGTTGTTAAATTGTATAAGTTTCATGATTTCAATGAATTAGACATGCTTTTTGATTACTAAAATGTAATTTAACCATTAAAATGGAGTCCAAAAAAATTAAAACCGAATCCAGAAAAATTTAAACCTAAACAGAATTTGAGAAAAAATAAAACAGAATTCATAGGGCCTGTTTCATCTGGCTTTAAACTAGTTTAAATCACAGAGACGTTTGTGTTCTTCGCTGAATTCAAGCACCTCTCACTGGACCCTCACAGCGCTGTTTAGTGGTCACGTGACCAAGACCGATCAGCGAGTAAACGCATCCGCTCTAGTATGCACTTATTCGTTGATTAAGAACTTCTCTGAAACCGCATAACGTGTTATACAGATAGTGTTTTTTTACTTTGAAACTTAGTGTTTATATTTATTGAATGAAATCATATCGTCTGAAGTTTAGTATGATTGTGACATAAAGACCCTGGCTCATTTCTGATTATATCTGCAACTGTGTGTGTGTTTCACTTGCATTTGCAACTAAAAATAGATGTGAACTGTAACGTATTTAGGAGTACATGTGTGAATTATAATTAAAAAAATCCTTAATTCAGTTTTATGATTTAAAAATGTTTTATGGTATAACAAACTTATTTAAAGAGGTCTTAAATTTGGGGATGGAAAAACCCAAATCGTGATGCAGCCTAATGTGATTATTCGTTGTAATGCGTAATTCATTTGACCTTTTCTTTATACAGTGTGCTCAGCGGCGCACCCTGCTGGAGGTTCTGCAGGGTTTCGTGCAGCCCACCCCACTCAGCCGGCCTGCAGATGGAGGTATGTGACAAGATAACATGCTCAGACACATTCATTTGTTTACGTGCATATTGCTGGAAAGAGTTTATTATAACAGGTTTTAAGTATTCTTTAAATATACAGCGTTGATGCATTTCTCTCCGTCTCCTGCATGTACACAGAGGACAGTGTATTGGTTGCGTTTCAGCAGTCTTTGTGTAGCGTGGTGTTTTCTGCGCTGGCGGAGTCTAGTGCTGGTCTGCAGGTCACAGCCACACGTGTGCTTACTGCACTGGGACAGCAGCCCGGTGAGTGGATACACTACATTTCTGAAAGACATTGATACTTCTATTCAGCAAGGATGCATTGAATTAATCAAAAGTATAATCTTACAAAAGATTGTTTCAAATAAATGCTGTTCTTTTGAACTTTCTATTCATCAAAGAATCCTGGAAAATAAATTGTATGACTGTTTTCAACATTGGTAATAATCATAAATATTTCTTAAGCAGCAAATCGGCATATTAGAATGATTTCTGAAGGATCATGTGACACTGAAGACTGGAGTAATGATGCTGAAAATTCAGCTTTGATCACAGGAATAAAATACGCTTTACTATATATTCACATAGAAAACAGATATTTTAGATTGTAATAATATTTCACAATTTTTACTGTATTTTTGATCAAATAAATGTAGTCTTGGTAAACATTTTTATTCATTGTATTTCATGAATAGAACATGATCTATGTATAAAGTCTGTTTTTAAGCCCACCTATGTAGTTTTATGTCTCTCTGATGTACTGTATTTTTAAATGTCATTGACGTCTGTTATGATCGGGTAACCTTTTCTCTTCCAAGTAATAGTGAATTGGTAATTTTTCTTCTGCAAATAGTTTGCATTACCCAATTGCTCAAAATTACCCGTTTGCAAAGTTTGCCTTAAATTTTGAAAAGCCCAGAAAACTAGTGAGACTGAAATGATTTATTCTACTTTATTCTTCGTCCGTATAACTAGTCCACGACTGGGCAGCAGGGTTATTATCTGTTATTATCAGGGTTATTATTGTCTTGGTAAGTAATTGAAATAAGTTGAAGCACTAAATTTACTAATTGGAATTAATAAAAACTGGAAGTAAAACAAAAACTTAAATGAAAACTGAAATGAAAATAAATGTATCCTAAATTGTAATATTTAAAAAGAAAATAACTAATAAAAATGATAAAAGCACATAACAAAAAAAACCCCAAAAAACTACTTAATATTAAACTTAAGCTAAAAATATAGCTGCAAGCAACGATGACGGGCCCAAGCCCCGGCGCCACCGCCACCCCGGTGGCTTAAGGAAACCTGTGCATGGTGGGCAACATATGATCTTAATTTAATTTAAATCAAACAATGATTTTACACAATATGAGACGCTTCCTGTTTCCCTTTTTTGTCCTTAATTTAATCCCTCACACTGTTTGAGATATCCTATAATCGTTTGCATCTTAGCATCTTCAGTGTCTTTCTTACATGTTGACCGAGTTTGTTGCCGATTGCATGAATCCACTACGAGGAGTACTTCAAAAAATTCACATTCAAACCAAAATATCTGACTTCCTGTTGGGCGGAGCTAATGACTGTAAATTAGAAAGTTAGCCGGCTTGATGAGAACAATATATGTCAGGATTTTGGTGACTGTAGGTAAGACTAACCCTCCAACTTTTGTCAAAAGGTGGTGCTATAGAGCCCCTTCTCCCCACCCATTTCTAAGGCTTTGCCCATGTCTACTGGCCGACAACTTTGATATGTGTGTCGAGTTTCATGCAATTTGAAGCATGCTAAGAGCCTCAAAAACACCCAAGAATATTATAAAAGTTTGACATGTTGCCGTGGTATTTAAAATATCAAGAATCCTCTCACAGGTCTACATCTGCCTTGTCTTGACATTATTCGGGTCAAGTTTGAAGCAAATCGGGTAAAAATAAGAGTTGCTGAACACTGAATAAATGTGGACGGTCAAATGATTCATGCTCATGTTGTGTGTTTTGCTTCTCACAGGCTTGTTGGCTCAGACAGATGTTGAGAAAGCTGTTGATCATTTGACCAGACTCATTCTGGAGGAAGGAGATACTCAAGTGAGGTAGTTATCGCACACGGGAGATCACAGGATGTGTTTACATCTTTACCTGAATTATTCCTTTAAAGCTTTTCCCGCACTGACGTTTCTGTCTCTCAGTTTGGCTGTCGTGGAGTGCTCCGGCTCTCTGGCTCATCTGCATCCCAAAGCCTTCATCTCCAGGATGATTCCTCGGCTGAGGGAAGAGATCCTGTCAGGTGAGACCCAGTGTACATCATGCACAGACACATGAACATCATCCATGTCAGTTTAACAGATAATCTGGGATTTCTTTTCTCCGCAGAGTCTAACGCAGCTGTCCGTCAGCGGTGTGTGACGGCGGTGGCGTCTGTGTCATCTCAGCTCAGTGTTGTGCAGGAAAGCGCTCCCGTTCTGCTACAGGTGCTGGCTTCAGCCCACACAGGTACACATTCATTTATGGTACCTTTTTACAAAAAGCTTTTTTTTTTTTTTTTTTCCTGATAATCATTTTTGAAAAACTGTCCCCGTGGGTTCTTAAAAAGTCAAATTTAAGGCCATAAAAAGTCTTAAATGGTATAAGAAAAGTCTTAATTATCATTTCAAGAGGTCTTAAATTTGGGACCGGAATCACGATATGGCTTAATGTGACTTTCTTCTTTCAGATGAACACAATCAGAGTTATATTAAAAAATATTTTGGCTCTTCCATGCTTTATAATGGTAGTGAATGGGGGGTGAGATTTAAATATGGATATTTTTCTTGCTTCGCTTCAGAAGGCCTTTATTTTAACCCCTAGAGTCGTATGGATTACTTTTATGATGGATGGATGCACTTTTTTGGGCTTCAAAATCTCACCCCTCATTCTAGCTGGGAAGAGCTAGGATATTTTTTAAATACATCTCCGATTGTGTTCGTCTGAAAAATGGCTTGAGGGTGATTTTTGGGGAGAACTATCCCTTTTAATTTCTTCACTTGCAAGAGTTAAACCCTGGAGCTTTTATTTTGGCAGAAAACTGCAGGACCTTTATGTTTCTATAATAATAGAATAGATATACAAATCCTTCTTATTACAAAACCCAGTGAAACGCTTTAAACATCCATCCACAAAATGTTAGAGATTACGCGGCTGTGAAAATAAAGTAGCGCACGTTGCATTCCCAAAAACCCTAGATCATGAACTGCTCGCATGGAAGTAAACACAGTGCTGTGCTTCACTCCGAAACACACAATGGTCAGACTATATATTAATAATATCGCAGCATATTGTGATTTGTTAAGTGCACTAAGCCATATCGCTTTAAGGATTTTAGTGCAATTGACCAGATACTTTGCCTAAGCAATGGTGCAAAACAAAATGTTAGAGATCTTTTGGTATGATGATTAAAAAATATTCAATATGAAACTGGCAGGACAAATTAGTGGTAATTACTGGAAAACACTGCAATTTTATAAATCTGGTTGTTCCCATTCTGGTTGCTGTTTGGTCAGTACATTTGGCAGTATATCACATGGATTAATTATTTGATTCTTATACAAAGTCCTTTATTTATATATCACTTTATACATATACAGATTGTTTCAAAGCAGTACCGGATATACTGATATGATTCAGAAACCTGTTGTTCATCTTTCAGGTAGCTGTAGTTTCTCCATGGAGGAAGTGGCCGCTGCATGCATCAGTTTGCAGAGGATAGCAGCGCACGCGCATGACGCTGAGGAGATTGGACAATTCTTCCATGACAACATCATTCCACGACTTCTAGGACTGGCCTTACAGGCAGCACTGCAGAGTAGAGACTCTGGTCAGTGTTTGTCATGATTTTCTGTTGTATGTAAGTGTTTGTGCTGTTTGTAGATGTAACTGTGGGTTTGTTCAACAGGTCGCAGTAGTCCACTCACAGATGAAGCCGTTCTGTCTGCTTTAGTTCCGGTCATCAGCACAGCCTGTGCTGCGTTACAATCAGGGTGAGTCCAGGGAAACAAGCCACAGTTATATATAAATATTAGTGCTGTCAAAATTAGATTAAAAAAATATATTTAACGCAATTAACACCGATTTTCCATCATAATTTGGCAAGCGTTACATTATATGTTCATGCTCTTATTCACACAAATGCTTTTAAACAATTCAAGCGCCACAAGAGTTTTGTTCAGGCTTTAACTGAAAACAGCACAGATTTTAGATTTGTTATCAATTTTGAAGACTTATTGTTTTCTTATAGGTCAGCGTCCCGCATGGCCGCCCAGGCTGTTTCTCTGTTCCTGGATGGAGATGTGTCCTTTCTGCCGGAGAATGCCTTCCCTTCCCAAATCCAGTTGCTCCAGGTGTGACGAGATCAATCACACTCAACCATCAGGTTTACATTTGCCAATCCGGATTAACTGAGCTCGACTTTGATATGAGAGACTGCTCTGGAAGAATTTAACATATCTCAAGTGAATGGTGGTGTAATGTGTCTCGGATCATCAGTATCTACTCAACGTTCTCCCACAGTTTAGCAGCAGCTTCTGACAAATGTTTGTTGATAATTGGAGGGTTTGTTTGTGTGCTGCTTTTTCCCCAGAGCCAGGCAGAGTCTCGGGGTCCGTCTCAGTTGGTGTGTCTGCTGATGGCCTGTGTTTGCTCTCTTCCACGCAGCGTAAGTTAAACCATAAGCTCTTATCAGAATAAGTCCTTTATTGCACTATTTGGGGAAAAAATATAGTTGTGTTTTTGTTTTTTTTTCCCTGATAAAAAAACAATTGTTTTAAAATGCAACTTTTAAAATAAAAAAACATCTTTTTTTTAAATGATTATATAGCAATGACTAATAATAATAATAATTATTATTATTAATTATATTTTTCTTAAATACTAGATTTTGTTTTACAGTAGAATTCTACGATAGAAATATTATAATATAAAAAACAATAATAATTGCAATTATATACATTATATATTACATTTTTATTGTAATGTTTCACTGTAAAATAAAAATATCTAGTATTTGAGACCAATATAATAACAATAAACAATGTTAAACTGCAACAATAAAATTACAATACTAATATTTATGGCTGTTTATAGTCTAAATATGACTATAATAATAAAAATAATAATAATTACTTTATTATATTTTTCTTTAAAAATACAAACTGTAAAATTGCAATACTATTATTTATTTCATTCAACTCTCTATGCATATATATATATATATCTCAACATCAATCAAGCATTATATTATGATAATCAAGCACTATTTAATGATAGAACTTTATTAATTAGAACTAAATATGTATGAATGCGTATTTGTCATTTTAACTGAACTTAGGACTGGTGGTGGTGCTTAAGATATTGTTGGTCATTCAGTA
This sequence comes from Elopichthys bambusa, assembly GCA_037101425.1. Lineage (NCBI taxonomy): Eukaryota > Metazoa > Chordata > Actinopteri > Cypriniformes > Xenocyprididae > Elopichthys > Elopichthys bambusa. Next base: position 29,392,559 of record CM074449.1, read on the forward strand.
AAAAAAAAAAAAAGATAATAGTAATTATTATCAAAAGATAATACTACTACTAATAACAATATACAATGCACTAAGGATTGATGAGCTGCTGGGTTCATGAATATTAAATCACGTTGTCAGCGTTTGCTTAAACAGATTTGCTGAAATCACAACAGGGGAGTAATAGATGAGCGCCAGCCAAGGAGATTGCCGTTTGCGCATTAGTTCCGCCCACTACCGGAGAAACCGGCATCTCTTCTGCTTGTTCTTAAAAGATGAATAATTCCAAATGAATTCTGGATCTATTGTGAAGAGTGAAGATTTAGTTGCATATACAAGTTATTTACTCGCATTGTAGAGGGTTGTCATTTTCAAACATTTAAACAAGCTGGGAAAACCACAGAAAACCCTTAAAGCAACAGCAGGTTTATAAGTGTTTCTCAAGACAAGTTTGGGAATCTCATAGAAACTAAGACTTGCACTTAGGACTGCATTTGCCGTTGGCTGAAACAAAATAAATATTTTTAATGCGATTGAAACAGCATGTCATGTCATGTCAGATGTTGTAGCTATCGCAAAAGATCTTCATTTCATCATTTACACAACAGGTGGATATTCCTGAGATTGACACGCTTCTGGTCCAGTTGGAAGATCTGAGCTGTACGTGTTCACACCTCTTCTCCTACACGTTTGCTGCAAAGTGCTTCGCTGGTTTGGTCAACAAGAGGCCGGCAGGTATACAATACACATGATCGTTTCATCCTAAATTACATGCACTGAATTTTGTGCCACATGACCTAATGCAGTGGTTCCCAAACTAATGGGAGTGGGGTGCGGCAAGGCTAAGGGACGGCTAGCGTACAGTCAGCAGAAACCTCTTCAGGGTGATACGAGACCCCACTGTGAAATTATCCATTTTTATTATGCGGCTACTTGCCACACAAGTAAGTAATTGAACACAAAATATTAATATGTGACGTGACGCGACACATTTCTGATGGTAAACTGATGCCCCATTATATTTATTCTATGACGTACTCCAAGCGCTCTGAATGACAAATGGATTTGCCTGGTTTGGGATCCACTGACCTCTTTTCTATCAATGTAGGTCACTGGAATAATGAACGAGTTATTTGAGCTCTGGAGGTAATTTACCTGATCTGTTGTGTGTGTTCAGGTGAAGCTCTTGACGCAGTGCTGGAGAGAGTGTTGAAGAGGATCAGTGTGGAGCTGGACAACGTTTCCTCTTCCCAGCGAACACAAGCGTTCACACTGCTGCTCTGGGTAATGACAAAATCAAGAGAGTTGCCAATATTTTTTCCATTTCTGAACTGTCAGTCTTCTGTTGTTTCACTGTTTGGACCGATTAAATTTAGGCTTTTATTCACATATAAACACTAATCAACACACATTTAGAGTAGGGCTGGGTATTGACACAAATTTCACAAAATTCGATTTGATTTCTACTAAATATAGATTATTTTGGATATATATCTGGTACAGTACATGGCAAATTTTCTTGAGGAAGAACATCTCTCAACTAATGCTGTAAACTATACAAGGAGTCAGCTTGTACTAGATTACTATAGTATTAAAGGTTAAAATAAACTGATTTGTATACAAGCACTTAAATTACACTCAAGGAAGTTTTTATAATAAAAGTTATAATACTATCTTTACAATCACATAATTATATCCAATTTGTTTTTGTGAAATATAAACATTTTAATGGCTGTCGGATTTATTCAATCATGCATTAAATATTGAAGAACATTAAAAATTATAATGAATATGTAAAATGGTGCATATCTTTATCAAAATGCTGCACATCAGAACTATATTCTTTGGTTTTACTCATTGTGATGAATGCTTACGGGAATTTGGCCTTTGTGTTTCCTCATGTTTGTGGAACAGGAAGTCATGGCTGGACAATTTCATGTTCATGATCACCCTGGTGTGATAAAAAAATATATAAATATGAATGGCAATTTCTAGGGGTGCCAATAATTGTGGCCAACATGTATTGGACAAAAACATTTATTTCATAATGTGAGTTTCATGCTTGTTTGATGCACAAGAACCACACCCTTTTCTTTTGTACAGGTGGCCAAAGCCCTCCTCTTACGGTACCATCCGCTATCAACAGCTCTGACTGACAAGGTAGGATTTATTTCTTCCAAAAAAAAAAAAAAGGTTCAGTGTTTGAGTGGTCTTGTCTGCTTTCAGCTCTTTGCTCTGTTGAGTGACCCGGAATTAGGATCTCAAGCGGCCGACGGCTTCTGCGTCCTCATGAGCGACTCGCCAGATGTGCTCAATCGGAGTTGCCATGCAGATGTGCGCATCATGTACAGACAGCGGTTTTTCGCTGAAAACTCAACCAAACTCGTTAAAGGCTTCAACTCAGCAGAGCAGGGTACCTGATTACCACTTCCTGCATTCACAACCAATATGACGGAATCACTATACTTGCTTTGCATCTACAACTACTGCTGAATGTCTTGTGAAAGAGTCTCTTATGCTCAGCAAGGCTGCTTTTTATTTGATCAAAAATACAGTAAAAATTGTGAAATATAGCTGCAAGCAGCAATACTGGGGTCAAGCCGAAAAGGAAATATTCGTGGACATCTGTGATGTGAGGTTAGGATCAAGCTGTTTAAATTACATCAGTTAAAGCACTTATATCAAGGTTTATAACTTCTGAGCAGTAGGTGGCGCTATGACGAAACTCTGCATGCACCCTCAAGTCATGCCTGTGATGACATGTACCAAGTTTCGTGTCAATACACAAAACTTTTGCGAAAATACAGCCGCATATCCATTTTGGCGTGCTTGCAGTCAAATTTGTTAATGCGGTATAAAACAACGGTTGGGTCTATCAAAAATCTTTTAATAACTTTTTGTCATGAGTGTCTGTAGATGCTACATACCACATTTCGTACAAATTTTGTAGGAGGAGTTCGAAAAAGTAGGTTTTGAATTAAATTCGATATGGCGGACAGTAAGTATATCATAGTATCATAGGATTTGGCATAAGCCAACAAATCTAATAATGTAAGTTAAATGACAATATGTTGAATTTTTCATGTTATAAGCATTTTCGTAAATTATTACATCTCTTGATCACTAGGGTGTGCTGACCTAAAACTTTACAGGTCCTCTCAGAACATGGTCTTGATGAATCATACAGAGTTTCATAATGTTCATGCATTAGTAAAACACAGCATTTTATGACAAAATTCAAAATGGCCGACCAAAGGAAATTGGATATCGTTCAACTCGGTATGCCTCAAGGAATCTAAGAATACTTATGATTTTAGGACTCAAAAGTTACAAGGAAAAATGGCTATTTTTGCTTATCTCGGCACCAGTAGGTGGCGCTGTGACAATACTGTGCACGTACCCCCAAGTCATGCCTGTAATGACATATACCAAGTTTGGTGTCAATACACCAAATCATTGCGAAGATACAGCATTTTTGCGTGTTCGCCGTTAAATTCGTTGATGCGTTACACGAGAACGGATTGGCCGATCAAAAATATTTTAATAACTTTTTGCCTGGAGTGTGAGTAGATGCTACATACCACATTTCGTACAAATGATCCCTAAATATTATTACAATTTAAAACCGCTGTTTTCTATGTGAATATATAGTAAAGTGTCATTTATTCCTGAATTTTCAGCATCATTACTCCAGTCTTCAGTGTCACATGATCCTTCAGAAATCATTCTAATATGACGATTTGATGCTCAAGAAACATTTATGATTATTATCAATGTTAAAAAAAAACTTGTATTTAGAAAGGATGCATTAAAATGTTCAAAAGTGACAGTAAAGAGATTTATAATGTTATAAAGATTTCTGTTTTTAAAAAATGCTTTTCCTGAAAAATACTTAAACAATGTATCATGATTTCTAAAAAAATAAATAATAATAATAATTGAATACAAATAATCAAATCAGCATATTTGAATAATTTCTGAAGGATCATGTGCTGAAAATTCAGCTTTGCATCACAGGAATAAATTACATTTTACCATATATACATTTACAATACAGTTATTTTAAATTGTAATAATATATCATAATATTGCTGTTTTAATTTGAAATAAATGCAGCCTTGCTGAGCAGAAGAGACAAACTTTTGACTGGTAGTGTACATTGTTTTTTATATATTTATTTTTTTCCACAGAGAAGAAGTCTTGTTATTTGAAAGCCCTGTCACACATCGTCAATAACCTTCCCAGAGAAGTCCAGCTCACAGAGCTTCCTGCAGTGAGTTGAATTTGCTCAAATAAATGATTTCAGTAGTATTCTCTGATATGCAGTGTGTTAAGTGTGTGCTGTTCTCTGCCAGTTGCTGCCGCTCCTGCTGGAGGCGCTGTCGTGTCCGGATCAGGCGGTTCAGCTGTCCACTCTGTCCTGCCTGCAGCCGGTGCTGCTGGAACCCCCGGCGGCCCTCAGGAACCAGCTGGAGGCGCTGTTCTCCCGCCTGCTGGCCCTCGCCACCAGCCCTGCTATGGTACCTCACGTAACTGCAGAGAGCGTTTGCATCTGATTCTAGTCAATCTGACAGCGCTTGCCTAATGTTGACTTTATCTTCACTCTGACAGAAAGTGAGAATTGCGTCTCTTCGCTGTGTTCATGCTCTCTCTCGCCTGCCTGAACATATGGTAAGAGAAGCTGGATTTAGCTCAGATGACTTCCAAGAATCATAAATCATGTTGACTTTAAAAATCACAGATTTGATTAATTTTGGTGCCTGTTTCAGGTCCTGCCGTTCCGTGCCAGAGTGCTGAAAGCTCTTGCTGCACCTCTGGACGACACAAAGAGGCTGGTGAGGAAGGAGGCTGTGGCGGCTCGAGGGGAATGGTGAGGCAGACGTCCATTCAAGCCCTTCAGGTTTCGCTGACCGACCGCATCTAACGTTGCTTTGCTCATCCATAGGTTTTTGTTAGGAAGCCCCGGTGGAAGATGAACAGATGAGTGCTGCTGCGTCCATAGTACACGAATGGACGTTCAAAAGATGGATCACCGTTCACAGCCTTTGATTTCACTCCCTTATCCCCTTTTTTATGATATGACATGAGGCGGCACAGCAATGGCTGAACAGACTGTCGGCAGCCAAGAACCGCTTGAACACGAACCCTAGTGATGCTGTTTTCAGAAGGACCTTCAACAGCAGATGCTGAATCAAGATCGCAAGAGTAAAGCGCACCGTGTGCTATTATCATTTCTTCAGTCACGCCGTGTCATTATTATAGGAATGTTAGACGCAGAATCCAGATTGGTCTTTGAATGTGTTGTTGATACGACTGTCCTAATGTCAGTGTTTTTGAACTGATGCGTTTCATTAGCCACGATGTTGGTTGTCCGTTTTCACAAGATTGACTTTAAAGGTCTAACTGACTAAACTGATGCCAAGAATATAAACAATATTTAAGTGTCAAATAACCTGTCAATAAAACTTTTTGTAAATTGTGAGACTTTAGCATTGAATTAGATATTAAGAAACTTAATTTGTTTACTGAAGATACAAATTGTGGTAATGTGCTGTGTATTGTAATTTCCCAGTAGGAAATTGTTGTTTTATTGCTGTTTTATATCACACCAGTTCATTTGTACAGTATGTGCTGGACTGACCTTAATGTGAACCCGACGTACGCACAGAATATGACAAAATTGCCTGATTTCTTCAAATCACAGATAATACAAAAAATCTTTTCAGCTTGCTTACATTTCTGGGGAATCCAGAAGTCTGAGAACATGCTGGAAATAAAACATGGAAACTGGAAATAATACTTTACAATAAGATTTCGTTTGTTAACAACAACCGTTTTAATGTTCTGTTAACGTTATTTAATGCACTTTGAGCTAACATAAACATACAATTGTTTATGGTTTAATGAACATCAATAAATGCTGTAAAATATGTATTTCTCAATAGTTCATGTTGGCTTATGCATTAACTAATGTTAATAAATGAGACATTTTTTTTTTTTTAACTATTAAAACTTTTTGTAATTTTAATGTTAACAAATAAATGTAACTTTTTTTTTTTTTTTTTCAAAAGTAACAATTTAAATGAGTCAATCCATCAATAATTCCTCCAAAACATGTTTTTGTCTTAACCTGATTCACTATGGTAAGCCTATTATAAGTGTTTTTAAATCTTGGATGATTTTCGCGGAAAATATCCGTATACGTCACATCCGTAAATGGAGAAAAGCAGAGCCATATCTAGAAATAGAAAGACAACATTATTAATTATGAATGGGAGAAAGTGCAGCGAGCAATATGGCGGTATACATCCCGCCTTAAAAGAGCCCGCCACTGCAGCTGCCGTTAGAAGCTCCGGTTCCCACAGAAACGCGAGACTCGCGCTAAGGACTGCACATGCGCATTGGCTTGTCTAGCCTGAAAAATAACATTTATGGGACAGTTCATGTCAGATTATGCTGCTGGTTTGATTTAATGGTGAGTTCGCCAAGCAGTTTTTGAGATTTTAGGATTCCTCCATTCAAATAGATAGAAATATGGCCGCCGAGTGAACAGATTTAACTTGAATAGGCCATATTTAAAGTTGCAGTCCATAACTTTTGGCGCTCTTGTGGTAATAAACAACAGCATGAATCTTGCGGAAGAGCACTGTAGCCGGAGCTACTTCTCTGTTTATGTCTATGACGAGTACGCAGGTACTGTGCTACTCCGCAGCGGCGGCGACCCGAACCAGTCTAAAATAGTCCGAATATAAACACTTATTATAGGTGTATCGTAGCGATTCAGGATAAGACAAAAACACGGTTTGGAAAATGTGCTCATTATATAATTTTTGTAAAGCTTTAAAGGCTCAGGAGAAAAGCTGCGTGTGTCTGGTGTGGGAGTGGCATAGGTTCGTTGTCACAACAAGCGAAAAAGATCGACATGGAGCCGCTAAATCTTAAATCTCTGAGGAATCAACCATTTTTTAAAAAAAAACAGAGGAGCTCATAATAAATCCAGAATCAACATTAGCTTGGTTTTTCGGAGATAGCGAGAACTGAGGGATTTGAAATGCGACATGTGAGTAAAGTGTTTTATTGACTAGATAAATCGCCATATGTAGCTCTCTAACAGAGTTCATTGTACAGAATTATATTGTGAAGGCTCATTTAATAGTGGTTGTTGTAGTGATGTGCTAGAAATGATTTTTTAAAAAGAAAGTAGCCTGTCTATTAACGGGTAATGAGTAGTGAAGCAGTCACGCGGAGCCGAAGCACAACCATGTTCTTCCGCGAAATGCAGGCAGTTTTGTTTTTTAACCACTAGTTACATAATTTACATTATCTGACAATGAACAATACTTCTACAGCGTTTATTAATCTTAATTCATTTACTAATACGTTATTAATATCACAGTTGTATCTGTTCACATTAATGCACTGTGAACTAAAATGAACGAATATTTAACAGCTTAAAAAATGCAGTAAAAACATTGTTCTTTGTTCATATCAGTTAATGAATGCATTGACTAATGCTAACAAATGAAAAAGGGTGTTATTAAAACTTTAGTTTTAGGGTTTACAAAAATGTCAAACAAATTTATGGAAAGAAAAAAAATGTCTTGTATAAATATAAGAGTCTGTAATTCAAGACAAATGTAAAAATGTAAAAATATTTATGTTACACATTTTTTCCCCAGTGGTCTCAGACTTGCGGAGCCCTTCACACATCTGTACAGGTAAAACTACATGCGTACTTTAAAACCATGTCAGTGTGTTCATTAGAAAACATTTGCAAAATAACTTCATTTTAACAAAATGCATGGACCACTTCGGAAATGTTTAGACATTCAAAAACACTGAAAAACAGTTCATAAAGGACACAGCTCAAAGATTCCCATGTATCCTCATGATCAACACTGGAAGTAAAAAAATATAAATATTCCACAGATGTTACCAAAATCCATTCACATCAAATCTTTGGCACCAAGTACTACTTTTGAACTCGGCACAAGGATCTCACGCACATTTCAGTAAACACCCATAAAAAAAACCCCTCACAAGACGGCCTAAACGGCAGCAGTCGTTCGTTTGTGGAGGTCAGGGGTGAAGCAAAGCCCCGTCAGTCTTAAGAGTCAGATATGAGTAGATCTGATCATCATGATGTCAGATCGCCACAGTGTTGTTCCTGTATGCAGGACAGTCCCACGTCAGGCCGTCCCCGTGAGGAAGATGACAGGAGGGCAGCAGAACCCGTGTTAGCCAGTCACTGAACGACGGGGAAAGCATTTATTACTACATACAGATTATAACATATATTCACTGTCAAATAGTTACAGTTAAGTTTTGCCTTTGACTAAACTGGGGAAAATAATAATAATAATAATAATAATAATAAGGTAAACATCTCACCTCCGCTTCTCAACACCAAAAAACCTTCTCCAGTTGTTAATTTTTCCAAGGTGGTACGGATTACGGAAAATCTGTGAACAGACAGTCGAGGTCACGACAGAAGTTATCTTCAAACATGAGAATACTTCATTTTTATATAACTTCATCTCTGGGAAAAAAAAAAAATTATATATATCAAAAAAGAAGAAAAAAAATGTTATTAATAATAACTATTATTATTATAGATTTTTGCAGTTGCGTTTTGTGCTGTTAGTTTTATATAACAATCTCTGAAAGCAAAAAAGAAAACCAAAAAAATAAATGGATGAAAATCCCAAAAGTTTGATAATAATAATAATATTAACAATGCTATTAATAATAATATATTTGGAAATTTGAATTTTTGCAATTGCATTTTGTGCTGCTTTATATAACTTCATATCTGAAAAGCAAAGATTAAAAAACAAAATCTAAAAACACACTCTTTTATAATAACACCAATAATATGAATAATAATATATTTGGAAAAACTTTGTGCTGCTAGTTTTATATAATGTCATCTCTGAAAATCAAATTTTTTTAAAATCTATCAAAAAACCTACTACTACTAATAATATTAATTATTATTATTAGCATTTAGTCAATCATTATTATTAGCTTTGTTGTAGATTATTTGTATTATTATTAATAGATTTGGAAACTGTTATTTTTGCAATTGCGTTTTGTGCTGTTAAGTTTTATATAACTTAATCTCTGAAAGCAAAAATGAAAACCAAAAAATAAATTGACAAAAAAGAGAGAAAATTATATATACCTTCATATCTGAAAAGCAAAATCTAATTATCCCCCCCCCCACACACAAAACAACCACATTTTTAAAAATAAAATAACACCAATAATAATAATAATTTAATAATATTTTTATTAATAATAATAATATATTTAAAAAATATTATTTTTGCAATTGTTTTGTGCTGCTAGTTTTATATAATGTCATCTTTGAAAAATAACATTTTTAAAAATAAAAAAAAATAATAAATACAACTACTAATATTATTATTAAATATTATTAGCATTGGTCAATCATTATTATTAGCCTTGTTATTATTATTTCTAGATTTGGAAACTGTTATTTTTGTGATTGTGTTTTGTGCTGCTAGAGTTGCAGAAATGACATGCTTCAGCTTTTAAATGTGCAGTGTGTAAATTTTAGTGGCATCTAGTGGTGAGGTTGCAAACTGCAACCAACAGCAGCTCACCCCTCCCTTTCGAAGCAAAATAGAGAAGCTACGGTGGCCGTCTGCCTGACACGAGACAAAGATGTCGTCTGAGACAGCAGAGAGTAGCCAGTCAAGCAATGAGGTTACTTCTTACTTCTAGCAAAGATCGGTCTCTGCTTCTAATAAACCAGACGACTACTACTACGACTACGTAGTGACGATGTAAGCTGCCTCTAAAAACACCAACAAAGAAGAAGAACAACAACAGTGTAGAGCAGTTTGTCCGTTTAGGAAACATGGCGGCGCAAAATGGCGACTTAACATGTAAGGGGACCCGCAGTGTATGAGATAAAAATGCCTCACTCCAAGGTAATAAAAACATAACAGTTCATTATGTAAGGTCTTTATACACCACTGAAAACATAGTTATGTATATCATATTGCATTTCTGTCAATAGATCCTCCTAAAATGTACAAACTGCAGTGTACATTTCTGTCTCAGCTCGTCTGTAATCTCTTACTTTGCCCCTCAGTTTGAGTCGTTTTCTCTCTCTGCGGTTGATGTGTCTCTCCACACTGGTCTCTCCTCTGGTGATCAGCACTGCGTGCCACAATGTGAGGCTTCCCAGAGCCACAGCCACTGAACTGTTGAGAAGAAAAACACAAGTTAGAAAACAAACGCGTGCGTTAAAGATGAATACGTGAAGAGGTAATAATAAGTCTTACCTCGTCAACACCCACAGATAAACGAGGCTCTTATGAACCATCCTCTCCTGATGAGTGAACGCAGGTGGAGGCGTCTTATAGGTGCTCTTCAAAACAACAACCATAGAAGAATGGTCAGATGACTCGATTTTATAAGATGATCATGTCGTCATAATTAACCTAAACCTACACTACCGATCTAAAGTTTGTAAACACTGGATTGGTACTTCTGCGTGACCTTTCCAACATGATTACGTCATGCGTGGCGCATCACAGAGCAGTGCGAGACGAGCATTTGTGGTTAAAAAGTATATCATTTTTATTTCGGTTTAGAAAATGTCCGATGGTTTCTCTGGATAAGACTCTTATTCCTCATCTGGGATCGTGTAGAGCTCTTTGAAGCTGAAACTGGCATTTGGACCAGTTTGGACCCAGCTGAAGTCCACTATATGGAGAAAAATCCTGGAATGTTTTCCTTCATTTCTTTTCCACTGAAGAAAGAACATCTCGGATGAGATGGGGGTGAGGAAATTATCAGGAAATTTTAATTCTGGAGTGAACTAATCCTTTAAGTCTTGAGACTTTACTCTACAATGTTTTGCATAGACTTCCATAGTAAGTGCATTAATGTAAACCAAATATTTTCTGTGTAAATCAACAACAGGCTGAACTTGTCTTTAACCCGGAACATTTCCTTACAAATGCCCTCTAGCAGTTTTGCCCAAAATGCACCTACTATCTACGTAGTTTCTACCTGCTGCAGGAATGGGATATAGATAAGCCCCGCCCCCGGGACCGCCTCCCCTTGTGTGTGAACGTCCATATACCTGCCTGACTACAAAAACAATACAAACGCAAGCCCACCATAAAACACTCTCTCATTGTGATTATTTAAAGTTTTATTTTTGAAAGAAATTCAGCAAGGATGCATTAAATTGATCAAAAGTGACAGTAAAGACATTTATAATGTTACAAAAGATTATATTCAATGAATAACCCTAAAAATGTGTCACGGTTTCCACACAAACTGTTTTCAACATTGATAATAATCAGAAATGTTTCTTGAGCAGCAAATCATCATGATTTCTGAAGGATCATGTGACACTGAAGACTGGAGTAATGATGCTGAAAATTCAGCTTTTCGTCACGGAAATAAATTAAAGTTTACAATACTTTCACATAGAAAACAGCCGTTTTAAATTACAATAATATTTCACAAATTTGACTGATTTTTGATCAAATAAATGCAGCTTTGCTGAGCAGAAGAGAACCACATCCACAGAGTAAACCATCTGAAACCATTCAGATCTTGTAAGTTTCTCTGAATAAAAGTCACCCCAACAGGAAGTCGAGATTGGTGAAGACTGACTCACCTCGATGGCATCATAAGCGTCCAGGAACATGTCTTTGGCACTGATGCTGCAGTAGACGCAGCCCATGGTCATGTACAGACAGAAACTGAAGAAGTACCGGTGGTTGAAGTGACCCACGCAGTTATTCAGCCAGGCTGGATGAGAGGTCAGTTAAGACGCAAACCACAGCAGGACAACGTCACAATCATTTTTATTTATTAGCGGCTTCACAAGGATACGACAGTGGTGGTCCATTTTCAAAATGCATCTGTGATGGAGAAAACAAAATATGACTATGAGACTTGAGTGCAAAATATACATGATAAAACATTACATTAACCAATCATGTCAACGTGTGGGCGGGCTTTAGCATATCATTAACTATGCTGTGAAGCAGAGGTCTCAAGAGAAGCCATATTTTTCTGATGAAATGAAAAAATCGTGTACATTTAGCAATATAGCGGGTGAATTCTGTATATGATGTATATATATATATGGCTGAAATAAACCTGATCTTCCACTTGCATCGTTTACTACAGTAAAGTTGAGCAAGTGGATCAGGTATCCTGAGCTGGTGTGAGTGAGTGGAGGCGGGGCTAATTTGCATGTTCACGATATCCACGCATACCAAATTAAGCAAGGGTGTCGAGTTACATTCAAGCTATTTTAAGGCATGAAGAATTTTTTTTTTTTTTTTTTTTTTTTTCACAGGAATAAACATTTTAATATGTCATTTTGGTGATCAAGGGATAAAATGATTGACTAAAGGGGGACTTGTAACTACATACAATCAGATTCACTTATATCGCCTTCAGTTTGGTAACTTGTCTTACCTGTTGCAGATACTGCAGTGATGAGTTCTAGCCGGTTTGGGAACTATACATTTTTTACAGATTGTAACAGTTGGTATATCACTCTTTTCCTAAAACAAAATACATAAGCATGCAACAAACACTTAACAAAATGTTAAAAATCGAGAATAAAAAGTACACAATGAATGAATAGGCAAAGAAATGTTGAAAATGTTGATGCTTAAGTGCCACTAGCTTCACTAAACGCAACTTTTTTCAAACACTCATTTTTAATTGGTTGGAAAAACATAGTCCCACCCCTAACTCACATCATTGGTTGAGCCAAAGTTGCTGTATCAGCCAATAGAGTTCAACAGTGTGTCTACCTTTTCAGCGGCCTTGATTCCGGAAGCATTCTTTCCATAGGGATTTTTTAAAAAGTCTTTGTTAAAGCATTATAACGTTGGATGGCTACGAGGAGAATCACAACATTACAAACTATGATTTGAAGCAAAAAAGTACTTGAAAATCAGACAAATGTACAAGACTGTGAACATAACGGTTTTAATGAGGGAAAGAACTACGATCCCATGAAGCACGACAAATATTTATATATAGATTACATCATTTGCAGTGCTTCATGGGATTGGACCGGCGTGAAAGAGTAGATTTTCTGAATGTTGAAGGTTTTTTTTTTTTTTGCAGAATCATGGGTAATGTAGTTTTTCACCAGAAATTCCATTGTTAAAGCGATAGTTCACCCAAAAATGAAAATTCTGTCATCATTTACTCACCCTCAAGTTGTTCCGAACCTGTAAAAATGTGCAGAAGTGCTGAACACAAAAGAAAATATTGTCAAGAATGTTTGTAACTAAGCAGATCTTGCCCCCCCATTGACTACCATAGTATTTTTTTCCCCCTACTATGGTAGTCAATGGGGGGCGAGATCTGCTGCTGACACAATTTAGATTTTTGGGTGAATTATCCCTTTAAACACGATTTAAAAATAAGTATGCCATCGATTACTAATCTTGTAGCTCTGTCGTTAACAGTTTATAAGTTATTAAAAAAAATCAGTTCCCAAAATGAATGTGATTTTTACTTCCAGAACCCAATTGACCCTTCGCTGGGAGTTTGATTGACAGGCGATCTAACCAATCATAACGCCGAATCCGCCATTTTGTCCGACGAAGCAGTCAGGAGTTAGAAGATTAACCTTGGTGGACTTGAACTTGAAAAATGGTGTGTATTTACATCTTTCCACGTTTGAAACAACATTCCTTCTGATGTTCACTCATGTTTATTTGATGCTATAAATGAACTAGTAGGAAGAGATGATCGGTTCACAAGCCGCTTGAATGTAAGACACTTTAAAAACACTTTATTCATTACACACGGGAGATAAATGTTTCAGCTCTTCGCCTTTATCAGTGCTTACTTAAAATGTGAAATAATGTGAAATAATTTCAGTCACCTGTGGTGGGAAACCCGGACAGGTGGTCGTGGCTTTATAGTAATGGAAGACCAGCATGAGGAGGTTCCAGTGGCCGTAACAGAGGTGCCAGAGGATCCAGTGAACGGGATACGTGCGAAAGATGATGGGAAGAACGCACAGATAGACGATAATCACGATGGAGCTGGTCAAGGTGATCACCAGAGACACAAACACCTTTACAGAGGAAACAGAGATGAGGGATTAGAAATGGTCAACCCTGTGAGCTGTTAAAGTTTCAACACGCATTAGCTAACAAGTTTAGGCATGAATCGAGATCAACTGGGAATTTTGTTTGTTTGTTTATTTAAAATAGAGATCACGATTCTCCCACAACTCTAAATAGACAACTAAACAAAATAACATGGAATTTTATTTTGAGGTTATCTAGAGGTTCTGACAGGTTCTTAAGCTGGTCTAACAGCGCTCATCACTGTCAGAATGTGTGAGCTGGCCAATCAAATCAAAGAAGGCGGGGCTTAACGTTCACAGAAAGACGAGCGCGAACTCCAATGCTTTCGTTTTAGCAGTGAAAGAGTAGCCTATGTGGCGAGTAAGTAGCTAAACATTTAATGTTTGACAACTGTTTTATGACTGAAATATTCAGCGACCAACAGTATCCAGTGATGAAAACTACTCAACATTTTTATGATATTTCGCCGTTTTTGATTGAAAACAAGCTATTATTTGATTAGTATGATTAATGTAATTTATTACTGAATGTGACAAGACAAGCGTTTTTGACATAATTAGACTTACAAATAAGTGAGTCAATCTAGGCTATTTTTAAAAAAAAATATTTGCAAATAGTTTAAATTAACTACAATAACAACAATAGACCTGGAACTTTTACCGTTCTTATTTCTTTTTTTGCTATTCCCTTAAATCCATTTTAATCTTTTACTTGTTTGATTCCTTTTAATAAAAAAATTTAAAAAATTACCCAATAACAAAAAAAAAAAAAACAATAATAATATATATATATATAAAAAAGTACATTTACACACTCTGAACATCAACCGTAACTTTCATGGTGCGTTCACACCAGACGCGAATGAAGCGTTAAGCGTGAGTGATTTACATGTTAAGTCAATGCAAAGACACGAATAGTCATCCTGCGGCGCGAATGACGCGGCGCGAATTGAGCGTTTGGAGTTGAAAAATCTGAACTTTGGCGAAAATTCGCGCCGCTTTAACCGATCAGGAGCTTGCTCTAGTAGTGACGTGATTACGATGTAGCGAGAGGAGGCAGAAATCCGAAACAACAATGGAGGACAAAATCATCGTCGCTGTACGATACATCTTCATACTTTTATAGAAACAGGAATAAAAAGGATCTTGCTTGGAAGAAAGTGAGTGAGGAGGTCGTACAATGTGTTAAGTTGTAAAAAATGCTCTTTACTCAATTTGAGCTATATATATTATTCATATTGAGACTACAAGCTAGCTAAAGCCGGCAAATTGAGCTTATTCGCCGTATTTTACAACTACTTTCCCACTGACGAGTTGATGTGTTTATTCAGAGGAAGTGTGCAGAAACGAGACGAGCCACCTGGCAGAAGCCCCTCTCATGACGCGAATTCATGATAAACTCAAAATGATCAAGCGTCCAACTACGGGCGAATAGCGCGATTTATTCGCGCAAGTCACGTCTGGTGTGAACGCCCCATCAGGCGCCATTTTTAACTCAACTGTCACAGAATGGAAGCACAGGATTGTGGGATATCAAAGGCAGCGAAGGATACATCTATGCTGCCTTCAAAAATCGATCAGATGAAGGTATCTCAGGAGACAGGAAGTGAAGCTAACATTGGATTCGGATGCAGCCAGTGACAAATACAGGGACTTTATTAAGTCACTCATCGCCACCTACTGGTGTAACAATGTAATTTGAAGTATCAAGTTGCTTTCAAAAGGTGATTTGCTCCATTTGAAGTAAATAAAGAAAATAGATTTTGTTCTGCCTACCACTCCAAACCAGCGGGTCATATTGTCCACTAGCCAGTAGATGGGCTCAAAGACACAGTCAAGCACCGTGTCTGAATTGGTCTGGATGTTGTAGTACAGGGACTTCAGTAGCACCGTCCCATAGTTCCACAGGTCTCGTACTCTGCTCGGCCGCTTTCTGCGTCCCCGTCGAGGGCAGAGCCGGAACCAGCGCAGGAAGAGACGCATGACTTTGGAGAGGTACCACCTCCAGCTGCGCATCCCTCCTTTAACACACACACACACACACACGACAGAAGCTCAGTGTTTCTCTTCGGCGTATCGCACACAAACACAGGTCACAAGCACCCTGACCTCCACATGAAATCAGCAATACCAGCTTCTTTTGACCACACAAGTTCAGCCAATCAGTAAACAATACAGCCTAAGGAACCAAAGATGTTGTAAATGAATAAAACTAAGAAATAAATGATGGTTAACAATTATAAAACTATTATTTATCTTTTTATAATAGCAAAATTAAGCTAGATCTTCTTTCTCTTTTGTTTTATTATTATTATTACGAAATGTGAGAATAAACTACCTCCCCAAATGTAAGGGAAAAAAATAAATTCATACATAAATATTTTTAAAAAAATAAACATGCACATATAGAAGATATTTTTAAAGCAGTAAAAAAGTTAAAAATAATTTTAAATAAAAAAAACAAAAACTTAAAAAAAAAAAATGTATTTACTACTTTTTTTATTGCAAGATATTCCAGGAAAAAATACATTAATACATACATAATATAAATAAATCATCAAATAATTTATCAAAATAATAAATTAACACGCACACATATAGACAATTCCAAGACATTCTGGAAGAATGTATATATAAGCAAGTAAATAAATACATTACTTTTTTAATCTAATAAAAACATACACATATAGAACATATTCCAAGATATTCCAGAAAAATATATTAGCAAGTAAATAAACAAAATATTTATATTCAAATCTTTTATGCACACAGAGTGTAATTAAAATCCTTACCCAACTCTTATGGTTTCTGATTTTCTAAAAAAATGTAAAAAAAAAAAAAATGCATTCAAATAGGACTCAATAAAAACGGTTCTTAGCTTGTCCGGATCAAGAGAGAAACTGTCCTTAAGACCAAGAGATGCAACTACAGACACACCTTCTCTGACATAGAAAAGCATTAGTTTGATTAGATAAAAACGTAGCGAGATCAAAATACCTGGTCAAGGGGTGGATAACTATTGCGCAGGATTATCAACTAATGTCCGAGGCAGAAAAAAAACACTCTAAATATTTGATCAAGTCCTTGGCGGTTCACCTTATGTAACAACAACCAACTTAAGAAAAGTTTCAAGTCACAAGACCAATGAAACCCAGCACTGGATGCGCTTCCTCTGGAGGACAATAAGTGTCCATCTGATATGGCCAGCGGCTGATGAAAGTGAGTATTAGTTACAAGATTGAGGCAGTATTTTTATCCGTGTCCCATGGGGCCATCCGGACACACTTCATTTTTCCAAATGTCGCAGGTGGAAGGTGAGCTTGTGGTTAAGACAGTTACATGCTGTGACGTGATGATGATGTCGTATTGATGTCACATGGTGTCAGTAGCTCGTTACCAAGTTGATATGAGGAAACACATTGCTTGAATGTAAACTGTCCGGTCAGGACACAGATTTTAATACTTTGATGAAAGAAGTGGAGTCATCTTGGATATAAAATAACACAAATGGAAGTATGGAGATTATGCAGAGACCAAAAATATAAGCTTCTTGTCTAGATTAAACCGTACTAGAGCATCAGATGCTTCTAATAAAATCTGGTCAAATGCATAAATATACTATATGGGCCATTCTGCAGAATCGGTGCAAACTGCTGTCCCACAACCAAAAAACACATTTAAAAAGCATTTAAGTATTCAAATTTTAGATGTTTTCTAAGATCCTTCTATTATCTATTGAATCCCACAATAATATTTGAAATATCAGTAAGCTTAATATATATAAGCTCTTAATTATAATATATATAAAGGCTGTCCTGAACCCTAACCCCTAAATTTCAATTTGTGGAAATTTTTGCATATTTTATATATATATATATATATATATATATTTTTTTTTTTTTTTTTTTTTTTTTTAAGTGAAGTTAAAAAAATATTTATTTTATATTTTATTTTTAAATCATGAAATTTTATGTAAAAAAAAAAAAAAAAAAAAGTGTCCCGCATTTTCATGTCACTACTGAAACAGTGTATGTTTTAGTCCATTGTCTGAGACTGATTTTAACACACTTCTACATTTTTGATCAGGAAATATTCCTCTCATATCCTCTCTTTCACAGCAGATAGATCCATCAATGTGTTCATAAGTCTGAAAATCTGTGTGGAGCTTTAAGGAACGTCACTACCAAACACCTTTTTCTGCAATTAAGCAAACTTTTTTGGGTGTTATTCAAAAAAAATTTGGTTTTTATTTGTGTACAACTGTTCAGAACTGTGCTAGCTAACATGTGCTGATTAGCATCTTTGAGCTAGGCTCAAAAGTATCTAAAATTGTCACTACCGAAACTTCACCACGTTTCGGTTTTGGTAGTGACAAAAGGAACACAATCATTTATTTGGGGAAAATATACAAAATTTTAGTACAGTTATGCAAATGATTAGTATTTTAGTAGTGTTTTAGTATGAGAGTTAAAAATGTGTAATGTTTTGGTCGATACCAACACATTACTGTCACTACCGAAACTGTGCAGTCACGACCGAAACATGGGATGTTTTATAAAAATAAAGTATATTGAAATATCAACTAAGATGTTATTTTAGTGTTTGGTTCAATGTATATTCAAACTAATGAATCCTTAACTTTGAAATCAGTATGATCAACTAAAGAAGATTGGATTCAAAATACAACAAATCTCATAAATTACACTTGAAATATTGTTTTTAAAAACGTTTTCAAAAAATAAATAAAATAAAGATTACAAGGCAGATGTAATAATTGGTCAATGTAACCCTTCTTATTAAATTATTTATTATTGTGTTTCGGTAGTGACAAATTTGAGGAGAGGAAAAATATTCCAAAACTTTCTGAAAATACAATATGAGAATTACTAGAAATGAGCACCTTGAATATCATAAAATTTGCATACATACAAAATTTGTGGACGTTTTCAACTCTGACTTTGAACCAATTCTGTAGAATGGCCCACATAAAAGTAAACATAACAAGGGCACCTTAAAAAAAGTCATGTGACTTAATGTATTCTGTGAAACAGAAGTTAGACGAATTAGAGTCTCAATCACAATTCACTTTCATTTTAAGATGCAATGAAAAAAGGCTGTCAGTCCCTAACAATCTGCATCAGATCTCCTTTGTAAGGGTTTGCAACAACATGAAAGTAAGACATGCATTCAGTCCACTGGACAGTAAGTGAATGTGTCTGCATGGGAACTCCCATTTCCTTCAAAAGTAAGGAGCTTTGCACTGTAATTGGAAAGGCTTAACCTTTGTCACTTCTTATAGCAGAATACTCTCACATATCCTGTTAGCACGTTTACTTAACGTTACCCCATGCACTTTGTGGATTATTGCAGGAAATTCAGGACTGAAGTAACTCCACTATTAACCAGCATGAGAGTCTCAAGTGCACGTGCACGTTTGCCATCTGTCTGCATGGAAACCCACACTTGACCTGGTTCCACTGCCATGGTTATGATTGACACACTGTAACACTGAGACCGGCTGTGACCTCAGGTGTTCACTTTCACTTCTGATCAAAAGATAAACTTTCCATTACGACAGCACAACAAAGACAATCCAGGTCAACTAATGGACGAACAGAGTAGTAAAGAAGCACATGAAGAATGCATATTAAAGTAACGAGGGCTGGTGTGTTTCTGCTGTCAGTGCAGTGTGTGGGCATCACGTGAACATGCTCGGAAGGCACCGGCAGGTAAACGTGAAAGATTAAAAAGGTACGTACCGGATCCGGTCCCGCAAATTTTTTCGATCGAATCGCTTATAAAATGATTCAGGTCATGTTCGCTGTTGAACGAAACATGTTAAGTATGATCACATATTCAATGTAATGCACCTCTCCTCAGTGAATTCAGTGCATATAAACTGAGTGCTGATGGAACTTCCGGTGTATGCAGCAGAATTCAAAATAAAAGTCGCGATAGCGGCGCTTGAAAACTACACCGGACGTAAAAATCTCTGTAATTTTCTCTACATAAAAATTGATTTTTATGTAGAGACAATTCAAGACAGACCTACCATTGAAGTCCATTAAATTGTTGAGCGATAGTAAAAGGCATGAAGTCAGCGTGTATTGTACGTGGGTCAAATAAATAAATACAATAAAGATCTAAAACAACAACAATATTAAAAATAAATACATAATAATAATAATAGACCTCGGACAGTTACATGAACATGAAAAGCTTTATCATTTATACGTCCTCTCATGTCTGAAAGGGTTTTAAAGTATTTTTTTTTAAGATCAGTGTTACAGAAAGCAATATATAAGGGTTTTGACACTTAAATAACAGCTAAAAAAATAAGATTTGATTATCTGTGTAATTGTGTAATTATGTGTTGACATAATTTAATCGCGCAACTCTGCTTAATTGTATATTTATAAAACTTAAACTAGAAAAATAATAAGTAAACAATACGTTTGTTTAATTATTATAAACTGATAGCAAACATATGTATTGTATTTAGGTCAAATAAAAAACTAAAAAACGATAAGTCCATAAAATAATGATAATAATAAAGGTTGGGCAGTTACATGCATATAAAAAGTTTTATAATTTATACTTGTGTTCTCATGTCTGATAAGGGTTACCTTTTAAGATCAGATATATATATAAGGGGTTTAGGAGGGTTTTGACACTAAATAACAGCTAAAAAATAAGATTAGATGATCTATGTACTTTTATTTTTGTGTAATATAACTTAATTGTACCAGGAGTGATTGGAGACCCCCAAAGCTCTGTACCAGGACCTGTGAATTTCAGAGACTAAATCCAAGAAATTATAATTTTGATATATATTATAATTCATATTATAATTGAATTATAATAATACGTGTTGTAATATTATGCGACATAATTAATAATTTAATCACGCAACTCTGCTTAATTGTATATTTATACTATATTATTAACTAGGAAAAATACAATTAAACTAGGAAAATAATAAGTAAACAATAAGTTTTAAATGAGTAAATTGTATTTATTTACTTATAAGAAACTGATTAAAAATAGCCAATATCATACTAAACTAAACTAAAATAAAATAAAGCTATCCAAATAGGTAACATACATAAAGAAGATAAATGTTTAAAAATTAAGAGTTTTTATTCACGAGTATGATATTACCCAAGTTAAATTTGTGCAACGTTCCCTTTAAGGTTACCAAGGGTTACAGTTTCCATGTGAGAACGAGGCGAATTGACGTCAATGGCAGGCTTTGATTGGTGTTTTACCATTTCCGGTGGGCAGACGTCCAAGCGCCTGTGAAGAATAGTTGTTGCGCCGTCTCTGAATAACGGAATAACGCAGAAGCCGAGTCGCGTTATAAAGGCTCGGTAAGAATTAACGGCACTTGACATGTCATGTTTCTGTCGAGCAATTGTAGCGCTAAATGTCTGGAATGATCGGGGAATGCTGTAAATGTCATTTGTTTATGATACAGATAA
This sequence comes from Elopichthys bambusa, assembly GCA_037101425.1. Classification (NCBI taxonomy): domain Eukaryota; kingdom Metazoa; phylum Chordata; class Actinopteri; order Cypriniformes; family Xenocyprididae; genus Elopichthys; species Elopichthys bambusa. The sequence goes on from CM074449.1 coordinate 29,414,141, forward strand.
AGATGGCGGCCACTCGGCGGCCTTCTGTAAGAAATCTGTAGCCTAATTTTATTTTCAGATATAATTTAACGCGCTGCTCAAGAGCTTCTTATGTTTTATTGGTTTTAAGCTTTATTTGTTTGATGGTTTAACGATCTAGTTGAGATTTGACTACGTTTTAGATAACGGCGTGTGTGTTTTGTTGTATTTGGACATTTTGAGTTGCGTTTTGACATGTATTAAAATGATATTGAATTGAATATTATATTTTTCGTCTTGTGAAGTGGAGTTAAATTTATGATCGTGTCGTTTAACCTTCATCCTAAATATGCTAGTATTCTGATCGATGTTGCTGAAGTGGAAAATGACTTGGTCAACATAATAATAATAAGCAACCTGCATCATAAAGTTGTTTTTCTGTAAATAAAGAATCGTGTATAGTTCATGCAGTGGATCAAAGTGTCCAGGTGTGTTGAAACAAAGATAATCTTCAGATTATTTCTGACATCAATCTCATAAATGATGCTGTAATCCTGCTCCTGTCCTCTGAGGGAATCTGGCTTGGACAGAACATTATTTTCATCACGTGCAGACATTAATGATATTGTTATTAATTCTGCAACATACACAGATCTTCTTAGTATTGTGGGGAAGAACTTTTTTCCCCCCTATCATAACAAAGAACACCAACATCATTTGAATAATCCAGAATAACATTATTATGGCTCAAACATTGTCCGCCAAGTTACATTTTATATTAAGGGATATTTTATGTAATTTTTCATTTTAAAGAAATAAATACATCCCAGACCTTCTGTATTTGTTTTCACAGTTCATTCATGTTTTTAATTATTGATTTAACCCTCCGGTGCTCTTCGCGTGTCAGTCAAAAATGACTGATTTTTTATTTGTATAATTATTTCAATGAAGTGTATGTGGGTCAAAGACATTTAGACGTCCGCATCAATAGAAATGTACAAAAGTGATTTTATATACATAGAAAGTGCATTAAATGCAAGTAAAACATCTACTTTTAAGGTTTCAAATAAGTTTTAGGAGAATAAAATGTCAAAATGTTGGTGAATGTGTCATTCAGTGTATGTAAAAATGGAAACATACTTATTCTGACCTGTACGTATTAAAATATATAGAAGAGTGAGTGTACTAAAGTAAAAAAAGTCTTGCTGACAAATGGGCAAAACCTAGGATAGTGGCAAAGTTTAAAAATGTAAATTAGCATTTGGGATATATGACATAAATAGTAAATATCCCTGACAAGATTGTTACACTGAATGACATTTTAGTGGGTGTCTTCTGTAAATCATGGTAAAAATGTATGATATTTAATTTTTGCTCGGTAAAAAACAAACATATTAAACAGGACCCGTTCTGACGTACTGAAAACAACAGCAACAATTCAAAACTGTATTACACTTATTGTTTTGATGCTTGAAAACCCTTTTTCGTCTTTGACCCATGTACTATGTTATAATGTTTTTTTATTTAATATTTTGTATTTTTAGGGGATTGTATGGTACTAAATTATATTTACGCTGTAGTTTTAATCCATTTATTGACTTTTTGAGCATAGACTTGAAAATTAAATTTCCAACTTAATCTGTCAAAAATCATTTATGACAGATTAACTTGGAAATTTGGACTAAATTTAGTCTCATTTTAAAGACGACACGTGGCAAATTATTGCTGAAGTGAAAAAAGTTTTAAAAAGTTACAGAATTTTACGTTTATTGTTATGAAAAATGCACAAAAGTACTATTGTCCTTTTTTATATGAAATATATATTTTCCAAAACTCGTTTTACTCTAAAACTGCAAGAAAATCAAAGCGATAAATCTAAACGAGTTGTGTTCTGAAATTTGAGCTTGAGATCTCAAAAAATGAGCTTTCAGTAAGATTTTGTTTGGCCGCAGTACCAGAAGTTTCCACTAGATGAAATCCGTCTCCCATTCGTTTCCAATGCGCTCATTTTTGACCGCGAGGAGCACAGGTGTGAATATTTTTTTCAGGACCATTTAACCTTTTCGAATCATGTCCACGTGTGTGTTCACATATCAAGTGCCAAAAGCTTTACCAAGTTTCGTACTATTCTGATGAAGTAAAAAATTCAACAACAACAAAAAAAAATTTGACTGAAGAGCACCAGAGGGTTAATTTATTATATTGCATTTATTCAGCATCTTTGTGTCACTTATTTTAACTGTAACTTATTGATTTCTGCTTGTGAATACGGCTGCCCACTGCAGGTCAGAGGTCAGATCTAGCGTTCATCATGGCGTCAGGCAGCGCGAGCGGCGAGGAGGAGAAGAGTCTGAGGGAATGTGAGATATACGTGCAGAAACACAACATCCAGCAGCTGCTGAAGGACTGCATCGTCCAGCTGTGCACCTCACGGCCCGACAGACCCATGGCCTTCCTCAGAGAACACTTCGAAAGGCTGGAAAAGGTTTGTACGTTAGGATAATTCTGACGTAACAGAATCATAGAGATCTGGAACCTTCGCTGACATCACTTCGCGTCAAGAAAGCTGGGATGTGTTTATTTAACTCCAAAATCCAACAGCTGATGTACAGAACCAAGTCCCGTTCTACATTTTTTTCCCCTTAATTCGGATATACATCACATATATGCTACTCCTGTTTCATTTCGACTCCAAATCCTCCTTTTTTTCCAGGAGGAAGCGAAGCAGCTTCTGAACCAGCAGAAGGCCAGCTCTCGCTCCGACTCTCGTGAAGATGAGGCGTCTCCTCCCATGAACCCCGTGGTGAAGGGTCGCAGGCGGAGAGGAGCCATCAGCGCAGAGGTCTACACCGAGGAGGACGCCGCCTCTTACGTCAGGAAGGTCTGTATTTCTCAGAATGGCGTAATGTCTGATATCATTCAAGTGAATCAGTCTGAATCATGTGTTCTGTCTTCTGTGAAGGTCATCCCTAAAGACTACAAAACCATGGCTGCTCTTGCCAAAGCCATCGAAAAGAACGTGCTCTTCTCACATCTGGATGACAATGAAAGAAGGTGACTATTTCTTTCTAATTTCGTTTTTTCGCAAAACACTACATGCAAAAACATTGTTTTTCCTGCACTGGCCAGTTTTGAGATTATGGGCCATTTGCCTTTTTAGATGTTTTTATTATTATTTCAGACTATTTGTGATTTTTTTTTTTTTTTTTTTTTTTTTTTTTGTACAGCTGTTCACATTGTTGTTTTAAATGTGGCCAGTATCAGATTTCCAGTGTGAACAGATCACGGTTCTGAACTGACATGCATGCACAAAACAGGGTTGCCAGGTTTTTACCACAAAATCCACTCAAATGCTTGTCAAAACTAGCCCAATCGCGTTCCGTGGGGTATCCCGGTAAAAATCGTGTTCTGGGGGTTAAATATCACGTTAGTGCGGTCGCTTCAACCCATGGAGTTGCAAAACAGCCTGTGGCAACAGTGAAAAAATAACCCAATTCTGCAGGAAAATGGCGGTTAGGATTATGGAATATGACAAAACTTTTATGATACGAGCCCTCATGTTTAGAGCGGTCGAGTTCGGACACATCACTGTCCTTCTACTGACCACCTTTCATAATGCTGGGTATGTAAAGTCTTTGAACAGACTCCCATGAGCGCAGATTCGTGACGAATGTTGATCTCGAGTGACGTAAAAATCGCATGAATTCCGATACGTCTGTTCACACTGGGGTCGCATTACAAAACATCTGACCTGTATCGGATTCGGTACCACATATGGAAGTGGGACAAATCGGAATTGAAAAGATCAGATTCCATGTGGTTTGTACTGTTCACACTGTCATGGGGAAAACAGATAGGAGTCACATGTGGGCAAAAAACATTTAACATTTTGTGAACGTAGCCTTGGATTTCAGTTTCAGTACATATCTTTAAAGTCTGTTTTCTCTACTTTAGCAGCTCTACATAACACCAAACTTTACAGTTTTATTCATATCTATATTCTGAATGTTTGTTTATATAACATTCACCTGATTTATTTAACATTTTATTCCAAAAAACATGGTGACGGACAGTTTTTATATCTGGCTGTTGACAATATTTTCTGATTTATGGAGTGAGAATTTTAAACTTGGCTTTATTCGATGTTCAGATTATTCATTATTAATTATATAATACCTCATTTGCATATTTAAACAACATTTCAGAAAACTTGTAATTAGTGCTGTCAATCCATTAAAACCTTTTTTTGTTCTGTGGAGTTTTTAATATCTTTATATTGTAATAATTTCACAGTTACTTTCCAAATGAATGTAGAAACAACTTCAAGACGACATATATTTTAAATATTTCTTTAATGGCATCTTTTTATGAATACTTATGATACTAACACTGCTACTGATGTCTCTTTGAAATTCGATTACAGACATTCAACGTTACAGTATAACTGAAAGCTACCATTTTCAGCATTTCTTAGGCTTTAAAAAATATCAATTTTAGTGAACTTAAAACAATCTTAACATAAACCCATTATAATAAATGTCATATTCGCCTGTCTAACAGGAAGGAAATATACAGAAATTGAATAAAGTTATCAAACACTTTACAGTCTTCACTGCATAAATAATAAATATAGATTAATCCTTATTAAAGTTTTCTCTGTTATCTTTGTTCTTTGATGAACATGAATGACATCATCACAGAAACTGGTTTATTAGGCTGCTGTCACTTTAAGAGCTGCGTGATACTCCACAAAACGGCCATTTTGGCGTAATTCTGTGTGTTATTGTTTGTTCAAGCGCGGAAGATCATTTACTAACCAAATTTCTGTACTGTTTTAACCTACAGTGACATATTTGACGCAATGTTTCCAGTCACCTACATTGCAGGAGAGATCGTCATCCAACAAGGTAGAACTTTGAAAACGCTTATGAAGAGTCATATTGACCTTATTTGTACATTTATTCAATTTCTTGTTTCACACTTGTTTTCTAGGTGACGAGGGCGATAACTTCTATGTCATTGACCAGGGTGAAATGGATGTAAGTTACACCTCCTCACTTTAGGATGTATTCATATAACAAACCATAAACTTTTTCAGCCCAAACTGTGCCTGATGGAGAAAGTCAAGTCCCACTCAATCAGTATCCTGTTTCACACACCACATTACGACAGGAAAGTGTGACGAAGGTGTTTCTTCACAGGTGTATGTGAACAGCGAGTGGGTCACCAGCATCGGAGAGGGCGGCAGCTTTGGAGAGCTGGCTCTGATCTACGGCACCCCGAGAGCCGCCACCGTCAGAGCCAAGACCAACGTGAAGCTCTGGGGCATCGACAGAGACAGCTACAGGAGGATACTGATGGTACACCTGACCTTCCCTCACATCACTGCAGTGTTCAGAGGCACTTCATATTACTAAACATGCGTATATCCTGTGTTTGACAATAGGGAAGCACTCTGAGGAAGAGGAAGATGTATGAGGAGTTCTTGAGCAAAGTATCTATATTAGGTAATTCTATCTATCTAAGTGATACATAGAGAGAGAGAGAGAGAGAGATATCTCGTGAGTTCCTGTGACATGAGTGTATGGGATCATTGCAGAGTCTCTGGATAAGTGGGAGCGTCTGACTGTGGCTGATGCTCTAGAGCCGGTGCAGTTTGAGGACAGCCAGAAGATTGTGGTTCAGGGAGAACCAGGGGACGAGTTCTTCATCATCCTGGAGGTGAAGTTTCCCGTCTGCTGAAGGCGTGTCAGGGTTTGTGCTGGTGTTGTGATTTTTTTTAAAGTCATGACGTCTCTCTTTCCTCAGGGATGTGCAGCCGTTCTGCAGCGTAGGTCAGAAAATGAGGAGTTCGTAGAGGTCGGCAGGTTAGGACCGTCAGATTACTTCGGTAAGTGGATGTTCCAGTACAAGTTCATCCAAAAATGAAAAAGTGCCAAAGATCTCAGTTTGTGTTTTATGGAAGAAACTAATAGGACATGAGAGTAAACAATAGCACAGTCTCTTTAAAGTAAAATATATTAATGCAGTAGGTCTCTGGGTGCCACTTTAGTGTCTTTAACTACTAACATTTATCTTAAAAGGGATAGTTCACCCAAAAATAAAAAAATTATCCCATGTTTTACTCACCCTCAAGCCATCCTAGAAGTATAAGACTACCTTCTTTCAGACGAACATAATTGGAGATAAATTAAAAATTATTCTGGCTCTTCCAAGCTTTATAATGGCAGTGAATGGGGCGTGAAGCTCAAAAAAGTGCACCCATCCATTATAAAAGTAATCCATACTCACACCGTCTACAACATCACCATGGCTTGCCCTGATCGGCCTGATGGGGGCGCTACAGCACTGAAAAGTACGAAATCGCTCATAACTCCTAAACTGTTGGGCGTAGACTCAAGTGTCTTATATCGTCTTGGCTCATCGTCTTTGTCCATCTTGAGCCTCGGATTCGCACGTCGTTCTGGCAAAAATTCCAGGTGTTTTGAAAAACCTTCTTTTGCGAACTAGTCCTAGGTTTTTGGCCCGATCGGAACCAAACCAGTGCAGCAAGATTCTCTGGTGTCAGTCAAGGGCCGTCGAACCGTTCATAGATGCAAACTCTCCTTACCTTTCAGTGCAAACTCACCTTTTTAAGATCAAAATAGGTCACCTATGGGATTTGCGAAGATCCAATGAGAGTGTTTTTACGGGGAGGGGGGTTTTACAAGGGTACTTGGGAATTTAGAAGGGTTGTTTCAGTAAGCAGTTCTTTATGTCTATGAACTATGTCTATAAAGGGTAATATTTTATGTATTTGAGGTATGAGATGTGGGAATGGTGAAGAGAGAGAGGGCAAACAGTTTTGCCGTCTAATAAGCCAGTATTGTCTTAAATAGCCTGCGTAGCACTTCATCTTCTGTAACACAAGATTTTGACCAAATGTTGATTTTGGTAAAATGTTGCAACAATGTGTTAATTTTTTTTGTGTGTGAAAAATTACAGTTTAGGACATACAGTAACATGTGGAGCATGCCCCCGACCCACGCAATGTTCTCACCTTTTTTCCCTCTTACCCGTTTGCATCCCTGAATGTTCAAATTTGGCGGAGCCACTTTTACTAAAATGGCTATAACTCGTGAACGGAATGAGGTATTTTAACCAAAATTGGCACACATATGTAAGAGTTCATTCTGTGGTCGTGTGAAAAAGGACTCGGTGACTGGCCACTTGGTGGCGCTATAACAGGAAAAAAAACATGAAAATGTCTATAACTACTTAACCGTTAGTCCGATTGACTTGAAAATTGGCATGCAGTGTCTTTGTCCAATGTGCCATGATTGTCTATAAGGGCATTGGCATATCTCAAAAAACATGTCTGCCATCAGCCAATAATTTTGAGCAGCTATCAGGCAAGGTTAACAGAGGCCGATCGGAATGAAGCTCGCTGGGCCTGTTTGACTCACGACTCTAGAGGCCTGTGAGAAATTCGAAAGAAATCGGCCACTGGGTGGCGCCTTCGTGTTTTTCACATGCGTACTTTTTCGCACACGCCCACGACATTCACTCCACATTCTGAGCAACTTTGCCTCTAGGACCGCCGCTGTCCATCGAATCGTTCGTTAAATATTGGAGATTATTTCAAAAACCAACTTTGGCGAACTATTTCTACATTTTTGGCTCAACCTCGATAACTGTTAAAAAGCTTCATAAACCATATATTTCCTATGGTAAATTGCTTGTATTTACTGTAAATGGTCTTTTAAATCTAAGATCGAGATGGTTACACACTTGCTAATTAAAACATTTGACCTTTTTACGCATGTGCTTAAAGGCCTTAAAGCGCTTGAACCCTGATAATTGTTGCTCGCAATTATAACTCTGATTGTGTTTGAAAGAAGATAGTTATATACACCTAAGATGGCTTGAGGGTGAGTAAATTATAGGATAATTTTCATTTTTGGGTGAACTATCCCTTTAATCATTTGATACAATGAACTTACTGTGTACATACATGTTAAATTCTGCATATTACATCTATGATTACACTGTTGACCTTCCCATACCCCTTAAACCTACACATCCCACCAAACCTGTCCTAACCTTACCCATATTCCACCTCAAGAGCTGCACAAGTGTTTTTCAATACAAGAAGTAGTTTTGATGTATGTACGTAGTAGTTAAAGACACCTAATATAAAGTGTGACCGGTCTGTGAATATGATCTGTTAGTCAATAAAATTCAAAGTATATCTTATTGGATATGATACAGCTTATTCATTATAATGAGATAATTATTGTTTATTCATGAAGCTGTATAGCGCAGTTAAAAATGTTATAATACAAATAACATGACCTGAATTTAAATATTTGTGTGTTTCTCCAGGCGAGATCGCCTTGCTGATGAACCGACCCCGTGCGGCAACCGTGGTGGCCCGCGGGCCGCTCAAATGCGTCAAGCTGGACAGGCCGCGCTTCGAGCGTGTGCTGGGACCGTGTTCGGACATCCTCAAACGCAACATCCAGCAGTACAACAGCTTCGTGTCGCTCTCCGTCTGAAAATCCCCGCCCCCAAAAAACGCAGGGTCCACCACACTGTCAGCTTTTCATCTACACCTCGTAACCCCAAGCGTTCACAGGCTCGTTATCGTCACGCGCTTCGTCAAGTGCTTCCCGCGAGAGCTTTAACAGCCGCTTTCATCGTCGGACATTTAGAGCCAAATGAAAGGACAGACAATCAAAACGTACGTTCCTCCAATCAAATCGCATCCAGTGTTTTTACCTTTAATTCCAAGCAGTAAACAAAAACAGTAGAGGAGTATAAATATATTTATAGTAGAGTTATTCTAAATCCGTTTTTGATTTCTTTTACCCTCACAGTGCAGGTTAGTTTTTTAAGACTAGTTTTATAAGATTAACTGCCTACATATATAACAAGAGTAAGATGTTTGGCTGTACTGATTATATTCTTCAAGCCTTACCGCCTCATTTCCCCTTCAATATCACGGTTACACATGAAATTGTATGCTGTTTTAATTCTTTTTATCATTCCAGCACACGCTCTTGCTATTTGTGTTCAGTTGCTTATTGTAGTAAATTAGTGAGGCCGTTCCTGTGCGGTGTCAGGTTTTATTGTGGCTGATCAAATTTTTAAAACTAATTTTTAACTACAGGAAAACTCAAAACGATGGCAGTTTGTTCTGTTACAATGCCAGTGCCAAACGTTGGACAGAGCCTCACTTCTTGACTTGACAAGAGATTTAATTTGTATGTTCCTGCATGTGCGCCGTCACCGATTGAGAACAGCTTTCGGTCAGGATGATTCAGTATTTAACTTTTTGTCAGTATATGCCGAGAAATACCAGTTTTATTTTTTAATAAGCTTATTTTTCCACAGTGGCGTATTTAGTCGCATGTCATAATTTCAAGTGTTCTGTGGCCATTTTTTAAACAGGCTCGTTGCTGTTTTAATGTTGATCTAAAGCAACCGAAAGGATTATAAGATTAGGTTTTAACATCGATGCCGAGGTCTCTGGTTTCTAGTGGTACTGTTTGAAAACAGAGGCTCGCAAACACAGTTGGCCGCGTTCGTGAAACAGAAAATCCATGCGTTTCACAAATGATCTTTGATACATTTTTATAAAAACTCTTCAAGTTAAACAGAACCGTGGCGATTTGATGTTTACATGTCCGTATTCTGTTGAGTGATCAATGTTTGATTCTCTTTATTTACAAAATGTTCCTCGTTTTAGTTTTTGAGAAATGCAGATTAAAAAGGTGTATCACAAAGATTTTTCCAAAATTCTTTCAGCTGCATCTTCGTAATGTTTATTAGGTTGATTTCCCTTGAAATAAGTGGGCCAAAAGCTCATGCTCACCCATGTTTTCTATCTGTGTGAATGGACATAATGGAGAATGACTGAAGAATAGAGCTTGCCCATTCCTGTTCCCAGAGATCGACCTTCCTGCAAAGTTCAGCTCTGACACTGATCAAACACAAGTGAAGCAGCCAATTAAAGGGGTCCTATAATGCCCTTTCACAAGTGTGTCCCCAGAATGCATCTGTGAAGTTTCAGCTCAAAATACCCCACAGATCATTTATTATAGCTTGTCAAATTCGCCCATATTTGGGTGCGAGCAAAAACACGCCGTCCCTTTAAATGCAAATGAGCTGCTGCTCCCCGCCTCCTTTCCAGAAGAGGGCGGAGCTTTAACAGCTCGCGCTTCGGTCGCTCAACAACAACAAAGCTGGAGAATCTCACGCAGCCAAAATGAGGACGGTGTTCAGCCTTACATTGTTCAAACCGGAGTCGACACTGATGGAGAGACTCAGGAAGAAGTTACAACTTTTAGACGTTTCTGAATGGTTAGTGGATAAATGTATGTAGTTGCTGTGGAGTTGATTCAACTCATCCACTAGCATGTGCCGTCATGTTCATCTTTTGTGTTGAATTGACCCTCGTTTGTGAAGCAGTCCGGCGTAAAATGACGGCATGTCAACAACACTCGACTACAACAACTCTTCCTCTTCTCTAAAGCAGCCCAACATGGCCCCGCCCCCTTTGTTGTGTGTTCTCAGGGGCGGGGTTTATGTAAATGTTTGGGTTTTTGATGTCACTAACCCAGGAAGAAGCACATTGTAGTCCCTACCAGCCGTTTGTTGTAGTCCTTAAACAGCGATTTCTGTAAAATTGAACTTTGAGCGTCGTAACTTTGCAGATGTTGTTTGTGCTCAAACAGCAGCATTACACACTAACTAAAGTTAAAGTGAAATCACAGTCAACCACCCCTTTAAGACCTTCAGGAGCACTTGATCATTACAGTGTTGGATTTGAGTTGGATCTGAACTGGATCTCCAGGAACAGGATTGGGCTTCCCTTTGGTTAGATGCTCCTTCAAACCCAAACGTTTCTGCTAGTTCTGTGACCTTATGAGCTGCTGATATATTACAGACCTCAGATGATGTTTTATTTGTCAATGTTACCCAAATGTGTCGTTTCATTTCCAGCAAGTTCTGCGCAGAAAATAATCATTTTGGTATAGATCGTCCAAATGGCAGTTTAAGCAATAAAAAGGTTGGGTTATTGAACAATCGGCTGCAGTGGAGCACTTTCTTTTCAGACAAATACTCAAGATTTATATCAAGTTGTCATATAGGGGTGCCAGACACAAGGGGGCAGTGTTCACCTGAGAGAGAAATGTCTGTGTTCTGAATTATTACTATTTTTAATAGTTCTGTCATTAATTCCTCCCCCTCATGTCGTTCCACACCCGTAAGACCTTCGTTCATATTCAGAACATAAACTAAGATATTTTTGATAATATCCGATGGCTCAGTGAGGCCTGCATTGCCAGCTAGACAGTTTACACTTTCAGATGCCCAGAAAGCTACTAAAAACATTTAAAACAGTTCATGTGACTACAGTGGTTCAATCTTAATGTTATGAAGAGACGAGAATACTTTTTGTGCACCAAAAAAACAAATAACGACTTTATTCCACAATATCTAGTGATGGGCGATTTCAAAACACTGCTTCATGAAGCTTTACGAATCTTTTGTTTCAAAGTCACGCCCCCCAGCGGTGAACCATTGAAATTTCGAAACACTTATGACGTAACGAAGCCTCGTTTACTGAAATCACGTGACTTTGGCAGTTTGATAAACGCTCCAAACCACTGATTCGAAACAAAAGATTCGTAAAGCTTCATGAAGCAGTGTTTTGAAAAAAATTTATATTTTATGAAACACGTTGAACTCTAAAACAGCTGAAAAATCATAACCATAAATCTAAACAAGTTGTGTTTTAAATATCTCAAAAAAGGAGCTTTCAGTACAATTTTGTTTGGGTGCAGTATCAAATTTTAGATGCCAGTAAAACTCTATTGGTTGGCTTAATGAGTTTTTCTCTCTCAAATATTACAAGCGCATGCAATTTTTTAATCACACATACTCTGACACCCACACAATTAAAACTGCATAATTTATCCAATTGGCTCTATAATATGCAGAAGCAGAAACCAGGATTAAAGTGAGTATTTGCTTTATAGGCCAAACCTGAGAAAATGGCGCCATCTAGCAAAAAAAATAGCCAAAATTTAAATTTTGAAGCCTTGCCAACAGAATGAAAGCCTGTTAACAAAGACTGCATCATTTTATAGTTAAATGGTCTTGGGATTAAAAATTTCAGTTTCAATGGAAACATTTTTGTCCAAAAGGAACTATTTTGTGTTACTAATGTAAAATAGATTATTAAAGGAAATGGGGGGTGAAATAGTACAATTCCAGTAAAAATACACACCTGTGCCAAAATGTATGTAGTTGGCATTAACACAGGCAAAATGATCAAGTAAACAACTGAAAATGTCCATAAAGTCGCACAAGGGTTAAAAGAAACTATCCCCAGCACTGTTCATGATCTCATTGTGTGGCATATGAGTGCGGCCCAGTTATCATATTGAAAATAACTACAATCATTTAGCTTTTTTTAATGAAAAATGCGTTACAATGTATTCATTTTTGGCAGTTTTATCAAAATTAGCTGTTTTTACTTCAGCTTCATTTGTCACAGAAAAGGATGGTCCACTTGAGTACATTGCATTGTGGGATATGACATTACACGCAGTGTGCTTTTTCCTATACTACACTGTTCACCATTTGGGGTCGGTTTTTTTCCAAAAGAAATTAATACGTTTGTTAATCAAAGACACCTTAAAAGTGACATTTATGTTATAAAAAAATCAGTCTTTCTATTTATCAAAAAAAATGATATATTTTCAACATTGATAAGAAATATTTTTTAAGCAGCAAGGATCATGTGACACTGAAGACTGGAGTAATGATGCTGAAAATTCAGGAATAAATTACACTTTACTATATATTCACATAGAAAACAAGTTATTTTAAAATACAATAATATTTCAGAATTTTACTGTATGTTTGATCAAATAAACGCAGCTTTGGTGAGCAGAAGAGACTTCTTTTAAAAAAAAAAAAAATCTCACAGACCCCAAATTACTGAACGTTTTTTGCACATTTCGGTAAACAAAGTATATCATTGTGTCCTTGATGCGTTCTGAAGAACAGTTGAATGCTGGGATAATAAACACTGTTTACTGCAGGAATTTTATATTATTATAGCCTCAAATGATAAAAAAGTACCAGCAGCCACTAATATTATACTTTTATAATATTATACCACGCTTATTATACTTATTATTTTCAGTTGCCGTCCAACAGATGGCACTGAATAATTAATTTTGTAATTCATGTACTAGATTAGACCTGCTCGAGTGGTAAAATCAGATCATTATTTTATGCCTAAATAGATTTTATTTTTATTATCGTACTGAAATGTGTAGAAAGTTTTTATATGTCGGGAAATGTACTGAATCGGAAAGTATGCAAATGTTTTGGCATTTTAGGTGAGAACGTGACAAATACTCACGGAGAATTGACCAGTTCGTTTTTCAGATTATGTTTATCCACCAATTAACATTTTGAGCATTTGATTTGCAATGGGATTTTTTTATTTCACAGACCCAGACACTGATGGTGACGTGTTTCAGCTAGCTTCAACTCTTCAATACAGTACTGCAGTAGTGTGGCGAACCACAATGCTTAGAAACTTCAAATGATTTGGTTCAGCCTGTGAAGTGTGAGCAGATGAGACAGCTGAGGATTACACATCGCTTATGATCCGTCTGGAAAATGAGCCTTTCGAGAAGTCAGTCTCGTGTTTGTGCTGACGTGGCCTGTTTGTGCTCCGTCATCAGCTCAGCCGCCACTAATGGTTGTTTGTGTAAAAATGGACAGAAAGGGAAGGGATAATCAGAGGAAACGCTTCTCACTGTGCAGTTAAAGCACCACATGAATGGCGTGTTTGCTGATGTAAGGAGATCTGAAGATCTTCTCCAGCGAGCGCTGCGTCATCTGTCTGGACTGGGTGTCTTAAAGCTGCCCGCAGCTTCTCCAGGTGTCTGCGTCGACTGGAACTAAACTAACCCGACTAAACCAGCTCAGGACAAACACTTGCAGGTGCTGTTAGGGAACTTTTTACAGTAATGCCACACGGGCCTTTTTTAGCCAATCGTAATTATGAAATTCAAAGTAATAAATATGAGATGAATAAGTCCAAATTATGAAATAAAAAGCTGAAAATTATAATCAACATTCAAAATTGTGACAATTCTACTCGACTTTTTTATCTTGTATTTCCACTTTTTCCACATCTCATGATTTTGACATCAATTTCTATTTTTAATGATCACTTTATCCCAAGATTGAATTAAAATGCATTTCTAACTTTTAATCTTAATTTTAACGTGTCATAATTTTGACTTTTTATCTGACTTCTCATAATTTTGACTTTGATATAATCATCATAATTTTAACTTTTTGTCAATTTCGACGACTTGTGGATTTTTGTCGTAATTTTGACTTTTTATTTCACTTAAAGGTGTTGTAATTTTTTTAGCCAATCAAAATGAGGTAAAAGTGAATTAATATGAGATTAAAGTCATAATTCTGAGTTTAAAAATTCATATTATGAGATACTAAATCATAATCATGACAGTCAAAATTATGACATGAAAAGTCACGACAAAAATTCTACTTTCTAGAATTGACAACTCATTTTTCGACTTGTATGTGATCATTTTAACTCTCATAACTGACTTTTTAATTTTATTTTTGACATTTTTTTTTTATCTCAAATTTAAAAATGCAATTTTGCAAATGCAAAATAATTACGACTTTTAGACTTTTATCTCATAATTTCAATTTACGTGATATTTTTTACTTTGACATTATGACTTTGTATCATAATTTTTTACTTTTTGTCAGTTTTGATAATTATGGCTTTTTACGTTTAGACATTTTATTTCATTTAAAGGTGTTGTTAGGGAACTTTTTTAGCCAATCAAAATTATAAAAGTTTATTAATATGAGATTAAAAAGTCACAATTCTGAGATAAAAAAAAAGAAGTATATTATTAGATACTAAGTCAAAATTATTACATGAAAAGTCATGAAAAAAAATTAAATTTTTAGAACTGAATTTTTCGACTTTATCATTTTAACTCTCATAACTGACTTATAATTGACTTTTAAATCTTGTAATTTCAACTTTTTACCTAAATGATCATTTTGACTTTGTATCATAATTTTGAACTTTTGGTCAATTTCGACTCGTACAGTAATTATGGCTTTTTATGTCATCATTTTGACGTTTTTATTTGACTTAAAGGTGTTGTTAGGGAACTTTTTAAAGTAATACCACACAGACCTTTTTTAGCCAATCTGATGTCTCTAGATGTCATGATTTTGGACCGGAGGGGTATATTAATTCTGGAAGCTGGCATATAACGTCTCTTTTGTACGTTTAAGAGCAATCAGTGACACGGCTTATTCCTGTTATCTCCTCAAACCCGCGCTCTTCTCGTTCTGTCACCTCTTATTTCCTCCCTGGTGGCTTGTAGCTACTCCAGATGATTCCACAAAGTCCGTGATCACCACATGTGCTTCTCCCAGCTTCTTCACACACTCCTCCACTGTCCCGAGCACCTGGGCCAGCCGGCGGTCCAAGGCCTGCAGGTGCTCCTCAGTCAACACTGGCGTCAGAGGGTCTCGGGAGAGGGATTCCCTCATTACGTCACTCAGGCGGTACTCGGACTGTGCCAAAAGCTGCAGTCTGAGGAGTGTCGAGCGCTTGATCCTGTAAGAGATGTCAGGGGCGTTGTGAACAAGATCTATCATTTTTATACAAAAAAGCTTTGGTCTAATAAAACGGTTCATAAACGTGCTTCAGAATAATCAAAATAATTTTTTTAAATAATTTAAAAAATGTAATAATTTGAGATTCTTACATGCAACATTGGGTCAGTGGTGCGAGAATGGACATCTCATCATGGGAATACCGTCCAAACCTGCCACATACAAGAAGAAGAAGAAGCCCAGATCAGGAAAAACCATCATGCTTTGGTAAATCATATTTAGGAGGTAAATAAAATTATGATTAAAATTTGAGATACAACGATAAGTCATTATTATGACAAATACATAATTATGAGATTAAAAGCAAGAATAAGTCATGAGTCAGTAAGGTTGAAATGATGAGAATCTGATTCATTATCATGAGTCAAAAGTATGAAATGGTCATAATTATGACAAAAAAAAAAAAAACTTGTCGACTTTTTTCTTCAGTTATGACTTTTTATCTCATAACTATCAATTATTATTTAATCATTGTGACTTTGTCGATTTCAACTTGTCTGTTTTTAATTTTTATTTCATAATTTTAACTTTTTGTCTAAATTAAGAATTTTGGTCCTAATTTTAACTTGTGCTTTTATCTCATAATATTACACTATTTGTCACATAATTTAGGCTTTTTATGTAATAATTATGATTTAACCACAAAATGAGTTTTCTGCATTCAAAAATGTTAAAAATATAATCTATCTGTCTAAAGACGCATTTTAAAAAGTTTTAAATATTTATTTTTGGCGTTTTGCCTTTATTATGATAGGACTACGGAAGAGGATTAGGGTCAAGTAATAAAAAAAATAATAAAACCATCTCAAGATTAAAGTCATTATAATGAGAGATTAAACTCGTTCAATTGCAAGAAAACAGTCAAAATAAAATGTTGAGAATAAACACACATTCGATCAGTGTCATGTTCATTTCATGCTGATCCTAGAGGACATGACAGAGTTGGATCACTTAGTCAAGCTATATTTTAGGCTTTCTTTCAAAAACAAAGAAATATTAACTAATTATTATCGAATAATAAGAAGCATATGAACTTTAAAGAGAATTTGCAAGCGTCTGGGTCTTTTCAGAAGAAAAAAAAAACAGTACAATTTGCGCGATGTACTCGCAAGACAACAAGACATTCTGAAACGTATTCTCGAAGTTTAATGATTTTATTCTCCACACTGTATTTCGATTTTTTTCTAGAAAGTTAACTATTTTTTTCTCTAAACAATACGACTTTAAAATCATTAAATTTCAAGAATTAAGTCGTATTGTTTAGAGAAAAAACTAGTTAACTTTCTAGAAAAAAGTCGAAATACAGTGTCGAGAATAAAATCATTAAATTTCGAGAATTTTCTCGACACTGTATTTCGACTTTTTCTAGAAAGTTAACTAGTTTTTTCTCTAAACAATACGACTTAATTCTCGAAATTTAATGATTTTATTCTCGACACTGTATTTCGACTTTTTTCTAGAAATTTAATGAGTTTGATCTCGCATTATATTGACTTTAATCTTGAGATGTTTTTATTATTTTATTATTACTTGGCCCTAGTCCTCTTCCGTATAGGACTGTATTAAGACAGGAAGCAAAATGTGGGAGACAGAGAGGGGGTCAGGATCGGGAAAGGTCCAGAGCCGGGACTTGAACTCGGGTCACCCTGATATGCCGGTGCTGCCCACGAGGCTATCGGCACCAACATTTTTTGAGTTGAGCACTGCATTTTTTTTAATTTTAGAACAAAGTGTAATGTAAAAAATGGTCAAATGTTTACATAGAGAAACAATATGAAAAGCATTGCAGTTGAATGCAAAAATACATCGATGTCTGTGAACGGCACCAGAAACGTACAGTACAGAAGAGCACAAACCCTCTGGCATTGTCCAAGTGAAGAAGGAAACCATCATCTCCAAACTTGGTGAAAATCTCATAGTGGTGCCTGTCCATGTTTCCTACAACATGAAGGAAAATCATTTCCCCTTTAAGATCAGTATGCAACTCTGGCCTTAAAAATTTCCTTTTTGTCGGTGTGATGCTTACTTTGGAGCAAAATCATCAATCCAGTCATCAACATGTTACTTTCACTGACATTAAATTTGTTCCATGTTTTAACAGTTGTCAAGTGTTGGAAAGTGTTTACATGCCTGTGAGAAAGTCAAAAACAGCCATGTCAATCATGTTTAGCAGTCTGTTCCCAGAGTTGTAGGGATAAAGTTTTTTGACTGTGTCACAGTATAAGGGATTGACCTCCCACCTGAAAAAGAAAGAAAGAAACAAAGAAAGAAAGAAAGAAAGAGAGAAAGAGAGAAAGAGAAGACGTTAATTGCTTCAAGCTGTTGGACTCATCTGAACATTTCTGAACTTTAGACCCTTTTGTGAGCATGACAAACATTTTTGTTTCTTAGCCATGAATCAAAAGCTGTATTTCTCGAATCCAAATAAGGATGTTCTGCATTACATTAAACAACAAATGTTGATCCGACTGTCTCATTTTCTTTATAAATAAAGTTCAAACCCTTTTTTTTTTACTTTCTTAAATGCATTCCTGCGCGATTCATCAGTTCAAGTTATTCCAAAGAGAAAAGAAATGTGTGTGTGAACGTCTGAGCGTACTCCTCTCTCCCGGTGAAACTGTAGGAGCGTATCCAGGGGTTTGGGATGGAGATGCGTGGGGCGATGCTCAGGCCGGGCAGATATGCAGACATGGAGCCCTCCAGCAGATCAGGGTGACCGCACACTGCGTACTCCGACTTGCACACGTATAAACACTTTGCGAAGAAACACGTGTTGTTGGCTGGTCAAGGAAAAAAAAGAAATGCATGTAAATCAACTCACAGTCTGAAGGAAACAGTCTCTTCTGCTCACCAAAGCTGCATTTATTAGATCAAAAATACAGTAAAAAATGTGAAATATTATTGTAATGTAAAACAGATGTTTTCTCTGTGAATATATAGTAAAGTGTAATTTATTCCTGAATTTACTCCAGTCTTCAGTGTCACATGATCCTTCAGATTTTGCTGCTAGATTTTTTTTGTAACAATGTCACTTTTGATCAACTGAATGCATCCTTTCTTTTTTGAATAAAATATGCTGTTTTAATAAAAATGTTTTAGTTTGACTAGTAATGCCAACCTGGAGAGATGAAGAAAACACTGCGCAGTTCCTCATTGTGGGTTATGTACAAGATTTCTCCCGTCACATTGACGAATCGCCCCGTCACCGGTGGAACCCTCCGGAAGTCCAGCACTCTGCACACAATTCGGTCACACTTTCATGGCTTTTCATATCGTATCAACCTGATCCTAGTGAGGTCAATTTCTGCAAATCTCTTAAAGATTGCTTTATTTGGAATTTGGAGTCAATCGTAAAAGAATCAAATATAATTTCTTCACTCTAAAAATGCTGGGTTAAAAA
Source organism: Elopichthys bambusa (assembly GCA_037101425.1). Classification (NCBI taxonomy): domain Eukaryota; kingdom Metazoa; phylum Chordata; class Actinopteri; order Cypriniformes; family Xenocyprididae; genus Elopichthys; species Elopichthys bambusa. The sequence continues at coordinate 29,433,249 of CM074449.1, forward strand.
CAACCCAAGTTAAAAATGGACACATTGGGCAAACATTTAACCCAACTGCTGGGTTTGTCCATTTTTAACCCAACATTTTTAGAATGTATGATCGAAATGCCATTAGCTTTCCTTCATCATGTTTTTGACTAGTCATTTTTCTTCAGCTGAAGAGGTTTACTCAGAGATTACTCCATGTTTGAGCTCCGTGTTTAATTAAGCTCGGATGAGGAATAACCTGCAGGAAAACACCCTTTTCTCAAGCGTCTTTGCTTACAGTTCACCACTAATGACAGGGTGGAACTCTTTGGGAATTTTTCCTTGCCACTGTCGACTGGGGGGGTTTGTTCTTTGTCAAGCTGCTTTGGAAATGATATGCATTGTGAAACGCGCTGTACGGATAAACTGAATTAAACCCTGAGATAGTGAGAAAATGGATTCAACAGCATCTTTTACAGTAGCTAACAATACAATAACAACATTAAGGTGAAGTGTGTAATATCTGCGCCACCAAATGATAATGAGTTTGTTTTCAAACAGGCTTCTAGAACACTCCCTAACTGCCATTGGACGGTCAAACAGATAGCCCCGCCCCAAGCTCATGCCATAGACTAGTGTGCAACAGTGCCCGGCCTTGGTTCTAGAAACATTTTTTACAATAGGGATTTTTTTAAATACTTTGTTAAAGAATTATTTGCCATGAACCAAACCAACCAGCTACATGGTGAGTCACAACATTACAAACTTTGATTTAAAGCAAAAAGTGTTTGAAAATCAAGACTTAACGGCTTTAAAGGGGTCATGAACTATTGCTTTATAATGTTTCCTGAGTTGCACTTATAATGTTAGTATGCTTTTTACATCAAAAATGGTCATAATTTAGAAATAAAAGGCATTTTTCCTACCCTGATTTTAGCCCTCTGATTTGAACGCTCTGTTTTAAGGGGCGTGTCTGCTGCGAGACTCCAGTGTAAACGGCCACTGCTGTGATTGGCTGACATCTTTGCATATGAAATAGCATAGTATTACTCTCTTGAAAACTTTTAGCACGTCTTTGCTATTACAGCTCTCGTCATTGCAGCTCAATTTCTGTACACTAACGAATGCTTTCATCATAACAGTGCAATTGTGATGTAACTAAGAGATTTGTTGAGTTTTGGTGCGAGTCCAGAACTCATTCACTGATAAACTCGCTCTGTTTGATTGACAGCACTAGTGATTGTAAAGGGATCACTTTCTATATATAATTTAATCACCGTACTAATCAGGCATTAGAATTAACAGTTACTCACATGTGGTTGCATTACTTTTACAATCGTAAAAGTCTGCGAAATGCGATTGATTTACCAAAGAATCCACAGTGAAATGTACCGAATACAAATAAATAAAGACATTCACATTGATGAAAATAAATAACCATATTCCTAGCATTAGGATCCTTTGAAAAGTAATGTTATTTTAGTCCTGTATCGCTCTTCTCTCCTCCTCATCTCGCTAACACACCAGTGGGCGGGGCTAATGTTGCAATGATGAAGGAGGCGTTGATTTTTTTCTGTGGAGGCGGAGTTTCACCTATTCCAGGATCAGCCGTTCGCTGGATCTGGTGTCAATAAAAGCTTTTAAAAATAAAAGCAAGGACGTTTTCAGTTCTGAAACGTACAGGATATTCTTACAGTACGATGACCTCTCAAGGAAAAGTTGATTTCTCAATTCATGACCCCTTTAATAAGCGAAAGAACTAGAATCCCATGAAGTATTGCGAATGACAATCAAATTAAAATGACAGATAAATATAAAACTATTGATTTAAAGATGTTGATTGTGTAAACTGAAACAACATATTTTATGTTTATTGCAAGATCATAGGGAGACTCAATCACACAGGGCGGAGCTAAAGAGCTCTTTCGCCGTGATTTGCTTGTTTTGATTCTCTAATTGGTGGAGATTTCTCTGCAGAATCATGGGTAATAGTTGTTCACCAGCAATTCAGCTGTTAAATATGATTATTTGGAAAAAAAAAGAAAGAAATAATGCAGACTGATGGCTTCAACGAAAGCATTTACCATCGATTAACAACGTTGTAGCTCACAGGTCTGTCTTTAAGGGTTTACAAGTTATCGTTAAGAATACATCTTTCACTGAAGAAATGAATGGAGTTTTGCTATTTAAACAGAAAAAAATAATGAGAATGTTTAAAATGTCCAATTTACAAATATATTTGTTTACATTTATCTATTGAAAGCCCAAAAATGCACGAATGAGTCTCTGGTAAATCATATGTGTTTAGTGAATGTCTTTGATGTCTGTTGCAGTCTGCTCCAGGGTTTCATCATCATATAATCGCCCATCATATTATCACCAAATATGCTGAGGTGAGACTAATCGAGCTGAACCTCATTGTCTCAACAGGCCTAAACAATGATGTATAGTATCCCACTGAAGTGGTGCCTGAGGGATTTCATCTGTGTTTACTCCTTCACATTCTCAACTCATTCCTGACAGTCTCTCCGACTCTAATGATCAGTGTTGGACCGCCTCACCTGTCGAGGTGGAAAGCTGCAATCTCAGCATTGTGTCTCTGAAAGTCGACAAAATAGAAGAAGTTCTCGGGCGTCTCTTCGTGTCGCTCCTGTCTGAAATCAAGAAGGACCATTTCTATCAGTTACACCACCTTTAAAGCAAGTAATCTGGAAATCTGAATAACAAAGTGTTACCTCATTGGTTTAAACATAGCTTTGCCAAAGTCTTGGAGTTTCAGGGCCAGTTTCAGGTGAAGACCGCTTGGTTTAACCACTGATTGAACAGACAGAAAGAAAAAAAGTCATTTTTTCCTTCCTAATATGAATGTAGAGGTATCTCAAACATATCTTTAAAATGGAAATATAAGATCTGTCAAAATTGTTTTGTTAATGCTAATTTTGACAGCCCAAATAATTAAAATAATAACGTTTTATTATAATATGTGTGTGCTGGTCTGGATGGGATGACCAATTTAAAAACACCAATTTACACCATTATTTAAAAGATGAATCATCGTAGTAATGATAATGCTAGTATAACAATGTTTTAATGTGCCGTGTTGGTACATGGGTGTCATGAAATTGTTGCAACACCTGACTGTGAGAGAAAATTACTCTTTTTTTGGACTGTGAGATCTTATTTTTTTGTTCCCCAGAGTCGAACTTTCAACTGTAATAGTTTAATTATAGACGGATCTTTACATAAACAGGGCTTGTGGTGTTCACTACTCGCTCTAGTGTTCCTTTTGCTTTGTCTGAGGTTGTGGGAAGCCGTGGCAGGCTGCCGGCAACCCTAAACCGCACCGTTCCAACTTCTTTTAGCTCCTTTCCAGCTCAATCACATCAATAGTTTACAAACTCAACCATGCTCCAAAATAACACGCACATAATGAGCGAAACAGAAAAACAACACAAAAGTTCAAGCCAAACAGTTGTACTGTATTGGACATTAATTTGGGCCCAAAAGTGGAAAACGTCAAGAGAACAGCATTTGATTGATGTGTTTGAGCTCAGGGACAGTGTGGGTTTTAGTGTGGTTTTAAAGTCACCATGAAATCAAAATTGACAAATTCGTAATCTTGAATCAGAACAACGTCCCCTCCCTCTTGCAGCGACATCTCTTCTGTCACTCAACCTGTCACTCACATGAGATCCATCAATAGCAAACCACAACCATCCAATCAATTTCCCACGGACAAAATTAAGCGCCGCCCTACATTTGTTCTCCTCTACCTTGAAGGGTTAGTTCACTTCAGAATTAAAATTTCCTGATAGTTTACTCACCCCCATGTCATTCAAGATGTTCATGTCTTTCTTTCTTCAGTCGAAAATAAATGAAGGTTTTTGAGGAAAACATTCCAGGATGTTTCTCCATATAGTGGACTTCACTGGGGTCAGTTTCAGCTTCAAAGAGCTCTACACGATCCCAGACGAGGAATAAGAGTCTTATCTAGAGAAACCATCGGCCATTTTCTAAAAAAAATTTAATTTATATACTTTTTAACCACAAATGCTCGTCTTGCACTGCTCTGTGATGTTCCACACATTATGTAATCACGTTGGAAAGGTCACGCGTGACGTAGGCGTTCAACCCGTTGAACATAATTTGTTATAATTTATATATATATATATATATATATATATATATATATATATTGGTTTTACTCATTAGCGTCAAGGCTACAGAATTTAAATGACAATAAGCTACATTAATGTATTGGGTCAAAATTATATTTTAAACAAATACATTGTTATTTTAGAATACAGTAAAAATATATTTTCACAATATTACAGTGACAGGTTATATTTTATTTGACAAGACTATACATTTATATATTTATATTGTTTTCCATTATATTTAATGCTTTTAAAGTTACACTATTGTTACTGTTACACTAAGGTTGGTCAAATGTTTTAATGTTTTTTTAAAAAAAAAAAAAAGTCTCTTCTGCTCACCAAAGCTGCATTTATTTGATCAAAAATACAGTAAAAATTTTGAAATATTATTCCTATTTAAAATATCTGTTTTCTATGTGAATATATAGTAAACTGTAATTTATTTCTGTGATCAAAGCTGAATTTTCAGCATCTTTACTCCAGTCTTCAGTGTCACATAATCCTTCAGAAATCATTCTAATATGATGATTCATATTTTTATGGTAACCACAATTTTTCCATGATTCTTTGATGAACAGAAAGTTCAAAAAGCACAGCATTTATTTGAAATAAAAATCTTTTGTTACATTATAAATGTCTTTACTGTCACTTTTAATCAATTTAATGCATCCTTTCTGAATAAAAGAATTTGTTTTAATAATCTGGTAAAATAGTGTTAAAAAAATACATTTACCTTGGGAGCAGTCGCACGCGCCCTTCAGAGCTTTCTCATCCTGAGTGAAATCTGTCAGACACAATGAAATGCTGCACATCAGCTTCTCAGGAAGTACTACATTAGCATATTCAGATTCATATGCTGTAAGCTCTACTGAAGAAAACATCACCTGCACTGATGACGGTGGCCGTCTGCATGTCCCGCAGGAGTCTGTCGACGCTGCTGTCATCTCTTGAATACAGCGCATATCGATTGATCCCTAGATGGAATTGCAGCCAACTGGCCTCCGGGTCAAAGGTCACGGGATGATCAGGAATGGTGATGTTTGAAGCTGCTGCCGCCTCGATGTAGAACTTTTTCAGTCTGAATGAGAGAGAATGACAACTTCCATTAGGCTATATATAATATTCAGATTCTGAAATCAGTCAACTTTCCTGTACAAAAACCTGGAATGAAATGAGTAGAAATGACACATGTGGTGAGCTCTCTTTAAGTCATCAACGGGTATCGTTAGCTCTTAAAATAATGATTCCCTTAGCGCACACAAGTCTGCACATGTAGGACCTTTAAGATGTAGAAACAGCACAATCCACAGCCTCAACAATCTGCCAACAGCATTTTTGGCTCCCACAGAATGAGACTTTTTATTATTTCTTTAGAACTGAACTATATATACAGTATCTCACAGAAGTGAGTACACCCCTCACATTTTTGTAAATATTTTTATCTTTTTATGTGACAACACTGAAGAAATGACACTTTGCTACGATGTAAAGTAGTGAGTGTACAGCTTGTATAACGGTGTAAGTTTGCTGTCCCCTCAAAATAACTCAACACACAGACATTAATGTCTAAACCGCTGGCCACAAAAGTACACCCCTAAGTGAAAATGTCTAAACTGGGCCCAATTAGCCATTTTCTCTCCCCGGTGTCATGTGACTCGTTAGTGTTACAAGGTCTTAGGTGTGAATGGGGAGCAGGTGTGTTAAATTTGGTGTTATCGCTCTCACTCTCTCATACTGGTCACTGGAAGTTCAACATGGCACCTCATGGCAAAGAACTCTCTGAGGATCTGAAAATAAGAATTGTTGCTCTACATAAAGATGGCGTAGGCTATAAGAAGATTGCCAAGACCCTGAAACTGAGCTGCAGCACGGTGGCCGAGACCATACAGCGGTTTAGATCTCAGATCAGGCCTCGCCATGGGCGACCAAAGAAGTTGAGTGCACGTGCTCAGCGTCATATCCAGAGGTTGTGTTTGGGAAATAGACATATGAGTGCTGCCAGCATTGCTGCAGAGGTTGAAGGGGTGGAGGTCAGCCTGTCAGTGCTCAGACCATACGCCGCACACTGCATCAAACTGGTCTGCATGGCTGTCGTCCCAGAAGGAAGCCTCTTCTAAAGATGATGCACAAGAAAGCCTGCAAACAGTTTGCTGAAGACAGGCAGACTAAGGACATGGATTACTGGAACCATGTGCTGTGGTCTGATGAGACCAAGATAAACTTATTTGGTTCAGATGGTGTCAAGCGTGTGTGGCAGCAACCAGGAGAGGAGTACAAAGACAAGTGTGTCTTGCCTACAGTCAAGCATGGTGGTGGGAGTGTCATGGTCTGGGGCTGCATGAGAGCTGCCGGCACTAGCTACCTGAATCGTGACAAAGCACTGTTTGCCAGAGGAGAACGACTAAGCCTGGTTTCTAAAAAGCGCTATATATAAATAAAGGTGACTTGACTTGACTGGGGAGCTACAGTTCATTGAGGGAACCATGAATAAGCAGAGCATGATCCCCTCCCTTCGGAGACTGGGCCGCAGGGCAGTATTCCAACATGATAACGACCCCAAACACACCTCCAAGACGACCACTGTCTTGCTAAAGAAGCTGAGGGTAAAGGTGATGGACTGGCTAAGCATGTCTCCAGACCTAATCCCTACTGAGCATCTGTGGGGCATCCTCAAACAGAAGGTGGAGGAGCGCAAGGTCTCTAACATCCACCAGCTCCGTGATGTCGTCATGGAGGAGTGGAAGAGGACTCCAGTGGCGACCTGTGAAGCTCTGGTGAACTCCATGCCCAAGAGGGTTAAGGCAGTGCTGGAAAATAATGGTGGCCACACGAAATATTGACACTTTGGGCCCAATTTGGACATTTTTACTTAGGGGTGTACTCACTTTTGTGGCCAGCAGTTTAGACATAAATGGCTGTGTGTTGAGTTATTTTGCAAATTTACACTGTTATACAAGCTGTACACTCACTACTTTACATTGTAGCAAAGTGTCATTTCTTCAGTGTTGTCACATGAAAAGATATAATAAAATATTTACAAAAATGTGAGGGGTGTACTCACTTCTGTGAGGTACTGTATATTACACACACAGAGTAGTGGCCAAAAGTCATGTCTGGAGGGGACATTTTTATTGACCCTAAACAAAATATGAAGTAAATATTTCATAATTTAAATATTTTAAATATATGAGGGAAGAACAAAGGACTAAAGTTGGTTACGGTGTATATCTGACAAAATACTTTGTGTCAAACACACACGAAGATGAAGATGAGTACAAACAGATAATCTTTATAGTCCAACGAAGAAGCAAGCTTTCAAACACAAACAATATAGAAACGAGGCCACACAGAGATGTACTAACAGAACTGAACTTATATACACAGATGATTAACTCAAATAACAAACAGCTGTGCTGATAAGTGCACTGTCCATGGTGACTGATCGTGGTGGGAAAACAGAACAAAGGAGCACATGTGACTAATGAAAACAAACAAACTGAAAGTCCATGTGGTGAGGCTGGGTATCGACACAAATTCCACGATCCACAAGCTTGCGAATCGATTTAATTCGATATCGATTATTTTGGATATATATCTGGTACAGTACATGGCAAATTTTCTCAAGGAAAAAAAAATCTTTCAACTAATGCTGTAAACTATAGTGGGAGTCAGCTGGTACTAGATTAGAAGGTTAAAATGAACTGATTTGTATACAAGCACTTAAATTACACTCATGGAAGTTTTTATAATAATAATAATGGTATAATACTAACTTTACAATGACATAATTATACTGTATTTCCACTCCAATTCGATTTTGAAATAAAAACATTTAAATGGTGGCTGTACTGTCATAAAAACTTGACGGATTTATACAAACATGCATTAAATGTTATTATAAGAACATTATAATATGGTGCATATATTTAGCAAAATGCTCCTTTTTCTAGCTAGACTAATGAGTTTATGGTCACTTAATAGGCCTATGTTTTTTTTTAGGTAAATGTGACGTTACGTGACATTGTTTACAAGCTGATTTAACGTCTTTCCGCGGTTGAAACACTGATTGAGCGATTACACGAGACATGATATGGATTTTGCTAAGTTGTACTGTATCTTTTAACGTACCTTCAGATGTTCATGCATGTTTATTTCGTGCTATAACTGGTTTTAAAGCGGAGGAGAAGATCAGTTCACTCACGCCAAATACTTTATATATAGAAAGACGGTTCACTCCTACTAGTTATGACTGTGAGAAAGTGCAACGTGCAATATGGCGGAATAAGTCCCGCCTTCTAAATAAGAGCCAATCGGTAAAGTCGGCTGCCATTAGAAGCTCCAGTTCCTATAGAAACAGTCAGACGTGCACTTCTTATTGAGATGCGCACTTAGGACTGCGCATGCACATTAGCTTAATCTAGCCTGAAAAATGCAAAATTTATGAGACATTTGTTGTCAGATTTTATTTGTGATTTCAAATATGAAATTTAATCAAAAAGCTTGGCGAACAGCTTTGGAGAATTTGATGTTTCCCCATTTAAACAGCTGCACTTGCATGCCCGAGAGGCGTTTCAAAGATGGCCACCGAGTGAAATGACTTAAAGGGACTTTGCGCTGCCGCTTCTCTTGAACTGAGGTGATACAGTGGTCTGTCACGCCACGTTAAACAGCGCCAAAATGGATTTGATATCTGAGACTTTATTTCATATGAAACGTAACAAAGCACAAAGCTTATTACGAATTTATTGGATGGAAGGCACACTACAATGTTCTGTTCATTCATCAACTGAAAACAACCAATCGATACTTGGGATTGAAGAATCGATATCGGTTCGTCAAAATGAGAAATCGATGTTTTTTTACCCAGCCCTAGTCTGTAATATAGTATTTTTACTATTTTTGTAACCTTTAACTCTTTTACATTGACGGAATTTACTATAGACACTAACACTGGATCTTGTTTCCGCAACTGAATAAAAAATAAAAAAGGTAATTGTGACTTTTTAGCTCACAATTCAGACTGTTTTTCTCAGAATTGCAAGATATATAAAGTTGCAATTGCGAGTTAAAAAGTCAGAATTGCGAGAACTCGCAATTCAGAGAAATAAAGTCAGTCTATTTTCCTCAGAATTCGACTTTATAACTCGCAACTGCAAATTTACCAAACAATTCTGACATTATTTATTTGCAATTAGAGACAATAAAAATCTCAATTATCTTTAAATTTTCTCATTCCATGGTGAAAACGAGCTTCCATACTTTCCCGTCATTGACAGATGCTGAACCACATACTAGTGTTACTACTTTTACCATATCTTCCTATGGTAGAAATAGTATGCTAGTATGTGGTTCCGAATTTTGGCAATTCATGTTTTCACTGTTTTACAGTAGGGGGCGCTATTATGCATCTTCTGAAAGAGCACTGAATCTCCTAGAATAAAACATTTTTTTGTTTGTTTTGTTTTTGTTTAAAAGCAGAAACTCTGTGCTTTCTTTTGATATATTCATACAACAAAATGTGCCATAAAAGTTTTGTGAAAATGATCTCGCAAAACGCTGGTGGGGAAAGAGTTAACATTTAAACTTTTTTATCCACTTTTCATTCAGTGTATAACCAACAGTACATTTGATCAAATTTCTGAATCACGGAGTCGAGTCCCTGGAAGATACAACATGATCACGTTACAGATTATTGATCCTATTCGGAGCAAATATTTGCCGCTGGTCCTCATAAGATTGTCACCGTGACCTTTACAAGCATCAGCTTGAGTCAACATCATGAAGAAAAGAGAAATTAGTTGAAAGGCAAATATAAACTAAAGAAATGTTTGCTGTGGCAGGGATCCAGCCGGAGTGCTCACAGCCGGACACACGCTCACGTTACGCCTCATCAATGCGTTTACGCTTATAAATATAGCAAAAGAGAACTCTTAAGGTGTTTTTTCCTCACAAGAGTTCGGCAATCAGAGATGTGTTGACCACAACTTCTAAAACAACTAAATCTTGACTAGTGTGGCCTGATTTAAGTGGGTGTTTTCTGGCAAACCTCACATTATGTGGGAGATGCTTGTGTTGCGCAGCGGCCTGGTGCCCTTTAAACTCTGTGCCGAACGGCATCACAGCCAGTGCAATTAAAAGAGTGATTTGTCTACACCACTGCCCTTAAAATGCAGCTTATGGCCTAAAAAACAAGCCCTTATTAAACTCAACTGAAAATACCATTTCCATGGGGCAGCAAGAGGGAGTAAGAGCTCTTATTTTCAGCTCTTTCGATTCTGCAGAAAGGCCCTATGAAGGGACTATAGTGGCCATGTTCAAGATATACAAATACTGAATGAAAAACATTAGAATTTTCCATTGTTATTTTTTATATTATGTAACACCAAGGCATAATATAATACTATTATATTAATTTATATAATAATTAATATTTGCATATTGAAATAAATAATTTGCTTTCTTTTTTTAATTAAACAAAGGCATACTAATATTATTATATGAATTAATATAGCAATAATTAGTTAAAATAGTTTATTTAAATAAATGTTATAATTTGGCTATTTTAAATTAGTCTTAATAATGCTATTATATTAATTAATATAACAATAATTAATAGTCATTTAAATAGATAAATATTATAATTTTGCTTTATTTTTATTTTTTAATTAAACACAAAGGCACAATAATACTATTATATTAATTAATATAGCAATAATTAATGTTTATTAAAATAAATTTTATAATTTTGCTTTTTTAATTAAAGTCATAATAATACTATTATATTAATATGACAATGACAGTCATTTAAATAAATAAATAAATAAATATTATAATTTTGCTTTATTTTAGTACATCAAGTTAATTATATATATACATAAATATTATAATTTTGCTTTTTTAAAATTAGTTTTAATTTAAATTCATTTTAATTATAAATAAATAATAAGTAAAAAGTTAATAAATAAAATTTATTAAATTATAATCATAATACTATTATATTAATTAATAACAATAAGTTTATTTAAATATTTTAATTTTGCTTTTTTTAAATTAGTTACATCATATAACAATAATAGTCATTTAAATAAATAAATATATTTTTGCTTAATTTTTTATTTTAGTACATTAAGTTAAACTAAATGAAAAATGAGAAATGTTTCCAAAGCAGCTAGCTAAAATAAGTCTACTTTTTAATATTTTTTATTTCAGTTTTCAAGTTTTAACTATAACTGACACTATCAGTGTTTTTCTGTTAGTTTAATCTTGTTGTTTACTTTCTTTTTCTCTCTCAAATCATTAGAATTCCAATATTTCAGGCAGGCTTGAACTTTGCTCTCAGGACAGCAGTGTTTTCATCAATGTCAGTCAGGTTAAAGTTGTTTTATATGTTGTGATTTTAAGTGTTTTGTACTGTTTATAAATATTTTATTCAATAAAGCTCAATAAATTCATCAATAAACAACAGGTTGCCACTGTGACGACTTCTCCCATAGTAAATGTGTGTTAAATACTGGTGCAAATCTTTTTTGTAGCCAGAACTTTAAGGAATGTGTATACAGAAGCTGACTTTATGACCGAAAGTGTGTGTTCCCTCTAAAATACATTATTTAACATGAAGCACAACTGTTGAGTACCTCTCCCAGCGGCTCACTTTCCTCTTGTAGTAATTCATGAGCTCGTCTCGCTGCAGCAGCAGTTCGTCCGGCCCTAGTTCTGGAAGACGGATGTTGTAGAGCGGGTGTCTGAAGAGCCGCTCCAGCTTGGAGCTTCGCTTGGTGGGAGCTGTTGTGAAATTCGGGCTCATTGTCCACGTTAAGGTTGTAGCACCTCCGGTGTCCAGACTGCCATTGGTGACGCTACACTCACAGCTTTCCTCGGGCAGATGATACCAGCTTTTGAGTCTTGGAAGCAGGACAAAATGGATGTCAGCCGCCAAGAGGGTGACCAAAGTGACGGCCACCAGCAGCCGGTCCCTCCTCATGTCCCTTCCAGACCCAGTCGGACTCCAGCTGGGTTGAGATGTTCTCCTGGCTGGCTAAGTTGGGGCAAATAATCTCCACGTCTGCATGGACAGATCCAACACCTTCTGGCCGTTATGTTCCCCGCTTATTCCATTCTAGAGAGCGGCATGTTGCTCCTCGCAGTCGCTCGCACATCTGACCCAGACAGCGCAGGGAAGTCAAGTTGCTTCTCTCTCTCTCTCTCTCTCTCTCTCTGGAGCGTGGAAGCAGTGTGCTTTCCTTGCCTTTGGGCAACATTCCAGCTGCACCTTCCCACTTCCCATGTAGACACAGCCTCCGATCAAAAAACACACATGCAGATGCGCACACACTGGAGAGACCGAGAGGGAGAGGCAGGGAACGAGTCGGAAAGCAGGTCTGAGTGCCAGCGCACATAAACCCAGTGTGTTTTCAGCCGAGAAATAAAAAAGGCCTGGGTTTTTCTCCGCCTCGAGCGTTAGCTGGTGAAATTTGCACGTTTCATTGAAACAGCACAACAAACTGCTGTGTGAGGTTGGATGGGAAGCTCTGCGAACATCTGCCGTTTGTTTGGGTTTGCATGTGCGCACGTTTGTGGATCAGCTGGAAAAAATGGAATTACAAGGTTCTGTGTGACTAGTCGACATTTTCGACTATGGGATGAGAAAAAAAAACAACTGAAAACAAAAATTGATTTTGACTGGTTGAGGCGTTTTCATTCTGTATCCGTTCGGTTGTTTACGGAGGTTTTTGCCTCTCAAAAAATATATATATTTAGGCCTAAATTTAAGATTTAAGTATTTGAATTGCATATAGAATTTCATTCCATTTAGATTACACAGTTTTTAACATAAACAAACTAATAAACTTAACCCTTGTGCTGTGTTAAAAACCGTACACTCTTAAAATGAACCCAAAATATGTTGGAAATTAAAAATCAGACACATAATTACTAGAGGCAACAATAATAATCAAAAGGTGAACATTTATTAATAAGCAATTTAATAAATGTTTATTGTTTAATTATTATTCATTAAACTTATTAATAAATGTTAATTTCTAACATATTTTGGGTTCATTTTAATCCAGTCATATAGTCATTTTTAAACAATAGTTGAGTTAAATAAAACTACACAGCAGGTTGTGCAAACATTTAACCCAAACGCTGGGTTTGTCCATTTTCAACCCAACTTGTGTTGTTTTTTGTACTTTATTTTTAAGGGCTAATCATGAAAATCTGACTTCTCCCGTGCTATAATCGGGTCCCCGGTGCATCTACCAACCCAGAAATGTGAAAAAAGGCAACCCAGTAACTTTGTTTTGTCAAGTTTTTCTCTGCAAGCATGTGAAAAAACAAGCCAGTCAGATTTCGCTCCCCTTGTGACGTAGGAAGAGGATCTTATTATAATATTACCACCCCTTAATCTGCACGTTTCCACCCCCGGCGCCGCCATTTTGTTTTTGCAAGCGAAAACGGTGTACCAGTTCTAACGCCATGGCAAAAGCTGGAGCAAAGCATGCTAACTGTTCTGTCGCTGGCTGCACAGATGAGCACTGAACACTATTTAGAGTCTCGCTAGCTTGGATAGCCTGCAAGTTGACCCTGACAAGCTCGATTGCTAAAATGCGTTTCTGTCTGAGCGATGTTTTGGAAAAAATATTAGATCATTCACAGCATTTGATAGTAATCATAAACATTAGCCTGGTGTGTATGACTCTGTTTGGCAAACAGGTACACTATGTATAGTGGGCGTCCATACGGGTTTTGCACAAAAGATGAACATGACGGCACATGCTAGTGGATGAGTTGAATCAACTCCACAGCAACTACATACATTTATCCACTAACCATTCAGAAACGTCTAAAAGTTGTAACTTCTTCCTGAGTCTCTCCATCAGTGTCGACTCCGGTTTGAACAATGTAAGGCTGAACACCGTCCTCATTTTGGCTGCGTGAGATTCTCCAGCTTTGTTGTTGTCGAGCGACCGAAGCGCGAGCTGTTAAAGCTCCGCCCTCTTCTGAAAAGGGGGCCGGGGGCGGCAGCTCATTTGCATTTAAAGGGACACACACAAAAACGGCGTGTTTTTGCTCACAGCCAAATAGAGGCAAATTTGACAAGCTATAATAAATGATCTGTGGGGTATTTTGAGCTGAAACTTCACAGATGCATTCTGGGGACACCAGAGACGCATATTACATCTTGTGAAAGGGACATTATAGATCCCCTTTAAGTATGGAGTATTTTTAATTAACAACATATACTTACTATAGGGTTTGGGTTGAGATTAGGGTTAGTTGCATGTAAATATGTATAATTTACTGTTATTTCTATAGTAACAATGTGTAACAAGGACACTGAAAAAAACCCAAAAAAAAAACAGGTCTTTCCCAACACCGAGTCCAAAATCCATTGCTATTTTGAAATGTAGTCCATGTGTTTTTGCAGCTGTTGTTGATGTCTCGAAACGCCGAAGAGAGAAACGTGTATTTGGGTAACATTACTACTACGAGTTGACCTCAATGTTGACCAAATGCCAGCATTTGGAGTGTGGGTTTCTGGGTATTGCTTGAGTAATTTCATCAGCCAACTCTGTATTGTGATGTATTGTGTGGAGTTTATTTCATGCTGTTGGGTTCAGTTTGGGAACACTAATTTTACACATTTTTCTGCCTGATTTGAAGTTTTGCTGATGCTTGAAGATTTACAAGGTTGTTTCCTTAGTCCTTCAAAGCTTTGCACTTTGTTTACTCGTACTCTTCGTTATCTGTCTTGGATTATTCATGCAGAGTAGCGTCCAAAGCTTCCAGGAACTCTTTCAACGAAATTACATAACAGCATGTCAAAAGTTGGCTTTTGGGAAATCTCAGTGAGAAGTTATGAAGAAAGTTTCCTATAGTCAAAAAAAAAGAGACAGAAATATTCATGCACACAGTATCCATGACCAGAAGAACTTTACACACCACATCATTTGTACTCACTTCTCACTTGTCTTCCTATCAGACCAATGCATTCCTCGATGAGAGGGAGTTTCTGCATTCCCAGACGAGAGCTTTAGCAGGTTGTCATGTTTCAGCGTCATGCAGAAATTTGTGCGTACAGTTGTCCAGTTCTTCTTGAATGGATAGATGGAACAACTAATAAATCACGGCGCAGAGTTGTGCTCATGTTCAGGTGATGAACGATCCGCTGGCGGAGGTGCAGGTGCATGGAGGACTGTGAAGCACTGCTGATTGTGCTCGTGATATTTCATGAACTGAATGACTCATTATGGGTGATTTTAGAAGATCTAGAGGGAACGATGTTTCAAAACCTTGTCTTATGGACCATAACAACTGTTTAAATTTGATTAAAATGCCACAAATTATGAATTTTTGCAGATTTTAAAATGATTTGAGGTGTGTTTGGGATCATTTTTTGGGTTTGAAAGGGTTTTGTGGCTAGAGTTTGTGTCCAGGGAAGCATATATTTTGGTTGGAGTGGTCACAAGTGTCTTTTTTCCAGACACGACTTTTTTCGCGTCGGATTGTGCCGCAACAGCTGAAAGCTGTCTACATTGAACGCGACAAACCAACCATTGCAAAGCACTTGGACTACATCAAAAACAGAATGGGGAATCCGTTTACTGTCGGGAATGTGTTGTGTTGCGTGACCGTATCCAGTGTATAGTCAATATCACTGATTATAATGGCTTCTATTATCTTTTGACATATGTGTTTTAGCAAGGTGGTCTGTTTTGCAAGTTGGTGAATGAAGATACTTGCCAGGTCACTACTCCGCTTTATTAATTTATCCAGTGTAAAACCCGGACACCGCCACACAAATGTGGCTTTTTGTTAATGACTGTCCTACTACAGGATTTAACACAGAGTAACTCAATACCAGTTACAAAACACACTGTAACATTCTGTCACAGGCAATTCTATTTGCATTTTTCATTAATTCAAATGATCCTTTGACTATGTTCTGGCCCGCCATCTAGTGGTGAAAATCTTTTTTGGACCGATGCCTAACTTAATTGCCGGCCCCTGCTCTATGAGGTCTGGACAGCAGTGACGGTCAAAATGTGCTTTCGGCGAGTTCAGTCACAGGCTGATAAATGGTATGTATGGGCCACAGCGCTGGAGAAGGTCTGTGTTTGTGATCACAGTTCGCTTGGTAAGGTGTTATGGTTGGCTGCCCCTAAATATTCGACTAAACGTTAGTCGACTAGAAGATACGGAAGAGGATTAGGGCCAAGTAATAATAAAAAAATAAAATCTGGAGATTAGTCATCATATTACGAGATTAAACTCGTTTAATTTCTAGGGAAAAAAAAGTCTAAATAAAATGTAGAGAATAAAATCATTACATTTTGAGAATGAAGTTGTCGTGTTTCGAGAAAAAATGTGTTAAATTTAGAGAAAAAAATCTAAATAAAATGTTGAGAATAAACATTACATTTTGAGAATAAGGTCGCGTTTCGAGAAAAAACTCATTCAATTTCGAGAATTTTTTTTTTTTTTAAATGTTGAGAATAAACTCATTACATTTTGAGAATAAAGTCGTCTTGCTTCGAGAAAAAACATGTTAAATTTAGAGAAAAAAATCTAAATAAAATGTTGAGAATAAAATCAATAAATTTTGAGAATAAAGTCATTGTGTTTTGAGAAAAAAATCGTAAAAATTAAAAAAAAAAAAAAAGTCTAAATAAAATGTCGAGAATAAAATCATTACATTTTGAGAATAAAGTTGTCTTGCTTCAAGAAAAAATTGTTAAATTTAGAGAAAAAAGTCTAAATAAAATGTTGAGAATAAAATCATTAAATTTTGAGAATAAAGTCATTGTGTTTTGAGAAAAAAATCGTAAAATTTAGAGAAAAAAAGTCTAAATAAAATGTTGAGAATAAAGTCGCATTTTAAGAAAAAAATTGTCAAATTACTAGAAAAAAAGTTTTTTTCTCGAAACGACTTTATTCTCGAAATTTAATGATTTTATTCTCAACACTGTATTTCGATTTTTTTTTCCTCAAAAGTTTAATCTCGCATTATAATGACTTTAATCTTGAGATGGTTTTATTTTTTTTATTATTGCTTGGCCCTAAACCTATTCCTTAAGAAGAGGCTTGGTAAACCAAAATGTTATTAGTTGAAAAAAAAAAAACAGTCATGTGACTGCAGTGGTTCAACCTTAATGTTATAAAGAGACGAGAATACTTTTTGTGCGCAAAAACAAAATAACAATGTGAACGCAGTGCAGTGCTTCACGTCAGAATGCCGACTCATTATTGGCCAGCTCCTGCCTTAGCAGCAGACGTATCCTCGATGACGTATTACATATGCAGCCTCCGAAGGACGCAGCCTCTGAAATGAGACACAGCTACTGACTTCCATTCATCATTTCTGCAGTAAAATCGAGTAGATTGTATATTTTTTACATTATGAGTGTATTGCTATTTGTTTTTATTTTATTATTTCCATGTTTTTTCTCCCACTCTCTCTCCCACTCAAACGCACACACATACAGTACGGACACACACTCGCACAGAAACGTCTAACCCTAAGTACGAGCAACAGTAATAGTGATTTTTATTGCTAAAATTACAGTTTCATGTACAGTAAATTAGAGCTTCAAATGGAAACCAATGCAACAGCAAAATTTAAAAAACAATTACTTTTGCTTTATATTCCAATAAATAAAACATAGTGTATACAAACATTGATTTGACTGAACAAATATGACACAAAAGTCACTGAGGAGGTGCATTTCTGTGCTAAATGTTGTAAACCAGTGTATAGGCACTGACCTGTGTCCAAAAATACAATCTGTACCTCCATCACACCCACTGTCTAGTCCTCCAGTGTTTGATAATCCCCAGCACCTTCAGAGGAGAATATCCGAGAGCTCACTTCTGTTCCTCTGGAGGAACTCTGCCGCGTCTTCAGTTTCCAGGTCTTCACAGGTACATCTATCTCATTGATCTCCTAGAATGAGTTAAAAGTATTCGAACTGTAACTACAGTCAAAGTTCTCATGGTGAATATGCAAATAAACACAGTCAACTGCTTCTCTTTAAATGCTTAAAGCTCTTTTTTCCACTGTGGTGGAGACACTGAAATGTGTCTGGCTTCTGTGTTGTGGTTGCCATAACAGTTCCTCGCTCCCCTAAACGTGCCGTTACAGTCAGTAGCCCATCCTGGCACATCCTCACCAGCAACTCCTCCGTGATTCACTCTTCATTTTTCATTTCACTTCCAGCCAGGCGCTCGCTTGAAAATGTTACAGAAAAAAACACATTCGAGCCTTCTCATTCCAGCTCACCAGAGGCATCGCTAGCCAAGCAAAACTTCAGTGTGTTGAGGCCTTCATGGCAACAAACACACAACAAACGCTTGACGCAAATCCCTGCTGCTGTTCTCATGACACAGGGGATATAATACAGGGTGTTGTCTTTGTTTTTCTCGTCTGCTGGTTTTGCAGATCTTTTAGTCAGCTTCATGTAGCTATAGGTGTGTTTGTGTGACTGTCACAGCCTCCACTTTTCATCATGGCCGATTTTGTCCCCACCACTTTACAGGGTCATAACCACCATAAGGCACTGAGGTCTCCCCCAATATTTGATATTTCTTAATGTTGCCCTCCATTACGCAGCACTCTGTTTGTTGTTAGGATGACAGATGGTTTAAAAAGTTACATTTTTAGGCTGGTCTGCCTCAGCTGTGTAACAGCGCTAATCAATGTCAAAATGATGACCAATCAGATCAAAGAAGGCGGGGCTTAATGTTCACTGACGACGAGTGTGAATTCCAACACGCCGCTTTTAGTTTTTACAGTGAAACACCATGTCCTAACCAGACGCAGTGCGATATGATTCCAGCGACAAACACACCAGACGCGACCCGTCCATTGTTGTTATAAAAGACACACAAAATGATATTCAAACTCACATTAGATGCTTTTAACATTAAATAAAGCACATAAACAGTACCTGAGATTATCATTGCCATACTTTGTGGTGTGGTTTCAGCCACGACGTTGCAGAAAAATAGAAAACGAGTCTAAAATAGAATTATTGCATGCCGCCGTCGCGTCTAGTTAGGACAAAAACTCTGATTAACATGCAAAAGATCCCTTTTATTGTGGCGCGTCTAGTTAGGTGCGTGCATGGTAAGATATAAGTAGCTAAACATTTAATATTTGACTGTTTGATATGTTTAATGACAACAGTAACATACAGTGATGCAAACTACTGAATGATGTCATTCATAACCAGTGATGGGAATAACGGCATTTAATCAAGCGAATTACTTTTTGACTTTTTGCTGCGTTACTATAAATGAGCTCCCTGAAGCGGTTTTCATCCGAATAGGCTCTCTCTCTCAGCCATAGGACCTATAGAAGTTTTTTCTCTGGTGTGTGTGTGATTATTAATAGTAAGTAAGGTAGTTGTTAAGTTTTTTGATTATGGGATGTAGAATATGGTCATGCAGAATAAGGCATTAATATGTGCTTTATAAGTACTAATAAACAGCCAATATCCTAGTTATATGCATTCTAATAAGCAACTAGTTAATAGTGAGAATTGGACCATAAACTAAAGTGTTACAGATTATTTTAATTTATTAATAATAAAAATTAATATTGGAGGCCTCAAAGTGGTTTCTGGCCCAAGGTTGAGAACCACTGTCATAATTCAAAACAATAAAAGTGCATGTTAAAATATCTGTGCATAACCTTGATTGTCCTTTTCATGACATCATGCAACCAGCACAAGACCAAGACAACTTTCCCATCCAAACCATTTATAAAACAAAGTCATGTTAAATATCTCAGAAAAGACAGACTAACTGGTATCTCCATAGCCCGAAATGGTGTGAACTCGTTCCCGAAGCGATAGAGCCCTTCAGAGTCGATATTTCGTCGCCTGTGTCGCCACGCCGCCATCTTTATCTCCAGATCCCCACATGCTTGATCTCCAGAGAGAAACTGAGAGAAACACACTGAAATCCTTTACAAACAGTCAAGTAGTTTTAACAACTTAAACTGAAATCAAATTTCAGTATCTTGACTGACCTTATTGTATTTAGGCAGCGGGAACTTTTCCAAAGAGCTGCGGCGGTCAGACGTGTCCTCAAAGTCTGGGCTTTGTAGAACCGTATAACCGGTTTGTAGGTTTAGAGCTAATTCTGCAATGAGAAACAGTTATAAATCATGCTTCGCTGGAAGAAAAGTTTAAAGACAACATGGAGCGAAATTGAACACATTAACAAAGCAATGTCTTTACAATGGTAACTAGTCAGAGGGAAATAATGTAGGGCAGGATTTGATTTTATTAGTCATGATTAGTCATGACCAGATCGTCCGACCGGAACTCAACTTCCGGGAGTCGGGATACAAAATCTTTTGTAACAATATACACTACTGTTCTTTTTTTTTTTTTTGGAAAGAAATTAATACTTTTATTCAGCAAGGATGTGTTAAATTGATAAAAAAATGATAGTAAAGACTTTATATTGTTAGAAAAGATTTCTATTTTGATTAATGCTGTTCTTTTTATTCATCGATAAAATGATCACAGGTTATAAAAAATAATATAATATAAAAAATATTAAGCAACACAACTGTTTCCAACATTGATAATAAGTCATCATATTAGAATGATTTCTGAAGGATCATGTGACACTGAAGACTGGAGTAATGATGCTGAAAATTCAGCTTTGCATCACAGGAAAAAAATTATATTTTAAAATATATATTAAATATATATTTTAATATATCAAATATTTTTATATTAAATAATTATTTTAATATTAATTATATTTATATTAATTATATAAATATTTATATAATTACATATTACTATTAAAAACATTTTTTAATTATTAAAAATATTTTTATAATTTATTAATATATAAAATTTATATTTAATTTTTTTTTGATCAAATAAATGCAGCCTTGATGAGCATGAGACTTCTTTCAAAGACATTAAAAATAGTAATTAAATAGTAAAAATTTGTTTCCAAACTTTTGAACGATACTTTCCATTCACAAAATTTTGCTTTATTAAAATGTTTATTACATTTGGACATTGTTCTCAACCTATACAGTATACATGGTATTTAAAAGATATTTCCTCTAGAAATTTTCATGTTTTTATTAATAGATACTGGGACACATAGAGCAGGGAATTTTTTTTCTTGTTATATTATATTTTCATTTATTAATAATAATATTAAAATTAATTGTATTAATAATATAATACAGGAGGCCCCTGACTAGGTTCCGTCCTCTGGTTGAGAACCACTTTCATAAACTATTTATGTGTCCATCAATGCCATTTTTTGACAGAATAAGCTTTAGAGTGCGAGAATAAGAATTTATTGAATTGTAAGATAATTGTGAAACATTTTAGACTATGAAATATTTGATTAATGATATTTTTATTTGGCCACGTGACCTTGGTTACTTCATCAGAAAATTAGTTGCAAAACTTTTCTTTTTTGTCCAGGGACATTTATCAAAAATGTATAAATAGTCAATTCTGAATTCATGTCTTCTCTACCGTTTGTCCCAGAATCCCCTGAGCAGCTGCTCTGAAAGATCAGCGCTCAAGAAGATGCTGGGCTAAGTCTGAGCATCAGCAGACGTCTAATTCTCCAACGAGTGTCTAGACAGCTGCAGGAAGCGAGTAACACACCCAGCTCTGTCGGGAGGCTCAGTTAATCGCTTGTTTTGGCACGATGAGGAGCCGGAGCTGAGGGAAGTGAGCTTAGCAAACTGCAAGATCCTGTCTGTCTGTGCTGAACACTCACTCTTCACAGTCAGATGGTCAATACAATCACGGCTTTGCAAGTAATGCTGCTCTGCTGGAGGGTTTGTGTTTTTGAGAGGTGAACAAAGTAGCAAATGTATGTCAAAAGTTTGGGGTTGGTAAGATTTTTTTAATGTTTTCTCTTCTGCTCACCAAGGCTGCATTAATTTGATCAAAAATACAGTAAAAATTGTGAAATAGTTGTTTTAAATTGTAATAATGTTTTCTATATATATATTATAAACTGAAATGTATTCCTGTGATGCAAAGCTGAATTTTCAGCTTCAGTTCACCTGTTTGTCGATGATCACCCTCCTCTGAACTTTCACCCCAGCAGATAAATCTCTCAGGGCTGGCACGTGATTGGCTGTCCTCCATCCTCTCCTTCTTTTCTTCTTTGATTGGACTGGTCCGTTCCCTGTGGGGGATGTTAAACGGATCACCGTTAGACATCAATCAATGATTGACAGCACACAAATTCCTGATGTTTGCCAAATGGATGAGGTCACTGAGGATGTGCCATATCCATGTCATGACATGCGGTCACATAATTTCGTAACATAATGGTACTAAACATTAACCAGCGGTTCAGTGGATGAATCAACAGGTCTCAGTGGCGCATACACACATCTAGAAATGTTTAAAGGGAATCGTTCACCTTAAAATTACAATTTAATTTGAAAAGACGAGAATACTTTTTGTGTGCAAAAACAAAAATAACGACTATATTCAACAATCTCTTCTCTTCTGTGTCATTCTCATATGTTGTTTACGTCCAGCGCTTCTACGTCAGAATGACTCATTATTGGCCGGCTCCTGCGTCAGCATCACACACATCACGTGATCAGCTCTGGCCAATACTGAGCCGGCATTCGGACATAAACACGGAAACTTCACTGTGATTACTGCGTCACCTGCGTAAGATAATGACAGGGAAGAGAAGAGATTGTTGAATAAAGTCCTTATTTTTGTTTTGTTTTTGCGCACAAAAAGTATTCTCGTCTCTTCATCACATTAAGGTTGAACCACTGCAGTCACATGACTGTTTTAACCATGTCTTTAGTACCTTTCTGGACCTTGAAAGTGTTGATTATGTTGCTGTCTATGGACGAGTCATAAACCTCTCAGATTTCATCAAAAATATCTTAATTTGTGTTCTGAAGATGAACGAAGGTCTTACGGGTGTGGAACGACATGAGGGAGAGTGATTAATGACAGAATTTTGTCATTTTTGGGTGAACTAACACTTTAATGTCAACATTTAATTTTTCTGTGTAAACTGTCCCTTTAAGAGAAAACTGCATAATTCTATTCTTGTCTGTGTATGTGATGGATTCAGCCCAAACAAGTCTAAACAGAATCAGAGGAGGTCTGTGGAGGGATTCTTCACCATGACACTTTGACAGATGTCCTGTTTCCTCTGCCTGTCCGTATCCATTAGTAATTTTCAGACAACTCCAGAAATAATAATCAAATGAATGGTCTTTCTGGACTTTTCTACACTTCAACACATCGTTCTGCCACATGCTTGAGCTTAAACGGCAGATATTTCCCACCACTGACAACTTTCACTGTGGAGGTTTATTTGTTGAAGCCTCTCATTGAGTTCAGTACCAAACCTGCCTGTCCATATATGGAGACTGATCAAATTATCTACAGTCACAGCAGCTGCCAGACTCACATCTGGTCTGGGATATGAGCTTCTAGTTTGGGATGACTACCTACAGTGTCTTCTTGCTTTTGTACAGAATTATGCAGAACTAATGGCAAAACGTTTTTAAGAGGCTTTAATTTGTTGTTCAGGTAAGAGCAGGCAATCTAGGAAGTGCAGAATATAAAAAATATTTCATTAATCAGTAAGTATTTTTATTTTGTTTTACAGTAAAAATATGTAAACATCCTTAAAACAAGATAAATTAATTTCAAGCAAAGTCAGCTGGATAAGAAAAACTTCCCAAAACCTATTT
This sequence comes from Elopichthys bambusa, assembly GCA_037101425.1. Lineage (NCBI taxonomy): Eukaryota > Metazoa > Chordata > Actinopteri > Cypriniformes > Xenocyprididae > Elopichthys > Elopichthys bambusa. The sequence continues at coordinate 29,457,099 of CM074449.1, forward strand.
ATTCAAAAAAACAACAACATCTTATTTAATATTGTAATTACATAAGTAAACAAGTAAAGATACAAAACAGTTATTATTATTTACTAGTGCTGTCAAACTAATTAATCACATTTTTTTCTTTGATCAATTGTGATTAGTCGCAATTAAAAACATTTAAAACAGCTTTTAATATTTTTATATTGTAATAATTTCACACAGACACGACATTCACAGACAGCGCATTCTCGTTTGTCTTGTGGCACTTAAAAGCATTTGCATTGTTTTAAAACAATGCATTCTGGGTAATATTATTTTTCGTTTTAAGAAAAGAGGCCTATAGACTACTTTCTCGGAAATATTACCCAGAATGGGTATATTACATTACAAAGCATTCTGTATATTACAATGCATTCTGGGTAATATTATTTGTCGTTTTCAAGAAAGTAGCCTATAGGACTCTTTTCTTAAAACAACAAATATTACCCAGAAAGCATTGTTTTATGGTATATTACTGTTTCAGTAATTTGTTTTGTTTTTTTACAGTTCTTTTTTAGAGTGTAATGTAACGCTAGCCAAATTATGACTGAAAAAAATGGTTGCTGCAGTTAATTGTGTTAAATATTTTTAACATATCAAACTGAAAAAAAAACAATAGAATGCGTTAAAGCGCTAATTTTGACAGCCCTATCATTTACAAAAAAATACACTTGAAAAATTATTTTGTACAGAAAAAAGAAGGGCAATAAAGAAGAAAAACCTCATATTTATTATGACTATATAATAATAATAATGAGATTTAAACAATAATAATAATAATATTTTATTTTACAGAATAACAGTAAAATTACAATACTAATAGTTATTGCTGTCTTCATTTATTAGCAATAATTTATTATTATTTAATTTATTTTAAAGAGCTTTTATTTTGGCAGAAAAAAAAACAAAGCTTCTTATTTGTTTACAACAAATTCTCAAATGATTCTCATTGTAATTCATGTGGGTCATACGTCTCAGTTGGGAAAATACGGAAACCTGTATAAATACCCTGTAATTATGCCAGGTTTTTGGCATTGTGAAAACAGGTCACCTGACCCTGGTAAGTCAATGCAACTTTTAAGAATCAGTTTTTCAATAATCATTAGAAGTCTTTCTTTTAGAACTTGCACAGCCAGATAGCAGCCATGGCAAAGGTCAGACAGATTTGGTCGTAGAAGGTGCACTAGGCTTTTTGAAACTGGTATTTCTCACCCAACAGCACATGCTGAGCGAGCTGGTCATCGTTTAGGCTAATAACCGATGTGCAGTTATACCTGTTGGTTTGATAAGTGTCTGGGTTGCTCAAATCCCACTGCCGTTCCTGTCCAAAACAGCCCACACAAGCTCCTTCACGGGTCCAGAGACAGGCCCTGCGGTCTACCGACGCGCTCAACACGAAGAGATGAGACTCGTACACCAGGACCTCACTGCTCACTATCGCCCTCTCATGGCCCTTCCAAGAGTGTAACAGTGGAGGCAATTCTTTTGCAGACTGAGAGACACACATACTGTAAATATAGACTGAAATAAAGAGCTAAATAAGGTGAATTCAGGTCAATTGGATTTCCGTACCTCCACATCTCCAGCAGATAAGGCATAGTGTGAGATGTCCCAGACCTTGATGGATCCTGTGGTGTCTCCAGTGACAAGTAGACTGTTTTTCTGGTCTGTGCTTAAACCCATCACATGCTTATTAAATTCATCAGGCACATAGAACTGTCCTGCATCAGACATAATGGACAAAACAAAGTCATTAAACTACTGCTCTGTGCTTTTCTGATAACGGATGTAAAATGATAAAAATCTGTGCACCCAGAAGCCAGTCGAGCAGATTGAAACAAGCGATTTCAGCCAGCTCTTGTGAACAATATTCATCTGACAACCCACGAACGATCAGTAGATCAACAGTTTGGAAGTCTACTGAATGTACTGTTGAGGCATTTTGGGATTGATACACTGTGTTAAAAAAAATTATTATGCAAGTGACACAGCTCTTAAAGTGACAGCAGCCTAATAAACCAGTTTCTGTGATGATGTCATTAATGTTCATCAAAGAACAAAGATAACAGAGAAAATTGTAGCTTTAATAAGGATTAATCTATAATTCATTTATTATTTATGCAGTGAAGACTGTAAAGTGTTTGATAACTTTATTCAATTTCTGTATATTTCATATAAGGCCACAGGTAAATATGACATTTATTATAATGGTTTATATGTTTTCAGTTCACTTAAATTAAAAGTTATTTTTTTAAAGCCTAATAAATGCCATTAAACAAATATCTAAAATATACTGTCTTTAAGTTGTTTCTACATTAATTTGGAGAGTAACTGTGAAATTATTACAATATAAAAATATTAAAAACGCCAAAGTTTTTAATTGCGATGAATTAAAATAGAAAACAGTTACTTTAAATTGTAAATAATAAAATATTAAAAAATAATATTTCACATATTACTGTTTTTATTAAATAAATGCAGCCTTGTTGAGCATACGAGACGTCTTTCAAACACATAAAATCTTAATTATTCCCAACTTTGACAGAGAGTGTTTGTATTGTACATCAGTTCCTCTCAGTTATCATGTTTACCACGGTTGTGTCTGGATCCACAGATGCTCCACCAGCAGACAGATCCGGCCTGTGAGCTGAGCAGCACAGCGCCACTTCTCAAATGACTTTGCTGAGCTCGTTTTTGCAAGAACAGCAGTCTATGAACGGGGAGATGAACTCTACACACACAGAAGCACATTAAGTTTATACATTACTTCACTCTGTCAACTAATACAGTTGTGGTCAGAATTATTGGCACCCTTGATAAATATGATCAAAGATGACTGTAAAAATAAATCTGCATCGTTTATCCTTTTGATCTTTAATTAATAAAATTAGCAAAAATCTAACCTTTCATTGAAGGAAAAGAATTGAAAGTGGGGGGGAAATCACATTATGAAATATATGTTTTTCTTCAAAACACATTGGCCACAATTATTGGCACCCTTTTATTTAAAACTTTTTGCAACCTCCTTTTGCCAAGATAACAGCTCTGAGTCTTCACCTATAATGCCTGATGAGTTTGGACATCAGACACGATTCCTTCATGCAGGATCTCTCCAGATCCTTCAGATTCCAGCTCCATGTTGGTGCTTCTTCTCTTCAGTTCACTCCACTCATGTTCTTTAGGGTTCAGGTCAGGGGACTGGGACAGCCATAGCAGAAACATTTTTTGCTCAGTGACACGTTTTTGTGTTGGTTTTGATGTTTGTTTTAGATAATTGTCAAGATGGAAGATCCAATCACAGCCCATTATAAGATTTCTAGCAGAAGCGGTCAGGTTTTGATTTTTATCTGTTGGTATTTGATAGGATCAATGATGCCATGTATCTGAACAAGATGTCCAGGACCTCCAACAGAAAAATAGGCCCACAACATTAAAGACCAGCAGTATATTTAACCGTGGGCATGGGGTACTTTTTACATGTCTTGCCTGACAACTGAATATGCTGGAGATTGTTTCTGGGTGAGAGCAGAGGATTTTTCTTAAAACCCTCCCGAACAACTTGTGGTGATGTAGGTGCTGTTTGATCATTTTTTTAGGCTTTCTGAGACTCAAGACTCAACTAATCTCTGCAATTCTCCAGCTGTGATCCTCAGAGTCTTTGGCCACTCAAACATTTCTCCTCACTGCGCATTAGGATGATTTAGAAGCACGTCCTCTTCCAGGCAGATTTGTAACATCTTTAGTTGAATGGAACTTCTTAATTATTGCCCTGATGGTGGAAATGTGGATTTTCAATGCTTGAGCTATTTTCTTACAGCCACTTTCTATTTTGTGAAGCTCAACAATCTTTTGCTGCACATCAGAACTACAAACCCGATTCCAAAAAAGTTGGGACACTGTACAAATTGTGAATGCAATGATGTGGAAGTTTCAAATTTCAATATTTTATTCAGAATACAACATAGATGATATCAAATGTTTAAACTGAGAAAATGTATCATTTTAAGGGAAAAATAAGTTGATTTTAAATTTCATGGCATCAACACATCTCAAAAAAGTTGGGACAAGGCCATGTTTACCACTGTGTGGCATCCCCTCTTCTTTTTATAACAGTCTGCAAACGTCTGGGGACTGAGGAGACAAGTTGCTCAAGTTTAGGAAGAGGAATGTTGTCCCATTCTTGTCTAATACAGGCTTCTAGTTGCTCAACTGTCTTAGGTCTTTGTCGCATCTTCCTCTTTATGATGCGCCAAATGTTTTCTATGGGTGAAAGATCTGGACTGCAGGCTGGCCATTTCAGTACCCGGATCCTTCTTCTATGCAGCCATGATGTTGTAATTGATGCAGTATGTGGTCTGGCATTGTCATGTTGGAAAATGCAAGGTCTTCCCTGAAAGAGACGATGTCTGGATGGGAGCATATGTTGTTCTAGAACTTGGATATACCTTTCAGCATTGATGGTGCCTTTCCAGATGTGTAAGCTGCCCGTGCCACACGCACTCATGCAACCCCATACCATCAGAGATGCAGGCTTCTGAACTGAGCGCTGATAAAAACTTGGCTTGTCCTTGTCCTCTTTAGTCCGGATGACATGGCGTCCCAGTTTTCCAAAAAGAACTTCAAATTTTGATTCGTCTGACCACAGAACAGTTTTCCACTTTTCCACAGTCCATTTTAAATGAGCCTTGGCCCAGAGAAAACGCCTGCGCTTCTGGATCATGTTTAGATATGGCTTTTTTTTTGACCTATAGAGATTTTTGACGAATGGCACGTGGATTGTGTTCACCGACAATGTTTTCTGGAAGTATTCCTGAGCCCATGTTGTGATTTCCATTACAGTAGCATTCTGTATGTGATGCAGTGCCGTCTAAGGGCCCGAACATCACGGGCATCCGGTATGGTTTTCCGGCCTTGACCCTTACGCACAGAGATTGTTCCAGATTCTCTGAATCTTTGGATGATATTATGCACTGTAGATGATGATAACTTCAAACTCTTTGCAATTTTTCTCTGAGAAACTCACTCTTTCTGATATTGCTCCACTATTTTTCACCGCAGCATTGGGGGAATTGGTGATCCTCTGCCCATCTTGACTTCTGAGAGACACTGCCACTCTGAGAGGCTCTTTTTATACCCAATCATGTTGCAAATTGACCTAATAAGTTGCAAATTGGTCCTCCAGCTGTTCCTTATATGTACATTTAACTTTTCCGGCCTCTTATTGCTACCTGTCCCAACTTTTTGGAATGTGTAACTCTCATGAAACCCAAAATGAGCCAATATTTGGCATGACATTTCAAAATGTCTCACTTTCAACATTTGATATGTTATCTATATTCTACTGTGAATAAAATATAAGTTTATGAGATTTGTAAATTATTGCATTCCTTTTTTATTCACAATTTGTACAGTGTCCCAACTTTTTTGGAATCGGGTTTGTATATTCTTTGGTTTTACTCATTGTGGGAATTTGGCCTTAGTGTTTCCTCATGTTTATACTCCTGTGAAACAGGAAGTCATGGTTCATGATCACCCTGGTGTGCTAAAAAAATATAATTATGAATGGGAATATACTTCAGAGATATTTTACTCATAACAATTTCTAGGGGTGACAATAATTGTGACCAACGTGTTTTGGAGAAAAACATTTATTTCAAAATGTGATTTTCCACCCACTTTCAATTCTTTTCCTTCAATGAAAGGTTAGATTTTTGCTAATTTTATGAATTAAAGATCAAAAGGATAAACAATGCAGATTTATTTTTAGTCATCTTTGTATGTGTATATACCATAAATAGGACATAAAATGGTCTTAATGCAGTGGTTCACAAACCCAAAAACATGTTGCAGGTCTATTAAATGCAAGTGACCATATAATTATGCCTGATTAGAAAAAATAATCATCTTGTTGTGTGAATTAATAGCTTCTGAGAGCATGAACTTTACTTAATAATTTTGCAAATAGTTCCATGGTAGTATTAATGCATTACAATATTCAATTTTAAGGCTAATTCTCTTTATTTGTGTATGGTAAACAAATATGGTACTGTGTTTATATATAAATAATGTACATTTCAGGGATATTATAGAGGGTGTGTGCTACACTTTTCCTACATTTTATTGTATTATTTTACCCCTGAATTCCACGTATATTATTAGTCATGCTTTCTTATCCAGAAACATTTAGTTTTCTGCTTATTTTCCACCTTCTCTCTGACCCGTACAACAAAACAGGCTGTTTTTGCTCATTTGTAAATGACCTGTGTTACGATAACTGAATATTTATTCTCCAAAAATAGTCTAAGTGGATTTGGAGGGAGTTTGGCATTTAGTTATTTCAAATAAGCAAGGAAAATACTATTTTTCATAGTATGTCCGCGGTCTGATTTCATACTAACTTCCCTTGCTGGGATCTCTGCAGTCGTGTGAGGGGCTTCTGAAGAGCCAGCGTCCATATAATGATCTCGCCGTCGTAACTCCCAGTAGCCAGAAGTCCCAGAGCTAGACAGTGATCCATCGCCAGGATGTCCTCTCTGTGCTGATGACCAGACTTCCAGGACAGGTCTGCTTTCACATAGATGTCCTGTACACACATGTACACTTCAGTAAATGTCTTTAAGATCTCCAGTTCTGCTGTGTCAGCTTCTGTGCTGTGTCAGACCACCATTAAACCCCACTTTGTTGTCATAGACATCTCAAGGTATGACCACATAAGCACACACCCAGTTGAAGAGAATGAAAGCCATAACAAGAAAAATGTATATTCTGGCTGAAAGCCCTTTTTGCTTTTAAATAGCCATTAAAGAGTGTGTGATTGAGACACAAACTGGCCCTTACCTTTGAAAACGCAATGCTATACTGAGTGATTAGTCGACTCCAGCCTGTGGCTAGAAGCTGGTTGTCATGATGACAGATGATCCCGGTGACCTCTGTGTTGGAGGCAGTTTCTAGCTTATGAAGATTGAGGCCATTCAGTAAGTTCCACACCTGTAGCAAGGAAATGTACCTGTTACTAACAGAAGTAATGGCAAAAAAAAAAATCAAAGTTCAGTCATCAAAGTTTATTCAAACAAACAGTGCTGCTATTCAAATGCGCCTGGAATAAATAGCAGTCGATGATTTTGATTTTGAGTAAGAGGGGGGACTTTGGTACAGCATTAAGTGGATCCATGGTAGTCACATGGCTTAATTGCATTATCCAACATGAACTAACAATAAGCAATGTCTTTTCTATAGCATTTATTAGGAGTTCAAGCGTGTAGCTCTGAAACCCTATTGTAATTGTTAACATTTCCAAGGATCAACATTCTCCCCTAAAAGTGATCGGACAGACCAAACCGTAAGTCGTAGAGACTTGAAACTTTGAGGGCTGGTAGTACTCACACCGTCTACAACGTCACCAAGACTCGCCCTGATCGGCCTGACCGGCACTACAGCGATCAAAAGTGCGAAATTGTTTGTTTGGCGAAATTTTCCGGTATCTCAAATGTATCACGTCACGTATGAGAAATTCAAAATAAATCGGCCACCGGGGGATTGTGTATCTCACGATTTTTCGCCCACAACATTCACTCCACATGGTAGAACTCCTCATTCTAAGCAACTTTGCCTCTAGGACCGCTGCTGTCCATCGAATCGTTCGTTAAATATTGGAAATTATTTCAAAAAACAACTTTGGTGAACTCATCCTAGGTTTTTGGCTCAACCTCGATAACTGTTAAAAAGCTTCATAAACCATATATTTCCTATGGTAAATTGCCTGTATTGGCTGTAAATGGTCTTTTCAGTCTATGATCTAGATGGTATACAGCTTGCTAAAAGCTATATTTAAAAGCCTCTGCCAAGTAATATAGTACAATTTTTTTTTAAATGTAAAACATTAATTTTGAGGTAGTTAAACACTCTGCTACTAAAACACATTTATGTAAATTCTGTACCATTTTGCAGTTATTCTTTAGGTTGGCATACACTACACAACTTTTGTTCTGATTTACAGTCTGGAGGATTTGAAACCAGTTGCAGAAAGCCAAATCTATTCTGCTTATTTTGGACAGTCAGAGTTGACAACTTTCAAAGAAATTGTGTAGTGTATACTGGGCACAGACTCTGATTATTTAGCTTCAGACTATGATTCCATCCAGTTAGTGGATATTAAACATGTTGGATATTTTGAGCCAATTTATATTGTTATTATTTGTCTTTCATTTGTCACGCATGTTTCTGCATGAGTTTGTTGTTTTTGGAACAACTTGTAATTCTGGTAGTGTGTGATCAGCAGATGTCTAGTGTATTATGCTCAGTTTTTCTTTGTAACCACTTACAAAGTCAGCAAATGCATGATGCCTACCATTTTATGCAGTTAGCATTGCATAGCATTTTCAGCACAGTAATGCAATATACTGTTATTGCTAATAAGTATGTGCACAAACAAAATTCCTGAATGTCTGTCAAGCATGAAGCTCACTTTGGCAAATCATAGAGCACCAGGAAATGGAAAAGTGCACACTTTATTTCTTGTCATACTGATAACTTTTGCAACCTAACAATTACTAATGCATCTGATTGAGGCTTGCATTTGTGGTAAATCTCATACTTGCCTTCATAGTGCCATTGGTGGCTGCAGAGATCAGTCTGCGCTGGTGTACGTCTAGTGCCATACAGGAAACCTCCTCCTTACCATGAGCGTTTCTTACCTCCATCTTCTTAATGCCTGTCTTCACATCCCACACAGTCAGTGTGGAGTCAGCACAGGCTGTGATTACCTCGACCATGCACAAAATACTCATTAAAGAAAAGAACCTATAATGTTCAGTCCACAAACTATCTATCAAACAAACCCAAACACCAACCTGTTCAAGATGAGGATTATAGAGGGCACAGGTGTACATGCCAGACTTGTCGTTGGATTCAGTTTTTTTGGATTCTGTCAGTGAAAGCACGGCCAGATACTCCCTGCAGGTCACCAGGAGCACAGGGTTTGCGGTCAGGTTGAGGAGCAGAGGAAAGCTGCCCTGCTCAGGAGTAACACCTGCTTGGATATTGGGGAATTTCAGGTGAATTGTCTTTACACATTGTTGAGAAGAAATATCCCATATTTCCAGCACCTGAAAGGCAACACAGATATAGACCAGAGCTTTTGACTTGCATTTCAACTAATTATCTTTCACTTTTATTGCATGTAAGCAAAGCATGATGACCATTTCTCCAGCAGCCAAGTGCATCATGCCATGAAACTGATGCAAAACAAATCTCACGCTAATGAAAACCAAACACCAGTGGCTGGATTCACAAAACATTCTTAAGAATAAAATTTTCTGCAAGAACCACTGAGCTCAAACGTGCTGTGTAACATGAGAATGAACCTCATTGGTTCTTGAGGAAGCTCAAACGTGCTGCGTAACATGAGAATGAACCTCATTGGTTCTTGAGGAAGCTCAAACGTGCTGCGTAACACGAGAATGAACCTCATTGGTTCTTGATGAAGCTCAAACGTGCTGTGTAACATGAGAATGAACCTCATTGGTTCTTGAGGAAGCTCAAACGTGCTGCGTAACACGAGAATGAACCTCATTGGTTCTTGATGAAGCTCAAACGTGCTGTGTAACATGAGAATGAACCTCATTGGTTCTTGAGGAAGCTCAAACGTGCTGTGTAACATGAGAATGAACCTCATTGGTTCTTGAGGAAGCTCAAACGTGCTGCGTAACACGAGAATGAACCTCATTGGTTCTTGCTGAAGCTCAAACGTGCTGTGTAACACGAGAATGAACCTTATTGGGTATACAATCTCTTTATGAACTTTTTGAAGCGCCAAAGTATCTATTGTGTAGGCTGTCTATGGAGGGACAGAAATCACTCAGATTTCATTAAAAAGATCTTCATTTGCGTTCCAAAGAAAAACGAAAGTCTTACGGGTTTGAAACAACATGAGGGTGAATAATTAATGACAGTATTTTAATTTTTTGGTGAACTAACCCTATAACTTCTTTCTTAAGAAGATATTCATGAATCCAGCCCCTGGATCTTTTATGTTTTTCATTTTGACATTTAGTAGATGGAAACTAACAGCGTCCTTAGAGTAGCTGAAGATCTTGCCCAATGCTTGGTGAATAACCACATCCAGCACAGCTGTGTGGTGACTGTGCAGAACCGCAGTTGGGCGGCAGGTCACATAGCGGTTCCACAGTCTGACAGGACCCACTCCAGCAGTTACCAGCAGACTGAGAGAGAAGCTGAAGTCAAAACACTTGACTCCCTACAGCAGAAGAAGAAGGAGATGAAGATATAGCGAAAGGGTTTAAAATGTTGTGTCATTATTTGCTGGTAGTCATGTTGCAATTTTGTCAGACTAATGAGTGAGTCACAGTACTCTTGTTTGACACAATATTCAGGCTCTGGTTTTCTTCTTTAGCAATTTGTAACTACTGTGGGGGTGGCTTATTGTTTCTCTGAATATTACAGAATGGAAAATACTGGGGAATAGTCTGTTTTAAAAAATCCGGCAAAACAACTAAATGAAGATTTTTATGGGTTCTGAACACTCCCTTTAAAAACCACAACAACAACCTCTCTGAATCACGAGTGTATATTTAGTTTTACTGTAAATGTCTGTGACTGTCTTTTCCCATAGAAAACAACATCCCTTTGAACTGTGACCTACAAATGATCTTTGAAATCAATCAATCTATCAATCAATCTCTACGTGTTTGTTTTTCTATCTGTGTTTATCGATCTGTGTGTGTCTATCTATCAATCTCTGCGTTTATCTGTTTATCGATCTATGTCTGTCTGCCTGTCTATGCATTTGTCTGTCTATGTGTTTGTGTATCGATCTGTCTATCCATCATCTGTTTATCGATCTGTCTGTCTATCCATCATCTGTCTATCATGTTTGTTTATTAATCTGTCTACCTATCAATTATCTATCTGTCTGCTGATCTGTTTGTCTATGCGTTTGTCTGTTTGTATATCTGTCTATCTATATGTCTATCTCTGCCTATCTATCTGTTTGTTTATCGATCTGTCTATCTATCTGTCTGTCTGTTCATCATCTACCTATCTATCTCTCTGTCTGTATGTTTGTTTATCAATCTATCTCTGTAAATCTGTATGTCTATGCATTTGTCTGTCTGTTTTTATCTATCTACATCTGTCTATCTATGTGTTTGTGTATTGATCTATCTGTCAATCTATCTAACTATCTATCTAGTTGTTTGTTTATCTGTTGTCTATCTGCCATAGAGGATAAATATGAAATGCAGAGAATAAGATGCACCATTGTTGCAAACATTATATATCACCTTTTCTATTCTCCAAATGTATTTCTCTCTCTTCTGATTGACATCAATGATGACCACAGAGCTGGCTGGATTTTCTGATGATGTAATAATGAGCTCATCGTGGGGCTCATACAGGATTCTGTTGATCAGCTCGCTGTGGATTTTTGGGATGTGCTGATAAGAGATCAGTGCACTGTGCGCACATATATCCTGTTCATGAAATATTTTTTTACAACATCAGTGACATTTCTGAAACAACATCACACATTTCCATGTCACAAAATCATTCTACAATCATCCCTACATGAAGACGCACACACACTTACTGGCATAAAGATTTGCAATGGGCCAGTTTGGTTGGTGAAAGGCATCTCAAAGAGCCCCTTGAAAGGCTGAAGAAACCACAGCAAATTCACAGAGCCTTTCTCATCTCCCCACATCAGCACACACTTTTCTCCCGGAGCCTAGATGCAGATCAAACATGACTCACAGTGAACTAAAACAAAAACAAACAAGCATGGAGAATTAACAAGCTTAATAATAGCTTAAAATAAATTCCAGTTCAAGGGCATGAAATGTCAGCGGCCTACCTCTGTGTCATACCAGTAACATAGAGCGGTGGCAGCATGACTCAGTCCTGAAAACAACATAGAGAGAGGAAGACAACAAGGTCCAAATGTAAGCAGAAAACGCAAACTACTACATCTAACAGTACATCTTACTTTTGTTGGCTCATACCAAACAAATGAACCTGCTCAAAACCAAATGTGGTGGTAACGTCAAAGAAGTGGATGCCCCTGCTCAGGGTTGCCACGGCGAGCTTGTGAACATTTGCCATGTAGACAGCATCTGTGCTCCAACCCTGAAACCTCCTACGATACTGCTGTTTATTAAAGGGGTCAGCACACATCTACAGGGATGAAGGCGTTTTGGACTCATGAACCTTAGGTCACAGATAATTATTATTGTATTAAATTATTATTGAATTAAATGTTAATATGTCACCTCCAGTGGCTTTATTTTGTTCAGATGACTGTTCCACACAATTAGAGTTCCTCTCTTGCTGACGCTGATGTAACGCATAGGTGGAGACTGACTCAAAGCCAAGATACGCACGATAGGCTCTTGCTGATGAGTGAGTGATTTTAAGATTAGAATTGTAGAAAGACAGAGAAACAATATTTTTACACAATATTTTTCTAAGAGCCTAAAACAAAAATAAATAAGAAATTATATATAGATAGACAGATAGATCGATAGATAAAAAGCCAGAAAGCCAGAACAAAAGAATGATAGACAGACAAAATGACAGATAGATCGATAGAGATAAAAAGACAGAACGAAAGAAGACAGACAGACAGACAGACAGACAAATAGATAGACAGATGGAAAGACAAACTGTTTTATGTATATATGCTTTGGTAATATTGTATTATTTACAGTCATGGCAATAAAGCAATTTTGAATTTAATTGAATTGACAAATAGATAGACAGACATATAGATAGACAGATAGAAAGACAGACAGATAGAAAGACAGACAAATAAACAGACAGAAAGACAATTAGATAGACAGATAGAAAGACAGATACAGACAGACAGATAGAAAGACAAATAGATACAGACAGATAGAAAGACAGACAGACAGACAGATAGATAGATAGATAGATAGATAGATAGATAGATAGATAGATAGAAAGACAGACAGATAGAAAGACAGAAAGACAAATACAGACAGACAGAAAGACAGACAGATAGACACAGATAGACAGAAAGACAAATAGATACAGACAGACAGAAAGATAGACAGACAGAAAGACAAATAGATACAGACAGATAGAAAGACAGATAGACAGACAGATAGAAAGACAAATAGACAGACAGATAGAAAGACAAATAGACAGAAAGATAAATAGACAGACAGATAGACAGACAGATAGACAGACAGACAGACAGATAGAAAGACAGACAATTAGACAGACAGAAAGACAAATACAGACAGACAGAAAGACAGACAGATAGACAGAAAGACAAATAGATACAGACAGACAAAGATAGACAGACAGAAAGACAAATACAGACAGACAGAAAGACAGACAGATAGACAGAAAGACAAATAGATACAGACAGACAGAAAGACAAATAGATACAGACAGATAGAAAGACAGACAGATAGACAGATAGAAAGACAGACAGATAGACAGACAGATAGAAAGACAGACAGACAGACAGATACAAAGACAGACAGACACAGACAGACAGAAAGATAGACAGACAGACAGACAGACAGATAGAAAGACAGAAAGACAAAAAGATAGACAGACAGAGAGAGATATACAGAAAGACAGATAGATAGACAGATAGATAGATCACCTTGTTATAGGTACAGTGGCGTATTAAAGGCTGTGAGATGGGTACACTTTTACAGTCATGCATCGAGTTTATGATATGCTTGTAATGCTGAAACATGAAGTTGTGGAACGTTTGCCATTCAACACGACCGTCGCAGGAGATGTCCATCTGTACAAAAGAAACACTTTTGCTCAGACAGACAGTCATATAATAGAGCCCAAACAGGTACATGTAAATCTGCTCATGAAAAAGACAGGCATAGACAGCTGTGTTTTAAACACTACTGTCCACAACAGACCTCAGCTTGTCTTTTTAGCAGCTCCTGACAAGTTAAAGTAAATAACCACAAACTGAAGATAACTAGCCTCACTGAATAACTCCTCCACGTCACTTCTCTGGTAATCTTGGCCTGTCGCTTCTTTCAGAGAGGAGAAGAACTCATCAAAACTCATAGAGTTAGCTGAGACTCGGTCACATGCTCTGACTCTTCTGTTGGGTTTGGATATCACAGAACGCTGCCTGAGGAACGATTCCATCAGTGACCTCAGATGACTCGACTGCAGCGACTCCAAGAGACGGACACTCCGGCCAGCAAAACTAAAGATTTAATGGAGCAGAGAGGGAAAATATGGTGTGAAATAAATATGTATGCACAGAGTCATACAGCAAATGATGATTACATAGAGAAAAAGAGAGACAGAGGGAGTACAGACGAGCAGAAGTAGGTTTCGTAGGGAGAGACATACAGTGCTGTGCGTTTAAGAGAGAGACAGAGACGCCCTGTGGAGCAAACAGCAATTGCAGTTACTTTCTCAATGTGTCTTGAACCCACATGACACCACCACAAGGTCGAAAATGCGAGTGGGAAGCTCTGGATTTTCTGTAAGCCCAGAGTTTACGAGTTGAGGGTGTGTCAGTAAGAAACGTGGCAGAATACAACAATACTTCTAGGTGTTTAGCAGCGCATTATCAGGCTTTTTTATTTACAACAAAATATGCTAACTGCCTGCACAACATGTAATAGCATTGTAATATAATATTATAATATGTGACAGAGTTTACAGTGGCTTCAAAAAGAAAAACCTTGTTGTATTTTTGTGTAGTTAATTAAGAGAAGGTCAACCCAAAAAAGGTTGCATATCTGTTCTGATAGGTATGGAAGCTTGTTTCCGCCACTAAATAAAAAACGAAAAAGGTAATTGCGAATTTTTATCTCACAATTCTGAAATTTTTTTCTGTTTTTCTGCGAGAAATAAAGTCAGGATCGCAAGAAATAAAGTCAGAATTGCGAGAAATAAAGTCAGAATTGCGAGTTATAAAGTCAGAATTGCGAGTTATAAAGTCAGGATCGCAAGAAATAAAGTCAGAATTGCGAGGAATAAATTCAAAATTGCGAGTTATAAAGTCAGGATCGCAAGAAATAAAGTCAGAATTGCGAGTTATAAAGTCAGGATCGCAAGAAATAATGTCAGAATTGCGAGAAATAAAGTCAGAATTGCGAGTTATAATGTCAGAATTGCGAGGAATAAAGTCAAAATTGCGAGTTATAAAGTCAGAATTGCGAGTTATAAAGTCAGGATCGCAAGAAATAAAGTCAGAATTGCGAGGAATAAAGTCAAAATTGCGAGTTATAAAGTCAGAATTGCGAGTTATAAAGTCAGGATCGCAAGAAATAAAGTCAGAATTGCGAGAAATAAAGTCAGAATTGCGAGTTATAATGTCAGAATTGCGAGTTATAAAGTCAGGATCGCAAGAACTAAAGTCAGAATTGCGAGGAATAAAGTCAGGATCGCAAGAAATAAAGTCAGAATTGCGAGAAATAACGTCAGAATTGCGAGGAATAAAGTCAGAATTGCGAGTTATAAAGTCAGGATCGCAAGAAATAAAGTCAGAATTGCGAGGAATAAAGTCAGAATTGCGAGTTATAAAGTCAGGATCGCAAGAAATAAAGTCAGAATTGCAAGAAATAAAGTCAGAATTGCGAGTTATAATGTCAGAATTGCGAGGAATAAAGTCAGGATCGCAAGAAATAAAGTCAGAATTGCGAGAAATAACGTCAGAATTGCGAGGAATAAAGTCAGAATTGCGAGAAATAATGTCAGGATCGCAAGAAATAAAGTCAGAATTGCGAGGAATAAAGTCAGAATTGCGAGTTATAAAGTCAGGATCGCAAGAAATAAAGTCAGAATTGCGAGTTATGTCAGAATTGCGAGATATAAAGTCAGGATCGCAAGAAATAAAGTCAGAATTGCGAGGAATAAAGTCAGAATTGCAAGTTATAATGTCAGGATTGCAAGAAATAAAGTCAGAATTGCGAGGAATAAAGTCAGAATTGCGAGTTATAAAGTCAGAATTGCGAGAAATAAAGTCAGAATTGCAAGAAATAAAGTCAGAATTGCGAGAAATAATGTCAGGATTGCAAGAAATAAAGTCACAATTGCGAGTTATAAACACAATTGCAAGAAATAGTCATAATTGTGAGTTATGTCAGAATTGCGAGATATAGTCAATTGCGAGAAATAAAGTAAAAATGGCAAGTTATGTCAGAACTGCGAGAAATAAAGTGAGTTACAAACACAATTCTGAGAAAAAAAGTCTGAATTCTGACTTTATAACTCGAAATTACAAGTTTATATCATACAATTCTAAGAAAAAAAGTCTGAATTCTGAGATAAAAAGTCGCAATTACCTTTTATTCCCGCAATTTTATTTTTTATTCAGTGGCGGAAACAAGCTTCCATAGATAGGGTTGTGTGGACAGGAGGAAAAAATTAACACAATTTTATAAAATATTAAAATTAAATATCAAATAATTAAGCTTAATAAGTAATAAATAATCATGCTTATTTAGGATAGGAAAAGAAATGTAAACTTCTTTGTTTAGAAACTTCTAAAATGGAAAAATGCTTGTTGCCACGAGTTTCCGACAACAAACCTAAATGAGCTTGAAAAGTTACTGATTTAAACACCACCCCTAATCACAGCTGGGCAGCTTTAAAATCACACATGGCAGCACTTAACAACATGCCTGTTCTTTAACAAAGCACATATCCTGTAATATGCAAATGCTCACAGGTGCTGCTGAGAGTTTTTTATATGGCTTGGCTCAGGTCAAAATATGATGATTATAATGGAAACTAATTATATGCTAGCTTTATTTACCTGCAGCATACAAATCCAACACTTTTCTGTGTTTTAGGTGTTTAGATACATAAAGTGAGTAAAACTTTGGAGCTAGGCATGCAATATGTTCTTTCCATGTAAATACAAATTTATAGGGATTTATAGGGAATATTTGGAAGCCAATAACTAATATATTGGCCAATAAACCTAATTCTTGATATACATTTTTGTGAGCCTTATTTCAAAAAACAAAATGGTCACCAATAACTGCCACGTCACAAATTCTTCAAATTAAATCAAACATATATAACAGACAACTGCTTTATTTTAAACCCTTAACTGTAGAAAACACGGAAAGAAAACTTCAGTTAAGAGATATATAATCTTTTAAAACTCATATGACCTTTATCAAACCATTCTTAAGATAACTTTAACACGTTTACGATATTAACTTTTAAATCATCTAAAGCGCGCGAACATGTAACGTCACGCAGAAAAAAGCCCTCAAGGAAATAATCCATAATTTATTTTATCTGTTCAGTAACAACGACATTAAAAATTAACATTTATCACTTATTTAATCTGATTTATCAAATTAAATGGATTCTATATAACACCTTACGTCTGTGTAAGCAGCAGTAATGTGCCGCCATTTGACTGATCTGAAGAAATAAGATTGTACTAACTGCTCAGTACTGCTGGGTTTTTCCTCCTTATAGACCTTCCATAGATCCTTATGTCGTTTCAAGGTGTCCATACCTATTAAGAGCAAGGGACACACTGTTTAAAGCAGAAAAAAGTAGATCTTATAAAAAGAAAACAGTTTAAAAATACAGTGACCTAAGCTGTCACCAGCTTAATAAATATATTACAGTCGATTTCAATACTTTGTGTTAAGTGCTCTTCCAGCCTCCCAGAGCTTCAAAATAGGAGACAGATGCTCAGGTTTCTAGATTAATCATCCATTAGTTACTAAGACAATGTCCTACAACAACAGAACTAAGGAGGGCAAAAGTGTTTACCGATAGACCCCTTTCACAGACTGATGACGCATTTTAACGGTCGTCAATTCAGCAAAAATATATATATTTTTTCATTTATTATTTTTAATGTATGTACATTTTTAACACTATACTTTAGGGCTGTGCAATTAATCGCATTTTCGATTTTGAAATTATATTTCACACAAATAGACTTTTTGGTTAGTATCCTCGTAAACGCAGTCGGTTATGTCTTGCGCATGCGCGCTCTTAAAGTGACAGCAGCCAACGTTAATGTCATTGTTAATCTAACAAAGATAAAATCACTCACTGCTCTTGAATGAATAACTTTTGTAGTTTTAAATAAGAAAGAATCAGTCTATATTTAGCAGTTATTTTACATATGATTACTTTATTCAATTTCCGTTGGGTATACACTGTTAGTACATCTTCCTGAAAAACCTAAGCACTTTTGTTCTGTTGTATTTTTGTCGGTTTTGTTTGTAATTAGGCTAGTTTCTTTGTTCTTATTTTATTGTTGACTGTTTACTTGTCTTCTGTAGCTGTTTTGAGGACTTTTTACTTACATGAATTAACCTAATATTAGTTTTTGCTGAAGTATGGATAATTGTGAAATTTCACTGACAGTTAAATTACTCATATCATAAGACTTTGATCATATCACCCACCAATAATCGTGATTTCAATATTGACCACAATAATTGTGATTATGATTTTTGCCATAATCGAGCCTACTATACTTAGTTTTATATCACCGTTTCATCAAATTACAAAAAACTAGTTAACGCGGCTATGGAAGTGAAGGTAAAATTACAATCGCTCTCTATTTTTTTCCCCTGAAAGTTATGAAAACACTATTGTGGAGTTTTTCTTTTGCTATTTGTGCAAATGGAAACACAAAAAAATATATATTTATCGAAGCGTCTCATTCACCGTTAAAAAACCAACTATGACGACTTCCGCTTCTGAGAAACCTGGAAATGTGAAAACGGTCTATTTACTGAACAAATTTATTATACTTTGCCTATTATATTTGTTTTTTATTCTTTGTGGTTACTTCTGTTATAAACAATGTCGATTAAAAAACAGCAGTTTTTATAAATATATATATATATATATATATATATATATATATATATATATATATATAAATGAATAAAGAAACATCTTCCCGCCAGCGGAGCTACGTTACATTTGAAAACAACCAACGTTTTACGTTCAAATTTAAACACTCGATATACAATTTATACTCATTTGTGTGTGATAAATACACAATACTTAGCCTTGTTTATTGTCAGAGAAATTTAACCTATTATTTGGATCATCTAAAACTACTTACCTCTTACTTCTCAAATTTGATTGGCTGAGCTCTGGTTACCAGAGCAATTGTGTAGTAATTATTTTCACCAACAGAGAGCGCTGCAAGTTACACTGGTTGGTCGCGCTCTGGCTGCTACTTTAGCCATGAAGAATGAGAACAGTGCTATTATCATCAATTATCAATCATCGTTATTGTTTTCAAGGCAGTCACATAGCCTAACAACTATTAATGTTAAATAAAAGTAATAATGTTTGTATATGTGCTATATAAGATGGCGGAATTATTTTGAATACCATTTTAAACGTTCTGGATTTATTCCCGCTCACATCTTTACTATACCACGTGTCTGACAGTATGAATAAATAAATAAAAGAATAGTTAATAAAACTAAACAGTGATAATTATTATATTTATAATAAAATAATATTATTAATTATTTTATTCTGTTTTCTACAGTAGATAAAATTATGTTTACTTTGTTTACTCTTTGTGGTGAAGTTAATGTTTGCATTGTTGAAAATATTGAAAAAACAATATGTAAAACTGAACAATCTTACAACAACATTGGAAAAAAAACAACAAATGTTTTACTTTGTCAAACAACGAAACGAAACGACAAATCCCATAATACTACATATCCCACAATTCTGCAGTTTCAAACCGGAAGTCGTTTAACTTCCTGGATACTTTAAACTGTCAAACGAAACAATAGTGAAGATAAGAGGCTGAACAGCATCTGCTGTCACAACACTGGATAAAGTAATGCATTTTAATTGCAGAAATAAAGGTTAGTTATCATTTTATTACTCTTCATCTCACGTAAAGCGATTGTTTACGCGTAAATTAGTTTTGTACGTAGAGTATCAGATGCAAGTAGCTAGAATCGAACGCAAATAACGTTATGTCTGCTTGAAGATTTTTATTTTATTTCTTTTAACCTCTTACCATAAATGGAAATACATTATAATATATTAATTCCCCCCTTTTTTATCTAATAAGCATGTATTTTGGGAGAAGACAGTATGTTCCACTACTTCTCTTTTTTAGTCGTGTTGAATTTGTTGTCATAAATTTTAAAAAAAAATTAAAAATTAATATTAGGTGATTTTAACTGCTATGTACTAAGATTTAAATTAACAGTTTGATACAGTTGCGAAGACACCTAATATAAAATGTGACCAAAAACTCAACGTCATATAAAGAGTACAGTCATATTGAGTTAATGAATGGATAAGGGTCAAAGTTCATGGTTTGGATGTAACATTGCAGCGTTTTCTTTTCTCCACAGCTCAGTGAGAGGTGACGGAGGTCATGGAGGACTTCAGGAGGTCGTACCTGAGGCTGTGTAAGGAGGGAGGAGTAGACACGCAGGAGTCAGTGCTGGCTCAACTGCACGACACGAGGACAGTGACGGGCAGCTGTAGACTGGACCTGAGCGGGCAGAGCGTCAGCGTGGACACCTGCGGCGTGCTGGGGAGAGCACTGCAGAACGACACGCTCTTCACCGAGGTCATCCTCAGCGACTGCATGCTCAGTGAGGAAGGTAACTCGCAGAAACATTCAAGGAAGGAAAATAAAAGACCATTTATATTGCATAAACAAGCAAAAAAAGTGGTACCAATTGTGACATTATTTTCATTTAGAATAATTTTATGGCAATTGTAAAAATTACTGTTAAGTAAGATAAAAGAAAATCTGCATAAATTACAGGCAGTGCAACAAATATTCACATTATTAACCTTTGTAAGCTATTCGTACACTCAGGTGAGACCCCAGACAATAAAAGGTGATTTTGTAACAAAATTATGTTTTTTTTGTTTGTTTGTTTTTTAAACAAATGTAATTTTACTTACTTTATTAATGTTTTTACTCTACAGTTGTGCAGTTTTAGGGGGATTTATGGTATGTTTTAAATTTATATAAATAAATTAATAAAAAAAAAAATTTGTAATAAAAAAAAAAAAAGACCCACATTTCCAACTTTCATTCATAGAGATAACATGGACAATTTGCCATGGTTTAGTGTTATGATTTTTGCTATGTGATAGAAAATATAGTTTTAAAAGTAAAAAATTATCACTTTAACCAGTAGATGGCTGCAGATCTCCACTATTTGATATGCTATTTGACTAATTGAAAGACATCTTTTCTTAAGGTTTTCCAGTTGAATTCATATCTACATATTATGAAATCACAATTCTAACAATAAAAATTTAGCTTTTTTTTTTTTTTTTACTGAAGTCAGATTTGTACTGAAGTTTGTTCTCTCTCTCTCTCTCTCTCTGTGTGTGTGTGTGTGTGTGTGTGTGCGAGAGCGTGATCATTTTGCTTTCTGGATGTTTTAAAGTGTTGCTACTTCATTTCTTTCAATGTTTGTTCTGTGTTGTTTCTGATTTTAAGGATGAATTTTATCACTTTTTTTGGTCTCCAGAGACCCCCATCAGCCTGAGTGTGACTTTCTTTTTTTCTCACACTAACATAAACCAGATTTCATTCCAATTTAATTTTGTTTTGTAGATCTAGACAGTGTTGAAAGCGTTACAAAGTCTAACGCCATTTGGATCAAGGGAACATTTTTGTTTATTATTATTATTATTATTTTAGCAAATGTCATTTGGTGTCAAAAAAGACTCCTAATAGTGACGGAAACTAGAATTTATGGGTAAATGTGCCATGAAAGTAATGTCACAATACAAAATAAATGAATATAAATAATTATAACTCTAACAATAAATGTAACAATACATTTCTATTGGTTTTGAGTGAAATTTGACTTGTTCTTGAGCAGTTTTACTCAAAATCTTTTTAGATGAGGGCATAATTATTACTCTGATATTTGCATGAGCCGATTATTAAAATCCTGTTGTATTGCTTTAGACTTGTTACTTTTTACACAGCCCCTATTTTGCCATTTTACAGGTTCCTTTTCAGAGGTCTCTCGCAATAGATTTACATTCATTCAAGGTCAAAAAACACTTTAATTTTCCTCATAATATCCACTGTAGCATCAGCTCTTTTCTCTGAAACGCTTCGATCAAGGATTCGGTCTCTCTAAACCCCGCCTTTCAAAGAGCCTGCTCTGCTCTGATTGGTCATACAGCCCAGTCTGTTGTGATTGGTCGATCGCTTACAGCGCGTGTCGGAAACTAAACGTGTGTTACTGTGATCTTTTTGCAGATCTTTCACATTAACAATATACACTATATTACACAATACATGAAAGGTAATATTCATTAGAGCATTTTTATCCATGATTTCCATATCTAGAAATCAATGAAATAGCATATATAAGAAAACGACTGTTTTTTAATGTGTTTCTCCAACACTCACACTCTTCCCGCCATCTACAGGTGCCAAGCTGCTCCTCAATGGGCTTTGCTCCAACACCACAGTGAAAGTTTTGGACCTGAAGGTGAATTTAAATTATGCATTAATTTATACATATTTTACTGGCCTGTCTCTAGCTTTGAAATATATACTTAGTCTGTAATGCATTTCCTAAAAATGTAATTTCTCTTCAGGGCAACAACATGAGAGGAACAGGAGCTGAGGCTTTGGGACAGTTACTAGCGAGGAACAAGATGCTGCGCAGGTGAGGGATTTCTAATGTTCGTTTCTAACCTGTTTGATTTGTTGATTTGCACATTAAGAGACTGAACGTTTCTAAACTGTCTCTATAATTTAATCACCCTATACAAATGTTTGTTTGCCTTTTTGTATATTATCTAACATTCAAAATAAAATCAAAAGAAGGACATTTTACCTTAGTGATGTAGAGAGTAAGAGGATTTTGTGCCATCAAAAATAAAAAATAAATATCAAATGATTGTTTGTGTTTTGCTTGGAGACTTGTGCTGGAGTGGAATGCTCTGGGAATGTGGGAGGAAGGATTTGCCATATTTTGTGAAGGTCTGGCCTCCAACACTTCTCTCACCCAGCTTGACCTGCGCAACAATCAGATCAACCACCAGGGGGCAGCGGAGCTCTGTATGGCGCTCAAGAGGAACAGCACTCTGCAGGAGCTGGGTGAGTGCAAGAACTGATTCAACAAGGACTGTTGTTGTTTTCGTCACAGTTCTTTGAGGCTGATGTAATGTAAATGTTTTGCAAGATGCCAGTCGCTCTCTTTTGCAACTGTGTGGTGGTGTGCAATATTTCTCAGTCTTTTTGTCTATTAATAAATCTATATTTAATATGCTTTTTTATGTATGTTAACAGATCTAACTTAAAATATCAGTAATTGATATACCCTGTTGATGGCTCATACCATTGGGGCTGGAAGATTTGGTCTTCAGTCGAAAAATTTAACGTTTTTTTTTTTTTTTTACTTCATCAGAATGGTACGAAAGTTTTTGGCACTTGCTATGTGAACACACAAAAATATCACGGACATGATTCGAAAAGGTTCATTTGTCCTGATTTAGTCACACTTGTGCTCCAAAAATGAATGGGAGACGGATTTCATCTAGTGGAAACTTCTGGTACTGCGGCCAAACAAAATCTTACCGAAAGCTCATTTTTTGAGATCTCAAGCTCAAATTTGGAACACAACTCGTTTAGATTTATAGCTTTGATTTTCTTGCAGTATTAGAGTTTTGGAAAATATATATTTCATATAAGAGTTGAAAATAGTATTTTTTTGCATTTTTCATAACAATAAGCGTAAAATTCTTTCCACTTCAGCAATAATCTGCCAAGTGTCGTCTTTGAAAAGAGATTAAATGCTCAAAAAGTGAATAAATGGATTATAACTACAGCTTAAATATAATTTAGTACCATAAAATCCCCTAAAAATACAACATATTAAATATAAAACATTATCGAACTAAAATATAGTACATTCATTTCATTGAAATAAAAAAAAAAAAAATTGTGGTCATTTTTGACTGCCATGCAAAGAGCACCAGAGGGTTTAATGTTTTTGAAAGAAGTCTCTTGTTCTCACCAAGGCTGCTTTTATTTCATTAAAAATACAGTAAAAATTCTTAAATATTATTGTAATGTAAAACAGCTGTTTTCTATGTAAATATATAGTAAAGTGTAATTTATTTCTGTGATCAAAGCTGAATTTTCACAGTCTTCAGCATCACATGATCCTTCAGAAATCATTCTAATATGACGATTTGCTGCTCAAGAAACATTTATGATTATTATCAATGTTGAAAACAGTTTGCGTGGAAACCGTGACACATTTTTAGGATTCTTTAATTAATAAATAGAGAGCAGCATTTATTTGAAATAGAAATCTTTATAACTTCATACATATATGTAATTAATTCATTACAGCCTTTGTAGTAAAACCTAATTATCATTATTATCAACGCTTAAGAAGAACACACATATATATGGTGTTATTTGTGCGGTCATAGAAAGCGTGAAAATATCTAAAAAATATTTAAAAAGATTATTTTTTTGACCTGGAAAGTATTATGGAAAATTATTACATTATAAAAAAATCTTGAAAACCAGGGGGCGTCAAGATGACTTAAAAGTATTTCAAATAAGCAACTAAAAATCAAGATATTTCTTATTATTTGGTTATTTTTATACTGAACAAATATCTTCCTAGTTATGGCAAGCTCTAAAATATTTTATCGGGTAGAAATTGTGCAGGGGGGTCTTCAAATATTGTTGTGGACAACTGCGATCCACTGGTCTAGAAATGGTTTCTTTTGACTTTAATCTCTTTGAAAGTATTGTTCAAAATCACGAGTAAGTTGAGTCTGATGTGTTTGCAGATGTCAGATGGAACAACATGGGGCTGCTGGGCGGCCGATCTCTGCTGGAGGGAGTGCAGCAGAACCGCACGCTGCTCAAACTGGAGATGGCTGGAAACAACATTCCCAGTGACACGCTCCGAGCCATCGGTGAGGCTGAATGTCAACCGCAGCTGTTGTACACATTTAAGGCAAGACACTAGAGGTGAATAGGGTAGATCTCACCATACTTTTCCTAGTTGATTAATCAAATTAAGACAATTGTTTTTTGAAATGTTAAGTTTAAATATGCAAACCAGGTATTAATATGTTTGCATACATTTCCAGAACAGAAATCTTGAATTCTTGTTTCATTTTTTTTGACATATTCAAGGTTTATTAGAAAGAGTGTTTTTAATATCTCTTTTTTTTTTTTATCGTTGTATAAATCAGAAAATACTGTCAACATCCAGAATTTTTTTTTTTTTTTTTTTTCCCCACCATGATTTTAGGAATAAAATGTTATATAAATGAGAGTGATAAATAAACAACCTTTCTGCAGAAACCTTCAGAATATAGATAGGAATAAAACAATGGTTTTACCTGTAGTGTCTTGCCTTAAAGGTGTAGTAAGTGATTTCTGAGAAACTCTGTTGATATTTGAAATCAACCCAAACAAACACGCCCTTCCCTTCATTGCCCCACCCCCTAAATGCATGAACGCACACTGTGAGAGTCTCTTTATCATAGCTGAATAAAAATAATGCTTCGCGAAAAATGAATGAATGGACACGCCTCCTACTGCTGATCTGCTCACTCGCTCTCCTCCCCCATCATGCGTAGACACGCCCCCTACTGCTGATAAACTCACTCTCCTCCCCCATCATGAGTGGACACGCCCCCTACTGCTGATCTGCTCACTCGCTCTCCTCCCCCATCATGAGTAGACACGCCCCCTACTGCTGATAAACTCACTCTCTCTCCTCCCCCATCATGAGTGAACACGCCCCCTACTGCTGATTGGTTTACAATGAGTGGACACGCCCACTTCTGCTGATCGGCTTACTCTCCTCCCCCATCATGAGTGGACACACCCCCTACTGCTGATCGGCTCACTCTCTCCCCTCCCCCATCATGAGTAAACACGCCCCCTACTGCTGATAAACTCTCTCTCCTCCCCATCATGAGTGGACACGCCCCCTACTGCTGATCTGCTCACTCGCTCTCCTCCCCCATCATGAGTGGACACGCCCCCTACTGCTGATTGGTTTACAATGAGTGGACACGCCCACTTCTGCTGATCGGCTTACTCTCCTCCCCCATCATGAGTGGACACACCCCCTACTGCTGATCGGCTCACTCTCTCCCCTCCCCCATCATGAGTAAACACGTCCCCTACTGCTGATAAACTCTCTCTCCTCCCCATCATGAGTGGACACGCCCCCTACTGCTGATCTGCTCACTCGCTCTCCTCCCCCATCATGAGTGGACACGCCCCCTACTGCTGATTGCTTCACAATGAGTGGACAGGCCCCCTACTGCTGATCTGCTTACTCTCCTCCCCCATTGATTGGACACGCCCCCTACTGCTGATCGGCTCACTCTCCCCTCCCCCATCATGAGTAAACACGCCCCCTACTGCTGATAAACTCTCTCTCCTCCCCATCATGAGTGGACACGCCCCCTACTGCTGATTGCTTCACAATGAGTGGACACGCCCCCTACTGCTGATCTGCTTACTCTCTCCCCTCCCCCATTGAGTGGACACGCCCCCTACTGCTGATCAGCTCACTCTCTCCCCTCCCCCATCATGAGTGGACACACCCCCTACTGCTGATTGGTTCACAATGAGTGGACACACCCCCTACTGCTGATCGGCTTACTCTCCTTCAACATTATGAGTGGACACGCCCCCTACTGCTGATTGGTTCACAATGAGTGGACACGCCCCCTGCTGCTGATCGGCTTACTCTCCTTCCCCATCATGAGTGGACACGCCCCCTAAGACTTTTTTTTTTTCTTTTTTCATAATAACACATCTACATTTGTTTACACTTTCCCAGAACAGTCCATAAATCACAACGCAGACAGGCAGTCCACACTTCGAGAGAGCAGGAGCAGGACTCAAGTGCTCAGCAAAGAGATCCAGCTCCTAAAGGAGGAGAAGGGCCGACAGGTGAGGGTGGCTGGGATTATTCGGTTAAACTGTGGGTGGATTGACATCTAACAGCCCTTCTCTCCATGTGGCCTGAAGTTTCTTAGTCTCATGGAGACCATTGACAGACAGAAAGACGAGATGGGAAGAAGCAGCAGGTTAGTGTCACTTAACGTTGAGCCAAACCCGCTGTTGGGTGAGTAACCAATGATCGAATGATGACAGCATATGGTTTTGAATTTCTTGCAGAAATTCATCAATGCGTCTGGGGCAGTTACATGAAGCTCTGAATGAGCAGAAATCATCTGTGAATTCTCTCACAGCCAAGTAGGCATCCTTTAAAACTGCCATACATGTTCTACGTTAATGGCTAAAACCAAAGCAACAAGTTATTTTACTTGTTTTTTGTACTTTGGCATGTTTGGCGAAGGTAAAGTCTGTGTTTTGTTGTTCAGACTGCAGATGACGGAGGCTGCTCTAGCTCTGTCGGAGCAGAAGGCTCATGACCTGGGTGAACTGCTAACTCGAGTTAAAATGGAGAAAACCGAGCTCAGAGACAGACAGTCCAGAGAGATCAAGAAAGAGCAGGAGGTATTCAGAATAATATAATACTAGATCATTTAACTTTGCATTACTTCATAGTAAATTGATTTCTAATGGTTTTTGGTTTGTAGGATAATGCTCTGAGGGAAGCCAAGCTTTTGAAGGAGGTGAACAGTCTGTCAGAGAAGAACCTCCAGCTGAAGAACAAGGTACAGAGATGAAGCATTTCACATGATGGAGCGTCTCGGGTGGGTGAGATTTAACCGGTATGTTTAACCCTGACAGCTGGAGGAGAGCGAACGCAGATGTAAAACACAACAGGATCAGATCTTTGAGCTGAAGCAGGAACTCACAAACACCACAGCTGAACTGAAGCTGCGGCTCGCCCAGACTGAAGGTGCCACATCACTTCCGACTCGGTTACAATAGATTGCATTTTAGGAAATTGAAATGTTTTCTTCGTTCCATTAGAACGGCTGGACATGGAGAAGAGAAGATCCAAGCAGGCGCTCGAAGACATGGACAGTTTGCGACAGAAGGAGGTGAAGATGTCAAACCCACTGAGATTTTTTACTTTGTGTTTTACTTGCATTTTTAGTTGAACATATTATCGTTTTTCTCCAGGTGGATCACCTGACAAGACACCAGGAAGAGAGTGAAAGAGCTCTTCAAGAGCGCATCCTCAAACTTGAGGGACAACGGATCCAATTAGAAGAAGTAGACAAGTTTATTCCCAAAACTAACCTGAAGATTACCCTGGTTCCCTCGATTATTGCGGAAAATAAGCTCTGCGACCAACAAAAGATTTTTACTAGGGGTGGGCGATCTTCCCAAAATTTCATATCACGTTTCATTTCGCTTGCAGTTGTCAAAATAGTCATTTAACCTTGAGTTAAAAAACAGTATGAATTAAAAAGGTGTGACTTTTTTTCTCGGAATTGCGTGATATAAACTCGTAATTTCGTGTTATAAAGTAAAATAAAAAAACGTTTTCCCTCAGAATTGGACTTTATAACTTGCAATTGCGAGTTTTTATCTCACAATTCTGAGAAAAAAAGTCAGTATTGCGTGAAAAAACACAATTCTCACCTTTCTTTCTTGCAATTGTGCGCTATATAGTCAGAATTATGTGATATAAACTCGCAGTTCTGACTTTTTTCCTCAGAATTGTGAGATATAAACTCGCAATCTTATAAAGTCAATTTTTTCGCGCATTTGCAAGAATAAAAGGGGGCATTGCGAGTTTATATCATGCAATTCTGACTATATAACGTGCAATTGAGACTTTATATCACACGATTCTGATAAAAAGAGATGACACATGATAGAGACACGTGATATAATTTGGCCAGTCACCATCTAGTAGACAGTCATTACTGTATTTTAACATTACTACGAGGACATAAAAGATCACAATCTCTATGATTCGCTTGAGATCATGGACGTCTTCAAGATCGATCACGATTTAAAAAATTGTCAGATCGCCCACCCCTAAATCTTACTGATTCTTTGTTCTGCTGAACACAAAGGAAGATATTTGAGTAACCAAACAGATCTTGTCCCCCATTGACTACCATAGTATTTATTTTTCTTACTATGGTAGTAAATGGGGGGTGAGATCTACTTGGTTACTGACATTCTTCTAAATATCTTCCTTTGTGCTCAGCAGAACAAAGAAATTCATACAGGTTTCGAACAACTTGAGGGAGAGTAAATGTTTTTTGGGGGAACTATCCCTTTAAGAAGATTGACAATGAAGAATCACATTTGCACTTGAGTCATAGTTTGTCTCTTGCATGCAGGAGGTCAGCAGAACGAAAGCGTCTCTAGTGACTGAGAGAGCTCAAGCTGAGGAGGAGCTTGGGAAAGTGCGCGCCCAAGTGCGACTGGAGGAGGTATGCAAATGCTTCTTGAATCGGTACCGCATTAGCAGTATCGTTTGTCAGAACCACAAGATATCATGTTCCCTCTGCAGCAGCAGCACCTGACCAGCCTGGAGGAGAAACTGCGAGCGGTTCGTCAGTCTCGGGACGAATCACAGAACCACTGCACCCAGCAGAAACAAACCCTCGCTGAGCTCCACGCCAGAGTGGGCCAGCAAAGCATCGAGATGGACTCGCTCCGCCGCAGGATAGAGGAGCTACAGCAGGTACTGCCTCCGGTGGAGAGACGCAGCGCTGCTTCTCAACCTGTTGGACTGCAAGGTCCCCCACTGTGCACATTAATTTATTGCAGAAATTGAGTGTCCATAGATTCAAATCAATAAAATAATTATAAATGAGAGTAATTATAATTCACATTTAAATAATTAAGTTGTAGAGTTCCAGATCTAAAATAAAAATATCTTTATTTTTAGTTGTTTTAGCTTTAATGCATTTTGTTTAAAACATTTTAAGTCATCTGAAGACCCTTACGTAAGAAGTACTGCACTATATATTTGTGATTTATTTTCCATTAAATTTCCTGAAGACATTGTTAAAACGGCTTTATTTCACGAGACACAATTAAAAATTGTATTAAAATCTTTTAGTAAAAATGTATGTAGGTACATATTGCTGTTTACTGCAGTGTCATTTTATATTTTATATATTTATATTATTTTTATATCTCCTTAACAATAGGAGAATTGAGAAATTCAAACTAAATATAAACTAAATATATGTTTATAGTATATAATATATTTAATGTTTTATTTTTATATATATATATATATATATAGTTGTTTTGTTTTTATTTTAGTTTTTATTAATTTTGATGTATTTTTGTCATTTTTTTATTTGCAATTGAAATTATGAGTTTCCACCCTCCTTTCAGAGCGCCTCCAAAGCCACGCCTCCTCCAAAACGCATGAACGCGCACAGCCAGAGCAGAGTCTGCAAAGCGTCACGAGAGACGGCGTTAAATGACCTCATGACTCCGAGAACATGACATTACAATAATAATGAACAACTTAGAGAGCTCAGAGTTGTACCACCTGACTGCTGCAGGTTTTTTTGCCATTGATAGTGTTCTTCATTATGGTAGTTAAGGAGTGAATGCAGCATATGCTTGTTGTTTTGGTCAAGGAGGAACTGTAAAAGGTGGCTGCTGTTTGTTTACTGCACTCGTGTCTAAAACTCTGCATAGCCTCATGATACGCGCGGAGGTATGCAAATACATACATAGGTTGACAGGCAAGTAGGACTGAATGCAATGATTGGACGAACATTTTTTGGTCCTTAGACTTTCGCAGAAGATATATATACATTTTTTTAATATTTAGACCACTTCTATTATTGATTGCTGGCAGGATGTAAAGAGAGTTTAAACCAGTATAACAAAAAGTGTTTTGTTGCCTACCCTACCTTTTAAAGGGATAGTTCACAGAAAAAATGAAATTTATCCTATGATTTACTCACCCTCAAGCCATCCTGGGTGTATATGACTATCTTCTTCTTATTCTGGCTCTTCCAAACTTTATAATGGCAGTGTATGGGGGGGCGAGATTTTGAAGCCAAAAAAAGCTAATTTATCCATCATATAAATAATCCATACAACTCCAGGGTTTTTGTAAGAAACATATCCATATTTAAAACTTCATAAACTAGAATCACTGGCTTCCGTACGTGAGTCGATCCCTGTGGAAGAGTGAACTTTGGCCCGGCATATTGACGAACGCGGAAGCGCAGAGGAGAGCAAAACAAAACACCGGTTACAAATTAAAAGTGTAAAATGAGAATTTTTAAAGAGAAATGTGGGAGGAGCTTGAGTTTGTTGCCCAGCTCTATTTGTTTGAACCGCGAGAGGCGTCGACTCTCACCTAAGCTTACGATAATCATACGCCATTACCGGAAGCTAGTGATTCTAGTTTTAAATATGGATATTTTTCTTACAAAAACCCATTGCTTCCCTTCAGAAAGCCTTTAACCCCCTGGAGTCGTATGGATTATTTTTATGATGGATGGATGCATTTTTTTTGGGCTTCAAAATCTCGCCCCCTATTCACAACCATTATAAAATTGGGAAGAGCCAGAATATTTTTAATATAACTCAGATTGTGTTCGTCTGAAAAGAAGATAGTCATATACACCTGGGATAATTTTCATTTTTAGGTGAACTATCCCTTTAAGTTTTAGTTATTTTAGTGCTTCAGCTGAAATAAATGTTTTTTTAAGTTATTGTTTATTTCAAGAAATTGTTTTTATGCTTTTCATTTTAGTTAACAATGATAACCCTGATTTAAATGAACGAATGTAAATGACCTCTTGTTGTGTCTCTGAACCACAGGACCTTGCAGGTAAAGAGCAGGAGAAAGTGTCAGATGTGACACGAGTGCGGGTGGAGCTACAGGAGCAGATTGGTCACCTGCAGGCTGAGAGGACGGCACAGGGCGGCCTTAAAGAGAAGATTGCTGCGCTGGAGAGAGAGATGAAGGGTAAATAATATATACTCAGCAAGTTTTATAATAGTTTATAAAAGTGTCTTGGAATACCTGGAATTGTTCATGTAACTAATTCACATAGTGAAGACTAAATGCGAGACTTGTTTTTGCTCTGTTGTTATGTAACCTGATGCCTGTTGCAGGCTGATGGCTCATGGAGTCTGTGTTTGTGTTTTGGATCAGTTCTCAGCACCACCCACAGAGAGGCCCTTCTGGACAAAGAGAGCGAGATCTCCTCTCTGCTCGAGCGGCTGCGCATCAGAGAAGGAGAGATCCAGCGCATACGTGAGGATGAGGCGCAGAGAGCCAGCTTCCTGCAGAACGCCATTCTCACTTACGTCCAGGGCTCGCCTCTTGCACACTTCAGCCCCAAAAAGTGATTTTCCCAGACAATTCCAGCAGGGTGCTTTTCAGCTATGCATAATAAATCTACTGCATACTGCAAGTGCTTTTAAATATTTGAGTGGCAAGTTTTCATGAATTGTCTTGGAAAACAAGATATTGGTATGCATTCTTGTCCTTTTAAATGTATGTATTTGGTTTGGGGGGGGTAAATATTCATTTGTTTTTATGAATATTTACTTTTGAATATTTTAAAAAAATGTTTCATATATATCTGTCTTTTAAAACTCCCCAATTGTGCCATATTGTCCATCAAAAGCTCTTATGCCGTGGCACTTACAAATTGTATATTTTAAAGTGTTTTCTACTTTTGAAGTTCTTTGGCTTTTGTAAGGTTTGTTGGTTATTAAATAAAATGTGTGTTTTTAATTAAGCTGTTTGTACAGTATATAATGGATTAATGTTCATTCTTAAACGATTAGTTCACAATTCACTCACCCCCATGTCATTCAAGATATTCATGTCTTTCTTTCTTCAGACGAAAAGAAATGAAGGTTTTTGAGGAAAACATTCCAGGATTTTTCTCCATATAGTGGACTTCACTGGGGTTCAACGGGTCCAAATGTCAGTTTCAGCTTCAAAGAGCTCTACACGATCCCAGACGAGGAATAAGAGTCTTATCTAGAGAAACCATTGGACATTTTATAAACATTATATACTTTTTAACCACAAATGCTCGTCTTGCACTGCTCTGTGATGCTCCACGCATGACGTAATCACGTTGGAAAGGTCATGTGACGTAGGCGGAAGTATCGCGGTAGGGCAAAAAACTCCATCTCATTTTCTCCTCCAACTTATTTTAGTCTGTTTGACTTGGTTTTTGTACGTTCGCTTTGTAAACACTCGATCGGTACTTCCTCCGTGACCTTTCCAACGTGATTACGTCATGCGTGGAGCATCACAGAGCAGTGCAAGACGAGCATTTGTGGTTAAAAAGTGTATTATTTTATTTTATTTTTTTATAAAATGTCCGATGGTTTCTCTAGATAAGACTCTTATTCCTCATCTGGGATCGTGTAGAGCTCTTTGAAGCTGAAACTGACATCTTGGATGGCATGTGCGTGAGTCAATTATCAGGAAATTTTAATTCTGAAGTGAACTAATCCTTTAATATTTCAGTATAAAAATATACTGATACTGTACTACAAGGAAGTATTTCCATTTTATTGTGAAATAATTTCCATTTGAATGCGTTATTAACAGTGAAACAACACAAACTCGCATGAAAAATGCATAATTACATTATGCAATCCGGTGTAACGACGCATACATAAGGTCATGTGACAAACATCTAGCATACCGCTGTTTAAAATATTTACCGTGGTATAACATCAACTGTTAAAAGCAGAGCAACATCAGTGGGTTCGCTTCACAGGCAATGCATGAACTGATTCAAAATTCAAAGCAATATAAGTTGTTTTGAATAAAAACGTCTGCATAAATGTAAATATAAAATAAAATAGTAGGCAGTAAATAGTGCATACTGCGCAGTAGTTAGTAGATGCACGTGACAGGGGCAATGACTCAACGCTGTGTGGGCTCCTGTCCCTTTAAATCTCTTCGGCTTTTTCCGGATCGTCTCGGTGAGGTTCGCTGTCAAAACCGCTGCTGCAAAGAGGGCAGTGACCGTATTTTTGCAGATATCTATCATTTCTCGGGTTAAGTAGGAGCTGTGTCATAATAAAATACATTTACGCCTGTAAAGTGAAGCAACCTGCCTCTTCACAAATGCAAGCGATTAAATGCGTGGTGGTCGGCGACGGGTAAGTAGTGTTTTTGGGAGCTGATGGAGAGGAGCATCCTTGGAAAACCCGTGTGGGTTATTGCAATGCATTGATGCCTAGTTCTGGCCTTTGCATTTGATAATTTGCTTAACGAAATACCCTCTGTTTTATCTTAAGCATGTTCATGTGTGCAGAATGCATGTAAAACTAAACTATTTATATGTATAGATATTAAAATGGGCGAATCACAATGTAAAAAAATTGCTTTATGTCTTCGTGTATTATTGTGAATCGCTGATGCACGTGCGGCTTTCGTTGTTTATTAGACATTAAATGAACAGACTTTGAAAGGAAATGTTTCATTTTTGAGAGAATGTATTTAGCACGGTGTTGTACTACTGACCCATGTTGGATGGCAAAAGCCTGAAGCAAGAAACGCTATGGTTACCACTCCCTCTTACGCGCGCGAGTGTGCACGAGAAGTGTGTGGAGCGCGTGCATGCGAGCGATAGTTTCCCTGCTATGGGAAGTCCGACTCGCTCAACGAATCGGTTCATTTGAAGAATCGGTTCAAGAATACGATTCTCTGTTATCTTATCTATTTTATTCAATTTTTTGAATAATGAACATGCAATTAACAGTTATAGCAAATCAAACTAAGACAAAACAGAAAGATAAAATGCATTAAAGCTCAAAGGATAGATTTAAGACTTTACAGAAATTTAGTCTTTTTGCTTTGTTATTTCTCATTTATGCTAATTCCTATCTTAAATTAGTAAAAGTAGTGCCCATTTACATTTGTAGAAAAATAATTGTACAAAAAAATTACAGAAAATCGGATCAAAGATCTAGGAGTTTGGAAAAGTAGAACATTTTTTCGAAAAAATTCAAAATGGCGGACAGGAAGTTCGGCCGATTATGGCATAATTGGTATCCATGTTCTGCATGATCCAAGAAATACCAATACTAGTCTCACGACAATAGGCAAAACTCATCAAAATGTTATTATAATACATATTATATATTATATGATGAGAATTCATAATATACTTTATTTTAAAATCGACACCATATTAAAAAACATTGCAAAAACAAACATTATTTTTGTAACAAAAAAGTCAAATCTATACGAATCCCACATGTCTAAAAAGAAACGGTTCACCGTTCAGTGAATCATTCAAGTGGTGACTCGTGAACCGCTTCGCGAACGAGTCCTTGATTCGAGGCTAGCGCTCTGTCAGCGTGTTTCATTGGTAATGGAGCTCTGCAGGCGTGTGGTTTCCCTCAGGCCAGTGTGAATCTGGGACAGGGTCTGTCACTATCGGACTTACTAACACCCACATAAAGAGCACACAAGCAGCAGTAACTATATCATGAATAAGGCTGCATCATGCAAAAGTAATTTTATGACTTAGTGGTCTTTTCACCTTTATTTCCTCGCCATCTATGAGTTTTCTTTACATTCACATTAATGCATGTCAGAAACCCCTAGTTTATCTGTCTCTTGTGCTTTTCCTCAGGGCGGTGGGTAAGACCTGTCTGCTCATCAGCTACACCACAAATGCCTTCCCTGGCGAGTACATCCCTACAGTGTGAGTATATAGTGCGTATATGCTAGAATTTAGTGTTTAAGTCATTGAGATGGAATATCTAACTATCTATATATAGTATGTGATACATTTATGGCTCATATAGTATGATATAATGAGAAAAAACACCTTGATGAAAATCTGATGCTTGCCTTCAATGTAAATCAATGAGATTTGGGGAGACAAAGGGATTTTTTTTTTTTTTTTTTTAATTCACTGTTTAAGGAATACAACAAGCTTCTTCCTGGGTTGGTGACATCACTAACCCTAAAATCTACATAAACCCCGCCCCCGAGAACACAACAATTGGGCTGCTTTAGAGAAGAGGAAGAGTTGTTGTAGTCGAGTGTTGTTGTCATGCCGTCATTTTACGCCGGACTGCTTCACAAACGAGGGTCAATTCAACACAAAAGATGAACATGACGGCACATGCTAGTGGATGAGTTGAATCAACTCCACAGCAACTACATACATTTATCCACTAACCATTCAGAAACGTCTAAAAGTTGTAACTGAGTCTTTCCATCAGTGTCCGACTGAACAATGTAAGGCTGAACACCGTCCTTATTTTGGCTGCGTGAGATTCTCCAGCTTTGTTGTTGTTGAGCGACCGAAGCGCGAGCTGTTAAAGCTCCGCCCTCTTCTGGAAAGGGGGCCGGGAGCAGCAGCTCATTTGCATTTAAAGGGACACACACAAAAACGGTGTGTTTTTGCTCACAGCCAAATAGGGGCAAATTTGACAAGCTATAATAAATGATCTGTGGGGTATTTTGAGCTGAAACTTCACAGATGCATTCTGGGGACACCAGAGACGCATATTACATCTTGTGAAAGGGGGCATAATAGGTCCACTTTCATAAAAATGATAATCAAGTAAATCTAAACTGCTTCAGTCACATTAAATGTTGATCCTGAAATATTAACAATATAAAGTTATTCTTACGTTTACTTTATAAAATACAGTGCAGATTTCACAGCAAAAAGACATATGAACATGTATGTTTTTACAATTACACTAAAAGACTTTTACTTGCTAAAAAAGTCTAAACTATCAATCAGACGACAGAAGGACTGTAGTAGATTGAGTGCAACAGGTTTATCAGCAAAGATAAAATATGATACATTAGGCTTTAATGGGGTAAAAATGAGAATTGTATTTCAATTAAAGTTATAAGTATTTAAATAAATGGTTTATTTATACACCTTCATAAAGGCTAAATAATTCCCAATGGTGCAGATGTTGCACCTAATAAAAGTTATTTTTGTAGCTAACCAATTATTTCTTCAGTGTTCGTTCTTGTATATGTTTTGTATATGTTATTTATATTTTTTTGTGCTTGATCACTTGCTCGTATGGGATGATTTATTGGTCCTCACTGGTGATCTGGGCCTGTTGTGCTGTGGACATGAAGCGCATGTGACAGCATTGATTTGCATTTCAATAAGACAATTAGTTGACCATTCTAAAGATCTAATGAACTGTATCCTGATGCTTTGCAGGAAGATATTCCAAAAATGTGAGCCGGTCCACTCAATGACATTTTGGAATGAGTAATTGCTTTGCGGTGGCGACAACTAATTCCAATGCCATTTGTCTCATTCTGAATATTCTGCAGTGTTTTATTGAGCATTAAGTCAATGTGCATTTTTTAGGTTTGACAACTATTCTGCCAATGTGATGGTCGATGGCAAACCAGTGAACCTTGGCTTATGGGATACAGCAGGACAGGAAGACTATGACCGCCTCCGTCCCCTCTCGTACCCGCAGACGGTGCGTGACATCAAATTCTTTTTTTTAGTACTTTATCATTTAGAGTTCAGATTAACTGCAAAAATGAGTAAATAAAGACAGACGATTTTAGGCAAAATGGTTAAGCAAAATCACTTGTAATGCGACATAACTGTTTATTACTTTTGACCAATAGGTGGCGCTGACACCAAATTGCTCTGGTGTGGTCATTGTTGGGTGAAAATGAACCACATAAAGTTTGGTGTCAATATGTCAAAGCTTTGCAGAGATAACAGCAAAAGAGGCAGTTTGGCATCATGCCATCAAATTCGCTGATGTGATAAATGAAAGTCGTTTTGTCTATCAAGACGAAATCCAGAACCTTTTGCCGCCATGGTCTGAAGATGATCTGAGTCGAATTTGGTGAAAATCGGACCAAAGGTCTAGGCGGAGTTTGGAAAAGTAGGTTTTCAAAAAAATTCAAAATGGCGGACAGGGCGTTCGGCGTCATAATTTGGCTAGCGTTACTGTGAATGTCGTGTCATGAAAATCAGTTTTTATAGAGACATAAGTAGCAGTGTTAGTATCAGTGATACTGGCCTTCATTCATAAAAAGATGCCATTAAACAAATATTTAAAATATACTGTCTTTAAGTTTTTTCTACATTAATTTGGAGAGTTACTGTAGAATGATTACATTAAAAAAATATTAAATATTTTTAATCGTGATGTTAAAAAATGTCATATCTCCTGACCACTAGGTGGCACTGCGCCGAAACTGTGCAGCTACCCTCAGGTCATGGTTGTCATAACACACACCAAGTTTGGGTTGAATACAATAAAGAGTTGCAGAGATATGTCCACTCTGGCTAGCTCTTCATCAAATTCGTTATTCAAGAACGGTTTTACTAATCAACTTAAACTGTTTGTCGGCATTGTCTGAAGATGATCTGATTCGATTTTTTTGTAAAGCGGAGCCAGGGTCTAGGATGAGCTCGAAAAAGTAGTTTTATTAGTTAAATTTGCCAAAGTTACATGTGGCAACTCTAACTTTGCTTTCTATTTATTACCTAAATCACACTTCAAGTACTTCGATACCACAGCAAAAACTACTAGCCTAACTAATAAAGTTCAAACATTATTAAAGGCAAGTAAAAAAAATAAGATCAAATACACTAATTACAAGCATAGATTAAGTTTTAAATAAAGTTAGGTCTAAATGTAGTGTATTCAGGTACAGACATCTAATAATTAGGCCTAAAATGTAAAATAACACTATAGTGTTCACTGTACGAATTAAATATAGATTCATCTTTGTATATAGATCACTCTACAGGCAGGTGTAATTTTTCAAATTGAACATTAAACGGTACATTTTATCTCTTCAAGTTAAATCTGAGACCTTCCCTCTTTTGCGCCATCAAATTCTTATATTTATTAAAATGACAGTCTCCATGATTGTCCCCGCAGAACATCAGGAAGCGGATAAATAATTAAATTAGGATTGTGTATGCCAACAAAAACAGCCTGTCGAATGATTTTCCCTCTGTTTTCTCTACAGGATGTATTTTTAATATGCTTTTCTTTGGTGAGCCCAGCATCCTTTGAGAACGTCCGTGCAAAGGTTGGTGGTTGTTTTTGAAAGAACGATACCATTTTTTTTGATACCATAATGTAATATAAGACTAATTTTCTGTGCTCCAGTGGTACCCAGAGGTGCGACATCATTGCCCCAACACACCCATCATCCTGGTGGGCACCAAACTCGATCTGCGAGATGATAAGGACACCATAGAGAGGCTGCGGGACAAAAAGCTGTCGCCCATCACCTACCCACAGGGCCTGGCCATGGCCCGAGAGATCGGTGTGTAGAGAACGAGACTCGCTTCACATTGTCTTTGTGTCTAATTTATGAGTGACAGCAGGAAAACTGTGGCATGTTTCTATAATGGAGTTATTGAGCTGAGTGGGACGCTGGTTATGTTGTCATATGTTGGAGTTGCTCAGTGGAGTGGGCAGCACAAAGATGCCGATTGTCTTACCGATGGAGGTCCAGCATGAGCCGCGAACGTGGGGGAGGAGCGGCAGCCGGAGAAAGATGTTCAGAAAACAAAATGGCCTTTCCTGTGAGAGCCACCGTCAGCTGCTAGAGAAGGGCTTTTGTCGTGTTGGTGTATCCCCAGTGTGATTGTTTTCTCACAGCCTGCCAGAAACAGTAAATGGCTGATTTATGCAGTTCAGGAGTCTTATTCACTAAACACTACTGTTTTTTTTTTGTTGTTGTTGAAAGAAAGAAATTAACGCTTTTACTCAGCAAGGATGCATTCAGTTAATCAAAAGACACAGTAAAGACATTTTATAATATATAATACAAAAGTACTATTTCAAATGCTGTTCTCTTAAACTTTCTATTCGTCAAAGAATGCACAAAAGTTTCCACAAAAATATGAAACCGTTTTCAACATTGATAATAATCAGAAATGTTTCTTGAGCAGCAAAATCATCATATTAGAATGATTTCTGAAGGATCATGTGACTGGAGTAATGATGCTGAAAGTTTATTACATTTTAACATATATTCAAATAGAATATATTTATTTTAGATTGTAATATTATTTCACAATATTACTGTATTTATTGTATTATTGATCAAATAATAAATAATAAATCTTTCAAAACCATTTAAAAAAAATCCTACTGACCTCAAAGTTTTGAATGGTATAGGGCTGCACGATTTTGGGGGGGAAAAATAATTGCAATTTTTCCAAAAAATAAATAAATAAAAATAAAAGTGTGATTACGTTTAAAAATACTTAAAAAAAAAAAAAAATTCCAGGTTGCTGTGCTTGTTTGTAGGGCTACACAAATATGGCCAACATTTTGTGATTATAAATCAATATGGCTATAAAATAATAATATTAAATAGAAATATTTAAAAAAAAAAAAACAATACAAAATATTACTATTGTAATATTGCATTGTAAAATATAAAAAATAAATAAAATAATATTACTGTAAAATTACAACACTAATATTCATGGCTATCTTAATTTAAATTCTCATGTGTTTTATCAAACTTTTATTTTGAAAACTGCAGGGAGCCCTTAAAGGATTAGTTCACTTTCAAATGAAAATTAGCCCAAGCTTTACTCACCCTCAAGTCATCCTAGCTGTATATGACTTTCTTTTCTTCTTTCTGATGAACACAGTCGGAGAAATATTAATAAATATCCTGACGCATCCGAGCTTTATGATGGCGGTGAACGGGAAGTATTCGCTCAAGAAAGTGCATCCGATCCATCCAAAGCAAAACCTAATAAAGTTAATAAAGGCCTTCTGAAGCGAAGCGATGCGTTTGTGTAAGAAAAACATCCATATTTAACAAGTTACAAAGTAAAATATCTAGCTTCCGCCAGACAGACAGAAGGAAGTGTAAACTGGCGTCGTGTCGGTTAAGCTTTTTCCGTAAATTGAATAGGGACGGCTTAGGACGTAGCGCAAGTTTTTTGAACTGCAAGAGTTTCACACTTAAATACAGAAGGCAGTCAGTCTTTTACTTCATAACTTGTTGAATATGCATCGCACCGCTTCACTTCAGAAGGCCGTGTGGAGTACGTTCATGAAGAATGGATACTCGTGAACCCTGTTCACCGCCATTATAAAGCTCGGATGCGTCAGGATATTTATTAATATTTCTCCGATTGTGTTCATCAGAAAGAAGAAAAGAAAGTCATATACAGCTAGGATGGCTTGAGGGTGAGTAAAGCTTGGGCTAATTTTCATTTGAAAGTGAACTAATCCTTTTGTTGATAATCATTTCTCAGAGTCAGTACAAGTGTCATTTCATCATTATAAGTATTTATTTCGATTAATCGTGCAGCCCTAGAACACTTTTACGTATTCAAGTATAATTTGTCTTAATTGTAACACATTTAAAGTACATACTTTCTTGTCTTTAGGTGCCGTGAAGTACCTGGAATGCTCCGCTCTGACTCAGCGAGGTCTAAAGACTGTATTCGACGAGGCCATCCGCGCCGTCCTCTGCCCTCCGCCCGTCAAAAAACGCGGCAAGCGCTGCACTCTCTTCTGAGTGAAAGCGATGACGATTCCCGGCACCCAAACCCACTCAAACTACAATATTTTTTAATCAGCCTCTTGGAAAATATATTGTACTTCTCTCACAGGTTCGGTGACAGCCGTCCATGAAGTTCTAATGCACATCACATGTATACGAACCATTGGCTAGACGCGTCC
Source organism: Elopichthys bambusa (assembly GCA_037101425.1). Taxonomy (NCBI): domain Eukaryota; kingdom Metazoa; phylum Chordata; class Actinopteri; order Cypriniformes; family Xenocyprididae; genus Elopichthys; species Elopichthys bambusa. Next base: position 29,498,701 of record CM074449.1, read on the forward strand.
AGTCGGCGGGAAACCGTGAGGTAGATTGTTTTTCGCGGCCTCGCGCGCCCGGAGATGTAATATTCCATTTCATATTGTTTATATGAGAAGTTTTAGTGGTACAGTGTAATTGTTGACATACCGTAAGGAAGTGTTTCTTGGTGTCGTAAAGGAAGCGTGTCAAAGAAATGGGAAAGTTCTGTTGATTTAGACGGTCTTGTACAAAGCTAACCATTCGCAGTATTAGCATTTCTGTCGGCGTTAAAGTCAACATGAAACCGCGACCCTTTTCACATCTGCAACGAGTGGATGAAACGTCGGGAATTGTTTGGATTGTGAAAATTGTTGTAGTGGAAGTACATTTAGTTTTGTAAGTTCTGATGATAGACTACAAAGATAAAGATTTGAGAAACTAAATAGGGTCTGTATGATTTCATATTGACTTCAAAGCCTTGTGAACACTAGATATTTTCTTCTTCTCAACTCTTTAACAACTTGGCCATTCCAAACACTGGAGAAGCAAACTGTGAACATTGTGTCTCTACTTTTATGTCAATACAAACTAATTGATGAAGTTAGTGTTTTTTTTGGATTTTCTTTCTTTTCTAGTTTTCTATGTACAGATAAACAACTTTGATCCTGATCTGTGATGAAGGGTTTTATGTTACAGCTTCACAATCCAAAATCTTCAAGCTCTATTTGAACAAATGACTTGCATGCCACAACGAGAAGCCTGAATGTCTCTTTAATTGAAGGACATGCATGGGCATTTGTTCTTGATCGTTCCCACTACGGAAACCTTGTTAGTACGTGTCTGCATGTGGCGTGAGTGTGGGCGTTCGTCCGTGACGTGATTGGCTGTTGGGTGCGAGTTGTCTACATGGTCACAAACAGTATCGGTGCTGCAGCACTTCCTTTCTCTCACCTAACTTTGTAAATAACTCTCAAAATGGACAAAAAAAGATGATGATCTTCACAGCTGCCAAAAGACATTTCCATGATGTAAGATAGTATATTTACAAAAAAAAAAAAAAAAAAAATGTTTTAGATGAGGAATGCATTAATTAATAAATCTATTCATGTTTTACCCTTACACTTTTGACCCTGTGCTTAATTCATTTAATAAATTGATCTGAACACCGTTGCTGACAATCCTCATTTTGGCTGCGTGAGATTCTCCAGCTTTGTTGTTGTTGAGCGACCGAACTGTTAAAGCTCCGCCCTCTTCTGGAAAGGGGGCCGGGAGCAGCAGCTCATTTGCATGTAAAGGGACACACACCCAAATAGTGGCAAATTTGACAAGCTATAATAAATGATCTGTGGGGTATTTTGAGCTGAAACTTCACAGACGCATTCTGGGGACACCAGAGACGCATATTACATCTTGTGAAAGGGACATTATAGGTCCCCTTTAAGGCCTTGTATAGAAATCTTGGCTGCATGAATGTTTATATTGTCGCAAAATGTAAACTGTATTATTGTACACTTCCATATGTAAATATGGATATATAAGTATATCATATACCAGGGGTGGCTAACCTCGGTCCTGCAGAGTGCAGCTCCAACCCTAATCAAACACACCTGAACAAGCTAATTAAGGTTTGAAAGGTTGCTAGAAATCAGGTGAGTTTTTATCAGGGTTGGAGCTAAAATCTGCAGGACTGGAGTATACGTACAGTACTCATGTAAAGTGATAAATAGCACATCTCGACTGCTTGATTGCTTGCATAGTTGCAAAATATAAACTATATTATAACAGCTCTAATCTTCGAAAAGCGACCATAAGGCATGAAGATATTGTAAACAAAACAATGTGCTTTGTGATTTCTGGATTTAATCACTACACTGTGAGTGTGAATGCTGATCTCTTCTGGCCGCACATGATACTACAGGACATAAAATCCACTGTATTGTCATGGCAACTGGAATTGGCTAGAAGGAGAGACCTTCACAGTCTCACATAGGAACATATGAGGAGGTCAATAAAGCGACAGCTGTTAAACGGTTCAATTCAGTTTAATGTCTCGCTAATTGTGCAAGCTAGTCTAGTATGTTGCGTTAAAAGGAACAGTTCAACCTAAAACAGAATGTCTGTTATCATCAAAATTCGGACACCAAAGGAGATATTTAGCGGAATGTTCATGCTGCACGTTTCCATACAGTGACAAAAATAGAGTCCAAACAACCCATGCTCCATAATGCATGATAGCTTTGTGTGAAGAACAGAGACAAATCAATGAGGAAGAGTAAATGATGACATTGTAACAGGTGAAATGCGTCCCTCCAGGCTCATTCACCTGTGCTTGATGATGTTTAGCAAGCCAGAAACCCTCCATCCACGGGCAGGATCACTCCACTGGTCATGGCGCTCTTATCACTGAGGAGGAAGAGGATGGAGTTGACCACATCCTCCACTTCTAAACAACACAACAAGAAAGATGCTGGAGCATTACTGCGTTTGTCAAACAGAACAGAAACACACTAGAAAAGCTGAAAAGACTGTGATTGAGGACAGGGGTGTTTCACAAGCCACATGTTTCACAGTCCGCCACTGATCTCACTAAAACGAGCTTACACAATCTTTGCTAAATCCCAAAATGCAAAGAGGGTTATATTAAATAACCCAACGGAAGAAGAGATTTAACATTAGCGCTTAGGGATGTGACGGTTTTGAACGGTTCGGTACTTTTTTTAAAAAATTAAACAGTGTTTTACTGAACAAACTCTGTTTCTGTCTTTAAACTCATTCAATTATAATTAAAATTAAGGATAAAACATCTATCTCTGCTAATACTGTAAACTATATAAGGAGCCTTTACTTGCACATTACTATAATATTAAAGGTTTCAATTAACAACAGAGCCCAAACTATTAAATTCAGTTGCTATTTATTTTTAGATATAATCATCAACACATAAAAAATAAAACTATGTTTCTCCAATTCGTTGTTGAAATATAATCTTTTACACAGTGGCTGTCATTATTTATTATTTAAACATGCATTAAATAATTAAGACGTCACCGACAGGTTAAGTAAAATATAATGGCTAACATAGTGCATATAGTTCATTTCTCTAGCGAAATGACGAGCTCTGAAAACTGAATGGCTTTTCTGAGGTTATACTACGTGACATTGTTAACAAGCTGTTTATTGACGTCTTTCCGCGGTTGAAACATGAGACATGATACATTATAGTAAGTTGTACTTTATCTTTTCAACATACCTTTAGATGTTCATTCATGCTCATTCAGGGATGATCGCGTTCACTCGCGCTTAAGATATAGAAAGACGGAACGGGAGAAACTGCAGCGCGCAAAATGGCGGAATAGGTCCCGCCTTCTAAGTAAAAGAGCCAATCGCTGATTGATAAAGTTATTGCGTCACTGCAGCTGCCGTTAGAAGCTCCGGTTCTCACAGAAACTTGAGACTCGCGCTTAAGACTGCACATGCGCATTGGCTCGTCTAGCCTGAAAAACACGCTTTCTTATAAACGTCAGATTTTGTTGCTGATTTGAAATACATTATTTAATTGTGAGTTATTAAGAGACTTTCCTTGAAAGGGTCTTTGCTTGTGCTCCGCTCTGCCGCTTGAAATGAGGTTACGCCACATCAAAAAGCGTCAAAACATCATTTATTGTTTGAATTTCGTGATAAAATGGACATAATTTAAAAGATTTATTATCAAAAGTTACAAAACATAGAGCTTATTGCGATTATTGGTGGGTATGGCTGGTTAGGCTAAAATGCGCCCCCTTCTGGATTGGAGTGTGGATCGCCTGTGACTGACTGTATTCGTCATCTGACGGTATGCACCGAACCGTGACGATGTACCGTTACACCACTAAAACTTAACTGACCTCAGGCGAAATGCATTGGCATATCAATCTTGATTACTGAAACAACTGGGTAAAACACAGGGAAAGAAGCATGGCGATTTTAATTTCTGTTATGGTGACCTACAAACACAGGCTTACCTGCAAATTTACCCAGTGGGATACGTGATGTCATGCTCTTGGCCTTTTCTGGGTCACTCCAGCCGATCTTACCCATCTCTGTCATCACCACCGTCGGGTTCACTGAGTTCACTCTTATCTGTCGAGGTCAGATTTACATAAGACGTGCTAGATTCACATGAAAGATGCATATCCATCAATCATGACAACAAACACTTTTGTTTCAATATATATATAAGAAAACTGGCAATTTGATTTTAGATTAATCATTTTTTAATCAAATTTAACGTAAATGTAATAATGATAAATATCAACAATATGAATTATTATTATTATTATTTTAAAAAATAATACATATTTACGGTAAATATTCGGTGTAATATAAAAAGAATTTGGTTTTAATAACAACAATAATAATACATTTAAATAATATAAAAGCAGAAAATACAACAAAACAATGCTGCAAATGTTGGTGTGTTTACCGTTTTTATATTTTTTATATTTTTTCAATTTAATAATAATTACATTAAAATATAATAATCATTATATTACAATATAATAATAGCTTAATTTAGACTAAATCTGCAACAATGTTACCCATTTTGGTGTATTTAAATACTATTTTAATTTAATAATAATTCTAATAAAATATCATTAAATATAACATTTATATTTAAAAAATATTACTGTTAACAATCATCATAATTTGCTATTCATGTAAAGAGTTAAAACAGTGTTCAGGCCAAGATGGAAATTATGTCCAAATTGTTCATTAACGATCTAGCTCTCAAGAGAAAAACAATACTGGCCTGAAGATGTTATATCCTCATGAATTAGATGACTGACAGGCGATTTCAATTAATGTTATGTTCCAAGAACAAACCAGTTTGTCTACAAGTCAAGATCCATACTCTGATGCTAATATGATCAGGAAAAACAACAAGCTGGTGAATATTAACACACGTCCCAATCCATAATTTATGGCGATGATGCACAAACAACTTGGTCATAATATGCATTATTGCCTGTTAGCAATTACATACACTTCTTCAAATTACAGGGCAGTTAGTAACACTCCCGAACATTTAACAGCCGATTTGAGACATTTAGCAAACAGATTTATATTTTTTAAAGAGGGTGGTTGTTGATTGGCGTGAAGCCTCCTGGCAAGACTGATCACCGCAATGTACGATTTATTTTCACAAAGCTGTAAACAACAAACAATGAGCTCAATGATTTCACAAGCATGATCTGACGAAACTCAAGCAACTATCTGTGATTAACCTGATACGGCCCCAACTCCAGCGCCATCACTCTGGTCAGCATGTCCAGTGCTCCTTTTGTGGCGCCTTCATAAAACACAAATGATTCATTCAAATGTGCACTTCCATATGAGATATTTAGGTTTGATTAAAAATTTGAACTTGGTTATATATTTAACCCTCTAGTGCTCTTCAGTCATTTTTGACCAAAAAAGTTTTTTACTTTATCAGAATGGTACGAAACTTGGTAAAGGTTTTGGCACTTGCTATGTGAACACACACACACACACAAAAATCATGGACATGATTCAAAAAGGTTAAATGGTCCTGAGAAAAATATGTATTTTTGTATTTTTTTTCATAACCATAAAATTCTGTAACTTTTTTAAGTTCACTTTTTTAAACTTTTTTCACTTCAGCAATAATCTGCCCAGTGTCAATATCGTCACAGCGCCACCTACTGGTGCCGAGATAGGAAAAATGACTTTTAAATGCCTTGATTCCTTGAGGCATGCCGAGTTGAACGATATCCAATTTTCTTTGGTCGGCCATTTTGGGTGTCGGCCATTTTGAATTTTGTCATAAAAAGTTTTACAACTTTTTGTTTTTTACAACCTCCTACAAAACTTGTCCGATTTGTATGAAATGTGGTATGTAGCATCTACAGACACTCATGACAAAAAGTTATTAAAAGATTTTTGATAGACCCAATCGTTGTTTTATACCGCATCAACAAATTTGACTGCGAGCACGCCAAAATGGATACGCGGCTGTATTTTCGCAAAAGTTTTGTGTATTGACACGAAACTTGGTACATGTCATCACAGGCATGACTTGAGGGTGCATGCAGAGTTTCGTCATAGCGCCACCTACTGCTCAGAAGTTATAAACCTTGATATAAGTGCTTTAACTGATGTAATTTAAACAGCTTGATCCTAACCTCATGATCACAGATGTCCACGAATATTTCCTTTTCTGCCCTTATTCGGCTTGACCCCGGTATTGCTGCTTGCAGCTATATTTAATAATGGTTCTTATTATTATCAATGTTGAAAACCGTTTTTGCTGCTGTTTTTTCAGGATTCTTTGATGAACAGCAAAAGAACAACATTTATTTGAAATAGAGTCCTTTGTAAAGATTATAAAACTTTTGATTAATTTAATGCATCCTTGCAGAATAAATGTATTCATTTATTTATTTTTATCTTTTGAATGTGTATCACAGTTTTCACCAAAAATATTTAGCAACATTTTCAACATTGATAACAATAAGAAATGTTTCTTAAGCAACAAATCAGCATATTAGAATGATCTTCTTTCAAAAACATTTTTAAAAAATCAAACTTTTGATGTAAATAAATATGCAACGTTTAGGATTCATATAAACAAAACTTCCCGAATCCGAAATCGGATTGGATTCTAATTGATAAGAAATGAGTGCATGTTGTTGTGCCTATTGTAAAAAATCTTTGACAGATCTTTCTCCCCCAGGGCAAACAGACAGGTCTGGGATAATGTTCACGCTTGCATGAACGCGATAAATAAGATTAGACATCGGTGCACTCACAGTATACGGCATGATCTTTCAGGGCACATTGTGAGGCTTGACTCGAGATGTTCACAATGGATCCTCCAGTTCCTCTGACCTTCATTCCTCGTGCCACTATCTACAATAAATACACACAACACTATTAAAAGTGTATGTAATGTTTATAAAACTCATTATGAAACGGATTCGGTCTCTGCTTACTTGAGCAACATGAAGTGCAGCTTTCACGTTGACATTGAAAGACCTGCAAAAGCCATCACAAATGCAGCCTGACTACTTTAAAACACAAATGATAGTGTGTGAGTGATATTTCAAAGCCCTACATGTCAAACTGATCTGGCGTGACTTCGAGGAAGGGCTGAAGTTTAGCACAGGCTGCATTGTTCACCAGAAGATCCACCGTACCAATGTCTTTCAGCGCCTGGTCTGTGGCATCCCAGTCCGACAGGTCCACGCACACCGGCTTAATGGAGGGACACTGGGGATCAAACGCATCACACATTACAAAGAGTTTTTCCATTGTCACACTCTGGCTGAATGAGGCCTATAAAACATAAAGGAGCAACAGGCTCTCTTGGGATGCTGAAGAATGTGATGCTTGGAATTGATGCATGCTGGGAGACAATTGGACGCGGGGTTTTGTCTCGGGGATGAGTTGGACCGTGACCGAGGGGTCATTACCTCCTGCACTAGGCTATCCAGGTCAGCCTTAGTGCGTGTGACAGCCGTGACCTCTGACCCACAGCGTGCCAGAGCCAGTGCCGTGGCCCGTCCGATCCCTAGGAGGCATTGAGGTAAAGTCAACGATCTTAACAAGACTAATTTGAAAAGTTCAAAGCAAGCTTAAAATGCACTTTTAAAAGAACTGTCATCCAAAACATCATGTCGTTCCAAACCCGTATGACTTTAGAAGATATTTTTACGAACGTTACATTTTCATATATTATCTAACACTAAAGCACATGTAAAGTGGGCATGAAACGTAACTTGCGCTAGTCTTTTCATCCCTATTGTGTCGTATATCGGAGTGAAACGGCTTCTCAAACAAGAACAAATGTAGGGCGGGGCTTGATTTTGTCCGTGGGGAATTGATTGGATGGATGTGGTTTGCTATTGGTGGATCTCATGTGAGTGACAGGTTGCCCCGCCCTCGTCATAGGGGAAGTTATTTTGATTAAAGATTATGAGGAACATGGATTTTAAAAATGATGTGTGTGGATAAATCACTTATAATAAATACTAAAATATTACATTAAATTTTGATTTCATGGTGACTTTAATCATAATCACATTCACCCAAACGAAATAAATCTATTCATGTTTTACCCTTAAAGCAGTGTTTTTCATAAACACCAAGTCATAGCTCTTTAAGTTGTTCATTATTATTATTATTTTTATGTTCTTGGAGTCATGAGGTAATTTAACAGCATCTCTTGGACGCTTTGCAGACTCTGCTCTGGCTGTGCGCGTTCATGTGTTTTGGAGGAGGCGTGGCTTTGACAGAAGGGTGGGATTTTATGCTTTCAAATTAAAGCTAAAGTACCTTGCTATTGCTAGCCTTGAAATAGCCTACCCTAGCTTTGATATTAAAATAATTCACAATTCTTTTTTAATTGACAATTTATCGCAAATGTCAAGACTTTCATTAAATAGCTAAAATTTCGCTGTCCCTCACAACATCCCTACGTATGACTCCAAATAACTTATTTAGCATGAGTTGTATATGAACCATTTATATTATAACTACTATGAGGACTTTGTTTTATCTTTAGTCGCTGTATGGGACAACAGAGAAACCAGCACGAACTTCAGAATCTCTTTTTGTATTGCAAAGAATACAAAAAAAATGTGTAGTAATGATGGTAAAATTGTCATTGTCCCTTTAAGTGTTAACGCTTACCTTTGCCAGCTCCAGTCACCAAAGCATGCTTTCCACTAAATGTTATCTCCATACTTTCTTTCTCCAGTCCAAGTTCAGCCACACAAACTGTTAGTGAAACTGAAAGTGCAAAAAAAAAGTTGTTTTCATGTGCTGAGGAGCGCGAAAATGTTGCATGAACGCTTATAATACTTTACCTCAGTTTCAATCTGATGTTTGTTTGACAAGTCAGTGAACTGAGCGAAGTTCACTCGAGTGTAGTAGACTCAATAGTAAGCTGATCAGTCAGCAAACGTTGTCACATGACCAGCTCACCATAGAAAATGTGGCGTACGTCTTCTTCACAGTTAGTATAGACTACTACCCGTTCTACATACTGTAGTATGCACCAGATTTATTTTCTGCAATCACTTCCCATTTCTCCACGATATCGATTTATACTGGTGGACTTTTTAGTAAGACCATTGGCAAATAAACTGAAGGGACTTTTAATTAAACCCTTATTTCACTTTAAGCTTGTCTTCGTATCTAACTTATTTTTGGGGCTCTGACTGAAGACTGTCATCATTTACTCACAATAAGTTGTTTCAAACCTTTCTTTGTTGAATTTCCTTTGTGTACAGCAGAATAAAAACATTTATACAGGTTTGGAACAATTTGAGGGTGAGTAAATGATGATTTTTGGGTGAACTATCCCTTTACAGATCATAAAATGGCTAAAATATCAAGATTTTAGAGCAAATTAATTCACTGCTATTTTATTATTTATTGCAAATAATTGCATTTTATCAGTTCGTACATTCCCTGATAATCAAACACCATGAGCTTTTACTGAAAAAGCTACAGGAACTCTGTAATGGGCAATTTAATAATTATATGCAACATTTTGGAAACATGTTTTGAGTGCATAAACTTCAGGAGAGACTGTGAGAGTGGATTTGAGAGAAGAAAATAATCCATAAAATAATAAATCAGCTACTTTCCAGTTCTTATATATCTTATAAACCACATGTAGTTGCACTGCAGTAACAGGCATCATGTACAAATGAATCATGCATACACTGGCACATGCATAATAAATAAATTTATTAAAATGAAAATCATACTTTACAACATTATCAGTCATCAGATTAAAAAAAAAAAACAGGTGCAAAGACATAGCATTTGGTAGTGTCAATGGAGATCACATTTACAAAATGTCCGTCACTGTTAGTGTAGTTTTGGCATGTGTACGCAAACCACTGGCCTGCAGTGAGGAACGTGTTTGTGCAAATATCAGAAGGATCATTTGAACGGCACATAAAACACATTTACACGGTCATGTCTGTTAAACTATAAATGGCAAGCAATGGATAAATTAGCAAGACTTGGACTGGTTGCAACAATTGCTTTTGGTCTGTATATTTTCCGTCCAAGAGTTTTAGCACATCTAGAGACACTGAATAAGAACGCAAGCTGAAAAGCATTGGCAGTAGATGAGCTGGTGGTTGCATAAATCTTGGAAACAAAATACTATAAAACTGCATTAATACCGTTTTTCTCGTCCATCTTGCACACAAATTTTAAGGATTGCACCTGGCATATTTATGACCCTTAGGAAAAAGACAACTCTATAAAGATTATGTCAAAACCACAAAAAATGTGGCTTGAATCATTCCAACGAAAAATCCCCCAGTAAATCTAACAGATAGCACAATCCTTCCAAAACGCTCAGTATATGTAAACCAGTTGGCACTTCTCAAAAACACAATATTTCAGGACAACAATAAATTACAGCCACCCTGTTTCACCATATAAACATAGAAAGTACCAAAAAACACTTGTTAACTATCTTTACAAAACCACCAACCAACTCAGTATTATTTTGGTATAAAGAGTTTTATGGAAGTTGAGCTTGCGAAGGTCTCTGCTCCGTGACGAGGCGCTCGTATCCCAGAGGTCAGTGGCGAGTCTTGCGTGGGCACCACTCAGTGTCTGGGTAGAGTAGGCAGTGAACCGTTTTAAACCTGAAGAGATAATGGTTGATTAAAGTCACCATGAAATAGAATTTTTTATAGAATATTGCAGTTTATTTTATGTATAATATTAAATGATTTATCCGTGCACATTTTCTTTTAAATTCATGTTCCTCATCATTTTGAATCAGAATATCTTCTCCTCTCTCTTGCAGCGACATCTCTTCTCTGATGACGAGGGCGGGGCAAACTGTCACTCAAATGAGATCCACCAATAGCAAACCACAACCATCCAATCAATCCCCCACAGACAAAATCAAGCCCCGCCCTACATTTGTTCTTGTTGGAGAAGCAGTTTCACTCAGATATACGACACAATAGGGAAGAAAAGACTAGTGCAACTTACATTTTATGCCCGAGGACATTTGAAGCTTTTTTAAAAAACATTTTTAACTTTCTTTAGTGTGTAATGTTGCTGTTTGAGCATGAAAAAGCTTTTCCAGTGGGAGTTCTTCTCTATATCAGTGTTTTCTTCACAATATTTCTCATTAAAATAAGTCATACACAGAATAAAGGGGCGGGGCCTGGTTGAGTTAGTTAGTAGTGTGTTGAAACTGGCGGTTATGGTAAGGGGCGGGACATTTCCCAAACACAACACACTGCTCCAGCCGACCAATCAGAGCACAGTGTGCTTTACAGAAGGAGGGGCTTCATAGAGACAGGAACTAAACAGAGCGTTACTGACAGACTGGGAAGAGAGGAGCTGCAACAATGGAGAATATGAGGAAAAGAATCAACATTCAGTCTAGTAGAGCCCAAAAACAAACTTTGTAAATGAGCATAAAATGGCCTCTTTCCAGCACTGAAACTAATATTTGGTGTGTACGTATGTGTACCGTGAAGGGTCTTCAGCCAATGAGAACACTCCCCCAACACTGACCACATTCCTCCTGTTCTCGAATCCACCATAACTGAGGGTCACCTATGGAGGAAAGCAAAGTAACACAGAAACTGTGAGGATCTCAGTCATAAGAGTCATCATGGGAAGTCGGCAGGTATTATGTAAGTAGGATATATATTTACACAGATGCGGCCAAGTAGGTGGGTGGGAGTAATCTGGGATCAAAGCCAAGCCCTCAATAAATGCTGGAAGTGTACACTTGTTTTGACAACCAGGGTGCTACAATATTAACCCTGTAAAGCCTGACATTGTCAGGAAAAAATTTAATTTTTTCAAATGCCTTTCAACAACAAATCTTATATAAAATTGTAAAACAATAAAAAAAATCTTTTGTTGATAATTTAGAGGCCTTTGAATTCTGCGTATCAAATATGATACAGTAGGCTTTATAGGGTTCATATTTTTAGGGGTTCAAGCGTGTAGCTCTGAAACCCTATAGTAATTGTTAAGATTTCTCCCCTAAAAGTGATCGGACAGACCAAACTGTAAGTCATAAAGACCTGAAACTTTGAGGGCTGGTAGTACTCACACCGTCTACAACGTCACCAAGGCTCGCCCTGATCAGGCTACAGCGGTCAAAAGTACAAAATGGCGAATTTTTTTGGTATTTTTGAAAAACCTACTTTTGCGAACTAGTCCTAGGTTTTTGAGCCGATCAGAACCAAACCAGTGCAGCAAGATTCTCTGGAGTCTGATTGTCAATAATTATCAAAAAAAGTTGAAATTTCAATTCACGGTCTCTAAGGGCCGCCAAAACGTTCAAAATGGGCGGAGCCACTTTTACTAAAATGGCTATAACTCGTGAACGGAATGAGATATTTTCATCAAACTTGGCACACGTATGTAAGAGCTCATTCTGTGTTCGTGTGAAAAAGGATGCAGCAACTGGCCACTTGTTGGTGCTATAACAGCAAAAAAAAAAAAAAAACAGCAACTACTTCACCGTTAGTCCGATTGACTTGAAAATTGGCATGCAGTGTCTTTGTCCGAGGTGCCATGATTGTCTATGAGGACGCATCTCAAAAAACATGTCCGCCATCGGCCAATGAAGTTTGAGCAGCTATCAGACAAGGTTAACGGAGGCCGATCGGAATGAAATCTGGGCCTGTTTGAAATTCGGCTACCGGGGGGCGCCTTCGTGTTTTTCTCGTACCACATACCACATGGTAGAACTCCTCATTCTGAGCAACTTTGCCTCTAGGACTGTCGCTGTCCATCGAATCGTTCGTCAAATATTAGAGATTATTTCAAAAACCGACTTTGGCAAACTAGTCTAAGGTTTTTGGCTCAACCTCGATAATTGTTAAAAAGCTTTAAAAACCATATTTCATATGGTAAATTGCCTGAATTGGCTGTAAATGGTCTTTTCCATCTATGATTGAGATGGTTACAGGTTTACTAAATAAAACAAAAATATTTTTACACGTACTTAAAGGCCTTAAAATGCTTGAACCCCGTTAATTGCTGCTTGCAGCTATATTAACAAATGTAACTTTTGAAAACAAACTTGCAGGATCTCTATCATACGTTATGCTGAACATTTGGGAAAATCCCCACTCTTTCATCCCGAGGTCCTCTCAGCAATCTGACCTGTTTGAGTATGTTGTCCGTAGGGAGTCTCTGAAGATTTTCCAGGTGTGAGTGAAACAAGCCTGTGTGTGTCAGAGGAACTTCCAGCAAGGCCTCGATGATATAGCCTACTGTACAGTCGTCTGGGAGGCGGATCTTCTCTGCAGTTGTAATGAAGTTTCCAAGACTGTGGGAGAGAAAGAAATTTAATTGTACACCAAAACACCGATAACAACCAAAAGACAGCGTATCGATTTGCATGTAAACTTGTTTTAAAGGCCTATATGCAAATTAACAGTGGCAATTTGCATATATGATGTCTTAAATATATAATTACAAGGTGTTGATATCAAAACCGTTGTATTGTCAGTCATGCGCTCGCTGAATAAAGCTGACAAGAATGCAGGAAGATGTGTTTACATGCAAAGTGGATCTTGGTAACAGGCATGAATGCATGCATGCCAATGATGTTTTGTTTAAATCTTTCCTACCAAGTAAAAACTTGTTTTGCAGCATAATCAGTGCAAGATCGCGGAGCAAAGGGTAGGAGTGAACGTACCTTGCCCATGGACTCATTTTGAGCGCTAAGCCTCGGCTGATGCAGAATCCAGCTCCTCCAGTGGCAAACCAGAACTTCACTGACACCTGCAGAACAGAGATTAATAAACTACCATTCAAAAGTTTCCCCCACTTAATTACACCTGCTCTTTCTTTCCAGTCAAAGGACACGCCGAGCTCACCGATCCGTCGCTCTTGACCCTCTCGGCGGCCTCAATGGGGTGGTCCAGACTGGGTCTTCCCAGGTACACGTCCTGTGTGTGAGAGTAGGACGACAGCAGCTCCAGCAAACTGGGCAGGATCACATAGTTATCATCATCCACGTGACAGAACCACCTGCAGAACAGATGTGAAGTGAGTGATACACTCGATAATGTCAGCTTGCATATCGTTAAAACAACAATTACAATATTATCGTAGACAATAAATATCACACAGCCTTTAATGATAATAATCATAAATGTTTCTTGAGCAGCAAATCAGCATATTAGAATGATTTCTGAAGGATCATGTGACACTGAAGACTGGAGTAATGATGCTGAAAATTCAGCTTTGATCACAGGAATAAATTACATTTAAAAAATATAGCTCCAAGCAGCAATTAAGGGGCTAAGCACAACAGAAGCAAGCAGCATTAATGTCATAATGGACTATGATAGCAACTGAGACAAAGACACTGCATGTCAATTTTGAAGTCAATCACACCAACAGTAATATATTTAGAGCCAATTTCACGTTTTGTTCAGTTATAGCGCAACCAAACGGCACAGTCCCACTGCTTTTTTGTGCCCCCATACATTAACATGTCAAATTTGGTGACAATATCTCATTTCGTTTAGGAGTTATAGACATTTACATGTATAAATGCATAAAAAAATGACACTGGTTGTCACTTACTTTTTAAAATTTTGCCATTTGGCCATTAGCATATAGCCAATGACCTATGATTTCGATTTTCCTATGGTGGTTTCGTCTCATTTGGACTAACCGTTTCGAAGTCACAAACATTGTTTAAATGCTAAATCACAACGTTGCACTAACCATAAGGCGAAACCTAGCATGTTTGGTATCGTTGGACTCGGCAAGGATTCAGGAACTACCGTGATAATAAGTCAACCACATCCAAAGTTATAAGCATGTAAATATTTTTTTCATCACTAGGTGGCGCTGAAACTTCTCAGACTCCTTCAGGGCTTCGGGCCAATGACCCATACCGAGTTTCGTAATGATATGTTCATAAGTTCGTAAAATACAGCATTTTACTACAAATTTAAAAGTGGCTGACATCCAAAATGGCCGTCATATTATTCGACTTGGCATGACGCCCCGAATCTAACAAGACCACTTATGATTTTTGGATAAACCATTCAGAAGTTTCCGATCCTCATTCCCATTTCAGATTAAGTAGGTGGCGCTGTGCCAAAACGCAGCATGTAACCTCAGGTCATGCTTGTGATGACATGGGATAAGTTTGGTCTAAATACATTAAAGTGTTGCGGAGATACAGCCTTGCGTCTTTGTGCCACGTAAAATTCGTTCGCACGTTTTTCAAAAACGGTTTGACAGATCGACTTAAATTCTTGAACTTTTTGTCAGCATGGTCTGAAGATGATCTGGTTCCATTTTCATGAAAATCAGAGCAGCGGCCTAGAAAGATTTAGAAAAGGTAGGTTTTTTTGGAAAATTCAAAATGGCGGAAAATGGTGTCATAGGGTGCAATCAAAAGTTACTAGCATAAATATGAGTGCAAGTTTGGACAGTTGGTGGCGCTAGAGGGATTGAGTTAGAGACTCCAAATTTGCTATGGTGACAGTTCAGACTGGCCTCTATTAGAGTGCCAAATTTCATAACTTTCCCGCAAGCTGCCATCGACTTCCAGAGCGGAAGAAGAAGAAGAAGAACGCCAACGATTACAATAGGTGCCTACGCACCTTTAGAGCTTGGCCCCAAAATATATTCAAAGAGCAATGTCTAATAATATTTCACAATATTACTGCAGCCTTGGTGAGCATAAGAGACGCATTTCAAAATAAAAAAAAATTCTAAAGATTTAATGTAAATGAATGAAACATCTGCTGATAATGACTCCATGATTTCATGCATTCGGAGCTTTCCCATTTAGGCACTTAAGATGAACTCAACTTTTTTTGTGACTCGATGAATTTGTCATACTCCACAGACATCTTGCAGCACAGGGCTTGACGCGTGTGCGCCGCGGAGCAGTTGGTGTTGATGATGTTGAGCCCTTGAGGAGACAATGACAGACCACTTATGGTTTCATGATTTATGACATCAGGATGTTTAGACATTACAAAATTTCACATGACACACAGTCCATGTCATGATGAAATGAAGCATGAAAATGAGGTTCTGGGGTCAGGGATGGTCGGCTAGTCGAGTAGTGAGATTTTATTATGGCATCTAGATTTTTTTCTCTCTTAATATTAAGCTGTAAAATAATTTACAGGTGATTATTTAAGAGACACTACCTGCTTTCTGCTTGAGCTCCTTATCCTCTCCATCAGTGAAGATAAACGTCTGAAACAGAGAAACAACTTTGACAACTATCAGAAACAAAATACGCTTTTTTAAAAAAAATTTATATTTAATTCATTTCAGTTAACGTTTATTTAATGCTTTCATGTCCTGGTACTAGCAAGGTGTTCCTAATAAAGTGGCCGGTGAGTGTATATACATTATATGTATGTTCTGCATATTAAACTGGGGTATGAGAAAATGACTTAATCTTTAAAGGAATAATGATAATGAATGCTCTGTGCATCCTGACCCTACGTTCCCTCAAAATGTCTATCCAAAACACAAGCCACAAGTATCTGGAGACGAGCAGAAGTATCCCTGATCAACTACAGGTGCCTGAGAGGGACAGAGCCATCTCTGGATCCCGGACTGGCTTATTCATGAAGTTTCTGGCAAACAGCATGTTTAAGGGAAACCTTTTTAAAAGAGTAAATAAAGACATAATTTTCATATTTGGATAAACTATTGCTTTAAAGTCATCCATATCACCTCCACTACCGCTGCTAGGTCACAAAACTGGAAATGAAAGGGATTCTTGATATTTTCCTGGAAAACTCCTGAACAAAGCCACTGTGAGAATGTCTGAGATTGTTTTTGCCAGCGTTGAGGATTAAAGCTTTCCAAACTTTTTCAGAAAGTGTAACTATTATTCAAGTAGAAAGTCATATAAGGAAAAAGGTTAAGAAGTGGACTTTGTCCCAAACTCTGGACATTGCAAATCTAATAGGGAAAGAATGTTTCTTCTGGCATGAACTGGCACTTACTTACTAAACACACAATCTAGCTTTATGAGCGAAGCTGAGTTCTTGAAATGTCTCCTGGGCATTTTGTCCTGTTGTGTAATGGCAAAACAATGGTGCTGCGCTGCTTTACAGGTTAAGTCAATCTCGGGGGCCCCTTGGGCCCCACTCGGCACTCTGGAGAGGCCTCAGGAAGGGGGAGCGTCTACTGCCCTGGCGCCTTTGGCAGTCAAGCAAACGCACTTGGATGAAAGCAAACACACGCCGTCTTGTGTCTGTCGGTCTCGGGTTGCTGAGGAACTTCCTTTTCCAGGGGGCCCGAGGGGCACCAACACTAACCCCTATACTCTTAAAAGCACCAGGCGCGCCGCCAGACAGCAGCGGCCACACTTCCTCCTCACAGGTTCACGCTGACCAATGTGTGTACTAACGCCTTTAAACATGTCACTGGCCAACTGAAATCACATGCACAGGTCCAGAGGAGCAATAAAGTCCACATGAAATGGAAGTTCAGCCTATTTGTTTTGTATTGTGAATGATTCACACCCATGCATACATTTTTTTGGACCTTATGTTCAATCAAAAAGTCAAAAATCGATTTTCCAGTGAAACAACAGACTTCTCTCTGGTGATTATTTAGTAAGTTTAAACTCTGCATTTCTCGCATTCAGTTCTGCCTCCATCCAATCAACAATCGACGGATAGAACCGAGCCCCGCCTTAGATTTTATTTCATTCCGATGTACGAAAAGACCTGTCGCTACTTCCGTTTCATCTTAACTTTATTATAATGTTATCGACCAATATGAGACATTTCTTTAATCTTATTAGTATTGGCTGATATTGTATATTTCATTGCCATCATCTAATGCTTGATGTGATGGGTCTTTTTTTTATTAAGGCCTTAATAATAAAAAACAAAGATATGACATCCAAAGCATGTAAGGTAGTACAACTAGATCTCTTTTATTGAATCCAAAAGGTTTTTGCTACATATAAAAGTATTTTAATGATTCTGAAGTGTCTAAAGGTCATTCGGTTTAACCATCCAAAGGCCAATACAGCCATTTCATTTGTGATTAAAATATCTTAAAATGTAATAAATGTATGTATTTTTTATTCTGGCATGATTTTATATCATCATATATCAACATAGTGCAAAATGGTAATAAAATTATGTGTAGAAGTCGTCGCTTTGTTATGAGAAGGAATGTCAGAAAAAATGCATTTCATTGATGTCATCTGGAGTAACCAATATTAAGGGACCATTTTGGATCAAGTCATGCGGTCAATATCATGTGACAGGATGTGACATCATTCAGACACCTGCAAAGGACCACATGGTCATGAAGCAAAGTAACTAACTCTCTTTTAACTATTTGAAAAATTCATGTTTTCACTTGTTCATACGCATGTCCCGAAACATCAGGTCATTCGGTACAACCGCTATAATACATGGGAAATGTTGTAATATTTTAAAAACTTGTACTGAATATAAAATGTTTGATTGTCCTTTTGCTAGCTAGCTAGATATCAGCCTGTTAGCATTGTTTGAAAATATTGTCATTCGGTAAAACCGAAAGTGTCATTAGGTAAAAATGACTTTTTTGGTGACAAATTTTGTCCATCTTGTAAAAAAAAATGACAAAAGCAGAGGTAATTAATTATAAAAACCACATGATCTCATTGTTAACACTTAATAAAACTTCAAAATTACTTATCTCCATGTTTTTTTTTACACTTTTAAAAACCTTATTCGTCAATGACCCTTACTTAAAATTAATAATTACAAAATTTTAATAATTTAATAACACTTAAATGTGTGTTGTTGTTTTTCTTTTTTAGTAAATCTTAAAATGAATATCCATTTTTCATACTTTTTATATTTTAATGTTGTGAAGAATTCACTTCTAGTATTTAAAATGATTGATTTTAGTTTTTAATGTTTTATTTTTTATTAAATTTACACAAAATATTATACAATTTATCCAAACCATAAAAATACTTATTGGTTGAAAATGGCAAATTATTAGTTACAACTTTATTTTTTAAATTTCTTATTTTATATTTAATTTTCTGTATAAATGCATTTTCACCTCTTGTTTTTGTGTATGTCGTTCTAATGCAAATACTAGATATGCACATTGATTCAATTGACATTTTTCATTATCATATTTTTTAATATCATTTAAAAAAAACGAAGTTTATTTTTTCATTGTGGATGTCCCAATTGGGATACAGGATTTGCAAATTTCAGAGAGTTCAATTAAATGTTCATATTTACATCTTGGTTGCATTTAAATAGAGAACTTGGGTGAACTAGAACAACCCTAAAAAAGTACTGAAAAACTACCAAAACAGATTTAAAAAAAAAAAATGTGTAACTTGGGAGTTTTACCTTTAGTAGATGTTAGAGTAAGTGATTATTTAGTAGTAGTAGATGAATATAAAGCTTCCCTACCTGTTCCTTGGCTTTGGACACCCAGGTCTGAGACAGGAGCTGCAGTCTGGACTTGTGATATTTCCTGGTGGTCTTAACGGCAATAAAAATGTCTCTCAAATCCAAAGAGTCTTTGGAACGGGACCCGGGGGGATTGGCGTGTGCAGCGTCCCCCTCTAACATCCTCTGCGGGTCCTGGGGTCGTCCTCCGGGAGGAAGTCGGTGAATGAAACTACCATCCTTGGTACCATGACTTCCTTGGCCGGGGTTCCCGTAGAGGTCGTGTCTGGCAGGCTTGGCACGGGGCCGCGGTTGGGGCAGATCCGTCTGACGCTGCGGAGGTTGTAGGGAGGGAATAAGGAGCACCAGTAGGGCACAAAATGCCAGGGAAAGCAGGAAGCAGATTTTGTTGGTGCCAACATAGGATAAGTGCATTCTTCCTGTACTCAATGCCAGTGCCTGCCATCTTCACTGCATCACTGCATGAACAAAAACACACATATCATTACATCTTAAATCCTCTTAATAAATTAATAATCATTATCTAAACATGAAAGCCACGATACAGTATTATTGGGATTTTAAACATTTTGGGATATTGCAATAACACACCATTTTTTGTGTGTGTCCCTTTAAATGCAAATGAGCTGCTGCCCTTTCCAGAAGAGGGCGGAGCTTTAACAACTCAACAACAACAAAGCTGGAGAATCTCACGCAGCCAAAATGAGGACGTTGTTCAGCCTTACATTGTTCAAACCGGAGTCGACACTGATGGAGAGACTCAGGAAGAAGTTACAACTTTTAGAATGAAATTGGATGATTCGTGTATCGATACAATATTTCCCCACAAAATATCGTGTTACTATGCTGTATCGATTTTTTGCTCCAGCCCCAAAACAAACAAATCTGCCAGTCTCTTTAAAAGAGCACCCGGTTTCCTTTATTCTGCCTAAATCACATTGTGCAATCCAATGAAAGCATATGCATTCAGTTTCAGTTTGGCTCTAGCAAGCAATCTGTCAACCCTAATAACAGCCTTAGCCATCAATACGAGTCGTTTCCTGTCTTCTATTTTCAGAGTTGAACTGATACCTCAAGCAGTCACAGATGTGGAAGCTGAAGGCTGCAGTGTCGGCATGAAATCATATTCAGAATCAAGACCAGCTGAAAACTCACCTAAATGTGACACACAACTGCTTCCTCAGTGCCAACAGAAATGTATAAAATATTTCATGCTGAAGATTTCCTTTTATATAACAGTTCATTCTGGTCAGCACAGTTTGTATGACGCCGCTTGTCTGTGTTTGTGCTTGTGCTTTCCAGACCAGAGTACGCGAGCGGTGCAGTTTCACTGCTGATACACTGTATCCTGAATACAGTTAAATAAATTCTTTTTGCATCTTGTGACAAAATTACAGCTCAACCAGAAAACGCTTTTGAAGAAACTTTTTTTAAGTACAAAATTTTTTGATGTGGTAAATATGACGCCACAACTGAGAGACAGTCATAATGAGAAGAAAAACAGATATAAATCATCACACAATAAGCTACGGAAGAGGATTAGGGCCAAGCAATAATAAAAAGATAAAACCATTAAAGTCATTTTAATGCGAGATTAAACTCTTTAAATTTTGAGAAAAAAGTCGAAATACAATGTTGAGAATAAAATCATTAAATTTCAAGAATAAAGTCATTTTTTTTTTGAGAAAAAAAAAGTTAAAATAAAATGTCGACAATAAACATTAAATTTTGAGAATAGTCGTATTTTTTTTAAAAAACTTGTTAAATTGAGAAAAAAAGTCAAAATAAAATGTTGACAATAAACTTACTAAATTACTAAACTTACTAAATAAACTTACTAAAAAGTCATGCTTCGAGAAAAAAAGTCGAAATAAAATAAACGTACTAAATTTTGAGAATAAAGTCGTGTTTCGAGAAGAAAGTAGTTACATTTTAAGAAAAAAAGTCAAAATAAAATGTCGACACTAAACGAAATAAATTGAAAAAAAAGTCAAAATAAAATGTCAACAATAAACTTACTAAATTACTAAACTTACTAAATAAACTTACTAAAAAGTTGTGCTTTGGGAAAAGTCGAAATAAAATAAACATACTAAATTTTGAGAATAAAGTCGTGTTTTGAGAAGAAAGTAGTTACATTTCAAGAAAAAAAAAGTTGAAATAAAATGTTGACACTAAACAAACTAAATTGAGAAAAAAAAGTCAAAATAAAATGTCGACAATAAAATTACTAAACTTACTAAATAGTCGTGCTTCGAGAAAAAAAGTCTAAATAAAATAAACATACTAAATTTTGAGAATAAAGTCGTGTTTTGAGAAGAAAGTAGTTACATTTCAAGAAAAAAAAGTCGAAATAAAATGTCGACAATAAAATTACTAAACTTACTAAATAGTCGTGCTTCGAGAAAAAAAGTCTAAATAAAATAAACATACTAAATTTTGAGAATAAAGTCGTGTTTCGTGAAGAAAGTAGTTACATTTCAAGAAAAAAAGTTGAAATAAAATGTTGACAATAAACGAACTAAATTTTGAAAATAAAGTCAAAATAAAATGTTGAGAATAAACACACATTCAATCAGTGTCATGTTCATTTCATACTGGTCCTAGAGGACATGACAGAGTTGGATCACTCAGTCAAGCTAGGCCTATATTTTAAACTTTCTTTCAATAACAAAGAAATACAGATTTAGATAATTATAACCCAATAATAAGTAGCATATGAACTTTGAAGAGAATTTGGAAGCGGCTGGGTCTTTTTAGAAGGGAAAAAAAAAAAACAGTACAATTTGCGCGATGTACTCGCACGAAAATGGGACATTCTGAAACACTTAACGTGAAAAATGCTTATTATTAAAAGATCAAATTCTGTACACACCTTATTAATAAACTATGTGCAGATACGCACAATGACTTCACCCTAGGCTGGACGAGTGTGTGCACACATTTATCTCTCTGTGTAGGCTATTTCATAAAGTCTGTGCTTATACAGAGATATAATATAGATTGTCCTTTCTGTTTCCGTTTGCACATTTACAGTAAAACACAGACGCCGCTTTTTTCATTCTTGAAGTGAACTTTTTGCCTGTATGGTGATTAGATTCACTGTTCTGCACTGAACTTGAGAACGCGCCACGTCTGGTGTGAGTCATACGACGCTTCATCTACAGAGCGCACACAGGAACAGGCCTACTCTTCCTGAGCTTCACATAAAAGTACGGCAGAAGTTGGAATCGAGAAACGTTATTGAAAGAAAGCCTAAAATATAGCTTGACTATCTGATCGAACTCTGTCATGTGCTCTATGAGCAATGAACACTGATCGAACGCGTTTATTCGACATTTTATTTAGACTTTTTCTCAAAATTCAATGAGTTTATTATCAAAATTTTATTTCGACTTTTTTTTTTTCGAAACAACTTTATACTCAAAATTTAATGTTTATTCTCAACATTTTTTTTTTTACTTTTTTCTCTAAATTTAACACGTTTTTTTTTTCAAAACGACTTTATTTTCTAAATTTAATGAGTTTATTCTCGACATTTTATTTCGATTTTTTTTTTCTCGAAATTTAATATATTTTTTTTAAACATGACTTTAATCTCAAAATGTAATGTTTATTCTCAAAATTTTATTTCGATTTTTTTTCCCTCAAAAATGTAACGTTTTTTTTTTCAAAAGACGACTTTATTCTCAACATTTTATTTCAACTTTTTTTCTAGAAATTTAACAAGTTTAATCTCGCATTATAATGACTTTAATCTCTTTTTTTATTATTACTTGGCCCTAAACCTCTTCCGTAATAAACACTAAAATGGTTTATGATTATTTGATTTGTTTGTATTTGTTTACATGTGCAGCTCTTGCATTATTAATCATACTTATGGTTAATGTTGTAACTTATGGTTAAAGTTAAATTCTTTAATCTCTATGAATCTGAATTTTATTGATAAATTATATATAATTATGTGGATTTATTAATTCTTAAAAGGTTAGTTCACCCAAAAATGAAAATTCTGTCCTTAATTACTCGCTCTCATGTCGTTCCAAATCCGTAAGACTTTCGTTCATCTTCAGAAAATTTGGACTAAACCACTCAATTCATATAGATTAGTTTTACGACCTCTTTATAAACTTTTTGAAGCGTCAAAGTGGTAGTTGCGTAGACTGTCAATGGAGGGTGAGAAAGCTCTCAGATTTCATTGAAAAATCTTCATTTGTGTTCCGAAGATGAACGAAAGTCTTACGGATTAGGAGCGACACGAGAGCGAGTAATTAATGACAGAATTTTTGGGTGAACTAACCCTTTAACTATGAAGTGTTTACTGAACTGACAATGTGTGTAAAGCTTTTATTGAAAGAAAAAAGGATATAAATGATTTTGGCAGAATATATATATTAAAATGGCTTATAATTATTTCACTTTTTGTTAAGATTATAACGTTTTTTCCCATGTTTTAAGATAGAAAATGTGTCTGGGATAAGGGTAAAACAATATATTCTTAAATCCTAAAAAAAAAAATCAAGTTTTAAGGTGACATTTATATGGGAAAAAAAGTGAAATCAGTTAGCTTTAATAAATAATCGACAAAAAAAGAACAGTGACCGATACTGAATGATTACGATATCTAAAAAAACATTGTTTACATGTAACTTTAATGCGTTTCAATAACACCATGGTACCTTATGTTAGTGTAAAAGTAATTTTAGGCTTCAGGACTGAAGTGACCTGCACTACGGTTTCAGCTGCAGTCTTACACGTAAAGACAAGTACACTGTTTTCGATACGGAACTACTATAAATATTTTGTAAACAAAACAGCGTTTCTTTTGCCCTGATAGTGATAAGAGTCTCTTACCGATCAGGCGGTCGGACGGGATTCGTACGAGTGTGCTCGTCATCCTCGGGACTTTTAAACGAATAACCCCGTCAGATCAGTAAAGATCATGCCAGACTAAAATAACGCGAAAGCGAGAGCGCTGCTGGTGATCTTTGTTCGTCCTCGTCGAGTAAAGTCCGCATGAGTCATCCAGACTCAGCTCCTTATTGTTCCTGCTTTGACTTCTTCGCTTCGCGTGATGCTTCTCGAACTTCTCTGATTAGTTACTCCCGGTTCAGTGACTGCTCAGCTATGAGCCACTGCTGTTTCTAATGACCTCTGTGACTCTGCTCTGACAAACATATA
Organism: Elopichthys bambusa; assembly: GCA_037101425.1. Taxonomy (NCBI): domain Eukaryota; kingdom Metazoa; phylum Chordata; class Actinopteri; order Cypriniformes; family Xenocyprididae; genus Elopichthys; species Elopichthys bambusa. The sequence goes on from CM074449.1 coordinate 29,523,286, forward strand.
CTAACAAATACATTGTCCTTTCTGTCTGTAGATGCCAAAGGCGCATGCTTTGAAAACCAGCGCCCTCTGGCGGATGTGACGTGATCACAATGTGCTGATGATGGTGTCGCATCAGAATATTTTATTTTTTTTATTTACAATATATATATATATATATATATTTTTTTTTTACGTAAATTGCTCGTTCTGTGATCTCCATACTAAATATATGTCTCATTTACTTTGGTGTTGTATATACTAAGAATATCTGGGCAAACATATATATATGAATAGTTATGATCAGGGATATTTTAGGCAATATGAGAGACTAGTCAGATGTTTTTCTTATTTTGTTTATGGCTAAATATTTAATACATTTAGAATCGTTTTTTTAATAATTCTGTATTTTTTAAACTTTAACCACGATGCCTATTTTTATTTTTGTATTAATATTATTATCATTATCATTATTATTTTATATAATGCAGCATTCTTACATTGTTTAGTCTTACTTAGGTTCATGTTTTTACTTTCGGCTGTTTTGCTGTATAATTAAAATTATATTAGGTGGATTTATTAATTATTGTAACTGTTGCATTATGAATTTAACGGACTGAACATAAAACTGAACTGACATGGCTTGTAAAACAGTTTTACACTCTTTTTTTTTTAATCAAAGACAGATACCGAAAGATATCTGCTGCCCTCGTGTGTCTGTGCGAGGAAACGCAAGCATTTGCCTCTAGCCAACCTGATAAAGGCCTGTATAAGTTATGAATAACTGACGACGGGTCGTTAAATTAGTTGAAAAATAATGCACACCGAGGTCCGCATTACCACATCATGTGTGCAATATTTTTCTAATAATTCAATTATTTCTTAACCAAGCAAAGAATTCGTCGTTATAATCGGAGAACACTGACTAGCAAAACGCCTCACCCTTTACTCGATTCGCGCCAAGTACCAAAATCAAAAATATCTTGCGAAAAAGGTGATTGTACAAGTTGGGTGCAACATAATAAAATACCAACAAAGAAATAAACACTTTTTCTCTCAGTTTCCGGTAAGAGTTTTGAATAAATATCATTAACCGCTTTTCTGCAGGGTTAGCGTTAAAGATGCCCCGCCCCCATGTGCTGCTTTTTACCGTTATCTCAGGAACTGTGGAGTTACTTTTGTCTTTTCAATCAAGTGTGTCTGAGAGCAAAAATAATTATATTGTAATTAAAAAATAAAAGATTGCAAATCTTTAAAGTTTTAAAGGGGTCCTTGATTATGATTTCACTTTTTTAACTTTAGTTTATGTATGTGTAACATCTGCAAAGTTACGGCGCTCAAAGTTCAATACAAAGGGAGATATTTTCTTTTACAAAAAATGCTTTTTAAGGACTACAACAAGCCTCTTTCCGGGTTGGTGACATCACAAGCCCGAAAAAGTACATAAACCCCGCCCCTGAGAACGCACAACAAAGGGGGCGGGGCCATGTTGGGCTGCTTTAGAGAACAGGAAGAGTTGTTGTAGTCGAAAGTTGTTGACATGCCGTCATTTTACGCCGCGGACTGCTTCACAAACGAGGGTAAACATGACGGCACATGCTAGTGGATGAGTTGAATCAACTCCACAGCAACTACATACATTTATCCACTAACCATTCAGAAACGTCTAAAAGTTGTAACTTCTTCCTGAGTCTCTCCATCAGTGTTGACTCCGGTTTGAACAATGTAAGGCTGAACACCGTCCTCATTTTGTCTGCGTGAGATTCTCCAGCTTTGTTGTTGTTGAGCAACCAAAGCGCGAGCTGTTAAAGCTCCGCCCTCTTCTGGAAAGGGGGCCGGGAGCAGCAGCTCATTTGCATTTAAAGGGACACACACAAAAACGGCGTGTTTTTGCTCACACCCAAAAAGGGGCAAATTTGACAAGCTATAATAAATGATCCGTGGGGTATTTTGAGCTCTTGGTCGCTCTCCCTTGGCGCATTGACGTATTATTGTGGCCACGCCCACTACACGGTAAACTTAAACTTAAAAACGATAGTTAGTTGCCCAACATGTAATTTCCTTTTAAAGAAAAATTAACACATTTTACAGACATATTAACCGAGCATCTTTTGAGTCATTGCGACATTTTTGGATGGTCGAACCGATCCCAGAGTTCCAGACCGGAGGGAAGGTGCGATCTTCGAAGCTACAGAGAATCTTCTCTCAATCCTTTTGCAAACATATGTGGCATTATATTGACTCCATAATAATCCTCCCATCAGCGAGTTTAATACTGTATATCACACAACATTTAGTCATTTTGATGCAAGCATCTCCCCAGAGAAAGATTTCTGTGTTGGAGATTATTTATCACAGTCAAACATCTATATGAAAATCTATAGCATCCTTTCCACGATTACACAAGATTTCCCTCTTGACATATAAAGTTTATTGGAATGCAATCCCATACATTTGTAGCACCATCTATTGGTAGTATAACTGAACTAAAAACATTTTACTCACGTAGCAAAGGTTACAACATTAAAATGCCACCAACAGACTTAAGTACTAAAAATGAATATGATTAAAACATTATTCATTAGTACAAATATTTTGAAAATACAAACAAGCCTTCTTTTGTTAAAAAGGCTTTGAGAAACGTAAAAGACGGGGTGCTGACACTGTTCATTAATTTGGGAAAAGACTGTGTGTGTGTGTGTGAGTGTGTGTGTAATCTCTCTGTGTTTAATAGGATCAATCTCACAGATGAGCCTCAGTCTCAGTGACTTACACTAATCCCATACTGTTGTCCATGTTCTGAATGAAGCGCAGCAGGTGCCGCTCTCACCTAATACACTTTCTAAAGCCACGAAAGCTTTTCTCCTGCACTGAGATCAATTAGTCTGTTCGCCTCTGTATACAACAATATTCTTGTCCGTTTCATACACTTTGATCTCATACAGGCTGTCCGCCGGGAGAAGCTTCACCATGCCATCCCAAATAAAGACGCACAGGTTTTCTGTGGTGCTGCGTAAACAAATAAACATGAATATGTCATTAAAATGAACGTATCGTGACAGATATGTGACAAAAAGAAGCGCACAGTCGTACCTGACAACATCAGCAAAGTAAGGGACATCCCGGTCCAGATTTTTATGGTCAAGAGGTTTCATGATGGCCTCCTAAAAAACATTTTTTGCATATTTAGTCATGTGCTCATATATCATGCATTGTTTTATATTTAAGTTATTTCAATAGTAATTCAGTGAATTTAATAGAGATTGCATACAAACACACACATACATATATATATACACAAATATCTGACATATATTTAACATTCATATAGGGTAAATTCAGGTAAATTGGGACACTTTTGCCATTGTTAAATTAACAACCCTATTAAATGTATATATTAGCTTTAATATATATATATATATTAACTTCAATACAAGTTCTTATGTAAACTACAAATTAGACTGTGTAGAATCAGTCGTACCTCAATATAGTCCTTTAGGTCAGTAAGATTCATAACCATTCCTGTGTCCCTGTCGATCTATGAAAACAGACAAATATTTCACAATACACTAGATTGTCCGATATTAAAACGTGAGATAATTATGCCGTACCTTTCCTCGAACCGTCACTTCAACTAGAAAAAATAAATATCATAATCATAATGTTTATTTGTTGCATCCATTAAATAATTAAGATTTTAAGTAATTTCTAATGTGGATCATAGTTTATTGGCACTACATGCACATATAAGCACTCACCTTTATAATTATGACCATGGCCATTAGGATTGTTGCACTTTCCAAATATTTGTTTGTTCTCCTCATCACTTAAAGATGTGCTAAAATAAATGACAAACAAATGAATAATAATACAAATGCAATGACTTAAAATAGGCATTTATTGACAAGACTTTTAAACTACAATCCCCATAATTCCCTCGTGATGACGCAGCATGTTGCTGACTTCCTGCAGCAAGTATTAGCCTATTCATAATTCATGGATCCAAAGCAGTTTAACGCAATTTCGCATTTTGCTCGTTGAAATGTAAAAGATTCACAGTGTAAAGTTGTAAACATAAATGTGAGATCGACACACAAGATGGAAAATCAGAGTTAGTGGAGGGTTATAATGTTAGTTTTGGTGTATTTCTTCACACTACCTGTGTAATCGATGGCAGGCGCTGAAGCTCTGCACTCGTGTGATGTAGCAGATGCGCTCGGACATGTTCCTCTGACAGACCTGATGATGATCGCGACTGTGTTTGTCTGTAACGCTGCACTGTACATTACAGATGATTCGAGGTTTAGTGGAGGCGTGGCTTAATCGAGCCATGCATTACATATGCTAATCGATTATAGTATGACATCAGCACTTTCTATGTGCATGAGCGTCATGTGTCTTCTAACAAATGTCATATTAGTCACGTTTTCTGTGCATACTTGTTGATGTACACACACACATAGCCTATATATATATATATTCATTCATTAATACAGTTTATAATATAGTTAAAAAAAAATGGTAATAGATCTCAGAGTTATGTCAGATAACACTTAAGCAAAACATGGTCAGGTCAAAGTGAATAAAAGTGGTTCCAAATTTTTATCAATTTTACTGGAAGTCCATTGTATGAAGAATTTCTGTATATAATATGTCACAGTTTACTTTATTTTGCTATCCTCACTTATAGAAATTGACTATAGTGTCCTGCATCCACTAGTAAAAAAACAAAAATGTCTGAACAATTTTTGGTTTTGACTGTGTAGATATATATATATATATGTGTGTGTGTGTGGATATGTATATATATACGTATGTGTCAACATCATATAACCACCATCAACATATGCATAGAAAACGTGAATAATATGACATTAATTAACATTTATTAATATATATGTATATATGTTACCATTGTGCAATAAAGCAATAAAACACGTATATACTATACATAACATTTATAAATTATTAATAGGCAATATGGTAATTATCATTAATAAATAAATTAGTTGCCACTGTGCAATAAAGCATAAATAATTATTGAATAATGTTACTCAAACAATAAAATAACTGGTATCGGTTCTCAATATTGATCAGTCTCAAATTCCAATCTTACAGTATATTTACATGCATTTACTGCAAAATATGGACCTGATATATATACACATACATCATACATCACTCCTCTATATTTTCCCACACTAAATTCATTTTGTAACCATATTTTGATTTAATCCGATTTAATATACTTATATATATATATATATACAGTTCAGCTCAAAAGTTTATATACCCCTTGCAGAATCTGCAAAAATGTGAATCATTTTAACAAAATAAGAAGGATCATGAAAATTGCATGTTATTTTTTTTATTTAGTACTGTCCTTAATAAACTATTTCACATAACAGTTGTTTACATAAAGTGGAAAAAGTAGAATTCATAAAAAAGACCTGTTCAAAAGTTTACATACGCTTGATTCTTAACACTGTGTGTGGTTACCTGATGATCTACGACTGTTTATTTGTTGTGTGATGGTTCTTCATGAGTCTCTTGTTTGTCCTGAGCAGATAAACTCAGCTCTGTTCTTCAGAAAAATCCTCCAGATTCTTCAGTTTTCCAGCATCTTTTGCATATTTGAACCCTTTCCAGCGGTGACTGTGTGATTCTGAGATCCGTCTTTTCACACTGAGGACGACTGAGGGACTCAAACACAACTATTAAAAAAGCTGCAGACATTCACTGGTGCTCCAGAAGGAAACACGATGCATTAAGATCAAGGGGGTGAAAACTTTTGAACAAGAAGTTGATGTGCAAGTTTTTTTTTATTTTGTTTAAAGAACATATTTTTTCCATTTAGTTCTGCACTTTGGAAGCTACAAAATATATGTACATGTTTCCCAGAAGACAAAAAAAGTACAATTTATACTGTTCATCCAATTCAAAAAGTTTATATCCCCGAATCTTAATGCATCGTGTTTTCTTCTGGAGCATCAGTGAATGTTTGAACCTTTTTTAATAGTTGTGTTTGAGTCCCTCAGTTGTCCTCAGTGTGAAAAGACGGATCTCAAAATCATTCAGTCACTGCTGAAAGGGTTCAAATATGCAAAAGATGCTGGAAAACTGAAGAATCTGGAGGATTTTTCTCAAGAACAGAGCTCAGTTTAACTGCTCAGGACAAATCAAGGGTATGTAAACGGGTCATTTTTATAAATTCAGCTATTTTTTTGTCTTGTAAACAACTGTTATGTGAAATAGTTTATTAAGGACAGTACTAAATAAAAAATAACATGCAATTTTCATGATCCTTCTTATTTTGTCAAAATCATTTTTCTAGATTCTGCAAGGGGTATGTAAACTTTTGAGCTGTTGGGGTCGGTGAAGTCTGTTCCCAGGCTGACGGAGTAGGGTGCGGATGGGTTGTACAAAAGCCTTCCATAAAAGAGTTCCTCCAGGGCACATTTTACACTGGAAAGCGGTCCAACTTCTTTGTGAACCCACCTTGTCCGCGATGGTTTGCAAAAAGGGACTGAAGGGTGCTGGTCAGGTTTGTCGCGATGGGTCTCACCTGATGTGAATTGTCCCTGAACGGGAGGAGCAAGGGGGTCTCTGGAAATTTGCCACCTCTGGGATGCCGTAGGAGGTGTATATAAACCCCTGGTGGCCCACCACCTCCTGTATAGGCCATAGCGGACCCACAGGAGGTCCACCCTGGGGTCCTTGGCTGACAACGTGGATTTTATGCCGTCCCTTTTCACCAGAGTCACGAAGTCGAGTGGTTTTTCTTTTCTGTCCAAACTTACTGATGAACATCATGATCCGTCGTGGTCAACCTGGCGGATGGCATACATTAACAGCCCAAGAATGAAGGTCCCCCACAATGTTCATTCTGCCCAACTGATTCACGTTTGTTTTGAAGACGGTGGGGCGCTTCAAGTCTTCTGGTGACAAAGCTTTAAGGCTCGACGCAAATACATCGAAAACTTGGTTTATTATGGCGTTGGCCCTTGCTGCCACCTCAGAGTTAAACACTGGGTGTGTGTGGTGTATTCCTGCTGTGATTACGCACATGTTAAGAAGGAAGCCGGCATCAAGAAAGGCCAAGGTATGGCCGATGTCTTCTTGAAGGCAGCAGGTGCTTCTTCAACGAGTGGTTTTGTAGATTCATGCCTACGACCTTGCCCACCATCAAGTAATGGATAGGACATTTGACTGCGTCAAGATCTTTGAGCTCGATGACCAGCTGATCGTATGCTTGCCGTCTTTCGCAACGCTGGGGAAGAGGGGGACGTGGACGTCCTCGTCTTTCAGGAAACTGTCGACGTCACCGTGGCTGTAGAAAGTATCCAGAAGGTTTTTGGTGTTTTCTTGCGCCTCCTCATGGAATGCATCTCCGTAAATGAAATCCAGCTCCTCGTTGGTGTAATCAGTGATGGGACGGCTCTCTGCCATGATGAAGTGTCTGTAGGAAGTGGATGTACCAGTACTGAAAAACACAGTGAACAGCGAATCATGGCAAGATGGCAAGCTTATCTGAAGAGTACCGCAATGTACAGTAACCACGAAAAGCATGAACAATCTTCCAAAAAGGTTAAAATTTTGATAAAAGAACCAGGATCAGGACTGAAAAAGAAGAAAAAACATCCCACAATCCTTTGCAAATGCATTTTGATCAAAAGTGACATTTATAATTCTATTTATTATATATTCATATTTATATAGCCTACAGATAAACATCATCGCCACAGTAAATCTGTTTTGTAACAGACATATTGTGATTTAATCCGAATGCATCAAATAAGATCAGAGGTCTCCTGCTGTTACCTAAGCTCATAGTCTCAGTCACTCTTTCAAGACTAACTCCTTGTCTGCCATGATATATTCCTGGAAATCTCTCGCTATCAAATCAAAAGACGCTTAAGCTATAATCAACTCTATCCTCTGTAATCCTCCGTTGGGTTTAAATAGCAGACAATGCAATTATCCTGGTCACAATCTCAGAAAAGTCATTGAGAAAATGGGCAACGCTAAAAGTGGAGCCCTTTCCAAAGAGCTTCTGGAGGAGCTGAAGATGAACACCAAATACTCCGAGGAGCAGCTGTACGTCTGGTACCAGAAGTTCCTGAACGAATGCCCGACGGGCCGCATCAGCCAAGAGCAGTTCGAGAGCATCTACGCCAGCTTCTTCCCCGACGCAGATCCCAAGGCTTACGCTCAGCACGTCTTCAGGAGCTTCGACGCCAACAGCGACGGAACGCTGGACTTTAAAGAATACATCGTGGCTCTGCATCTGACCTCCTCGGGGAAGACCGTGGAGAAGCTCGAGTGGGCCTTCGCTCTCTACGACGTGGACAGGAACGGAACCATCACCAAAAACGAGATTCATGAAATAGTGAAGGTGAATGAAAACTAGCTGGGGCGTGTTTCCCAAAAGTATTGTTTGCCAACTCTGGTCGCAAGTTTAGTCATTATCAGCATAGTTTGCATGTTTCCCGAAACTGAACATCCGCAAACAGCATCGCAAAGTTGTGTGGTTGGAACGAATAGTTTCTTGTTTGACATGTAGACATAATAAATCCTTATCTTGAGCAAATTTAGCAAGCTTACGTTCAGTGCAATCTATATCTTTTTTTTTCCGAATAATGTAATTTATATCTTTTAGTTTGTCAAGAGATTTAAAGCGTCATTTTGAAGATGTGCGTTCGTGCTCTGGTACGTATGAACGAACCTAAGATTAAATTTGGAAATAAAGCAAAATAACTAAGAAAAATGAGAATTAGTCTGCAGATGCCATGTCAGTAATTTATTGAAAAAAAAAAAAAAAATTTGCATTAAAGGTGGGGTAAGCGATATTTGAAAAACGCTGCTCTTGGAATTATCGTAAATATGAGTTTCCTAGGAAAAAATTGCACATGAACGCCCTCCCATTTCATTACTTCAATAGGATGAGCTCGTTTAATGACGTTGAAAAGATGTCCCTACGACACGTCCTGTCATGGTGGAAAAATAGTTACAAAATTAAATTTGAACGGACGTCTTAGACGTTATCTCATTAATTAATTAATTAATTAATTATATATTGAACAACACATAGCTAAAATTTGAAGTAATAATTATACACGCAAACCCAAAGAATTGTAGACATGTACAAACGTATCTGAATGCATTTTTAAGAAATGTTCTGTTACATATTTTTACCAATTTATGCCGTCCTACCGCGACTATTTTTGTTTGTGACTATTATGTTTGCTGGGTAATCACGACTTCAGAAGTGGGAATGATTAAATTATCGATAGCACGTGAAGGCAGCATTAGTCTGACCGACACACCAGCAAACAATAACAAACGCGTAGCCAATCAGTATTAGGGGGCGTATGAAGGTCAAGGACGAGAATACTTTTTGTGCGCAAAAACAAAACATAAATAACGACTGTATTCTTCTTCTGTGTCATTATCATACACTTTTATGTCCAGCGCTTCCAGGTTCTACATCAGAACGCCGAGTTATTATTGCTGATCACATGAACAGTGTCTGCCAATAATTGAGTCGGCGTTCAGAACCTGGAAGCGCTGGACGTAAACAACGTATGAGAATGACACAGAAGAGAAGAGATTGTTAGAGTCGTTATTTTTGTTTTGTTTTTATGCACAAGTACAATTCGCTTCATAACATTACGGTTGAACCACTGCAGTCACATGACTGTTTTAACAATGTCTTTAGTACCTTTCTGGACCTTGAAAGTGTTGATTATGTTGCTGTCTATGGACAAAATTCATCAAAAATATCTTAATTTGTGTTCTGAAGATGAATGAAGGGCTTATGGTAGTTAAGCAGCGAGTTACGTCTCGGCTAACAGAAATATGCTGTAATCATGTTTTGAAAATGTTAGGCCTATTTTTGAATGTTCTCTGAACGTCCAGTTTTTTCTTAAGGTCTTTTCACACCGAGTCTGAAATTTTCGTATGCGTTTTTTTTCTTTTTTTTTTTCGTATTTGTCATCCTAAAAATTCGTCACTCACAGAAACCTTGCACACTGAGTCCGATACGTATTAATCCGTTGCAAAAAAAAAATCACAAAATACAAAATCAAGTCTTCAAGCAGTAAGGAAGATTTTGTTGACCTCTCTCTTCTTAAAAAGAGAAAAAGAAAGAGGAAATATTGGGTCCATCCAATCCTGAGTTTGCATAGAGAGGAAGGAGAGAGACTGCAGGATTATCCCGAGCGATTTAAAGTTTACTTTGGATGTCAGTGGCTCAGTTTGATGCTTTGCTAGCGATACTGAAGCCACATATATATATATATATAAATTGGATAAACTAGTGGATAAACTGGATTTTGGTGTTCGCTTGTACAGTGGCTCTGAATTGTCAAAACACCTCTCAAAATGCTTGCTATGGATGTGAAAAATGCAGAAAATTGAACCCGATCCGACTGAACCCCTGACACAAATCTGTTTGCATTGTCTGTTTTTTTTACGTGTGAAAATTTGGGACGAAAATCCAGAATGCAATTTAAAAATGTTAGATGAATGTCCAAGTAAAACATTTCATAAAATAAACATTTCATGAACGATGTATAAGTTATGAACATTATTAAAGACCAGATAACTAACGTTTGTTCATAACTTTGAGAGAACCTTTGCTCCTCTTTGCAGTCAATATTCAACATGATCTCCAAAGAAGACCAGAAAAACCTTCCGGATGACGAGAACACCCCAGAAAAACGAACAGAAAAAATTTGGGACTTTTTTGGGAAAAAAGAAAATGGTAAGTGAACCTTTTCATGTTTCAAAACCCTTGATTTAACAGAATCACCTTTACTGAGCTTTGAAGAATACATTTTCTTTATATCGTCAGGTAAAATAACAGAAGGAGAGTTCATTCAAGGAGTTATGGACAATAAGAACATTCTCCGCCTGATTCAGTTTGACGAACCCCAAAAGGTCCAAGAAAGGCTCAAAGAGAAGAAGCAGTAATGTGTTTAAATTGCTGTTTTAGTTTGATCTGATTCTTTTAAATAAAGTGTAAAAGTTAATGTGCACTGCAACATTTTTGATTTCTTTTGTTACATGTTGACTGAGATAAAATTATTGATAGGAATTCAATTCAATGTGTGCCATCAAATGTACATGTAAAAAAATGTTGTATTGTTTATTACCACCAACGTGCAGTATAAAACATAACGGATAAAAATGGCAACACCAACAGGGAATGCATTTAATTTTCCTCTGCATGTCATGAAATACACTGATACAAACAGTACATTGGCAAAAAGGGTCAAAAGACACGGTCACATTCACAATCATTGCCATCCATGTGAGGTGGAACCACATGCAAATTTATGTAAATAATCCACAACTTTGCTTCACATTCATTTGCATATTAATAAAATACTATATGTAACAGTCATGCAAATGTTTTATCTTAGTATTCAACTGATACTACTACATTTTATATTGAGTATTTATCATTCTGTTATTCTACTAGTATGCATTCTTGTAAAATGAAGTGAAGATTTTCAAATGGGCCACTTCACCAAATGTAGATGCTAAGTAAACATACAATGAGGGAGATATTTGTTGTTAATTGTTCAGTTTAATTGTGCTCCCTTTTGCAATGTAAAAATGATTATTTTAAGCATATCAAAATGCAGAGAAATTCAATGTATAAGTTAAAACAGCAAATAATAAAATACATCTAACAGCATTATCTAGGACAGTGAAAGGCAACAATGTAGCAAATATGGAAACATTAATGAATTTCAAGATTTGCATTTCTGCCGCTTTTGCACTATAGTTTTAGCACTGCTTTGAGTTGCAACATGATGTAAAATCTTGGTCCTGAAGCAAAAACCAGTGGAGAACCACTGATCTAGATAATAAAGCAGCCAGTAATATGTTGTATAAGAGTGTCAATCACAGTCCATCCCTGTTTTCACTGTTGTATAAATCACTAGTCTTGTCATATTCATTAAAACAGGTCTAGGGATGCATCAATATGAAAAGTTTGGCTGATACCGATAACTGATAAATCATAGAGGGGAGCAAGTTGGCCAATAATGTATGTAATTTTGGCTGATACCAATAACTGATAATTTTTTATATTTGAAAGCCGATAACAGATATATTAGCCGGTAAATCTAAAATCTAAAAATTTTGGCTGATACCGATAACCGATAATTCTTTATATTTGAAAAGCCGATAATTAATATATTGGCCGATAAATCATAGAAGAGAGCAAGTTTGGCCGATAATGTATGTAATTTTGGCCGATACGATAATACTTTATATTTGAAAGCCGATAACCGATATATTGGCCGATAAATCTAAAATCAAAATGTTTTGGCTGATACCGATAACCAAACATTCTTTATATTTGAAAAGCCGATAACCAATATATTGGCCGATAAATCATAGAAGAGAGCAAGTTTGGCCGATAATGTATGTAATTTTAGCCGATACGATAATACTTTATATTTGAAAGCCGATAACCGATATATTGGCCGATAAATCTAAAATCAAAACGTTTTGGCTGATACCGATAACCAAACATTCTTTATATTTGAAAGCGATAACTGATTTATTGGCCGATAAACCATAGAAGAGAGTGAGTTTGGCCGATAATGAATGTAATTTTGGCCGATACGATAATACTTTATATTTGAAAACCGATAACTGATATATTGGCCAATAAATCTAAATCCAAATTTTCATTTAATTTTTCAGAGCCCGATTACAAAGACAAAAGTCTCACCATTAAAAGTCATGTCCCAAGCACACAATTATAATGATGATCATTATAATTTTATGCAGACTATATGACAGATTTGCACTACATAGGTTGCACTTAACTGTGTGAGTCCAGTCATATTTCAAGCAATTCAAAACCATCATGGTGGACAGTGCGCATGTAACGAAGCGGATCCATTTGCAAGCTTTATTAAACAGAGTTCGTAGTCAAACAGGCAATGGTGGAACAACAGCAAACAGGTATGGCAGAGAGCAGGCAGAATCGTAGTCGAGAAACAGGCAATGGGTCAGGGCTGGCAGAAAACAATCGTAAGTCCAAAACAGAGCAAATAGTCCAAAGGGCAGGCAGTAGAGAATCGTACACGGGGAACAGACAGGATCGGGAACAGACAGGATCGGGAACAGACAGGATCGGGAACAGACAGGATCGGGAACAGACAGGATCGGGAACAGACAGGATCGGGAACAGACAGGATCGGGAACAGACAGGATCGGGAACAGACAGGATCGGGAACAGACAGGATCGGGAACAGACAGGATCGGGAACAGACAGGATCGGGAACAGAGAAGCAGCCACAATGAAGAACGCTCAGAATTGCCACAAGAGTAAACAAGACCTTGCAATGTGTGTGTGGATGTGACTAGCTTAAATAGTCCAGGTAATGTGCTGCAGCTAAGTGTGGTGATTACTGATTGATGAAGTGAGTGCAGGTGATGGCCAGGGAGGATTATGGGAAATGAAGTCCTTGAATGACTGGAACTGTGACAGCGCATATGAAGTGTCTCAGCTAAAGGAAATAATCCATTATTTATCGGCTTTAATATATCGGCCAAATTTTCTTATCTGGCCGATAACGATAACATTAAAAATGAACATATATCGGCCGATACCGATATGGTGCATCCCTAAACAGGTCTTCATTGAACTGATGTTTGATTTGTCAATCTTTGAGCACTGCAATTTAAAAGAGTATTTCAAAGCTTAGATTCCCATAGATGTACAAAAATCAGGTATCAAAAACATAATGGAAGCCATTCACTATGGAAGCTTGTTTCCGCCACGGAATAAAAAAGGAAACTGCGACTTTTTATCCCACAATTCTGACTTTTGTTTTGCAGTTGCATGTTTATATCACGCCATTCTGAGTTTTTTTCTCAGAATTGTTATAAAGTCTGTATTGTGATTTGGAATTCTGAGAAAAAGGTCAGAATTGTGAAATAAAAAGACACATTCCTTTTTTTAATTCCGTGGCGGAAACAAACTTCAATAATTTACAGTGTTTAAAGTGTGGAAATATACATCCCTAATTACATATTTATAGAAAAAATCAATCATGAGAAGGTGTCGACGATAGATTTCAAAACTCGCTCTCCTCTATGATCTCCTCCATCGTCTCCCCTGAAGTAATTTCCCCGTCGCTGCTGGAGAGGCTCTTCCTCATGTAAAACTCCAGGCCCAAGCTCCGCCCACAGGCCACGTCCTCTGCTGATTGGACAGCCACCTGCAGCTGATGTGCCTGTGTGAGGGCGTGGCCTCTGCCCTCATTAGATTCGCTCTGCTCTGTGTTTTGTCCGGGGATCTTTTGCGAGCACTTCCACAGGTGTTTGGGGTGAATGTCCACGAAGCAGTTGTGCACCTCAAAGGGATTGAAAGAAACGAACAGCTGCCACTGCTTCTTCAGCTCAGCCTGGACCTGGAGGACACATTTCAAAATATGCTTATTATGGTGAAAAATACTCTCACACTATCAAAAGTCTTCACCAGACATACCTCTCCATTTGCAAAGCAGTACAGCACTGCAACAAACAGACCCTGTCGAACAATAAAGCTCATGGTTAGAGGTTTTGCTGCATCGGCAAAGGAAAAACGAGCAGTTTTCTCACCTGGAAAGAGCTCAGGGTCAGATGGACGAAGTCTCGAGCGTAGCGGTTGCTTTCTTCAATCGATTCGTTTATAATTATGCTGAAGACGATCTCGTGGATCCCGAGCAGAGGGATCAACGCGATCGTTGCTTTGGCTAAACTGTGTGAAGCGTGTGAAATGTGTGAGTCTCTTCACCTCGTTTTTATATGGGCTACAAGCTATTTTAGATAAGCATCGACTAACCTGTAACGGTAGTCGGTGAACTTCAGCTGGTCGGCCTTTAACTTGGACCGCAAAAGTCTGATGATTTTGAGAAAGATGCAAAAAATGACCTGAAAGACAAGTGAGGGCATGATTTCTGTCTTGTTAAAAAAGTAGCAGGATTGAGTGTTAATGAACATTTTCATTGTACGTTTATCAACTGCTGGACCGCCTCTGAAAGATAAAGGGCAGAGGTTTTCAGACACAGTTTGAAGCAGAACGACTGATTTAATACATTGCAACTGGCTCACTCCTGATTGCTCATGACCAGCATGAGACGTGACGGCACGAGGAACTACAGTGAAATCGGCCTTACACCATGACGGCAGAGCAGAAGTAAACCAATCAATCCTGCTTTTCTCCTCCCACAGTTTTCATATTGAATATGTGTCACTAAAAGAGAACAGCTGCCATTTCAAATATAATTCATAAGGCATCATACTCACGATCACTGATAATGTTATTGGGCCTCTGATTATCCACCAGATCCAGTTGATTATATCTAACCAACAGCTTTAGAAAAAGAAAACATTATATTACGCATATATAACCATTAATAGATAAGCATAATAATGTATGGTAACACTTTATAATGAGGTTCCATTTGTTAACATTAGTAAATAAGTTAGTTTGATAACATCAACTATAGCAATATGTTTTTAAAGCATTTGTTCATGTTAGCTCACAGTGCATTAACTAATGTTTACAAATACTTTTGAAAATGTGTTAATGAATGTTGAAATTAACACTGACTAATATTAATAAATGCTGTAGAAGCATTGTTCAGTGTTAGTTAACTACATGAACCATTGTTAACTAATGAAACCTTATTGTAAAGTCTTGCCGAGTTTATTTTAATTGTGGTTAAGAAAAATAATGTCATTATATAATATAAGCCCTTATGTTTAGCTTTATATACACAAGTACACCTTGAAAAAATATTTTTTGAAGTTGAAAATAAAAATAACTGGGGTACGTTTCACAAGAAAATACGATTTCAGTCTTTTTATCTCAAAATTTCACACTTCAAAATTCAATTTTTTGGTAAAAATTGAAAAAAAAAAAAAAAAATTCTTTCAGTGTATCGTTCCCAACAAATGTTTATTCTACCATAAAATACCTCCTCATACAAATTATTTTCTGTGTTACATGCAAAACTTTCTTTTAAAATGGCAATCTGAAGTAAAAAAAGGCATATACCTTGTATCTTCATACAACAATTTGGCTACGGTCCAGGGAATCACAAACAATAATGGAGTCCCTGAATGAGTTTGTTGAATAAAGTTGGAGAATTAGTAAAGTCATGGAAACACTTTACTTAAAGCCTTTGTATATAATGCATTATAAATAGGGATGCATTATATATCGGCCACCATATCGGTATCGGCTGATATATGTTAATTTTTAATGTTATCATTATCGAAAATTTGGCCAATATATATTAAAGCCGATAAATAATGGATTACTTCCTTCAGCTGAGACACTTCAGATGCACACTGATCGCCATGATGGTTTTAAATTGCTTGAAATATGACTGGAGTCACTTTAAAAAGGAAAATACAGTTAAGTTCAACATGTGAAGCCCAAATCTGTCACATATACTACATAAAATTATAATGTTCATCATTATAATTGTGTGTTTGGGACATGGCTTTTAATGGTGAGACTTTTGTCTTTTTAATCAGGCTCTCAAAAATTATATAAAAATTTGGATTTAGATTTTATTGGCCAATATATCGGCTATCAGCTTTCAAATATAAAGAATTATCGGTATCGGCCAAAATGTTTCGATTTTAGATTTACCAGCCAATATATCGGTTAACTGCTTTAAAATATAAGGAATTATTGGTTATTGGTATCGGCCAAAATGTTCATATGTTATCCTTACTACAAACGTAATTCTAATGCATTAATTGTGCCTTGTAATGCATTCAAACACATGACAAACAACCAACTTCAGATGCAACAAGGTTTTTGCAAATATTATAATGGTTACAATTATCGGTAAATGGTATCGGCCAAAATGTTTAGATTTTAGATTTTATTGGCCAATATATCAGTTATCGGCTTTCAAATATAAAGAATTATCGGTTATCGTATCGGCCAAAATGTTTAGATTTTAGATTTTATTGGCCAATATATCAGTTATCGGCTTTCAAATATAAAGAATTATCGGTTACCGGTATCGGCCAAAATGTTTAGATTTTAGATTTTATTGGCCAATATATTAGTTATCGGCCTTAAAATATAAAGAATTATCGGTTATCGTATTGGCCAAAATTTGTACATTTTAGATTTTATTGGCCAATATATCAGTTATCGGCTTTCAAATATAAAGAATTATCGGTTACCGGTATCGGCCAAAATGTTTAGATTTTAGATTTTATTGGCCAATATATCAGTTATCGGTTTTCAAATATAAAGAATTATCGGTTATCGTATCGGCCAAAATGTTTAGATTTTAGATTTTATTGGCCAATATATCAGTTATCGGCTTTCAAATATAAAGAATTATTGGTTATCGGTATCGGCCAAAATGTGTACATTTTAGAATTATCGGCCAATATGAAAAGATATAATACATTATAATGTACATTATGAATACCTTTATAATGTATTATACATAAAGGCTTCAAGTAAAGTGTCGCCAAAGTCATTTTTAAATAGAAATTCAAAGGACAAACTATTCTTATGTAGTAAGGATAAGTCGCACCCCATCCGATGATCATGTATTTCTTCAGAAGTCTTTTCCTGGTCAACACCGCAGTGAACAGCACCGTGTGCAGGAATATCGCCTCCACTAGAAGCCAGAAGTAATTACATCCAGCAAAATATTCCACCGACACCCTTGAGGCCTTGCAGAGGAAAGAAATCTGAAAGGTTGACATTTATATTACTGCATCTTTTGTGCATCTACACAATGAAAATGCTACAGAATAACATACAGTAAGACATGCATTCCTTACAGAACTAAAAACAAGCATAAATTAAGGTTTATGTACCACAGAATTTTTGTAGCTGTTCCATCCCATTTCATCACTGGGCAGGTTGGTATACGTGACTTGTAATATAACCTCTTTGGTAATTACTGCTGTTGCTCTAAATATGAATGATACAAAGAGATTCATGTGGATGTAGTTCCTCGTACAGTGAAGCTTCCTGAAAACAACAGGTAAAAATAATTTATTGCTTGGTTTAGGGACAAATAAAATTAGTATCTCAGATATCTGGAGCCAGCTCTGGGCTGGAGCAGAATAAATGATCGGACAGGACAGAAATCAATCAAACTGATCAATGAAAACAAAAGCTCTGTAGCTTGGAAATGCATGCACAAAGATAAATCTAATTATGCAAGAGAACATTGGTTAAATGTAAAGTAAACATAGTGAACAGGAAGGATTCATCAGAGAATGCCTATATTCCAAATTAGTCAATGGTTTGTCATCATCTGCATGACCAATGGCCATCTTTTACCAGTGAGATTAAAGTGTTATTATGAGGGAAACAATTTCGCAAGCTATCTTAATGTGCCCCTATTATGCTTTTGGGGATATGACCTTTCATGTAGTGTTTATAAAGCTTTTTGTAAATGTAAAAGCTCTGCAAAGTTTCAAAGATCAGATAAATGGAGTTATTGTCTTTCAAAAGATAGAAGCGATTCTGAACTGCTGAAACGAGTCGTCAGTAATTCCAGTTTGACGTCCTGCTGAACCTATGTAGGATTGTAACTAATTTGCATAATGCCAGCCTATGGTTGTCATTGGCTGAACAGCGTCTACTTTCCCCCGCCCTCAAACACTGTAGTTGTATCTGAGACTGGAAGAGTTTGGTTCGTGTTGTTCATGTGGAGAAGACGCTGTTTTCTGCTGCCAAAGCAAGTCCACTTTGATGAGATTGATACGGTAAAACTGACGCCAATTCGTATCACTGTGTAACAAGTGCTGAAATTCAGATATGCTAATGGAAGTTGGTTTCCGACCAATCACATCAGACTGGGCCGTCTGACCAATCAGAGCAGAGCAGCTCTCAGAAAGGCGGGGTTTAGAGAGACCGAATCCTTGATCGAAGCGTTTCAGACACTGTGAGAAAAGAACTGATGCTGCAATAGATATTACGGGAAAATTAAAGTGACCTTGGATGCATGTAAACCTATTGTAGAAGACTCCAAAACAAAATTAGAAACCTTTAAAATAGCATAATAGGGGCATTTTACAGTTACATTCTAACTATATGAAACGAAAACGGACCAAACACTGAGCCCTGCAGAACTCCACTCACCTCAGAAGACTCATGATCAGAACAGCCAAGCAAAGAGAAGAAAAAGACAGCGAGTATCCTACAATGGACAAGACTCTCAACACAGCCTGCCGAAGTAACACTTCTTCCTGTGTATGCAGGATGCCATTGTAAAAATGATGCCATGATGGAGACCATACTTTAATGTATGGTAGCAATATTCACCTGGGGCTTGAAAAAAGAAGGGTTTTCACACTCCGACTGATTTCTCCATACGCTGCTGGAGTTCTCCTCAGTCTTCCAGGTGCCGTTGACCGTGCATTCCTTGTACACATTTCTAGTAGTATCTGAATACAACCACCATAAATATCATTTTTAGTGTTTTTAATTAGATAATTATTTATACACTACCGTCAAAAGTTTGGAATAATTATGATTTGTTAATGTGTCTGAAAGAAGTCTCTCCTGCTCACCAAGGCTGCATTTATATGAGTAAAAATTGTGAAATATTATTGTAATTTAAAATACTATATATTCACATAGAAAACAGCTAAAGTGTAATTTATTCCTGTGATCAAAGCTGGATTTTTAGCATCATTACTCCAGTCTTCAGTGTCACATGATCCTTCAGAAATCATTCTGATATGATGATTTGCTGCTCAATTATAAATAATGGTTGTTATTATTAAACGTTGTTTTTGCCACTTAAACTTTTTGTGGAAAATGTGATCAATTTTATTTTTAAGGGTTCTTTGATGAGTAGAAAGTTAGAAAGAATAGCATTTATTTGAAACTGAATCTTTCGTAGCATTATAAATGTCTTTAATGTCACTTTTGATCAGTTCAATGCATCCTTGATGAATAAAAGTATTAGTTTCTTTAACCCTCTGGCGCTGTTCGGGGTCTTTTTGACCCCAAATGATGATTCGGGATCAACACTTTCTAGATCTACAAATAAAAAAATAAATTGGAATGATATCTGTTTTTGTAATGTAATGTAATTTTACTCTGTTTATTAATGTTTTTACTAAACATTTATGCAGTTTTTGGAGGATTTATAATATATTTTACATTTATATAAATAAATTTAAAAATATTTTTAAAAATAGGTTTTTATACAAAAGCAGCTTTATAAAAGGCCCACATGGGGGGGGGGGGGGGATAACATGGATAATTTGACATGGTTTAGTGTAAGATCTTTTGCAGTTTTTGCAGTAAAAAATGATCACTTTATCCAGTAGATGGCTGCAGAGCTCCACTATTTGAAATGTGCTGAAAGACAAAGTTTTTGGATTCATATCTAAATATTATGAAATCACAATTATAACAATAAGAACAATTTTTGTCAAAGTTTAAACATTTTTGTACTGAAGAAAATCAGTTTTTAAATAATGTTACTTTACATGTTGTCTCCAGAGACCCCGCTTAGAAAATGGACAACATTCATCCTCAAAATCAGAAACAATGCAGAACACACCGACAGAAATAAAGTGGCACACTTTAAAACATCCACAATGCAAAATGATCATGCTCACACACACACACACAGAGAGAGAGAGAGAATCCATGTGCTTTATTTGCTCATTTGTTATTGCTGTTCAGTTCATTGCATTTTGATGTTGTGTATTTGTACTCAATATGTCATATAACTGATTTTTTTTTCAGTACAAAAAAATGCTAAACTTTGACAAAAAGTAATTTTTATTGTTATAAGTGTGATTTCATAATATGTAGATTTAAATCCAACTGCAAAAAAAAAAAAAAAAAAAAAAAAAACTTGTGAAAAGATGTCTTTTAGATAGTCAAAAAGCACACAAATAGTGGAGCTCTGCAGCCATCTACTGGATAAAGTGATTTTTTTTTTTACTTTTAAAACTGCATTTTCCAAAAGATGGACAAAAATCTTACACTAAACCATGTCAAATTATCCATGTTATCCCCATGAATGAAAGTTAGAAATGTGGGTCTTTTATAAAGTGAAATTTACATAAAAAGCTGCTTTTGTATAAAAACCTATTTAAAAAAAATATTTTTTAATTTATTTATATAAATTTTAAAAATATCATACATTCTCCAAAAACTGCACAAATGTTTAGTAAAAACATTGATAAACTTACATTTGTTAAATGTTTGTTTGCCTGGGGTCTCCAGAGACCCCGAGTGTCGACCCAAAACGAACAGCGCCAGAGGGTCAAAATTAAGTCTTTAATTACACCAAACATTTGAATGGTAATGTTTCTTGAGCAGCAAATCATCATATCAGAATGATTTCTGAAGGATCATGTGACACTGAAGACTGGAGTAATGATGCTGAACATTCATGTATAGCAATATTAATACATACATACAAATATACATATAAAAAATCAATTATTTTATTATTACATATGGAAAATAATATTAGACTGTGAAATTATACAACTATTGTTCAACTCTTTAACTTTTTAACTGTAATTGGAAAAAGTGTAAAACAAGAATAAAATAAGTGACCTCTGATCCATGGTAAATAAGGAGGACAGGGAACAGACACTATCCCAGGAGATGAATGTGGCCAACAGGCAAAAATGTCAAATGTTCCATTGCAGAAAATTCCTATGGGGAGATTCACACAATGACTTACATGGCATACATATATTAAAATCTATTTCTACCAGCTTCACTCACCAGTTCCAGTAGGGAAAGTGGCTTTCAGCAATCGTGTGCAGTTCTCTTGATATTCACTACGTTTATTGATCAGATCATCCAACGTGGAGCCCATGACCTTTACAAAACCATAAAAACGTGACTTGCTGTTAATGTGTGGATTGAGTGTTCATCGACTGAGAGTATTCCTGTCATAATAAGAGCCGATGCTTTCATTGGAGATGTGGCACATTTTCAAACACAGGATGGCAGTATTTATAAATGATCTGCAAAGGAAAGGGTCGATGTTGTTCTCTTGTTTTTTAGCAATAACTTTACTAAGCTTTCAGTCACCAACATTACATCTTTTGAAGACTTAAGAGCTTTTATTAGGACACAATTAATGATACTAAAGAGCAGTGTGAGCTTGTGACTGGAGGTGATATTAAACACATCTTCATTTCTGCTACAATGAACAGATAAATATTTACATTCTTCCCAATTTACAATGCCAACTCCTGAATATCAGTTTAGAGTAGTAAAATTGCCTGAATGCATTCTCGACGCTCAGACACTGTGTTTAATGTACATAGATGTTTACATAATAGTAATCTAGTTTAGTAATACATATACAAGTGTTTAAGCTACAATAGTGACATTTAAATGAGGAATTGTCTTATTACAAGAGCAGAGAGCGTATTCACACATTGCAATACTGTCACTTTACCCACATAGAAATGAATATTAGCTAACACTTTATTTCAATGCTCAACTTTAGACTATAAGTAACTTTGCAACATGTCGTCTGAAAGTATTAGGAGACTTTCTGCTTAAATACACTTTATTTTGATATTCTACTGACTATAAGTGACTTTTCAACTTTAAGTCAACTAATTCTAGTAACCCTAACAGTCTGCTAATATAATACTAATACTAATGAGAGTTAGTTGACATGTAGTTGCAAAGTTACTCACTGTATGTCTAAAGTGGACCATCAAAATAACATGTAACCCAGTATTAAATATGAACACCATCCTCCTGATCTGACAGCACATGTAAATATGAAGCATTTATAGGACAAAAAAAACTATTATGAGGTTGAAAATCAACATTTAACTTCTGGGTTATAATATATAATGTTTTAACCCAGCGATTGAATTGTTTTAACCCAGCGATTGGGTTGTTTTAATCCAGCGATTGGGTTGTTTTAACCCAGCGAATGGGTTAAAGTGATTGGGTTGTTTTAACCCAGCGATTGGGTTGTTTTAACCCAGCGAATGGGTTAAAGCGATTGGGTTGTTTTAACCCAGCGATTGGGTTGTTTTAACCCAGCAAATGGGTTGTTTTAACCCAGCAAATGGATTAAAGCGATTGGGTTGTTTTAACCCAGCAATTGGGTTGTTTTAATCCAGCGAATGGGTTGTTTTAACCCAGCGATTGGGTTAAAGCGATTGGGTTGTTTTAAC
This sequence comes from Elopichthys bambusa, assembly GCA_037101425.1. Taxonomy (NCBI): domain Eukaryota; kingdom Metazoa; phylum Chordata; class Actinopteri; order Cypriniformes; family Xenocyprididae; genus Elopichthys; species Elopichthys bambusa. The sequence continues at coordinate 29,546,458 of CM074449.1, forward strand.
CCAGCAATTGGGTTGTTTTAATCCAGCGATTGGGTTGTTTTAACCCAACGATTGGGTTGTTTTAATCCAGCGATTGGGTTGTTTTAACCCAGCGATTGGGTTAAAGCGATTGGGTTGTTTTAACCCAGCAATTGGGTTGTTTTAACCCAGCGATTGGGTTGTTTTAACCCAGCAATTGGGTTGTTTTAACCCAGCGATTGGGTTGTTTTAACCCAGCGATTGGGTTGTTTTAATCCAGCAATTGGGTTGTTTTAACCCAGCGATTGGGTTAAAGCGATTGGGTTGTTTTAACCCAGCAATTGGGTTGTTTTAACCCAGCGATTGGGTTGTTTTAATCCAGCAATTGGGTTGTTTTAACCCAGCGATTGGGTTAAAGCGATTGGGTTGTTTTAACCCAGCAATTGGGTTGTTTTAATCCAGCGATTGGGTTGTTTTAACCCAGCAATTGGGTTGTTTTAATCCAGCAATTGGGTTGTTTTAACCCAGCGATTGGGTTGTTTTAATCCAGCAATTGGGTTGTTTTAACCCAGCGATTGGGTTAAAGCGATTGGGTTGTTTTAACCCAGCAATTGGGTTGTTTTAATCCAGCGACTGGGTTGTTTTAATCCAGCGATTGGGTTGTTTTAACCCAGCAATTGGGTTGTTTTAATCCAGCAATTGGGTTGTTTTAACCCAGCGATTGGGTTGTTTTAACCCAGCAATTGGGTTGTTTTAATCCAGCAATTGGGTTGTTTTAACCCAGCGATTGGGTTAAAGCGATTGGGTTGTTTTAACCCAGCAATTGGGTTGTTTTAATCCAGCGAATGGGTTGTTTTAACCCAGCGATTGGGTTAAAGCGATTGGGTTGTTTTAACCCAGTGATTGGGTTGTTTTAACCCAGCGAATGGGTTAAAGCGATTGGGTTATTTTAATCCAGCGGTTGGGTTGTTTTAACCCAGCGACTGGGTTGTTTTAATCCAGCGATTGGGTTGTTTTAACCCAGCAAATGGATTAAAGCGATTGGGTTGTTTTAACCCAGCGATTGGGTTAAAGCGATTGGGTTGTTTTAACCCAGCAATTGGGTTGTTTTAATCCAGCAAATGGGTTAAAACGATTCAGTTGTTTTAACCCAGTGATTGGGTTGTTTTAACCCAGCGATTGGGTTGTTTTAACCCAGCAAATGGATTAAAGCGATTGGGTTGTTTTAACCCAGCGATTGGGTTAAAGCGATTGGGTTAAAGCGATTGGGTTGTTTTAACCCAGCAATTGGGTTGTTTTAATCCAGCGATTGGGTTGTTTTAATCCAGCAAATGGGTTAAAACGATTCAGTTGTTTTAACCCAGCGATTGGGTTGTTTTAATCCAGCGATTGGGTTGTTTTAATCCAGCGATTGGGTTAAAGCGATTGGGTTAAAGCGATTGGGTTGTTTTAACCCAGCAATTGGGTTGTTTTAATCCAGTGATTGGGTTGTTTTAATCCAGCAAATGGGTTGAAACGATTCAGTTGTTTTAACCCAGTGATTGGGTTGTTTTAATCCAGCAATTGGGTTGTTTTAATCCAGCGATTGGGTTGTTTTAACCCAGAGATTGGGTTAAAGCGATTGGGTTGTTTTAATCCAGCGATTGGGTTGTTTTAACCCAGCGATTGGGTTAAAGTGATTTGATTTTTAAACCCAGCAATTGGGTTGTTTTAATCCAACGAATGGGTAAAAGCAATTGGGTTGATTTAATCCAGTGATTGGGTTGTTTTAATCCAGCAGTTGGGTTAAATGTTTGACCAACGTGCTTGGTAGTTTTATTTAACTCAACTATTGTTTAAAAATGACTGTATTTCTTGCTTAAAACGAACCCAGAGTATGTTTGAAATGAACATTTATTAATAAGTTTAATGACTAATAATGAAACAATAAATATTTATTAAATTGCTTATTAATAAATGTTCACCTTTTGATTATTATTGTTGCCTCTAGTAATTATGTGTCTGATTTTTAATTTCCAACATATTTTGAGTTCATTTTAATCCAGACATACAGTCATTTTTAATCAATAGTTGGGTTCAATAAAACTACCCACCACCTCAATGTTAAAAAATCCTAGAAATATCATGAGCAGACGGGGAGGATTACGATGCTGTAATTCTACTGAACGCTCAAAGATTGCTCAAAACTGGACAGTGTATATGCTGACATTTGACACAGTTATGAAAGTGACACACACACACGATCTCTCGTGTCTTTACAGCGCTTCTTATTTGTGTATTGATTCAGTCATTTCAATCATTGTTTTTGAAATAAAAAGCTTAAAATTAAATGGGTTGCACATTTCAAAACTATTTTAATTGGTAGCAGATAAGTGTGAAAGTTATATCAGATTCTTATTAAAGATTTTCATGACAGCACCTCGCTGATCTGTCCGTCTTTCTCAGCCTCTTTCAGTCTCTTTATCTGATGCGGTGCATCATAAATGTTCGAGGAAGCTCAGACTTTCACACAAATCAAATTCAGATCATCACAGCATATTTTGCAACGTTGCTCCGACTTCGTAATCTCAAGAGATTCCTGTCTGTCTAGTAAACTCTCGGAGTATGTGGAATTATATACGAGCGCTTAAACAACAACATATGCCTGATACTGTATAAGGTCTCATTAGTGAATGTTGGTTAATGCATTACTAACAATGAGCAATACGTCTGTTACAGTATTATTAGTCTTTGTTAGTCTTAGTTAATAAAAACACAACTGTTCATGTTAGTTCATTTCCATTAAATTAAATCATTAAACAAATTCGGCTCACTGTAAAACATTTCTGGTTAAACTCAGAAAAGAAAGTTCAGTGAACTCAACTAAACATAAGTTAACTCAACTTGAAGATTCAACTCACAAATAGTCAAGACAATGGATAACTTGAAGTTTAATTTTGAAAAACGTATAAACTTGAGTTCAAAACCCAAAGCTTGTCATGGCAATTGGAGTTAAAGAGAAGAAATAAGTTCAAATAACTTAATGGTGCTGTAATCTTTTACAGATTGTTTTAGTAAATGTTCAAATTAACATTAACTACAATTAATAGAAGCTTTAGAAGCATTTTCATTGTTAGTCCTAATGAAGTTAACTAGTGTTACCTTACTGTAAAGTGTAACCAATGATAATAATAATAATAATAATAATATCAAGATATACCATTTGACACTATTATTTGATCTACTAAAAAAAAAAAATTTTTACGAGAAATTAATTAATTGGAAGAAATGACATGTAACATGCTGAATTAAACATTTTTAATTCAATGTTTTAAAGTATAAACAGTGATATAGTATTTTCTTGTAAAACAAACCCAAATAATATTATTATTGTAAAGTATTGCCTATATAATGTCACTAATACTATTATTTTACTAGTTTTTTAAACAGCTAACAACAACACACTGAAAAAAAAATGGTGTAAATAATTTTCACAATTGAATTCTTCTTTAAGTTACTTAAGAAATTGGTTCGGATTATTATTTATTAACTTCTACTTGCATTATTAATTACTAAAATATTCTATTATCTATTATAAAGCTACTTTTTTAAAACAACCAACTACTACACTTAGAAAAAAGAAAAGAAAAATTGGTGTAGGATTTACTTTCAAACAACTTTCACTCAGAAATTGCTAGTAAATTTCACAAACAATTACACAGAAATGACATTGAATTAAAACTAAATTGTACCCCAGCCATCTATGTTTTTATGTACAACATTTTTTCAGTGCTATTAAACTTTGAAGAGGTTTGTCAGAGATCAGCAGAATCATTGACTCACCTGAGCCGTGTAGAGAAGCGCAGTAAGAGCAGATCGCAGCACAAACGGCCGGACGCTGAACACCGTCAGCATGGCTCAACATTCACCTGCCCGCCAATCCAAAAGAGCTGCACGGCTTCACGCCACTCATAGTGCTTCCCTGGCCTGGAGCTGCACTTCCTGATGATCATCCGCTGTGGACGAGAGCGGAGACCCTCAGATCCCAGACTGAGACTGTCTGCACTCTTTCACTCACTCCCGCTGCACTTCTGGCCCTTCCAGCCAATCACCGTACGGCAGCTGAGCAGTTACACAGCCTGTGAAAAAGAGGGTTTAGGGAAAACTATTCAGTGACAGCATCTGAGCATTTTCATAATAATATGGGAGGGAGAGAAACATCGGTCACCACAAGGTTCAATGGGGTTCTTGACTCAATTTTAAAGAACACTTGATGCCAAAAAGCTTCTATATAAAGAGAAAGGTCATCAATGATTGCATAATACTTTCATGTTTTTCTTCTGATAAAGTACGAGCTGTTTATTTCATAAAATGAAATTACAACCTGGCCGATTATCGGCACCGATATTAAACATTTTTATGGTTATCGGTCATTTTCAAAACCGATTTGCAGATAAAATCATTTAATTTAGAAATTTTGAGTCAACCACCTCTAACAACAATCAAACAACAAAAGAAAATCTTTAATAAGGATTCATTTATATTTAATTTACACAATTACGGCTATGTAGAGTGGATTATTATTAATATGAATGTTATTAGAATTAAAGATATTTAAAGAGTTATTCTTAATTTTGACATTAATTTTCATTTTTACACATATATATCGGTTCAAAATATCGGTTATCGGTCTACTTGATCTGTAATAATCGGTATCAGTCCTGAAAAACACAAAACGGTCGACCTTCTATATCAGTCAGCTTCAAAATATTAAATGCAAGAACAAAAAAGTATTTCAGAAGAATTTATAATAATAATAATAATAATAATAAAAGCTAACAGGTAGGGCACAAAATATGTCCTGAAAAGAAGGTCAGCTTTAATTTTTCAACATTTACTCATTTAATAGACAATTATTAATTATATTAGCTATTTATTATTTAATCTGCACTTCACAAACCAAAAAAATAATTCATGTTAAAAGAGGTGCTTAAACTTCAGAAAATGTTCAAGAGATGAGAGAGAACTATATTATATAAGCCATTTTGTTTCTTGAAGTTTTGAATTTTAACGCTGATACTAAAATATAGGAGATCTGTGCGATTAAATGACATTAAAATTTAAATTAAAACATCAGCAGCAGCAACTGCTTGCAACAAGGTTGCAAATTCAGTCTAAATGAAATGATACATTTTCCATCAATCGAAGAAAAACTGTTTTTCTTGCACTAACAGGATTGAATTGTTGAGCTTGTCGACTGAAGTCGACACTAAAGTTGTCTAAAAAAAATAAGAAAAATGTCATTAAAAGGAGCCGTACCACATTTGTGGAAAGTGCCAATCACAAATGTTTAATCTGCTTCTATCACAATAACTCAGTGTTATGAGGTTAGTCTTCAAACTTTACATGCCAGCCATTTGTCAAATAAAACTAATAAATAACAGCAGATGCGTCTCTCTCTTATTGTACTGCAGCCATAATAGAAACAAGACCTTCTGCAGCGTGTCAGGACTCCCTCGTTAGGCTAATTACCTGCCGTAATGTATAATTACCAGCTTTTAACACAGTGTAGAAGAGAAATTGAATGTTCTTCATTCAGGAAGTCAATTATGATGCATTAACAAAATGGAAACTAATTGTGATAAAGTAACTTTCACATCATCCACTCACACATTTGCATGCTTTTTTCTTTAAAACTAAAACTAAAACTTCATATAACATGCACATTATATGCAGATATTAAAATATCAGCATCTTCTAATATCTAAATCTGCATTTCTTAATCACTTTTTAAAGGAGAATGAATGACGCATAATTAAGGATGAACTACTTACATGTAATGGTTCATCTAATCTGTAAAGAATATGAATGAGAATTTATATTCGTCTTCTGTTAAGACATTCAAATGATGATCCCTGTGAGTTTGGCTTCTTGAAACCTAACAGTTAGTTTTAGTTACCAAACCCTCTGCTCGTGTAGTAAATAGTTTGCTTTCGAGACGTCCTGTGACTGTAGGCATGAACGTGAATTGCTGCGTCCGGTTGACTTTCCTGCGTTTGAAGATACGTGTCCTGCAGATGTAAACAAAGTGGGCAACGAACTCGTGCAGTCTGACAGTCTAAAGCTCAAGTGAGTTCTCATGATCTCTCTTACAGGGTCAAGATGAGACGCAGATATACAAAACAGAATGGATGATAAACAAATATAACGTGTTACATCACCAATGCATGCGATACCAGTGTCTCAAAAACAGACCTGATGAATGATGAAAGACACGCCGTCAGTCTTCAGTGTCACATGATCCTTCAGAAATCATTCTGATAAGCTCAAGAAACATTTCTGATTATTATCAATGCTGAAAACAGTTTCATATTTTTGTGGAAACCATGATACAGTTTATTTTTCAGGATTCTTTAATGAATAGAAAGTTCATTTATTTGAAACAGGATCTTTTCTAACATTATAAATGTCTTTACTGTCACTTTTGACAATAAAAGTATGAATTTCTTTATTTAAAGAAATCTTACTGATCGGTAGTTTCCATAAACATTATGGAAGGATCATGTGACACTGAAGACTGGAGTAATGATGCTGAAAATTCTATTATTTCACCATTTTTACTGTATTTTTGATCAAATAAATGCAGCCTTGCAAAAAAAAAAAATATATATATATATATATATATAAAAATCTTAAAGATTACAAACTTTTTATCAGCAGTTGATGTTTTTAAAATATTTCCTAAAGTTCAGTGGAAAATGAGCCATTTTATTTAATCAATTTTTCCACTTCCAGCATATACATTATAAAAAAGCAGAGGCTGCTGATTGTGAGGAGGGAATCACGTATAACAGCTTGACTCTGACTCATAAATCTTTCGCATTGGATTCCAAATGACCCTGTGCGTAATCTTTCCTGTTTTTTTTGTTGGTTTTTTTTTCAGCCTATCTTTTCCCCATCTGGACATGACCAGAGCAGCTATGTGTGTTGACTTCAGCCACACGCCGCATGCTCATCTCCTCGACATCACTGAGATAAATGACTGCATTAGCACATGTGAGGTGTGTGTAAACATCCACACAAACACTGCCACTGACGGCTGGACTGGGGGAACTTCAGGAAGACTAAAATTAAATATCACTGATATCACAGCTAACAGGTTCTCTCAAAGTTATGAACAAATGTTCAAAAGATATCTGGTCTTTAATAATGTTCTCAAAACGTTTATTCATACATCGATCATGGAATGTTTTAGCTACATGTTCATTTAAAGGGGTCCTTGATTATCCTTTCACTTTTTTAGCTTCAGTTAGTGTGTAATGTTGCTGTTTGAGCATAAACAACATCTGCAAGGTTACAACGCTCAAAGTTCAATGCAAAGGAGATATTTTCTTTTAAAGAATTCTCTGTTTAAGGACTACAACAAACGGCTGGTAGGGACTACAACAAGCTTCTTCCCGGGTTAGTGACATCATTAATTTACATAAACCCCACCCCTGAGAAAACACAACAAAGGGAGTGAGGCCATGTGGAAAAGGATTATTTTGAACTGTATGTGCACTAGTCCAGGTGGATTTGTGTTCACACTGGTGTGTCGGTAAGGACACCTGAGGCGGGATTCAGTTTCCAAAATTTATTTAGTCAGATCACAGGGCATTTTTTTTTGTTTAGGCACAGATTGTGGACATTTGTATAGATGTGGTCTGAAATTAACAAAGATAACAATCAGTAGACAGTGATAACAATAAACCGTCATAATAGGCAAGAAACAATCACATATAATCATATTCTTCAAGTATTTAACATGTACTGCACATTATTGTAGTACTGTGTAAGGCCGCTAGGTGGCGCATGAAGCTCACAGATAGAAAGAAGGTGAAAGGTCATTATATCTTGCTGTGTCATTAAGTAGGATGGTAAATATGAATAATGGCACGTAATTAACAATCCACGCCATATACAATATCCAGTGCTATGAATTTAGTACATACAAACAGCACTTAAATCTATGAAATGAAGAATTATACTTGTTAGGAATGCAATACAGCAGATGAACTTGTACACGCGATTTGCTATTGCTGCTCCAGTGAGTAAACAAGCTAGCGGTAATATACTAATACAATCACACAGTCACGTTACAAACATAAATAAAGAGTCGCCCATTAAAGTATAGCAAAGCTCACTTACATTGATTTAGTGACTCACAAAATAAATGTCCACTTTATGGAAATTTATCGTTAATGTTCAGCCTCAGAACACTCAGTGAGCGATCACTGACTAACGTCACAGAGTAACAAGCACGCTTATTTGCTCCTTGGTAGGCTTAATCAGTTTGTGTGGGCTGAGTCTTTAACAGGTACATCCTCCTCTGAGAACGCAGGAAGGGGTATCAAGCGAGCAACAGGCCGGGTGTAGAGCTTATTATTGATTTGGATCTCAGCAATTCTGATCTGGCTATCTGAACCAGGAAAGGTTTTCGTTACCTTGCCCACTAGCCACAAGGCACGAGGAACCTGTGGGTCTACAAGCATCACTACATCTCCACTGGAAATGTTACTCACATCTGAATGCCACTTGGAACGAGACTGTAGTGTAGGTAAGTAGTTGCGGATGAAGCTTGACCAAAACTGATCAGCCAGTACCTGACTTTGCCTCCACCGCCGCCACCCCGTGAGCTCACTGGCTGGATAGACTACAGATGGCAAGGAACTATCTGGCCGCCCCATGAGCAAGTAGTTAGGCATAACAGGATCAAAGTCAGCTATGTGTATCCGAGTGGTTTGCTGTTGAGTATGCCTTCCACTTCAATGAGAACTGTCACTAGTCACTACTTGTGAGCCAATGGTGGTGCGCAAGGCATTCTTCACAGACCGAATCTCTCTTTCCCAAGCCCCGCCAAAGTGTGAAGCATTTGGTAGGTTAAAGCGGAAGGATATTTTCTGTTTGGCCAGCTGTTGTTGTAGCTGAGGGTTGAAAAAGCTTCTTTCACCTCTCTTTCTCCACCACGGAAATTGGTGCCCTGGTCTGAGATGAACTCAAATGGTGTGCCACGTTGAGCTACAAACCTCCTTAAGGCCATCAGGAATGAGTCTGTATCAATTGAAGTGAGAAGATCCAGATGTACACTCCTTGTGGTGAGACACTTAAAGATTATCCCCCACCTTTTCTCCCTGCGTCTACCGATCTTTATTTGGAATGGCCCGAAACAGTCCATGCCAGTACTGTAGAATGGTGGCTTATGGAGTCTCAAGCGGGCGGGTGGTATATCTGCCATTTTGGGAATAATTGGCTTGCTCTTCCACCTTTGACAGTCTCTGCATTGATGCTGCTGCTTGCGGATAGCTTCACATCCTCTTTATATCCAGAAATTCCTCCTCATTTTCGCAAAAACTCTCTCTGGTCCTTGGTGGCAGAGCTTGTTATCATAGTCCTGGATTAGCAATTTAGTGCTGAAATGATGAGGATGTAGAACTATGGGTTGGATTGCTGATGACTCCAGTCCTTCCGCCTGACACAGACGGCCAGCAACTCTGATGAGCTGACAGGACTCGTCGAATTCTGGTGCAAGGGTGAGTAGCCGACTGGTTGACTGTACAGGCTTCCCAGGTTTGAACAATCTGTATTCTTTAGGCAAACTGTCAATCTGGGATTTCTGGAGCATGAGCAATTCTGCAGCTAGATAGTCTGCAGCTGATGGCTGTTTTGTTCCTTTAAGGTTCTGGACTGTTGCCTCTACTAGCTCCTTCCAGGAGCTGTAGGTATCAGGATCAGGAATGCTCGGGACAGTAACTTCTGTTGAAATGCCAAAATTCCCTTGCGTTGTTCTGCTTTGTCTTCAGGGGGTTGTATAGTAGGAGTTATGATGACTCAGGTTCAAGGAGGAATGATGGTCCTTGGCTCCATCTGTTGGTCACTGCCAGGTCTTTGAGGGTTTTACCTCGGGTAAGGTCATCCGCTGGATTCCTATCAGAGTCCATGTACCGCCAGGTACACCTTGCAGTAAGGTCTTGGATCTCAGCTATCCTTGTTCCAACGAATACTTTGAATCTGTATGATTCAGATGTTATCCAAGTACTGTTGTGGAATCTGTCCACAGGACCACTCTGCTGATTGCAACATTAAGCTCAGTCTCAAGGAGTTTGGCTAGCTGAGCACCATTCAGGGCTGCACATAACTCCAATCGAGGGATGGTATGTCGCCGCTTAGGAGCAACTCTGGACCTGGCCATGATAAAGGCAAGCTGGACTTGACCTCTGACATTTTCTGTGCGCAGATATGAGACAGACCCATAAGCCTGCTCAGATGCATTGCAGAAGATGTGTATCTGGTGATCTGGGAGTGGTCAGTGTCTAAAGAGACAAAACAACGAGGCAGGGTGATGCTGGCCAAAGCAGGTAGTTCTTCTTCCCAGTAGTTCCAAGATTTCAAGAGGTCATCCGGTTGGTTGGGATCATCCTATTCCCTCTGCTTATCCCACAACCTTTGCACTAAGACTTTAGCACGTGTGGTAAATGGGAGAATGAAACCAAGGGGGTCATATTGTGTTGCGAGAATCCTGTAGATGTGATGAAGGGTACGTGGTCCAGGTGTCACTTGGCGGGTCTTATATTCAAGGGTGTCTAATTGGCAGTACCATCTTAAACCCAGTGTGGATTCCTGTACGTCAGTCTGGACAGCCACAGCTCTGTGCTGTTGGATCGTGCATCTGCTGGCAGGTGCTCAATCACACTGGGAACATTACTTTGATTGAAACCACCATTGGCCAGGAGTTAGCAGAGTTTATCCATAAGTTGTTTCACTTCTTCGGGTGACGGTAGGCTCTGCAAGCAGTTGTCCACGTAGAAGTTTCTCTCTACCGTGGCTCTGACATCATCACCAGAATTGCTATGATCCATGATGTGCTGTTGATGGGCGTAAATGGCACAACATGGACGACAAGTGGTGCCAAAGGGCAACACCTGCCACTCATAGACATCAGGAGGTTTGGTTCTATCCAGGTCTCGCCACACAAAGTGGAGGAGATGTTTATTTTTAGAAAGGAGGCGGACTTGATGAAACATCCCCTTGATATCTCCACTCATTGCCACTGTATGCTCACAGAAACGTAACAGGACGCCCAGTAAGGAGGGGCCCTGAAATTAACAAAGATAACAATCAGTAGACAGTGATAACAATAAATCGTCATAATAGGCAAGAAACAATCACATATAATCATATTCTTCAAGTATTTAACATGTACTGCACATTATTGTAGTACTGTGTAAGGCCGCTAGGTGGCGCATGAAGCGATGAAGAACAGTTCTGAAAAGAACCATTTTTAGTGTTATGAGTATTTTAATAATCTAAAGAATCTTTTGTCCAATGGAAAGGTTCCACAGTGTTAAAAATGAAGGTTCTTTATTGGCATTGGTTCCATGAAGAACCTTTAACATCCATTTTCAGATTATTTGTTCATAACACTAAGAAAAAATGCTTCTTTTAAGAACTGACGAGGAACCAAAAATGCTTCTTCTGTTGCATCATACAAAAACACCCTTTATTTTAAAGGATTCCGTGGATGTTACAGGTTCTTCATGGAACTATCGATGCCAATAAGCAGCCGTTATTTTGATCAGGTGAACACATCACAGTAATCATTTCTGATTAGCAGAAGCCCACAACTATTGTTCTTCGTCTAATGAACATTCTTCAAGATAATGATCTAAAACTCATCAAAGGTTGTGCAAGAACAGTTAAAGATGGAAAGCACTCAGTAATGACCGGACCGCTCGATTCCCCTCAAACCGGACAGACATGCCACAGCTAGGATATGAAGAAACCTCTGGAACGTTTGGGAATTTGAAAGAGCTGAGAGAAGATTTCCTGCTGTTAAGAGAATGCCATGTTTGTGGAGATCTGCTTGCATAAAGAAAGCTTTTGAACTGTTTCAGCTGCTGAGGAAGAACTTTTTTTTTTTTTTGCAGCAAGTGTAAATGTAGTTTTACAGGGACATCTCTGCATCTCTCCATTTTCCGTATGCCAGTAAACATAAAACTCTCTGTGATACAGTTTTAAAACCACACACCATGTTGCTCACTCTGTGTCCTGTATATTAATAATAATATTGCAATATATCTGCATTTCTCCTCTAGCTCACCTCCTAATCTAGTTAATCCTGGTTTTGTGTATTACAAATATTGTTGGCTCTTTGATGCATTGCTTTTGTTCCTCTTTGAATAAAAGATGCTGTTAAATGCATCATGTTCTGTGCACAGTGTTTCATCTGCTCACTGAAGTGAAGTTAGCTGACCGTTGTGTCCATATGCAAGTTTTCGTGCCTTGCGAAAAATATTTCAGAAGTTATTCACAGCTGAATTTTTCTCGAGGTTTCAGCTTTATCATCCTCATGCTTAGTAAACATACAACTATGTTGGGGGGAATCTGTTCAGCTCTTGTTTCAAACTGTTTATGGTCAGCTGTAAATGGGTTAAAGTATGTTTGGTTCTCTGGACAGGTGGTGTCAGGGGAATGTAAACAGGTTGCATGATAGATGCATAAATTGTTTGGCCCGCAAAGTCATTAAAATGCGGTGTGTGTGTTTTGACTTCAACTTCTTTTCATTTCAAGCTCCAGGTGAGCCAAGAGAAGAAGCACGTCGGCAGCGTTACGCATTATATACTGTGTGTAAGAGTACGAACTCTTATCTGTGTGTGTATATAACACCACACTAATGACGGGACCAGTTTTACAGCTTCATGTAAGCCAGAAAGTGGCTAGAATTGCTAATTTCTTTATTGGCATCTGTGGTTCCATGAAGAACCCTTAAAGGATTAGTTCACTTCAAGATCTAAATGTCCTGATAATTTACTCACCCCCATGTTATCCAATATGTTCATGTCAAGAAATGAAGGTTTTTGAGGAAAACATATAGGATTTTTCTCCATATAGTGGACTTCACTGGGGTTCAACGGGTCCAAATGTCAGTTTCAGCTTCAAAGAGCTCTACACGATCCCAGACGAGGAATAAGAGTCTTATCTAGAGAAACCATCGGACATTTTCTAAGAAATATTTTTTTTAATACTTTTTAACTGCAAACGCTCATCTTGCACTGCTCTGTGATGCTCCACTCATTACGTAATCATGTTGGAAAGGTCACGCGTGACGTAGGCGAAAATTTATTTTCGACTGAAGAAAGAAAGATATAAAGATCTTGGATGACATGGGGGTGAGTAAATTATCAGGAAATTTTCATTCAGAAGTGAACTGATCCAAAACATCCATGGAAAAACCTTTCAAAAAAGGTTTTTTTCAGAAAAAGGGGTTTCCCCAAAGAACCTTTCAGTGATCTTTCAGTGATTTTTTCCTAGTGTGAAGAATCTTTTGTGCACTGAAAAGGTTCCAAGGATGTTAAAAGTTCTACATGGAACCATAATCGCCAATAAAAGCCCTTTATTTTTAAGAGTACAATGCACTAAGAAAAAAGTGGTTCTTTAAAGAACCGTTCAACAAAATATGGTTCTTCTAATGTTCTCAAAACGTTAGCATAAAACCGTTATTTATACATCATGTTTTTTGAATGTTACTACTTGTTTCAGAATATTCCCATTATGTTTGAAGAATGATAAAATGGAATGTTCCCTTAATATTTGTGTAACCAAGAAAAATTATGTTTTGAAAAACAGATTCTTGTTAGCTGGGACGGCATCGCTGTGAAACCCCCCTTTTGGAACTTGTGTGAATGCCTGTGATCGATAATATAGTGATTTTTATCATAATTCTCATCAATATCTCTTTGCACAGAATGGTGAATCTCTGTTGCTCCCATGTCTGGCTTTGGATCTGTTTACATTCTCCGAGCAGCAGCGAGCGCGGATGGGCCCCCGGCAGACAGACCACCGTATATGTCCAATACGAGTAGGAAAAACAAACAAGCTGCTGAACACCATGTCCGGCCTCAGTCAACAACACACTCCAGATCACCGGAGGGCACAGGTCCTCTCCATCTCCACCATGCCTCATTCTTGATGAGCTGTTGTTCTCATCAGCACAGTTTTAAGGACAGTTGTTTCTGTGGTTTACAATCAGCGAGGGCTTGACTGAAATATCTCTTGATATATAGAGAGCGAGATATAATAGCCTCGTGCATTCATGCATTTTACATTTACGGGTTTGGAATGTGGAAGTAAACTATAACTGGGTAAACTTGATGGGAGACTGTAGCTAATAAAAATTTTTGCTTTCCCATTTTCTCCAAATAGCAAAAACAAATCTATTGTATTTCCACAATTATCTGCAGTCAGAAAAGAGAAAGATGTGAAATTTACAGTTACTAAGTCTTTGAGTTAAAGGGGTGGTTGATTATGATTTGACTTTTTTAACCTTAGTTAGTGTGTAATGTTGCTGTTTGAGCGTAAACAACATCTGCAAAGTTACGACGTTTAAAGTTCAATGCAAAGAGAGATATTTTCTTTTAAAGATATCGCTTTTTAAACGGCTGGTAGGGACTACAACAAGTGTGTGACATCACAAACCCTAAAATTTACATAAACCCCGCCCCCGAGGACACGCAACAAAGGGGGCGTGGCCATGTTGGGCTGCTTTAGGGAAGAGGAAGAGTTGTTGTAGTCGAGTGTTGTTGACATGCCGTCATTTTACGCCGGACTGCTTCACAAACGAGGGTCAATTCAACACAAAAGATGAACATGACGGCACATGCTAGTCGATGAGTTGAATCAACTCCACAGCAACTACATACATTTATCCACTAACCATTCAGAAACGTCTAAAAGTTGTAACTTCTTCCTGAGTCTCTCCATCAGTGTCGACTCCGGTTTGAACAATGTAAGGCTGAACACCGTCCTCATTTTGGCTGCGTGAGATTCTCCAGCTTTGTTGTTGTTGAGCGACCGAAGTGCGAGCTGTTAAAGCTCCGCCCTCTTCTGGAAAGGGGGCGGGGAGCAGCAGCTCATTTGCATTTAAAGGGACACACACAAAAATGGTGTGTTTTTGCTCACACAGCTAAATAGGAGCAAATTTGACAAGCTTTTTACTACTCTCATAGTGCATTATTGCAGGAAAAAAATGTTTTTATTGAACATTGATGGAGCAACATATTTTTTGAGCAAAATAAATAATAAAAGTGGTTTGTTTGCTTGCAAATGTTATAAATGTATGAGGTGGTGAGGGGGGCCTTTCTGACGTAGAACATGAAGCTTCGAAGCTTTATGAATCTTTTGTTTCGAATCAGTGGTTTGGAGCGTTTATCAAACTGCCAAAGTCACGTGATTTCAGTAAACGAGGCTTCGTTATGTCATAAGTGTTTCGAAATTTCAATGGTTAACTGCTGGGGGGCGTGACTTTGAGAGTTTGATACACGCTCCAAAACACTGATTCGAAACAAAAGATTCGTAAAGCTTCATGAAGCAGTGTTTTGAAATCGCCCATCACTAGATATTGTTGAATAAAGTCGTTATTTGTTTTTTTGGTGCACAAAAGTATTCTCGTTGCTTCATAACATTAAGATTGAACCACTGTAGTCACATGAACTGTTTTAAATATGTTTTTAGTAGCTTTCTGGGCATCTGAAAGTGTAAACTGTCTAGCTGGCAATGCAGGCCTCACTGAGCCATCGGATTTCATCAAAAATATCTTAGTTTGTGTTTTGAAGATGAACGAAGGTCTTATGGGTGTGGAACGACATGAGGGGGAGAAATAAAATTTTTGGGTGAACTAACCCTTTACATCCAATTGACCAGCTTACCTGAGAATCCGCAGCGGGTTACATACCGTGGATTCCATGTCAGAAATATGAAAATTACAGTTTTCAGTTTTAATAACTGTTGGTGGGCATACGCTGCATTTATTCTACTTGTTTCTGGCAAGACTCGATCGTGGAAAGCGTTTCTGCTTCTCATTCTCAATAGCAGCACTCAAAAAGCAAAAACAAACCTACAGCATGACCTTTAAAGTCTGATCACAAACAAATTAATCTCATGAGCAACGAATCGTTCTAAATGACTCACAAACTTGGGAGTCACCAGTTTGAATCAGTATGACCAATCCTTCACGGAATGAACTCACCAAATCCTTCAGATCGGCTGAATCAGAAAGAATGCATTTCATCTTTATCTGTATACCTCACACTTTGTTCATGCATATCTTCATTTTTATAACGAACTATAAGATGTGTGGTCATGCAATCAATTTGATAAGTCTTATCTAATAAAAAAAAAAAAAAAATGACATGTAAACTAAAAGAGAACAAATGCATGCTTTTTTCCCTCATATTTAGCGAATATGTTTTTGGTGGGTCTTGAGATTGATTATTATGGAAGCTTATTTCCGCCAAAAGGCAGAAGCTATTTGCACTAAATGAAAAAAGCAGTATTTTCTTTGCACAAGTGTAAATACTGTAGTTATTAGATGCTATTTATACTTAGTGCAAATAGTGGCAGATACGATTTGCACTTCAGAACGGGGGTGAAAAAACTTCAAATTGCGAGATGTAAACTTTGCAATTGTGGGAAAAAATGTGAATTTTGAGATAAAAAGTTGCAAATTATCTAAGATATATATTATGGTCTGAGATATAGTTCTTTGAACTATACACTTTTCAGTAGCAATGAACCTAATCCATCTTATCAACCGCTATCAGTGATTTATAATTTTCAGATTTACACTTTTTTGTTGAAAGCTGCTTCTCTCTGAATCAGCTGCGTTAGGAGAGCAGCTCGCAGAGTTTTAGTAGTAAATCTAAAGGGAAGCATGCAAAACTGATGTCTTCTCCAGAATCATTACCAAGATACAGTGGTAAACACATGCCACTAAAGTCAATGCTGATGATGCAAACGTTAAAAAATCAAGGGCCAGGAACCAAGATTCAGACCGAGTGTGAAAACAGCCTCATCACCTCCTCAGGCTGACTGAAGATGAATGCGGCTCCGTCGGACAATAAAGCAGTGATGGGAGTCCCGAGGTGCAATGATTGGCAGTCTATGTCAGAGAAAGACTGAGTGAAGCATTCGCAAGGAATTATCCGGCAGTGACACGCCATTCACCTCCCAATAAACCTGTTAGAAGGACATGCCCTCGAGTCCCTGAGGCCAGAACACTGAGTTTCATTCGCTTTCACACTCGCACTCACCGTTAACTCACAGATGGAGACTGAGATGCATTTCTCCATGGATATATTGGCAATTTATTATTCCCTCAAAATGGCAAATGGTCTGTCTCTGTATCAGAGTGGCCTGTGGATATTGCTGGAGGCCGCTATGTTGTTTCTTTGGAAATGATAAATTAAGGAAAAATGAATTGTGTTCATGGCAAGCGAAACACAGAATTTCTTAGGAAAGCTCTTGGCTGATGGATTTTATATTTAGACTGTCTCACAGTCGTACTAAACTCTTCTAAACACTGTGTGCTGATAAGTCAGCTTCATTAATTTTCCTCCCAGAAAACCATATACACAAACTTATTGTAAAGTGTTCACTATAATTTCATATTTTTAACCCAAGTTGGGTTGAAAATGGACAAAATTCAGCGGTTGGGTTAAATGTTTGCTCAACGTGCTGGGTAGTTTTATTTAACTCAACTATTGTTTAAAAATTACTATATGTCTGGATTAAAATGAACCCAAAATTTGTTGGAAATCAGACACATAATTACTAGAGGCAACAATAATAATCAAAAGGCGAACATTTATTAATAAGCAATTTAATAAATGTTTATTGTTGAACTATTATTCATTAAACTTTAAACATATTAATAAATGTTGATTTTCAACATATTTTGGGGTTCATTTTAAGCAAACAATGCAGTAATTCTTGGTTTTAGTTGAGTTAAATAAAATTACCCAGCATGTTGGGCAAACATTTAATGCAACCGCTGGGTTAAAACAACCCAACCACTGGGTTAAAACAACCCAACTGCTGGGTTTGTCCATTTTCAACCCAACCCCTCATTTGGGTTGTTTTTAACCCAACATTTTTGTGACATAAGAAAAAAATAGTCTAAAAATATACTTTTTAAATGGAACAGTTTATTGGACTTTTAGACAAAATCTTAAAAACAAAATAAATATAAAAAAAAAATCTAAAAACAAAGTTTGCATATGTGTTTTTTGTTGAGTATCATATTTGATACATCAGGCTTTTATGGCTCAAAATATACAATTTGGTGCAATGCTGATGTTTACATGGATTTATATTACGCTTGTAAATCAATGAGATCTTTATCACAGTATAGCAGATACTTACATACAATGCATATAAATATCAGTCATCTCTATATCTGCCAATAATGTCTTAGTAAGATGATATTTAAATGCTTAGTTTTATGATCAAAGCTCTGTAGTTTTAAAACATATGATGCAATATGCTGGTTTTCCCCAGCGTTTGGGTAGTTTTTGTGTTACCCAGATGTGATGTGAGTCACCTGAACGAGTCTTTTCGTGTGATAGAAACGCCTGATGCCTTGCATAAAATGTTATGATTTTATTCAAAACGATACAGAACATAAATACTTACCGCGTCAAAAGACAATAGAACCCATTATAGGCATAGCATTAATTTAGTTATTCAAACGTAAGTCGTCATAAAAAATAAATAAATAAAGACGTACCTCATCGTTCCTCCTCAGCTAAATTCAATTCGACCATCAGTTTTCACACTTTTATGTGAAAAAAGCTTCAAAAATTAAATATTTATTGTGCACTTTAGATAGATTAATTGAATAAAATGTGTTTTTACAAGTGTGCTGAAATCATTGATTTTGCGCTGCACTGACTGACAGCCGCTGTGATTACAAAGGGAAAGCGCGGCGCTCGCTTTCTGTGTCATTCATTCACAAGAAAAGTTATTGTTTTTCTTAAGATTTTTTGAGTACTTCATACTTCACATTGACAAAATGTATTTTTAACCCTAGTTATTTTATAATGTTTAATATTTAGTCAAAAACGAAGTGAAAAAACGATTAGAGGAAATGGCTGATATATGCACAAATAAATGCCACTCTGCCGCCACCTGCTGGTTAAAGTGGTAATTATTGTCTTTTTTATTTTTAAATAAGCGTTTTCCATCAAATGTTGAATTTCCTACATTTTGAAATGTTTGGTTTTACAATGGTGAAAGTCTCAGAAGGATGAACAAATAATGTTTGTGGTCATCACATTAATATGCTGGGGGGAAAATGCGTGTGACACAGCGTTTTTAAACCGTCCCAATAGCTTCGTCTTTATTGCAAACAATAAAACTGGTTTATTGGAAAATTAGGTAAATGTGATAAGTGCATTAAATATGAATACAACACTAAAAAGTCAACCATTTATGCTTTTGTGTCGATGTACAGAACGAACAGCTAACAGTTCACCGGAAATGCCCGAGCTGGCTTAACGACAACCAGGAAGTAACCGTGAATATAGTCCATTCCCGACAGTAAACGGATTCCCAGTTCTATTTCTGACGTAGTCCATGTGCTTTCGGCTGTTGCGGCGCGACGCGAGAAAAGCCGCGACACGGTGTTAGGATGTTAAAATATGTTCTCAGAATTGTACGCTGATTATTTATGGACAGGTTATGGAGTCAGTCGCAGCATTTTTCGGCTACGAGTGAAATAGGTCTGAAGTTATCAGTTCCCCGCCGAACGAGAGTCATCTCCGGCACGAGATCCAGCGCCGTTACGGTGGAAACAGACGACAGAGACTGGTCCATTACACTTGAATTACTTCTAAATGTTTCAGTTTTACTTCTAATATTTGTTAAACGAGCTTAAATGTAGGCAAAAACGATATCAAATATGCTATAGCCGGCTATAAAATATGATCGAAAATAAAGGAATTATAAGGCAAATAAGTGGTTGTGTGGAGTATTTAAAAAAGTTATTCCGTAAAAAAATAATAAGCTAGTATTATAGTAAAAATGAGTCAACCCATTATGCTGGGTTAAATGAACCCAAATGTGTTCTGTCCTATATTTACCCAGCGCCCCAGTGTTTTTTAGAGTGTACATTTCATTAAAAATAAAAATCAGTGCAGATTTTCACAGCTGAAGGTTTTACAATTACTAAAAGACTTGCTAAAACAGTCTAAACTATCAATCAGACGACAGTAGATTGTGTGTGACAGGTTCATCAGATCATGTTGAGGACTTAGAAATCAAATACGATTTAAAACATCTATTTATAGCATCTATTTTAATGCTGCAATCGCAATTTCTGTGTAACGTGCACATTTTCCTGGTGTATACCGCAGTGGCATTTTTATGACAGCTTTTATTCTGTTAAAATATGAACATGAAGTGCTCAAAACTGCTCATTTTCATCCTCAGATGCTTGAGAACCATCTGGCCATTACAATTCCTCGTCACAAATTAGTTTGACACAAAAGTACACAGACGCAAGAGTCGGGAAGCAAATTCCACAGAAAGGAAAAGATGCTGTTTTGCATCAGTGAACATTTCTCTCTCTCTCCTTTATTAAAAACAGAGCCAACAAAATCCAACTTAAACTGCCACAAAAACTTCCTAAACGAACTCAAATGTGAATGACTGAAATTAATGTACAGTACTGTATGTTATGAGCTGTGTGTTTTTGTAATTGCTTATAAGGCCATGATGTGGTGTATGTGCTTTAGTAAACCTTCTATTTGACCCCAAGAATGGCCTGAGATAAAACAGAGACGCTCTCGTCCACACAGGATGAAACGCAGTCCCTGCTGGCTTTATTCACACAGACACACCATCCTTCAACACAATCCTGCTGAAACGCTATAGATGAAAACATCATGACACGCGGTCTTATTTCTGATGCCTTAGGAGTCAAAGCAAGACAAACGTCTGAGAATGTGTGACGACGGCTGGCTACTGAACGACTGATCTCCAGAAAAACGTATAATCGATGATAGAGATAAAAAAATGTTTAGATGTAAACCATGTGTTAGTATGACATCAGAAAGCACTTCAGCTCTTAACGGTGAAGGAATATTTCTTCAATACAAGATTAGGTCAATCGACACTGAAAATTAACATTCAAGGTCACTGTGACGTAGTTCTTCCTCAGTGTTTTTGTCTTGTTTTTCAACACAAACATCGGTAACACTTTAGTATAGGGAACATGTATTCACTATTAACTACGACTTTTCTCTCAATAAACTCCTAATTTACTGCTTATTAATAGTTAGTAAGGTAGTTGTTAAGTTTAGGTATTGGGTAGGATTAAGAATGTAGAATAAGGTCATGCAGAATAAGGCATTAATATGTGCTTAATAAGTACTAATAAACAGCTAATATTCTTGTAATACGCATGCTAATAAGCAACTAGTTAATAACCCCTAAAATGAAGTGTTACCCAAACATCTTAACATTCTTAAATCAAGATACATTTACTGGAGAAGCAGAATGACTTTAGATATTAAGTCTTGTTTTCTGAATAAAGTGAGCTTGAGCTTAAAACAGGAATGCTAATGGAGTCAGAAGAATAGGAAAACAAGTTTATTTTTCTGACCCTGTTTCTTAAGTACAAATTTGACACAGACTTAATATCTTAATCTATTTTACTTCTCCAGTAAATGTTTCCTGATTTATGAATGTTTACTGAAAAATATCAGAAAAGGTTGTAAATGACACCAAAATCATATTAACATACAAACTGTAAAAAGTTTTGTTATCATAACATTTTTTTATTTTAGGGTTTTTTAACTAGTTGCTTATTAGCATGCGTATTACAAGAATATTAGCTGTTTATTAGTACTTATTAAGCACATATTAATGCCTTATTCTACATTCTTAATCCTAGCCAATACCTAAACTTAACAACTAGCTTACTAACTATTGATAAGCAGTAAATTAGTCGTAGTTAATAGTGAATACATGTTCCCTATACTAAAAGAGTTACCCATTTTTTCTTTTGTCAGATCAACTTAGATAATTAATGAAGTTCAGATAACAATATTTTGAGTTTCTGTTGATTAAACCAATCGCCTTCATTGTATTAACTCAAATTTTTAATTTCAATGAACTCAAAATTTTGAGGCAACCAGGTAACATACTTGAAGTTAAACCAACAATTATTATTTCACAGTGTACATATTGTTTACTATATTAAAACTGAGATGTTTTGTATCGATGGATTGGCCATTCACTTAAAAAGATGGAAATGAATTTCATCCGTGTTCAGTTCTGCAGCCGACCGAGTGCAAGAAGATCAAAATCAACACACACATCCACCATCTTGTCGAAAAATGCAAGCCTTGTATAAACACTGTAAATTCAGAGTGTCTTTTATTGGTCTGAGTCCAGACTCCCCCCTTATGAAACAAAAATACATGGGAATAAAGTGCAAAATATAATGCATAATACATTTCCATATATTGGAAACTACACTGTAAAAAAGAATTGTTGGTGTAATTAAAAAAAACTAAGTTACCTGTTTCAATGAATTTTGAGTTCATTGAAATTAAAACAACGAAGGCGATTGGTTTAATCAACAGAAACTCAAAATATTATGTTATCTGAACCACATGAATTATTTAAGTTGATCTGACAAAAGAAAAAAAATCATGAAAATAACTGTTTTACAGTGTAGTGCTTGTATTTTTCAGTATACTGCAATATATGCATTGACCATGTATGGCTATATATTGATACAAATAAAAATATTTAGAAATCATTACATGTAATATTCATAAAGTTTTATTCATTATTGTGTACATATATTTTAATGTGAATGCATGTACACACATAGGTAAATGTTAAAAATAAGTGTTATTTCATGTGTTTTGCTCTATAGGAGTGGATCTGTTAGTGTTTAGTGTTTAATATACTAATCATTCATATATAGGGAAATATGATTTCTTTGCATAAGGGGGAGAGCCAGAGAATCGCTTCTGCTGTATCATGACCAGATTTGGCCACACGTGTCACGTCGTCTGCTGTTTGCCGAATAGGAAAGTCGTGTTAATGGCAGTAGGAATGAAACGGCACCTGGAATCCTGTGCGCTTCGCTCTGTTTGACCAAATAGTGCTGGAGGACGGAAACTTGTGGACAGCAGACAAGCATCAGCTGAAGTTTATACAGACAGAGAGATTCTTTTACATTACATAACGTCAAAATACTTTAGCTGAAGAAACACTTTAATCCAAAGGTAGGCCTACAGATGTCACATGTACAATGTACAAACACACGTGTAGGCTACAAAACATCTGCATCTTTACAGATGCTGTCCTTTGCATATATTAAATTCTGTGATTACTATTTTACGATCACGTTTTTGATGCAGAGATGAAATCATTTAGTTCCAGGAGGCATGCTTCGTGAATTGCATGTGAAATATTCAAATAAACTTTCATGTAAACATCACTTCACGAACAGACGCACTGCATCTTCTCTCGGGATGAAAGAGCGTGGCCCAGTGACCAGTTCAGTTCAAGGCAGGGTTATTATCATTAAAGGGGTCAGGAACTGCTTTTTTTTATTATTATTTAGCATTTTATAATGTTTTCTGAGGTGATTTTTACATCAAACATTGTCATAATTTATAAATAAAAGGCCATTTTGTACCCTGATTTTAGCCTCTGATTTGAACGCTCTGTTGGAAGGGGCGTGTCTCTGTGAGACTTTATTGTCAACGCCCACTGCTGTGATTGGCTGACATCTTTGCATATGAAATAAGTATGACAAGTGGAACTCTCTCGAAAACCTTTACTACGTGTTGGTGGCACATACCTTACAGTAAGCCTGCGTATATGATTTATCAAATAATCCACAGTGAAATGTACCGTACAAACAAATAATGCTCTACTGAGACAGTCATAGTTGAAAATAAATAATCACTTTCATAGCTTTAGGATCCTTTGAAAGGTAATATTACTTTTAGTCCAGTGATCCTGTATCTCTCTTCTCTCTTTTTTCATCTCACTAATGCACCAGAGGGCGGGGCCAAACACGTGATGATGTAGAAGTGGGCGTTGATCTTCCTCTGCAGAGGCGGTCTTTTGTTGCACTATTACATCATAATGTGACAAAATCCGAGTCATTTTCTGAGCTTGGTTACAATAAAAGCTGTTTTTGAACTAACGAGGAAGTTTTAATAAGACAATGACCTCTTATATGTCAAATAAAAAGGAAAATTTGATTTCTCAATTTATGACCCCTTTAACGTCCCCCTGCAGTCAATAATTTTATCCCTTAAAACTCATTTTTGATAATCAAAATTACATTTTTTTTCTGCTGTACAAGTAATTTCTTCAATATAGCTTGAATGTAACTCGACACCCTTGCTTCGTTTAGTACACGATAAAAAATCTTAGGTTCTTTTTTCTACCCAAGTACTGGGTTAAGCCTTTTTTGGGGTTATTTTCCCAGCGTTTGGGTAGTTTTGTGTTACCCAGCTCCCGGGTCGGACGTAACAACCCAGTGTTTGGGTCGTTTTTGTGTTACCCAGCTCCCGGGTCAGACGTAACAACCCAGTGTTTGGGTCGTTTTTGTGATACCCAGCTCCTGGGTCAGATGTAACAACCCAGTGTTTGGGTCGTTTTTGTGATACCCAGCTCCTGGGTCAGACGTAACAACCCAGTGTTTGGGTAGTTTTTGTGTCACCCAGGTCCCGGGTCAAACGTAATAACCCAGAGTTTGGGTCGTTTTTGTGTTACCCAGCTCCCGGGTCAGACGTAACAACCCAGTGTTTGGGTCGTTTTTGTGATACCCAGCTCCTGGGTCAGACGTAACAACCCAGTGTTTGGGTAGTTTTTGTGTCACCCAGGTCCCGGGTCAAACGTAATAACCCAGAGTTTGGGTCGTTTTTGTGTTACCCAGCTCCCGGGTCAGATGTAACAACCCAGTGTTTGGGTCGTTTTTGTGTCACCCAGGTCCTGGGTCAGACGTAATAACCCAGAGTTTGGGTCGTTTTTGTGTTACCCAGCTCCCGGGTCAGACGTAACAACCCAGTGTTTGGGTCGTTTTTGTGTCACCCAGGTCCTGGGTCAGACGTAACAACCCAGGGGTTGAGTTATATAAACAACCCAATTTGCTGGCTAAAATGAACCCAACATGTTCTGTCCTTTACCCATCCCTTGGGTTAAAAACATCTCAAATTAGGTTGTTTTAACCCAATTTTTTTAGACGGAAACATGAAATTGCAAATTGGTCTCTGCCTGAAGAACATATTTTTTTTGCAGTGTGGCAACAAAGTTGTAAAATTGCGTATAACTTTGCACAGAAGAGGTTGTAAGTGACACCAAAATGATATTAACAGACAAACTGAATAAAACTGAATATTTTAATGTTGTAAAAAATGTATATTTTAGTTAGAACTGCTGAGAGCACATTTACTATATTCCAAACTCTTTTTGAAGGTAACACACTGAATTTACGGTGTTTCAACATCATTAAGCACAAGTTCCAGAAAGGATGCAGTGAAAACAGTGAGAATCTGATAGTGTCCAACAGGGGGCAGCGCAGTCCAAAAAACATCAGATCAAGCCTAACATTGAAGAGAACTGGATTGTGACATTTTCTCAAGTGGTGCTTGCCTGCACTCGAAGAAAAGTCTGTAAGAATAGGGCCAAATGTGCTTATTAATATGAAGGAATTGATTTTTCACAGGCATATTTTTTGAGTTACGCATTGTGTTTTAGTTCTATTTTATTCCGCACCCTTTGAAACAGAATTCAATACAATAGAAACAGAATCGATTCATTGCTTATGATGATTACTTTGATTTTTTTTATAGAGGAACAGGTATAGTAGTGTAAGATATTATTGTGCCGTCCGTCGATAAACACAGGGCAGGACCTCACAGATGTGATCAGAGAGAGTGCTCGTGTAATTAATGAAAGCACGGCCCAAATGGGCAGCCTTCAATTAACACGAGGCCTCTGGTTGTAATTGAATGACCCTGACTGCAGACGGGTGAAATGAAAGGATGATTTATGGTGCAGAGAGAGGACAACATGGGTGTCAGACAGATTTAAGACTGTCGTGGAAAGTGCATCTCCAGTCATTAAGCCAACATGTCTTTTGTCTGGGTCTACACTCTTTAATTGTAGATCTGTGATTAGCGACTCTGATTGACAGCCAGGTTGCCCGTCCCACCCCCAGACCACACACACTATCTAAAGGATTGGGAAAGCCTCTGAATGTACAGTCAAAACCACATATGAGTAATTCTGTTAAAGGAGTAGCGTTTGTGCACTACATATAAGTGCGCTAAACCAGAGAAGCTTAAATCCGTTTTGTCTTCATGTTTCTTTGTTTGGCTCTTGTTAGCTCTCAGTACGTTTCGTTTTTTTCCCCCCTGCAAGTCTAGTCTTGTATTTATTTCCTTTTTGGTGAATTCTTTTTTTGTTCAAGTGTTTTCTTTTGTCTCCCAATCATTTTTTTGTTTGTTTGTTTCTCTCTTGATTTTGATTTATCTAGTCTTATTGTTTCCCTGCAAGGTTGCAGTCTTGTTAATTTCTTTTGTTTGCAGTTCCAGTCATTTATTCTTAGAATTGTTGTTTCTTTTATTTCTTTTGTTTTCTTTTTTACAAGCTGCAGCCTTATCCTGTTTCTCTTGTCATAGTTCTTTATTTTTGCTGTTGTTTTCATTGTACGGTGGGAAAAAAATGGTGTGGAAACAATTTTCACTCAGAAATTGCTTGTTTTTTTACAAATAACTACAAAGAAATGTTGAATTAAACACATAATGTTGAAGTAGAAAGACTGAAATAGTATTTGCAACTGTACAACTTTTCAATTTTCAATCATTTTGTTTCAACAATCATTTTATTACAGTATTATTTCATGTGATTACTTAACTTGGTTCTTTGCATTTTTACATGTCCATATAGCCAAATGGAAACTCCAAAATTATAATGAAAATATTTAAAGAAAATTGTATTCATAAAAATATTTCCACATATATATACTGTATATAATGAACTTTATTAATTTAGCTTAGGATGGCACAATGAAATTTATGTTTATATATATATATATATATATATATATACTTCACTAATGTTTCATTTATTTATTTCTGTTCATATATATGCAAATCCTGTAGAAATGAAGAATGAATGAAATGAATGAAACAGCATTGTATGTTTTGCAGCAGAGATGGTTTCACACGTTCCACAGGAGCAGATCCAGATTTCCAGGTGTTGTAGCTTGTGAATCCTGTTATAGAGACATTTCCTGAGAGAGAATGAATGAGACTGTCGTGACTGATAGTGTCCTTGTTCTTTATCCCACTGACGGCTGCTGATTCCTTCAAATGGGATGAAAACATGAGTGGTATGAGGTGGGAGAGGGTCAACAGGACCAGCATGATCTCATCAACTCCGCGAGTCTGTATTAAAAACATGAATCTCAAGGGATTTACTGATGCAAAAATGTTGGGTTTTATAGAATTAGTTCATTTTGGCCGGTTTTCTGGGAAGTTAAACACCATGCAACTTATATTGACCTACTTGTCATCGCAGCTAACAGAGAATGTTCTCAGAACATTCTGGCAAGGTTCTTCCAGTAACATTAGTTCAACGTTATCTGGTCTTTAACACAAAAACATTATTTATACATCATTCATGGAACATTTTCTTTTCTGTTTTAGTTGGAGGTTTGTCTAACATTTTTTTAAAAGGGTTAGTTCACCCAAAAATGAAAATAATGTCATTAATTACGCACCCTCCTGTCATCTTCAGAACACAAATTAAAATATTTTTTATTAAATCCGATGGCTCAGCGAGGCCTGCATTCACAGCAATGACATTTCCTCTCTCAAGATCCATAAAGGTACTAAAAACATATTTAAAACAGTTCATGTGAGTTCAGCGGTTCAATCTTAATGTTATAAAGAGACGAGAATACTTTTTGTGCGCCAAAAAAACAAAATAACGACTTTTCAACAATATCTCGCGATGGCCGATTTAAAAACACAGCTTTGGAGCTTTACGAATCAAATCAGTGATTCAGATCTCCTATCAAACAACTAAACTGCTGAAATCACGTGACTTTGGCGCTATGAACCGCTGATTCGATTCGTAAAGCTTCGTGAAGCAGTGTTAGTCACATGAACTGTTTTAAATATGTTTTTAGTACCTTTATGGATCTTGAGATTTGCAATGGCTTTGCTCTCAATGCAGGCCTCACTGAGCCATCGGATTTGATCAAAAATATCTTAATTTGTGTTCTGAAGATGAACGAAGGTCTTACGGGTGTGGAACGACATGAGGGTGAGTAATTAATGACAGAATTTTCATTTTTGGGTGAATTAACCCTTTAAATGTTACTACTTGTTTTGAATTGTTCAGAGAACATTCAAAAGTAACATTCCCATGTTTGAAGACTGATACAATGGAATATTCCCTTAAAGGGGACCTATAATGCCACAAGTTTCACAAGATGTAATATAAGTCTCTGGTGTCTCCAGAATGTGTGTGTGAAGTTTCAGCTCAAAATACCCCACAGATCATTTATTAAAGCTTGTCAAATTTGCCCTTATTTGTGTGTGAGCAAAAACACGCTGTTTTTGTGTGTGTCCCTTTAAATGCAAATGAGCTGCTGCTCCCGGCCCCCTTTCCAGAGGAGGGCGGAGCTTTAACAGCTCGCGTTTCGGTTGCTCAACAACAACAAAGCTGGGGAATCTCACGCAGCCAAGTCATGTTCATCTTTTGTGTTGAATTGACCCTCGTGTGTGAAGCGTAAAATGACGGCATGTCAACAACACTCGACTACAACAACTCTTCCTCTTCTCTAAAGCAGCCCAACATGGCCCCGCCCCCTTTGTTGCGCGTTCTCGGGGGCGGGGTTTATGTAAATTTTAGGAAGAAGCTTGTTGTAGTCCTTAAAAAGTGATTTCTGTAGAAGAAAATATCTCTCTCTGCATTGAACTTTGAGCGTCGTAACTTTGCAGATGTTGTTTTTTGTCGCTAAAAAACATTTTTAAAACAAAGATGTTCTGAACGTTCAGAGAACATTCAGAAATAACGTTGTCATAACGTTAGCAAAACGTTCTTAGAACATATTTTTTTATTAGCTGAGATAACAGAAGATGCAGCACTACTTGAGAAATTGAATCTAATTATTTTACTGTCATGTAACCGCATGACCCGATCCAGAAGGCGGTGAGTTCAGTCTCAGCTGATCTTCGAGAGCACAGCAGGTGCTGCAGTGATGGAGAGCACACTTCACCTCAGCGCACGCTCAATTTGTCACGTGTCTGGCTAGATTGCCAGTCCTAAATGTGTATGTTTGAATAGTAATGATTCAATGGCACGACCACACAGTTCTTATCCAATCCCTGCACCAGGGGCTGATGGATTTCTGATGGATGAAGGTACGTCTCAGTTGGGGATGCGGTCGTATCTCTAGCATCAATCACTGACGGTGCACAGATGAACGAGGGCTAAGAAAACACCCATAGAATAAATATTACAGTTTCATAGGAATCACGTTGGCATGGTTATGTTTCCAGTTTGTTTTATTATGCAATAAATAGGCATTCATTTTATATTTCAAGCATGTTGTTTGTGCACTTAATGTAATAAACAATAGTGAAATAGGTTATAGTTAGTCAAGACATCACGATAACAACTTTTGATCAGGCATTACTGCCTGGGTCCTAAAAGAGACCGGTTTGTTCTGTTTTTCTTCGACTACCTTGTGAATCAAGCACAGCGGCCACCTTGTGGATAAACTAATTACTGCAAAAAATTTTTAAATGTGCATACTATTCTGATAACGCGCACTGTACGCTAAAAAGTGAAGTATACTTTGGCCTTAATTCTTCAAGAGTGTGAGCTTTATGCTCGGTTTAATAATGGCATAGCTGGAGTCATATTTGAGCTGAATCAATTATACATAAAGACTTCTCCGGGAAATGTGATGATCGTCTGATCTGTGCAATCAGAGGCTAAATTCTGAGACTCGGCTTATACATATTGTATTGCTGCTCAACAAGTATAGGCACCTCGTATCTCATTTACTCTGTAGAAGAGAGTCGGTGGCAATCAGTCTTGATACGAATGTGCCGTTAAAGGTCTTTCCCATGACTCAAAAGCCCTTGACTATATATATATGATATGATTGTGAATGAGTGCAGCGACTGAATTCACTTTTCAGGGTGAATGAAGCAGTGACGCAGTCTTTGTGAATAGAATCACAATTCGAATCCAACGTTCTGAATCAATTCCTTATATCGGAATTCGGAAGTGATTCTTTTTGGTATAACTCACACGGCCCTGAGCAACAAAGCTGTATAGGATCATAAAACATATAATCTTATTATCTTACACAATTTTGTTTCTGAAGAACAGTACATTTTGAAACAAGACAAATAAGAAGGAAAATGACTTTTTGCACTCCCATACACGCCTACAGCAGTAATGATACTGATTGATTGCTGTAAGCCAGCTTCAGCGTCTTGTAAGTGATTGTTAGATGTGTCCAAGGACAACATGTTCCTGCTCATACAGATGTCCATAATTTGAGCTGATGAGTTCTTGTGATCATACTCAGAATCTTTAGCCTGTTCTACAGCAGAGAAAATGTGAAAATTGTTATTGATTTTCCAAAGCTTTGTGATAAAAAAAGTAGACATTGCAACTGCTGTCTCAGCTGTTGAATTTATCACTGTCTGTTTCTGAATCATTAGTGAAACATTAGGATATGATATCATATTCAACACAGTTGTTACCCCAAATGTGAGGTGCATGCATGCATAAAATAAATAGAAAGAATAAGTACTGAAAATCCATGAAATGAGCAAGTATCCTCTCAGTGTATAGGGTTGTGAGGATCTGCTTCATTGGTAGCAATTGCCATATATTGCATCAGGAAACCCCGAAGTTACACATATGCGAGAGTGGAGAGATATTAAGGTCTGTTGGCATCAACCTACACACTCCAGCACAGTCCTCTCCTCTAACTATACTAATGGGTCAGGAAATAGAGGTGGGCTAGGCTGCAAGGCGAACACAGGGTTGATATTTTGCCTAGCAATCTGAGAGGGATATTGTGTGCAACGACACCGGCGCTCTCATCAGCGTTATCCAAACCCGTGAGTCAGTCCGCAGATGCTGCTTGAAGCTCAAGTACCTGTAAAGAGGCCTGCAAGGAACCGCAGAGGCGAAACTCCTGGGAAATCTGTCAGGTTCGCATACAGAGATTCACACTCAGGTTTATAATTAGCACTCTGAACAGTTCCAGGGGCATTTCTGAACTGAAGCAACCACAACACCTGTAATTAACACCTGGATCAAAACAAGCAGATTTATGTGAAGTCCTTAGCATCTAAAAGACTGTCTGACACGGAGCAGGGTTGAACGCCCACAACCTGAATCGGTGCATCACAGAGGTGGGTAAAAATAACCAAATTAGTAGATGGATTCAAAGAAGGAGCTGAGAAACGTTTCATAACTGCAGATCCACAGCTGATTGCTCGAAAACCCCTGCAAAATGTACAAGGGTAACCATAGTTTCTGCCTAAATAGCATTGTTTGTACAATTACTGTTCCCACACACACACACACGAAAACATTTTTTTCTAAAAAAGCCACCAGTGTCACTGTCAACTAACTGACTGACTAAATGGTCAACAAAATGTAATTTGTCAATGATTTGCTGAGAATCCAGTATTAGGTTGACATCCCTGAAAATTGTAAACATTGTCTCTTTGACTGACTGACTAACAACTGACTGTTTAACTGACTGGCTAACTAAATGGTTGACAAAAAGTAACATATATACTGATTGGCTTCATCACTCTGTCTCCTCTCCACCAATAATCTGGTGTGTGTTAGGTGTTCCGGCACAATATGGCTGTCGTTGCATCATCCGGGTGGATGCTGTACATTGGTGGTGGTTGAGGAGATTCCTCCTCCATTTAAAGTGCTTTGAGTGCAGAGAAAAGCACTTTATAAATGTAACAAATTATTATTATAGTTATTATTATTATTATTAATATGTTAATATACTGAGAATCCATTCTTAGGTTGACATCCCTGAAAAGTGTAAACTTTGTGTCACTGACTGACTGACTGACTGACCGACTAACAGCTACTGACTAACAAATAACTAACAGCTACTGACTAACAAATAACTAACAGCTACTGACTAACAAATAACTGACTGACAAACTAACAGCTACTAACTAACAAATAACTAACTGACTGACTGACTGACTAACAGCTACTGACTAACAAATAACTAACTGACTGACTGACTGACTGACAAACTAACAGCTACTAACTAACAAATAACTAACTGACTGACTGACTGACTGACAAACTAACAGCTACTAACTAACAAATAACTAACTGACTGACTGACTGACTGACTGACCAACTAACAGCTACTGACTAACAAATAACTGACTGACTGACCAACTAACAGCTACTAACTAACAAATAACTAACTAACAACTACTGACTAACAAATAACTAACTAATAACTGACTGACCAACTAACAGCTACTAACTAACAAATAACTAACTAACAGCTACTGACTAACAAATAACTAACTAATAACTGACTGACAAACTAACAGCTACTAACTAACAAATAACTAACAGCTACTGACTAACAAATAACTAACTAATAACTGACTGACAAACTAACAGCTACTAACTCACAAATAACTAACAGCTACTGACTAACAAATAACTAACTAATAACTGACTGACAAACTAACAGCTACTAACTAACAAATAACTAACTAACAGCTACTGACTGACAAATAACTAACTAATAACTGACTGACAAACTAACAGCTACTAACTCACAAATAACTAACAGCTACTGACTAACAAATAACTAACTAATAACTGACTGACAAACTAACAGCTACTAACTAACAAATAACTAACTAACAGCTACTGACTAACAAATAACTAACTAATAACTGACTGACAAACTAA
Source organism: Elopichthys bambusa (assembly GCA_037101425.1). NCBI lineage: Eukaryota > Metazoa > Chordata > Actinopteri > Cypriniformes > Xenocyprididae > Elopichthys > Elopichthys bambusa. Next base: position 29,579,260 of record CM074449.1, read on the forward strand.
CAGCTACTGACTGACAAATAACTAACTAATAACTGACTGATAAACTAACAGCTACTAACTAACAAATAACTAACTAATAACTGACTGACAAACTAACAGCTACTAACTAACAAATAACTAACTAACAGCTACTGACTAACAAATAACTAACTAATAACTGACTGACAAACTAACAGCTACTGACTAACAAATAACTAACTAACAGCTACTGACTAACAAATAACTAACTAATAACTGACTGACAAACTAACAGCTACTGACTAACAAATAACTAACTAACAGCTACTGACTAACAAATAACTAACTAATAACTGACTGACAAACTAACAGCTACTAACTAACAAATAACTAACTAACAGCTACTGACTAACAAATAACTAACTAATAACTGACTGACAAACTAACAGCTACTAACTAACAAATAACTAACTAACAGCTACTGACTAACAAATAACTAACTAATAACTGACTGACAAACTAACAGCTACTGACTAACAAATAACTAACTAATAACTGACTGACAAACTAACAGCTACTAACTAACAAATAACTAACTAACAGCTACTAACTAACAAATAACTAACTAATAACTGACTGACAAACTAACAGCTACTGACTAACAAATAACTAACTAACAGCTACTGACTAACAAATAACTAACTAATAACTGACTGACAAACTAACAGCTACTGACTAACAAATAACTAACTAATAACTAACTGACTGACTGACTAACTGACCAACTAACAGCTACTAACAAATAACTAACTAATAACTAACTTTTTGTCAAACTAACAGTAACTAACTAACTAATAACTGACTGACTGACTGACCGACCAACAGCTACTACCTAACAAATAACTAACTGACTGACTGAGTCACTAACAACTAACTAACTGACTAACTAACTAATTAACATACGTTAGTTAATACATTAATACATCAATATGCCTAGAATCCAGGTTGACATCCTGAAAAGTGTAAACATTGTGTCACTGACTGACTAACTAACATCTAACCGACTAACAACTACTAACTAACAATTATCTGTCTTAACTGACTAACTAATGAACTAAATGGTTGATGCTAGGAATCCATTTTTAGGTTGAGGGCCCTGAAAAAGTGTAAACATTGGGTCTCATTCAGTAAGCATGTGTACGCACAAATGTATTTATTAGTGAAATTATTAGCAATTATTAGTGAATGAGACCCATTGTGAGTGAATGAGACCGACTAACAGCCACTAACTAATTACTAACTATGAAACTAACAATTAACTCGCTGACTGACTAACCACCAACCAGCCAACTAACTAACTGACAACTACTAACTATCTAAATGACTGATTGACTAACTAAATGGTTGACAAAGAGTAATACGTTAATATGCTGAGAATCCATTCTTAGGTTGACATCCCTGAAAAGTGTAAACACTGTGTCTCTGTAGATCTGTCAAAAAGTTTTGAAACTTTTATGCATGAGACGCTGCAAAAGAAGGAAAGAGTAAATGCACCAGTCACAGATGGCCGTCTAGCTCCTTTTAATAGAAAAACAATGGAAAAGCAGCACAGTAACACTTCCTGTGTGAACGACCCCTTTGACCATTATTCATTTATGATTTTACAGAAGAATTAGTTAATATTATCACATTGCCCCCTTTTTTTTTTTAGAATCGTGTTGTGAAAGACAGGAGTGATAGAGGCGACAGAGAGAAAAGGGGGTTTGGCCATGAAATTAATTACTGGACACAATCAGGCCTGTTATTTGAACGGCACAGACGAATAGTATTGTGATCAGCAATGAATAAACTAGCAAGAGTTGTCGCTTTTGATTTATGCATGAGAGAGCAATTGTGCTCAGGTGGGTGAGAAAAAGTGCAGGTATTACTATAGCCCTTGAGCTAAAAGCATATGTTTGCATTGTTTCTGTGTGCAGATGGTGACAACAGACATTTTTCTGTAATGGAAAAAGCTAAATATTGATTTACAGTAAACGCACAAGATGAAGACACAAATTGCAGAGCCTCAGAAACAGTTGTAAGGCCATCGATCCCTCTAATCCTCCCTAAAGCCCTCAGATAAATTTGGGAATATTTGTAGAAAAACATGACATTTCCTGAAGGTCTCCTAGAGGGTTTAATCAAATCTCAGTTTCTGCAGACATTTTAGTCCCTTAGAGGGAAGTAACAGCATTTCACAGTCACAATTGTGTAGTGTGTTATATGCTCATCTAAATACAGACACACATTTGATCACAGGGAGCAACACAACCACATACTCTGAGACCATGAACAGACAGAACTCAGGGTTTAAATACACAGACTGGATAATTAACCGGAACAGAAACAGGTGTTAACTAATTTAGAACTATGGAAACTAATAAGCAAATGGAACATTGAAAACAGGCAAAGCAGAAGAGTGAAAACTAAAACAGAACATACACGTTACAGCCACAGACACATGAAGGAATATTATGTATGAGGTTAAGGGTTTTTTTTTAGCATTTTCCAGTTCTTCATCATCTGGGATTCACCCTCAGAAACCTGTAAAAAAGTTCATTTGAAAGAGAATCTCCTCCTCAGTGAATCCCCTCAGCACTGAGAAAGAGCGAGAGACGAACAGAAGCGCTTCATTAACAGCGGCGACATGATTCTCTTTGTGTGAGGATTTCCACTGTGTCTCTGACATTCGCTAAAAACAAGCCACATATCATACACACCCAGAGGACGCACTTTAAAGATTCATTTTAGTGGGTTTCAAACAAAGGAATAAGGATGGAGAACATTCTCGACTCTCGTCAATATGGCTGAATCTTGGATAAATATAGGCAGTAAAAGTAGAGCAAAAATAGTGAGTTTATGCTTAAAACCACAACAAATACCTGTCAGTGGGGTCAGAAAAACAAACTTGATTCAAAGGGAAAGCAGATATCTGTTCTTGTTTTAAGCACAACATTTTATGAATGTTTAGATATTTGTACTGGAAAATAAGACAAAAATCTTTTTTTTTTTGCAGTGCATTTACAACAAGAGAGATCATGAGTTTGATAAAATGAACTGCACTTTCTGTACATGAAAGAAATGTCCTTATAAGATTTAATATCTAAATTAAAAGCTGTATTATGTTACCTGAAAGCTAAATTGTTTGCTTTTGGGGAAACAGAGATATTCACAGAAAATAATAAACAAAAATGATGGAATTGGTTTGCCGTTTTTTTGTTGATGGTGTTTGGTAAGAGCTTTTGCCAGCTCTTGATGAGATGATGTGAAACAAGAGCAATTTATCAAAATGATTTGTGTGGCATAAAAGACATAGTTTCAGAGATTGCCCATTGTCTGCTGGCTTAGATGTAAAAGCTCAAGGCAATCTTTAGAAAACATCAGAGATTTCAGAAACCAGACAAAGCTGTCAACGAGAAGTCCTGCTCCTAAACCCTGTGACATAAACATATATGGGCCATTCTACAGAAACTGCTGTCCCACAACCAAAAAACACATTTAAAAATGTATTTAAATTTTAGATGTTTACTAAGATCTTTCTATTATCTATGGAATCCCACAATAATATGTAAAATATCAGTAAGCTTAATATACTGCATATAAAATCATCATTTATTGGGTACTTTTAATTGGGAGGTGACTGTCCTGAACCCTAACCCCTACATTTTTCCAATGTTGTTTTTAAAAATATATTTTAGATTTTTTTTGTAAATCATAAAACTTTATGTTAAAGAAAAAATGTGCCGCATTTTCATGTCACTACCGAAACAGTGCATGTTTTAGTCCATTGGCTGAGACTGATTTTAACCACATTACTGTTCAGAACTGTGTTAGCTAATCATGCAAGGATTAGCATCTTTGAGCTAGGCTCAAAAGTATCTAAAATTGTCACTACCGAAACAGAAACGTGGTGAAGTTTCGGAGGGTCATAGTTTTTTGGGGATTAGATAACATTTAGTTTTTATGTGTGTACAACTGTTCAGAACTGTGCTAGCTAACCATGTCCTGATTAGCATGTTTGAGCTAGGCTCAAAAGTATCTAAAATTGTCACTATCGAAACAGTCACGACAGAAACGTAGTGAAGTTTCGGTTGTGACATCATAGTTTTTTGGGGATTAGATAACATTTAGTTTTTATGTGTGTACAACTGTTCAGAACTGTGCTAGCTAACCATGTCCTGATTAGCATCTTTGAGCTAGGCTCAAAAGTATCTAAAATTGTCACTACCGAAACAGAAACGTGGTGAAGTTTCGGAGGGTCATAGTTTTTTGGGGATTAGATAACATTTAGTTTTTATGTGTGTACAACTGTTCAGAACTGTGCTAGCTAACATGTGCTGATTAGCATGTTTGAGCTAGGCTCAAAAGTATCTAAAATTGTCACTACCGAAACAGTCACGACAGAAACATGGTGAAGTTTCGGTTGTGACATCATAGTTTTTTGGGCATTAGATAAAATTTAGTTTTTATGTGTGTACAACTGTTCAGAACTGTGCTAGCTAACCATGTCCTGATTAGCATCTTTGAGCTAGGCTCAAAAGTATCTAAAATTGTCACTACCGAAACAGAAACGTGGTGAAGTTTCGGAGGGTCATAGTTTTTTGGGGATTAGATAACATTTAGTTTTTATGTGTGTACAACTGTTCAGAACTGTGCTAGCTAACATGTGCTGATTAGCATGTTTGAGCTAGGCTCAAAAGTATCTAAAATTGTCACTACCGAAACAGTCACGACAGAAACATGGTGAAGTTTCGGTTGTGACATCATAGTTTTTTGGGCATTAGATAAAATTTAGTTTTTATGTGTGTACAACTGTTCAGAACTGTGCTAGCTAACCATGTCCTGATTAGCATCTTTGAGCTAGGCTCAAAAGTATCTAAAATTGTCACTATCGAAACAGTCACGACAGAAACGTAGTGAAGTTTCGGTTGTGACATCATAGTTTTTTGGGGATTAGATAACATTTAGTTTTTATGTGTGTACAACTGTTCAGAACTGTGCTAGCTAACCATGTCCTGATTAGCATCTTTGAGCTAGGCTCAAAAGTATCTAAAATTGTCACTACCGAAACAGAAACGTGGTGAAGTTTCAGTTGTGACATCATAGTTTTTTGGGGATTAGATAACATTTAGTTTTTATGTGTGTACAACTGTTCAGAACTGTGCTAGCTAACCATGTCCTGATTAGCATCTTTGAGCTAGGCTCAAAAGTATCTAAAATTGTCACTACCGAAACAGAAACGTGGTGAAGTTTCGGTTGTGACATCATCGTTTTTTGGGGATTAGATAACATTTAGTTTTTATGTGTGTACAACTGTTCAGAACTGTGCTAGCTAACCATGTGCTGATTAGCATCTTTGAGCTAGGCTCAAAAGTATCTAAAATTGTCACTACCGAAACAGTCACGACAGAAACGTGGTGACTGTTCACCACATGTTTCGGTTGTGACTGTTTCGGTAGTGACATCATTGTTTTGGTAGTGACAAATAGGTACACATAATCGTTTATTTGGGGGAAGTAAACATTTTTTTAGTACAGTTATGCAAATCATTAGAATTTTAGTGTGATTTAGAAGTGTTTTAGTATGAGAGTTAAAAATGTGTAGTTTTGGTCGATACCAACACATTACTGTCACTACCGAAACTGTGCAGTCACGACCGAAACATGGGATGTTTTATAAAAATAAAGTATATTGAAATATCAACTAAGATGTTATTTTAGTGTTTGGTTCAATGTATATTCAAACTAATGAATCCTTAACTTTGAAATCAGTATGATCAACTAAAGAAAATTGGATTCAAAATACAACAAATTTAATTACAAAAATTACATAAATTACAAAAAAAGTAATTGTGAAAATGAGCAAAAATGTTTAAAAATGAGACAGTGTTTATCTCACAGAGTAAGATGCAGCCTGCAGAATTGACATGCATGGTTGTTGTTCTCACTGGAACTACCTACTGTAGCCAAAGCACAATAAAGTCATTTCCAAAAGCCCATATTTACAAAATATAGATTCTGGGAATCAATACGTTGGTCTCATGAGACCAAATCAATTATTCTGGATCTAACAGCATTCAAAATGTTGTGGTGTTGCTAGAGGAGGAGTACAGTGAGAAGTGCCTGGTTCCCACAGTAAAGTTCAGTGGTAGTAAAGCTCTTATATAGGGATGTATGAGTGCTGAAGGTGTGCGGGACTTGTGCTTTATCAATGCTGTCATGAATTCACACACCACTGTGTAATTTAATACACAAACTAGAAACAGAAGATGTTACCCTTTCCTCATCCCCTGCGTTGTTGGGCATTTTTTTCAACATGACAATGAGGATATGCATTCTCCCAAGGTGAAAACCCTTCTGTGGACACTCAAGATTGCACTCAATCTTAACACTCTTGAGCGCCTGTGGGGGATTCTGTAGAGACGAATTGAGCAACACTCCCCATTAAAGATCAGGGCACTTAAGGAGATCATCATCCAGGAGTTAAACAGGACAGATGTGACAATTTATCTTGAACTTGTACACTCCGTGCCAAGAAGGGTCAGAGCAGTCTATTCAAAATGATGGAGGTCATACTAAGTGCTAGAATATTATACATTTGTTGAATTAAATCCTTCTGCAATCCTTAATTTAAACAAAATTGGCTAATTTACTTATTTTATGGCTATTAATGACATATATTTTTATTATGTATATGTTTAATACATTTTAGTTTTGCCATCTTTCCATGAATTGTATTAGTGATCATAAAGAAAATACATCTTTTGTATTTGTTCAGAGGGGGCGTACTCATTTATGCTGTGCACTGTATATATATTTACGAGGTAGATGTAAACAAAATCTTTATAGGTCAATATAAGCCATCTTATTAAATTATTTATTATTGTGTTTTGGTAGTGACAAATTTGAGGAGAGGAAAAATATTTTGAAAATACAATATGAGAATTACTAGAAATGAGTACCTTGAATATCATACAATTTGCATACATACAAAATTTGTGGAAAAAGTTTTTCAAGACGTTTCCAACTCTGACTTTGAACCAATTCTGTAGAATGGCCCACATACTCTTTCTATTTCAGAGAGTAGGAAATAAAAGAAAGATGCTGCACACCATCTGGCATCTGCCACTAGCACTATAGATGGTCAATTTTGCCACTGTGTCAAACTCACACTGCGTCTTAATGTAACATATAACTGCAATATAGATTGACGGTCTCGTCATAAAGGCACTTCTCCTGCCAGGAAAGCTCAAGCAGATGACAGGTGTTACCAGAGATGATTTACCGAAAGAATAATTGAGCATGTAAGATTGATGTTTTGCAGATGTGTCCCTTTACGTTCATCTGAATGCTTTCTATGCATGAATGATAAGCAGTATTTCAGCAACACGACTTCGCTCACGTCTTTTGTATACGTGCTCGTGTTAAAAGCGAAGAGCCTAATTATAGGCGGGCGATGGGAACGTCTGCACAATGACAAGGTGTCAGCCTGTATTGACTGCTGGGCTCCTTGGCTTTTTTTTTAATCAATTACAATTTCCCTAAAGCCGCTTGTCTCCTTAGTCTGCCGGTTAATAGAGAAGTCACTTCAGACGAGGCCATCTGTTGCATACCTAAACAGACTCTACCTGAGGCTCATTCTGTACCGCGCTTATGCTCTTTGTCTCTGACATTTTACATTCATTATAATGCTAAGGCACACTGATGACTTAAAGGTGCTCCGAGTTGGATTAATACCGGAGAAAAGCACTTTATTTTTATGCACTTTTAATTTAATAATGCATAGTAGTCTGCTGCACATTCTATTGTAGACGTGTTAACATTTTCAAGTCACTCCATATGTTCAAAACAAGGTCAATAAATCTCTTAAAATATCAGATCATTTGATACTTTAGGCAAGGTTAGTTCAGGTTGTAAAATGCCATGTGGTGTGACGAAACCTTACTTACATTTATGAATTCATGAAGTGTGATATATTAATGTTTTTTTCTGTTTGACCGATAAGTGTCAAAAGCAGGACTTTTATTTTGACAGCGCTGAGAACGGCAAGCTTTTTTTAAAAGGAATCCTTGATTATGATTTCACTTTTTTAACTTTAGTTAGTGTGTAATGTTGCTGTTTGAGCATAAACAACATCTGCAAAGTTTTACGCTTCTCAAACGAAGCGCTGGATTTGCACAAAAGGTGGATGAGTTGAATCAACTCCACAGCAACTTCCATTCAGAAACGTCCTAAAAGTTGTAACTTCTTCCTGAGTCTCTCCATCAGTGTCGACTCCGGTTTGAACAATGTAAGGCTGAACACCGTTCGTCATTTTGGCTGCGTGAGATTCTCCAGCTTTGTTGTTGTTGAGCGACCGAAGCGCGAGCTGTTAAAGATAAAGATACAGAAAATGGATTTAAACGCAGCAATTATTTCGAATAATGAATGATGAATGAATATTACATATCCCATATTCTTGTATTATATCCCCGCATAATTGGGGGATTATAATGCAAGCATTATTCTTGAACACTCACTTTTTATAAAGACAGACACACACAAAACAACAACAAGAAATGATCTTCCAGTTCTTAAAACTGCATGCACATTTTTCACTCTGCTGTAAAAACGTATGTGTTTCTGTTTGGGTTTGAAGGATAATCATTTCTAAATTGGGAAGAGAAGGGAAGATTGATCACACATTTTTCTAAAGTATTATGGAAATATTTTTACCGGTCAAAGCAGAAACTCTGGCATTAAAGTGTTCAAAGCTCCATCCTAGCCTAAAAAATCCTTTTTATAGTACCAAGAGATGCATTTCCACCCAGAGGCATCTGTCTGTGTGTGACATCTCTGATTAATCAATGGAAATTTTCTATTCTCTTGCCAGGGATGAAGTTTATGTTAAATTCTGCTGGTGTACTCCGAGTCAGCACAGCGGAAAAGTGCAGGTCTGACCTTGTGTTTCGACCTCATTACTTCCCAGACCTTCAAACTTAAAGGTCTGTCGGCAGGTGGCGTTTCATTCAGCTGCTGTCCTCTCCTGTTCAGATGCACTCGCACTATTGATGGAACTGTTGAAACTCTCCATCAGTCTCTGTTGGGTTTTGCACATGTGAAATTGTTAACCCTGGGTCATTCTTAACCCTGGGGTAAACCCAAATCTGGGTTATCATTTCACATGTCATACTGTCATCCATGGGTAGTTATTAATCTATAGTAGGCTTCCAGATGTCTTCACTGTTCTTGTATTTGTAAACTGGTTTGCTTATTTACAAGGCAAGTATAAGTCAGGGTTAAACGTGACCTTTACCTGGTCTTAAAGGTGCTAACCAGGTTAAGTAAAGTAGGGTTGTGTGCCGTTCAGAATTTAATTTAGAATCCTTTTAAATTCCAAGTCAATTCCTGAAATGAAATGAGGTTGCAAACAGGATGCAGAATTACAATTCAAATTTCAATGTAAGGAAGTAGAATTAAAATGAATTCAAATTCCAAGATACTCTTTAATTTGATTGAAATTTTGAATAGTAAAGTTTGTCAAGATAGATAGATAGATAGACAGACAGATGGATGGATTGATGGATAGATTGTAAATAATATAGATAGATAGATAGATAGATAGATAGACAGACAGATGGATGGATTGATGGATAGATTGTAAATAATATAGATAGATAGATAGATAGATAGATAGATAGATAGATAGATAGATAGATAGATAGATAGATAGATAGATAGATAGATAAGAAATTATGGATGGATGGATGGATGGATGGATGGATAGGAAATAATAGATGGACGGACGGATGGATGATGGATGGGAAATAATAGATGGATGGATGGATAGGAAATAATAGATGGATGGATGGATGGATGGATGGATAGGAAATAATAGATGGATGGATGGATGGATGGATGGATGGGAAATAATGGATGGATGGATGGATGGATGGATGGAAAATAATGGATGGATGGATGGATAGGAAATAATAGATGGACAGATGGATGGATAGGAAATAATGGATGAATGGATGGATGGATGGATGGATGGATGGATGGATGGATAGGAAATAATAGATGGACGGGCGGATGGATGATGGATGGGAAATAATGGATGGATGGATGGATAGGAAATAATGGATGGATGGATGGATGGATGGATGGATAGGAAATAATGGATGGATGGATGGATGGATGGATGGATGGATGGATGGATTAGTACCTATACTTCCATTGCAATTGTCTCTAAATGTCTCAAGTTTAATTGAGTTAAAATGTGATAATCAAATTTAAATTCAGCCCACAGATTATTGACAGCTGCTGATCCGAATTAACGAGTCTCCAATATGGAATATTGTTCATCAATATTGCATGAGGTAATTTTAACCTCCTCAGCAGCGCTGCCTTCTTTATGCCTTTAGGCTATTTTCTCCTGCGCACAGGAAATAGAAAGCTATTTCCATCTCTGCGTTTCCTATGGACAGACCTGTGTGCAGGTGTCTTCAGTGGAGCCGTGGACAGCTGATGCATCGAGAGCAGGCTGACACGCTGAATTATTGATGCTGTTGAGTTAGTATGTTCTGCTGAGCAGCAGAGGAGTGTTAAAGGAGGTCTGGTTCCCTGCTGTTTGGACATGTAAAGGATAAAAGGACTAAAGCCGTGAGGGACATTAGCATTTCACACACACATGAAGGAATTATTGGTAGTCTACAGCCTGTACCAATGGATTTTTCTCTTCTCTGTAACTCGGTGGGATTCGCTTCTGTTTATGGCTGCCGCTGACCACGGGATAATGATGAAAGCTAATGAGAATGGAGTGTGAAACAGCTTAGAGGGGTTTTGAAATGAGTTTGCACGACAGTTCCTATTACATTACATTACAAATGCACACTGATTTTTTATTAATTTAGTTTTTATTATTATTTATATATACATTTTTTCACATGCCCTTTCTTCATCATAGATTGTTCATGATAGAAAAGTGGTTATAAAAAAGTGTCCTATTATGCTTTTGTCCATGTTCATCTTTCTTTAGTGTACTCAGAAGTCATGGTTCGGTACGATTTCAGTACAATAGGAAAAATGGTCACACTTTAGTTTAGGGTCCAGTTTTCACTATTAACTATGACTTTTGCCTCAATAAACTCCTAATTACTGCTTATTTATATTACTGCTTACTGTATATTTAAACATTCAAATCTTAAAGGGTTAGTTCACCCAGAAATGAAATTTCATGTCGTTCCACACCTTCGTTCATCTTCAGAACACAAATGAAGATATTTTTGATGAAATCCGAGAGGTTTATGACTCGTCCATAGACAGCAACATAATCAACACTTTCAAGGTCCAGAAAGGTACTAAAGACATTGTTAATTGTTAGTGGTTCAACCTTAATGTGATGAAGAGACCAGAATACTTTTTGTGCGCAAAAACAAAACAAAAATAACCACTTTATTCAACAATCTCTTCTCTTCTGTGTCATTCCCATACGTTGTTTACGTCCAGCGCTTCTACGTCAGAACGACTCATTATTGGCCGGCTCCTGCGTCAGCATCACACGCATCATGTGATCAGTTTTGGCCAATACTGAGCCGGCATTCTGACGTAAACACGGAAGCTTCACTGTGCGTCACCTGCGTAAGATAATGACAGGGAAGAGAAGAGATTGTTGAATAAAGTCGTTATTTTTGTTTTGTTTTTGCGCACAAAAAGTATTCTCGTCTCTTCATAACATTAAGGTTGAACCACTGTTTTAACCATGTCTTTAGTACCTTTCTGGACCTTGAAAGTGTTGATTATGTTGCTGTCTATGGACGAGTCATAAACCTCTCGGATTTCACACATTCAACACGTGCACTGTCTAGTGCTCAAGTCATTTGCGTATGTGCTGTTCATCTTTTACTCTTTTTCCTGTTGTGGCAGTTAGCAAACAGCGTTGCATTACCATGCACGCCCCCTTCTGGATTGGAGTGTGGATCGCCTGTGACTGACTATATTCGTCGCCTGACTGTATGCACCGAACCATGATGGTTTGGGGCGAATACATGTACCGTACACCCCTAGGGTGTAATGCCCTTTTACAAAGTCTTGATGTTGTTTTTGGGCTCTACTAGACTGAATGTTGATTATTTTCCTCATATTCTCCATTGTTGCAGCTCCTCTCTTCCCAGTCTGTCAGTAACGCTCTGTTTAGTTCCTGTCTCTATGAAGCCCCTCCTTCTGAAAAGCACAATGTGCTCTGATTGGTCGGCTGGAGCAGTGTGTTGTGATTGGTGTTTGGGAAATGTCCCGCCCCTTACCATAACCGCCAGTTTCAACACACTACTAACTAACTCAACCAGGCCCCGCCCCTTTATTCTGCGTATGACTTATTTAAATGAGGAATATTGTAAAGAAAACTCCTGCTGGAGGGACAGAAAGTGAACATGGAAAAAAGCATATTAGGTCCTCCTTAATTTCCCAAGGAATGAATTTAATTAAAACGCATGTTTGAGCACCACATCAGACAGTCAGACAACTTCCCACTTCCCTGTGAAACGAGACAAATTCTGGAAGAAAAGAACAATTGAATTCTGTGCTGCGACTGTGTGTAATGATGATGAACACCGGGTCATCTCTGCGGCACGTCCAGACCCTCAGAAATAGCAGCGTATTGATTTGCTGGTTTGAAATGTCTGTGGCACTTAGTACCCTGCCATTATCCCCAATTTAAATTAGGGCCTGTCATGGGGCACAATGGATCGACCTTGAATAGTTGTAGTAAAGCGATGCCGGTAACTCTACGCACTGTTGACTTTGAGGCGTTGTTTTCAGGGAGGGATATCATCCTCAACTAGGTCAGAGAAGACATCAGAGGGCTCTGGGGCTCTATGGATGATTAGCTCCAGAATTGGTAAACTGACATCCATTCTGTTAGAGATCAAACCGGCAGATTCGCTCATTAGCAGCGAAGCTGTACGACCTCTCCATCTCTGATGTGACTCTGGGTTAATGTTGATGCTCACAGACTTGTTTCCTCCATTATCATGTGCTTGTTCACCATTAGCCAGACCTGCCTTGTGTTTAAAATCGGCATGGAAGGGATGTAGAACTAGTCTTTTCTCCCCTATATGTGCCGTATGAGTTTTCAAACAAGAACAAATGTAGGGCGGGGCTTGATTTTGTCTGTGGTGAATTGATTGGATGGTTGTGGTTTGCTATTGGTGGATCTCATGTGAGTGACAGGTTGCCCTGCCCTCGTCATCAGATCAAAGAAGATATGAAAGAGGGAGGGGAAGATATTCTGATCCAAGATTACAAGGAACATGAAGGATGTGCACCGATAAATCATTTAGAATAAACACTGCAATATTTTTGGTAAGCCTTTCTCTGCAAGCATGTGAAAAAACGAGCCAGTCAGATTTCGCTCCCTTTGTGATGTAGGAAGAGGATCTTATTATAATATTACCACCCCTTTAACACCTATTTGCCACCTGTTTGCCACCTGATGTTGGAGTTTGGGTTCCTTGTCGCTGTCGCCTTTGGCTTGCTTGGTTGGGGACACTTGATATTTGATATTCAACAGTGCTTTGCATCTGCCTGCATTGACACCATTTTCTTTAAAAAGTGCAGCCAAAATTATATACCAGTTATCACTGTAAAGCTGCTTTGACACAATCTGCATTGTAAAAAGCGCTATATAAATAAAGGTGACTTGACTTGACCCCTTAATCTGCACGTTTCCACCCACTACGCCGCCATTTTGTTTTTGCAAGCGAAAACGGTGTACCAGTTCTAACGCCATGGCAAAAGTTGGAGCAAAGCATGCTAACTGTTCTGTCGCTGGCTGCACAGACGAGCACTGAACACTATTTAGAGTCTTGTTAGCTTGGATAGCCTGCAAGTTGACCCTGGAAAGCTCGGTTGCTATAAAGGAGCGTTTCTGTCTGAGCGATGTTTTGGAAAAAATATTAGATCATTCACAGCATTTGATAGTAATCATAAACATTAGCCTGGTGTGTATGACTCTGTTTGGCAAACAGGTACACTATGTATAGTGGGCGTCCATACGGGTTTTGCACAGAAGGTTAACATGACGGCACATGCTAGTGGATGAGTTGAATCAACTCCACAGCAACTACATACATTTATCCACTAACCATTCAGAAACGTCTAAAAGTTGTAACTTCTTCCTGAGTCTCTCCATCAGTGTCGACTCCGGTTTGAACAATGTAAGGCTGAACACCGTCCTCATTTTGGCTGCGTGAGATTCTCCGGCTTTGTTGTTGTTGAGCGACCGAAGCGCGAGCTGTTAAAGCTCCGCCCTCTTCTGGAAAGGGGGCCGGGAGCGGCAGCTCATTTGCATTTAAAGGGACACACACAAAAACTGCGTGTTTTTGCTCACAGCCAAATAGGGGCAAATTTGACAAGCTATAATAAATGATCTGTGGGGTATTTTGAGCTGAAGCTTCACAGATGCATTCTGGGGAAACCAGAGACTTATATTACATCTTGTAAATGGGGCATTATAGGCTCCCTTTAAAACCCATTTATAGGCCAAACAACACCTTTAGTGACCTGGAAGCTGTAATGAAAACAAGGCAAAACAACTTGACATCTTTGCTAGAAAAATCCATTGGGAAATCAGCAGGGTCTCAGTTTCATTCCCACAGTCAGGTGAGTTTGGATCACCGCTGTCGCTCGACTAACCGGACTGCATCATCCCATTAGCGTTCTGTCAGAGACCTTTAATCTCTCTCTCAGAGATCAGCGTGACCTGCTGTGTGTGCATCAGCACTTAGTATGCGCCGCTGATCGATGCTGAATCAAGGCTGCAGTAATAAAGGAGGTCACTTTGGTGAAAAATTAGCTCCAGACATCATTGATGACCATTCAAAATGTGTATTCTGATGAAATGTTTTGCAAGCAACATGTATATTGCTAATACTTCATTAGATGCTTTGCAGTGTTTTTAAAAGTGTGGAAAAGGTTTATGTAATATTTATATTTATATTTTAAACAGAAATTGGACACAACTTGGAATAGTTGCTAGTGAATGCTTGAATAAACAGTATGTTCTGGTGGCGTCTATCATTATATAACGTAATTAATCGCATCGACAGTACACCTTGCTAACGATTAAATTCTCCTGGCATCACAGACCTCTTTATAGACTAAAAAGTTTGTAAACTTTAAGATTTGTTAATGTTTTTAGCCTCTTATGCTCACCAAGGCTGCATTTATTTGATCAAAAATACTGTAAAAATTGTGAAATATTATTGCAATTTAAAATATCATGTTTTCTATGTGAATATATAGTAAACTGTAATTTATTCCTGTGATTAAAAGCTGAATTTTCAGCATATCATTCCAATATGCTGATTTTATTATCAACATTATCTGATAATAAAGAAATGAATACTTTTATTCTGAAAGAATGCATTACACTGGTACCAGTAAAGACATTTATAATGTAACAAAAGATTCTATTTCAAATAAATTTGATCTTTCTATTCAAAAATGTATCACAGTTTCCACAAAAAAATATGAAGCAGCAGTAATAGTTAATAAGAATAAACAAATACAGAACATCTGCAAAATTGCACAGCAGCTGAGCCTATTTATTAGGCAGACACAACAGATATCCGAATGCTTGTTTTGTGTCATTTAGCTCATTTGCTCTAATAGTGTCGGTGTCTGGTTTAGTCCACCATTAGCGCAGAGCTGCAGTTTGTTTGTGAGCTGATGCCGGTTAATTGCTGGAACGTCAGGGTCCTGTTTTAATGGGGCCGATGCCAGAGTCCATATAAAAGAGTCACGGTGATGCAGACCACATTAAAACACACAGTAACAAGCAGAGCAGCCAATCAGGATTGGTTAAACATGGTAATAAATGTTAATTTTCAACATACTTTGGGTTCATTATTTAAGCAAGCAATACAGTAATATTTAAACAATAGTTGAGTTAAATAAAACGACAACTTTTTAACCCAACCGCTGGGTTTGTCCTTTTTCAACCAAACAGTATTTTTTAGAGTGTATGATCTCATGAATAATTGTACCCACCATTATAATACATTATATCCCTGTGCTGTCAGATTTCCCAGGTTCCTCTCACGATATGGTTTGTTGTATCACAGTAATGATGCAGAGGAATGAGTCAGTGTCTTTGATCCTCAGTTTGTGTTACAGCGGCAAACATAAAAGCAGTGAATGTGCTGTCTAAAATGTCTTTTAGTGTGAGATTTGCTTCATCCCTTGAGTCTGAATTTTCTGAGGTATGTGTTTTAAAGTCGTAAATCAAAGGGAAAAATATACGGAAGCCTGTTTCTGCTTCAATTAAATAAATAAATAAATAACCCAAAGGTATTTGCAACTTTATATTCCACAATTGTGACTGTATAAATAACAAAATGACCTTGAATCTTCACTTACCTGGGGAACATATGTCACCAGGATGCAAGCCGGCGGACCCAATCGAGTGTCTGTGGGATGAGCTGAACAAACAAGTCCATGGAGGCTCCGCCTCGCACCTTACAGGACTTTAAGGATCTGCTGCTAACATCTTGGTGCAGATCCCACAGCACACCTTCAGGGGTCTAGAGGAGTCCATGCCTCGACGGGTCAGGGCTGTTTTGGCAGCAACACAATATTAGGAAGGTGGTCATAATGTTATGCCTGATTGGTGTATATCTAACATTTTGGAAACATGGAGTCCAGGGAAACTATATATTCCGGTGAACTTACTGAAACTCTCTGATGGAGATGACAGAGAATAATCTTTCATAATCCATGTCAGGTGGACCTACAATATTTTCCTCAAATGCAACTTCCCATGAGTCAAACACAAACTGTAACAGTCCAGAGCAGATGTGAGGTGAGCACACTGTCTCCAGGGAGGCTTTAATGCTGTGTTTTATTGCCACTGGCAGCCTTCAGATTTTACACTGCAAGAAGGCTGGATCAGATCCAGGTGTAAAACAAGGCTTCATTTCCACGGTCTAGCTGGAAATATTTATTGCTGAGCGAAGTAGGATCGTCTGTGCATGTCACTCAAGAGCTGGACGTTGTGCTGAACTACTTACTATAAGTTACTTGGAAAGGAGTAGAGTTTAGTTTTGTGCTGGTGTTCATGAAGGTTTATGGACCAGATGGAGCGTGTGCTAGAAAGGACATTTTCCTCGCTTCTTTTAGGATTTCAGGATGACTTATTAATATTATACTGCCTTGTGCAGAAGGACAGTCAGCGCTGCCAGAGGTGATCAGATTAATGACAGCAGTGCATTTCTGAAGTGCTGCTGTCTGTGATGTTCTGTGTAATGAAACACTAACTACTGTACACCACTGGCAAATATATTAATCAACGGAGAAATAATAATAAAGGATATTCTGAAATGAATATATTAATTCACCAAACTTCAAAAAAACTAATTGGAAATGGGATAAATGCATATCGTGGGAGAAACTGTTCAAGTTGTTTACTACTTTGCATTTTTAATTAACCACGCTAAACATACTAGAGGAAGGCGAACGCGAGCTAGTCATCGGAACAGATCTCTGTGGGATGATAAATGAGCTGTCATGTCCAATTGTTCCGGGCCCTCGCTCTCCCTGACATCCCACTCCATCTCCTGAGTGCTGAGCCACATGGCTGGGGTCAGAGGTCATCTGAACATGCTTATCTGGGAGGGGCAGCAGGTGAGCGCTTACCTTTTCTATCTATCTATCTATCTACATGTAAATTGCACATAAGGCAGGTTTGGCATTAACTTCTAAATCTAATTATAAAACTATTACTCCAATTCATGTTTGAAATATAATCATTTACACAGTTACTGTCAAAACTTGTTTTCGTGACAAGTTTATTTAAGCATATATTAAACAGGTAAAATGAATATATAAGCTAATATAGTGCATAAATGTTCCCTCTGGAGTTAATTTCTCTAGTGAACTAACATGCTGTGGACACTAAATGACTTGCCTGAGGTAAATGTAATGCTACGCGAGATATTATTATTATTCTCAAGCTGTTTTATTGAAGTCTTTCCACAGTTGAAACACTGGTTGAGAGCATAGACTGTATGAAACAATGGACGTAGTGTCTGTGACGTCACCCGCAAGTTCTGAAGAGCATTTTTTGAAGTCCAAAGTGGGGCGGAGCCGGCCGTCGCCATCTTGGCAGCGCGTCACTCCCGGATAACCAAAAATGGGCAAAGAGGCGCGACGTGGGTGGAGCTAACAGACAGCAGACAAACGTTTAGTAGTGACAGCCGCGGCAAAACAACTGTCACCTTGATTATGCAGAACTTTAAGGCTTAATATAATTTAAACGGACGAGTTATAAAAAAAAAATCACCCCCCTCACAGTTGCAAAATTAGCTATGTGGACCAAAAACATTTTTTTGTACCAGGCTGTAAATTTATTAATTTTTTTCTGCTGTAAAGTTGGACATTTTAACATGGGGGGTCTATAGGATTGACTCCCTTTTGGAGCCTGTCTCTAGCGGCCAGTCGTTGAATTGCAGTTTAAGTCACTTACGTGTTGTATTCAGGAGAGAGACCATAAAGGTTGCCGCTTTATTGAGAGATTACATGCATATCTATGCATATCTGTCTGTCTGTCATTCATGTTCTCGTTGAATGTAAATGTAGCAATTACACTGTAAAATGTACATCCTACAGTGTGTCATACTGCAATAGCAAATGGCTAATGTCTTCAATGAATAGTGAAAGTCATACAAAGACAGAATAACTTCACTGAGCAAATCACATCAGTCTCCAAATATTAGCTTTGTGTGTGTGACTGAGAGATTCAATGACTCTCCAAGGCCACAGATGAGCACAGTCATTCTTTCAAGTGTTTTGGAGTTTGAGAGAGACATTTTAGTTTTACTGCTAAGCTGCCGTTGTCACAGTTCAACGAGTCCAAAGACGAAGATTAGGTTCCAATCCAAAGCTCGATACGCAACAAACTTCGCCTTCGCTGGCCCATGACCCTGTCGCCGGTTCACCACTGTTCCTTCCTTGGAGCACTTTTGATAGATACTGACCACTGCAGACCGGGAACACCCCACAAGAGCTGCAGTTTTGGAGATGCTCTGACCCAGTCGTCTAGCCATCACAGTTTGGCCCTTGTCAAACTCGCTCAAATCCTTACGCTTGCCCATTTTTCCTGCTTCTAACACATCGACTTTGAGGACAAAATGTTCACTTGCTGCCTAATATATCCACCCACTAACAGGTGCCGTGATGAAGAGATCATCAGTGTTATTCACTTCACCTGTCAGTGCTAATAATCTTATGCTGATCGGTGTATATTTAAAAAAAAAAAAAAAAAGCCATTCCACTATTGTGACCAGTAAAGTGGAATCGATCCCAAATGCATGCAACAGTTGGGGGATTTTGTGCTTAACAGGGAATTACAGAAGGCTGCATTTCAGGAAAAAACTATCCGGCACAATCCTTGGAAAATGCATATTTTGCTAACCCTGTGCTAGAAATCCCTCTGATACTTCTACATTAAATGAATCCTGAGATCATTTTGCCACGCAAAGTCAGTAACTTTCATTACTTAGATGCTGTATCCTGACATAACCTGACAGTAATACGTCCTGGAAAGGTGTTTCAAAGATAGATTTATTTTCATAGCATCAGTGAAATAAGCCAATATATGCAGTCTATTGTGTAACAGTATAATAAAAGAGAAATTAATACTTATTAATCATTCTTCCTCTGGTGTTATATTATCATTGTCTTACGTAATAAGATGTTATAAAGGTGCAGCTGCTACTACAGTTAAGTTTAAGTGCACAATAGGCATTGCTTTGAGTTTCACTCCTAGGCTGTAAAAACAGCAGATGCGTTGAGCTATTGATCGGGCGTCTGGTTTTAATTTCATAAAGCTCAGCTGTACACTAAAGATAAAGCACCGGTTACAGAAAACAAAGGAAAAAGCAAAAGAAGAGGAGCCAAGAAATGTAATGACCAAAACAGGCAGGATAATAAGCAATCTGCAAGTGTTATGCCAAGTATATACTGTGTATGTATGTATGTATATAAAACATCTTTCAGTTTTAAGATCAGATAACTTTTTGTGAAGATTAATATTTCCTCCGACTCATATCTCCCACATTCTCGCATTGCCACACTTTTCATATTTTTCAGGGATGTGTTGACTAATTCGTCATGGCTGATTGTGTGGATATTTGGCATGGATAAACACAAGCTGTGTCGCCTGCTTTTGTTTGAAGTTCAGATCCACAGTAAAGGGCTTAAAGTTTGCCTCGTTGATTTCCATTCCTGTATAAGCACACAGTCAATGAGAGAACGTGAATATTTCCTTTTACACCCAGGGTTAATCCTTCACATTTGGATTGAATACATTAGCATGCCTTTGTTAATTTGGTAACAATTTATTTTACAGTGTCTTTGTTACTATAGTAATTACTATAAATTGTGCGTAATTACATGCAACTATCCCTAAAACACACCCTCAAGCTGTTGTAGGTACTTTCTAACCTCGTCTATGCAGGCCTCTATTGTCGCTGTAGCTTGTGGTGTGGTGAGATGATTTATATCATTTAAAATGCGTTATAATGACTATTAATGTCTTTTAAATTACATGGTTCATATAACTGAAGATATAGGTTGTGAGGTTTTTGGTTTTTTTAAGTTAGCTTACGTACTAGCATAGTATACATCTGCTTGATTAGCCTGCTAGCTTAGCTTATATTATATTAGGTATGTTTTTTGCTTCCAATATCTGTTTCCAGTTTGTTTTATTATGCAATATTATGCATTTTTTTCAAGCATGTTGTTTGTGCACTTAATGTAATAAACATCATACAATCATGAAATAGGTTATAATTAGTCAAGACGTCACGATAATAACTTTTGATCAGGCATTGCTGCCTGGGTCCTAAAGGAGACCAGATCAAAGCCACTGGAAGGCAAGCCAGCAACCTTTAGCCAAAAAAATGCCACATTGTGTATAAGGTAATCCGGTGACATGACCTCCCTCGAAATCGGGTCTCCCAAATTGTCAATTAATGATTATCCGAAGTATATACAAATGAAATTAATTTAAAATACGCATAGCTTACTGTATAATGCGTATGAAAACACATCAGTGCATAATAAAACCAATTGAAATGATGATAATAATAGCCTATTAAGTGAATATGTTTAAATATTTGGACATTTAATTTAACACATAATTACATTAAAGATTATTGTGAATATATGTAGGGTAAGTGCAAATGAGTATATAAACTTAGCTATCAGGCTAATCACTTATCTGTATACTATGCTAGTATATAAGCTAACTAATATAGATATAAATGGTCATTATAATGTAGTTGAAACAGTATTTATCATAACATGATTTTGTAGGAATTGTAACCAGGCGCTAACGAGAGTACCTATTAGAAACAATTTAAACCAGTGGGATTGCTTGGGGTCCTAAATGAGACCCGATTTTGGAGAGGGGACCCAATTTGTCACCGAAATTCGTGTCACATGTATGCGTAAAAAGTGAATTATACTTTGAGCTATACATAATTACACTGTAACAAAGACACCTTAAATGGAAGTGTAATTTATTATTTCAGTTACAGTGACAACACTACAAGAAGGCAAATGTTTAATTTCTATTATAAGACTATTTTCAATGATTAAGCATCGTCAGCAAGCATCTGGAAAGATTTGTAACACTTGAACAATGGCAAGGTCATGGATTCAATTCCCAGGGAATGCGTGAATTAAGAACAGATTTATAGCTTGAGCGGATAAAAGCGTCTGACAAATGCATGAATGTAAATTATGCATGAATAACACAATAATCAGCTAAACAATAATCGCATAATGCAATGCATATCCTTAACAAATAATCAACGTTATCAACAAATCTGTTTGTTCGCACTGTGTTCGGCTAGTTTGGACATTTGGGTGAATGTCGTTGGTCATCGTCCGCCAAACCTGCAGTAATAATACTTTGATACACTGTAAAGAAAATGGTATATATGCGGTTGCAATGCAATGATGATTGACAGATGAACAAATAAACCTTCCTCCAAAGCCTGATGATCATATTTGATACTATTTCTGGATAACTGGATAAATGTACCTTGAAATCTTACATTTACTTCATAAAAATCAGTAAAGATTAAATAAAAAGCTAAAAAAGTCTAACTATCAATCAGACGAAAACTATTTATCAGCAAAGTTTTGATCGTGTTGATCATTTAGAGACTGTATAAAATATGAAACAGTTGGCTTGATAGTGCTAAGATTTATTAACGGTGAGAAAAACACCTACTGAATGACAAAACAGGTGAGCATCTTCCTGTAGGGCAATTAATGTAAACCTGATATGAATTTGATGACTTCCCATGATTCTTTCTCAAGAAGAAAATACAAGGCCCTGAAGTTAGTCCTTGACTCAGAAATAATGAGTTCACCAACAGCAATTTTGGCGCAGAAGTTTTGGATTGCTTTCTTCCAGCACAGATAAAGTTGAGATGGAGAGTCTATGAATCATTGATGTATTTTTTCACATCCCATGAATCAATATCTGGGTCATGGCTTTCGACTTCAGGTAATACTTAATGATGTCTGGTACTAAACTCATTAAATGACTGGTCTTTGATGTACAACTCGCAGTATTCCAGCAAAACAGAGTTTAGTGCTATGGATTATGAATCATAATTAAATGCACGATCATGCTGAGGTGTGGTATGGAATTTTGACACGCTGAATCCTTGCGGCGTGGCTGGAGGTTGGAAAGCGGCAAATTAAAGGCCTTAGGCAATCAGTGGTTCTCCAGCAGCCTCGGGAATCCATTCCATCCAGTGATGCGGTGCGGATAGCCGAGTGTGATGAAGCAGGTTTCACTAGGCCGGCTGTGAGCGCTCGTGCCCGAGGTGAGGGTTCAGCCTGCTTTCTGACACTTGTTGAAGCGGGTTTGACTGATTTGACTCACAGTTTTAATATATCATGACTCAATGGTTCTTGTGAGATCAATGTGTGTGGCGTCTCTTTGTTTCTGCCTTATCTTTTCCCCATCGAAACCCTCGAGCATTCGCTCTTGATCTTGACCCACTTAAAATCCCCTTTGTCACAAGTTTCAGATGAGCAGCTTTGGCAGCAGCCAATTTAAAATGTGAATTGAACCTAAGAAATGAAGGAAACTTTTATGTACATTACACACACCAGTCAGTTGTGCATATACAGTATATTCATCTGAAGTCACAGTGGAATTTTATGGAAGCTTGTTTCCGCCACTGAATAAAAAATAAAAAATATCATTTTATCACGCAATTCTGACTTTATAACTCACAATTTTGACTTTATATCTCGCAATTCTGACTTTATATCACAATTCTGACTTTATATCTCGCAATTTTGACTTTATATCTCGCAATTCTGACTTTATAACTCACAATTCTGACTTTATATCACGCAATTCTGACTTTATAACTCGCAATTCTGACTTTATATCTCACAATTCTGACTTTATATCACTCAATTCTGACTTTATATCACAATTCTGACTTTATATCTCGCAATTTTGACTTTATATCTCACGCAATCCTGACTTTATAACTCACAATTCTGACTTTATATCACGCAATTCTGACTTTATATCACGCAATTTTGACTTTATAACTCGCAATTCTGACTTTATATCTCGCAATTCTGACTTTATATCACGCAATTCTGACTTTATAACTCACAATTCTGACTTTATAACTCGCAATTCTGACTTTATATCACGCAATTCTGACTTTATATCTCACAATCCTTACTTTATAACTCACAATTCTGACTTTATATCACGCAATTTTGACTTTATATCACGCAATTCTGACTTTATATCACGCAATTTTGACTTTATAACTCGCAATTCTGACTTTATATCTCGCAATTCTGACTTTATATCACGCAATTCTGACTTTATAACTCACAATTCTGACTTTATAACTCGCAATTCTGACTTTATATCACGCAATTTTGACTTTATATCACGCAATCCTGACTTTATAACTCACAATTCTGACTTTATATCACGCAATCCTGACTTTATATCTCGCAATTCTGACTTTATATCACGCAATTCTGACTTTATAACTCACAATCCTTACTTTATAACTCGCAATTCTGACTTTATATCACGCAATTTTGACTTTATATCACGCAATCCTGACTTTATAACTCACAATTCTGACTTTATATCACGCAATTCTGACTTTATAACTCACAATTCTGACTTTATAACTCACAATCCTTACTTTATAACTCGCAATTCTGACTTTATATCACGCAATTTTGACTTTATATCACGCAATCCTGACTTTATATCACGCAATTTTGACTTTATATCACGCAATTTTGACTTTATATCACGCAATTCTGACTTTATATCACGCAATTCTGACTTTATAACTTGCAATTCTGACTTTATATCACATAATTCTGACTTTATAACTCAATTCTGACTTTATATCTCGCAATTCTGACTTTATAACACAATTCTGACTTTATATCTCGCAATTCTGACTTTATATCACTCAATTCTGACTTTATATCTCGCAATTCTGACTTTATATCTCGCAATTCTGACTTTATATCTCACAATCCTGACTTTATAACACAATTCTGACTTTATATCTCGCAATTCTGACTTTATATCACTCAATTCTGACTTTATATCTCGCAATTCTGACTTTATATCTCGCAATTCTGACTTTATATCTCACAATTCTGACTTTATATCTCACAATTCTGACTTTATTTCTCACAATTCTGACTTTATATCACTCAATTCTGACTTTATATCACGCAGTTCTGACTTTATATCTCGCAATTTTGACTTTATATCACGCAATTTTGACTTTATATCACGCAATTCTGACTTTATATCACTCAATTCTGACTTTATATCACTCAATTCTGACTTTATATCACTCAATTCTGACTTTATATCACGCAGTTCTGACTTTATATCTCGCAATTTTGACTTTATATCACGCAATTTTGACTTTATATCATGCAATTCTGACTTTATATCACTCAATTCTGACTTTATATCACTCAATTCTGACTTTATATCTCGCAATTTTGACTTTATATCACGCAATTTTGACTTTATATCACGCAATTCTGACTTTATATCACGCAATTCTGACTTTATAACTTGCAATTCTGACTTTATATCACATAATTCTGACTTTATAACTCAATTCTGACTTTATAACTCGCAATTCTGACTTTATAACACAATTCTGACTTTATATCACTCAATTCTGACTTTATATCACGCAATTCTGACTTTATATCACGCAACTGCAAAAAAACAAGCCTCCATAGGATGGGGAGAGTAAATGCTAAAATGAAGTTCCTGATATGGTTTTGTTTTGGGGTTTCCATTATGGTGATGAATGGATCTTGTGCTTCGGCTGAGTTTGCTGTAAGTTCCTTTATTCAAAAAACAACTTTCTCACACGCAATCTCAAATGTTCAGGCAATTTCAGTTCCAACCAGTCTTGAGAGGATATACAAAAAATATACCATTGTTCAAAAGTTTGGGGTCTGTAAGGTTTTTTGAAAGAAAGAAACGAATACTTTTATTCAGCAAGGACTTAATAAACTGATCAACAGTGTCAGTAAAGACATTTATAATGTTACAAAAGATTCTATTTTAAATAAAGGCTGTTTTGCTTTTGAACTTTCTATTCATCAAAGAATCCTAAAAAAATAAAATGTATCACAGTTTCCACACAAATCTGAAGCTGTTTTTAACACTGATAATAATCATAAATGTTTCTTGAGCAGCAAATCATCATATCAGGATCATGTGACACTGAAGACTGGAGTAATGATGCTGAAAATTCAGCTTTGATCACAGAAATAAATAAAATTTTTCTCCTCTCGTCCGATCAGTCTTCAGGTGTCTCTGCCGTTCTCCATCCGTCCGATCCTCCGACTGTCACTGATAACATGCATTATTTATCTGCTCTGCTCAGTCCTTCATCCAGTAAGACTTACATGGAGTGTGTGTTTGCCAGGGACTAATAGCGAGGTTTTTAACCCTCTTATTCATGAGTGTGGTTGTCATCACTGTGCAGAATAATAATTTCATTATGTGTATAAACATTCAGTCAGTGCAAAACAGAAAGAGAGAAAGGCAAACACAAACAAGTTTATAGCTCATTTCATAAAGAGGTTGATCAAACAGATTTACAGCATCTGATTTGCATATTTTTGTGGATCATGTTTTCACAACGTTTACAATCAGGTATTGTACATTAGTTATTGCATTAACTAACGTTAACAAATGAGAGCTGTTGATGAAACGTGAGAGTTAAAGTCAGTTTGCTCAATATTCTTCACAGGACTGATTATTTCTCACCAGCAGCTTGAATGGACTGTCAAAGTATGCTGGCGATTTACCAAATCAAACTTCAGCCCAGATATGTCAGTCTGACTTACTGCCTTTTGTAGCAAAGGTCTCTTTTGAAAATGAGATCCTGACACCATTGAACTGAGACATTTCTGAAGTAGCCTGCTGTTAAAATAAGACACATGCTGGTAAAATGTACAGCGCAAATGCACTGAAAGTTGCTGTGGATGAAAGTCATTTATGTATTAAAACTCATTTTGATGTTTTTGAAAAATGTGGTTCAGCATCATGCACAAAATAGAAATATAGCTGTGAGCAACAATTATCAGGGTTCAAGCGCTTTAAGGCCTTTAAGCACATGCTTAAAAAGGTATAATGTTTTAATTAGCAAGTGTGTAACCTCGATCATAGATGGAAAAGACCATTTATAGCCAATTACAGCAATTTACCATAGGAAATATATGGTTTTTAAAGCTTTTTAACAGTTATCGAGGTTGAGCCAAAAAAGGACTAGTTCACCAAAGTTGTTTTTTGAAATAATCTCCAATATTTAACGAACGATTCGATGGACAGCGGCGGTCCTAGAGGCAAAGTTGCTCAGAATGAGGAGTTCTACCATGTGGTACGAATGTCATGGGCGTGTGCAAAAAATCATGTGATACACAATCCTTTATTCACGTGAAAAACACTGGTGGCCGATTCCTTTCGAATTTCTCACAGACCTCTAGGGCCGTGAGTCAAACAGGCCCAGCGAGTTTTATTCCCATCGGCTCTCTGCTCAAACTTCAAACTTCCAATGGCGGACATGTTTTTTGAGATACGCCAATGTCCTTATAGACATGTTTTTTCATGTTTTTTTTTCTGTTATAGCGCCACCAAGTGGCCAGTCACTGCGTCCTTTTTCACGCAACCACAGAATGAGCTCTTACATATGTGTGCCAAGTTTGGTGAAAATATCTCAATCCGTTCACGAGTTATAGCCATTTTAGTAAAAGTGGCTCCGCCCACTTCAAGCGTTTTGGCCTCAGAGACCATGAATCAAACTTTCAACATTTTTTGATAATTATGGACAATCAGACTCCAGAGAATCTCGCTGAACTGGTTTGGTTCTGATCGGGCCAAAAACCTAGGACTAGTTCACAAAAGTAGGTTTTTCAAAAAATACAAAATATTGAAAATTTCACGAGCAATTCCGACGACGAGCGATTCCGAGGTTCTTGAGCCAAGGGTTCCAACGATGTCTGCATGGGGAAAAAATCCATCTGTTAATGTTTTAAAAGACATCTCTTCTGCTCAAGAAGCTGCACTTGTAGTCTAAAAATAGAGTAAAAACTGTGAAATATTATTAAAATTCAAAATTACTATTTTCCATTTGAATATATAGTAAAGTGTAATTTATTCCTGAATTTTCAGCATCATTACTCCAGTCTTCAGTGTCACATGATCCTTTAGAAATCATTCTAATGAAACATTTCTGATTATTATCAATGTTGAAAACAGCTTTAGATTTGTGTGGAAACTGCGATGGATTCTTTGATGAAAAAAAAAACCAAAAAAACAGCATTTATTTAAATTTGTAACTTATTTACCTGTATATAATATTTAAAATCCTCTCTATGGTGTTCTGATGTATCATCGCACACGTTTCAGCGTCCCAGCGACTTTTATTACATTCAGCAATTCAATGTACCTTGATATAGCAAAGTCCTTTCATTCCCACTGGGATAATATCCGTGAAGTGATTGGGAAGTCTGTTCAGCCACCTGAGGCCCACTGTAAGCTTTGAGCGGAGCTTCATCCATTCAAACTTTGCTTTAAAAACAAACACACGTCCTCATGCTTCTCTGCTGTGACTCATAAATCATATTCAGATTAGTAACCTTAAGCCATTTGGCATGTGCGACTGTACAAAATCCAAGCCTAAATTCAGTTTCACCGCATTCTCCGAGGCCATCTTGTAATTGTAACTCGCCATTCCTAAGATTGATAAATGACATACTTATTGTAATGAGCTTCTATGATAGCGGGACATAATAATGAGCTCCATGGCTTGCTGTGAAGGAGACACAACTAGGAGCACGAAGTGTCTCTGTTATTGTCAAAGTTAACGAGTAAATAATGCACTTGTGCCTTTAGGGGACACAGTTAATCAGAGCTTCAGCACAGATATGCAATTACACAATACGGATTTTCTGATGGAAATTCACTTCCCAACCAGTCATCTGAGAACCCTTATTGTTTTGTTATGATACACACTCAGTCTCTCCGCTCTTGTTGTGACCTTGAAGTAAACGGAAGGACGTTTTAGACGCATTATTAAGCGGCAGAATCGTCTCATCAGCTGGACGTCATGAGCATGAAGGACACTGTAGACTTTCTGACCTCCACCTCGTCTCTCTGGACAGAAGAGTGTGTGTATGTGTGTGTGTGTGTGTGTGTGTGTGTGTGTGTTGAAAACAAACTCTGGCCAACAATTAAAGACACAGTTGCTGCAAATGCGGTTCAGCTCTGTCTGCATTCCCAGAAGCATTCAAAAAATTCATGGAAAAGTAGGTTCTGTTATCTCACAGAAATCTGTCATCCAGCTTTCTCATTTCTCAGAGATGTTTACTTGCTGTGAAAACACACGTACAGCAAACAAACCCGGTGGAGACTGTGGAAACAAACACTGGAAATAAATTACACCTAATTCAACTTTACTTAAAGGGATCGTTCAACCTAATATGGAAATTCTGTGTAAATTAAATCTAATCTGTTTATCTGTCCGTCCGGTGATGAGTTGAAGTAATGGAAAAAACATGCTGATCATATAATTTTTAAATACAGTACTAAATACCCATACTATACCATATTATTTCATACTGTAAACATAGTACACACTAAAAAATGCTGGGTTAAAAATGGAAGTTTATTAATAAGTTTAATTAAACAATAAACATTTATTAAATTGCTTATTAATAAATGTTCACCTTTTGATTTCGATTTTTGGCTGTCCCAGACGAAAAATTGCCATCGTGAAACAATCGTAGCTCTTAATCGGTGGTCGTACAGTGAGAGAGGTTCAAAGATGTCCGTCTTGCGATCAGAAATTCATCGCAGTGCGTTCGCCGCTACGACCTCCGTCTGACCAGCCAATAAAAATGAGACATGAAATCAACATGACATGGCGCTAAAACTTAAAACTGCTCACCTCAAGCTCTTTTCCCTTCTTCTTTCGCCGCTTCCTTTTTTTTTCAGCACACACAAAAACTACAAGTGTGATTTAACATGGTCTTTCTGTTTAGCACTAGTGCATACTGATGACATTCTTCTATAGAAACTAGCCTACGAGTCAACAGATGTCATCAATCTACATGCATGTCGTACCCACGTTTAATAGATCCATGTCGCACGGTGTGATTTGTAATGATCTTATAGGACTGCTAAAATCGTGCAGTGTATCCCGGGCTTCAATCTGCACCTAATTAAGCAAATAACTGTCCCAAAGACACTTTAAATCATGACTGACAGAGAGGTTTACCACTCATTAATGGTCAGTCTCGTTTTATCACTTGCACAGGTCTGTTTTCTTTAAAAATATTGATTCTCACATCACACGTATACGTATATGTTTGTGTAATAAACCTTTCCAGCTTTTTCCATGTCTACTCATGATGTGTCCGTGGTGATTTCCCAAGGGTCGGGTAAAGCGTAATCTAACTGGAGCATTCTTCTGGCTGATAGAGTTTGTGCCGCTCTTTCCTGGCCTTTTGCTCTCTAGGCCACATATAAATCAAACTAATGATGACAACAGAGTTATTTCACTATCATTCAGATACTAAAAGGTTCAGTGAAGTTCCATATAGAACTCTAGGGTTCTTGACTCAATTCTAAAGAACTCTTTGTGCCAAATGATTGTTTAATACGTTCATGTTCATGTTCTGTAGTTTTAGTTAACAACAATAACCATGTATGTCAATTATAAACACAATTATGTTTCCAGTAACAAATACTGTATGGCAACCAAATCACAAGCCATTTCCTTACTCAAACCTAATATCAAAAATAGGCAGTTCAGGAAGGAACTGAGTGTGGGACAAGAAAATGACGTTCATCGCGAGCTTTCAGTACTGTATCGACACTGAGAACATAAACTGTGATGATGCATCTCTCACGTTGCAAGTTTTCTGCCCTTGGGCGTCAACACGTCGAGGACTTGTGATGCTGACTTCATTCTCCAGAGACCTGCAGTCGACACAAGGCTGTTTCAAATCCTTCAGCGCTCTGTCGCTAGTATTGATCAGCTGGCCTCATATCCAACACACAGAAATAAAATAAGGTC
Organism: Elopichthys bambusa; assembly: GCA_037101425.1. Taxonomy (NCBI): domain Eukaryota; kingdom Metazoa; phylum Chordata; class Actinopteri; order Cypriniformes; family Xenocyprididae; genus Elopichthys; species Elopichthys bambusa. The sequence continues at coordinate 29,609,936 of CM074449.1, forward strand.
ACAAATGAAGCAGTTTGTTTTGCACAGCGTCTTTCATGTAAACAGGTGATAAAACACTCACAGCTTTACCTGTCATGAGTTTGGAAAACAGCAACATTTGCGCTTTGAAATGAATTGTATATGGTAGCTAGAATGTTCCTAACAAAAATACATGATTTCATTGTAATCTTCTTGAAGTTATGACATTTTTTCACAACCCTGTCCTCTGTAATCAATAATCAGTAATGCGTTACTTAACTAGTAAAGTAACGCATTGCTTTTAATTTTACAAATCATTTATTATAGCTTGTCAAATTGCCCCTATTTGGGTGTGAGCAAAAACACACTGTTTTTGTGTGTGTCCCTTTAAATGCAAATGAGCTGCTGCTCCCGGCCCAGAAGAGGGCGGAGCTTTAACAGCTCGCGCTTCGGTTGCTCAACAACAAAGCTGGAGAATCTCACGCAGCCAAAATGAGGACGGTGTTCAGTCTTACATTGTTCAAACCGGAGTCGACACTGATGGAGAGACTCAGGAAGAAGTTACAACTTTTAGACGTTTCTGAATGGTTAGTGGATAAATGTATGTAGTTGCTGTGGAGTTGATTCAACTCATCCACTAGCATGTGCCGTCATGTTCATCTTTTGTGTTGAATTGACCCTCGTTTGTGAAGCAGTCCGGCGTAAAATGACGGCATGACAACAACACTCGACTACAACAACTCTTCCTCTTCTCTAAAGCAGCCCAACATGGCCCCGCCCCCTTTGTTGCGTGTTCTCGGGGCGGGGTTTATGTAAATTTTAGGGTTTGTGATGTCACTAACCCGGGAAGAAGCTCGTTTGTTGTAGTCCTTAAAAAGTGATTTCTGTAAAAGAAAATATCTCCCTTTGCATTGAACTTCGTAACTTTGCAGATGTTGTTTACGCTCAAACAGCAACATTACACTAAAGTTAAAAAAGTCAAATCATAATCAATTTGACCCCTTTAAAGTAAAATTTTCCGTCACAACCATAATATGTGAACATAAAGATTTTTGGGGGAAATTTGTCTCTTATTAGTAGCTTGTTACAACAGCAAAATAAAATGGCTACAGCGTTTAATACATGCAAAACATGAAGAAAACCCTGTGGTGACATTTCAGTAGATTGAGATGAAAATCAGACTTAAGTCTCAGCTCATTCATGTGAATGAATTTGGTTTGTCAATAACTTGACATCACACAATGCTTTTGTATCTGTTGACCCATATTGAGACATAGCAACCCAGTTCTGGCAAGGTTCTCTCAAAGTTATGAAGAAACGCTCTTCCAGTAAAATTAGTAGAATATTTGTTCAGAGTTATCTGGACTTTAATAATGTTCTTAAAAGGTTAGCACAAAAACATTATGCGAGTATGCGAGTCGAGTAGTATGTCTGAATACATATATAAAAGAGTAGTCGAAAAGTCCCCAGATGAGCTGGTGAGATTCTGAAGTGCACATTTGATGGACACTTTACTATCCCATGAGGCCACGGGAGAGGATTTGTGAATGGCAGTGAAGTGACGCAACTGACGCCATAGGTCACATGACAATAGCTATGTTTCCATCATCCTCACTGTAAACCCAAATTTAGGCGAACTTAAGTTTAACTGAAACTGGGCTGGGATTTCTATTTCCCAGCATGCTATGGCACTCGAAAGGGAGACTAAATGCTAAAATTAAGTGTTGTATAATTAACGTTAAGTGCTTTATATTGCTGTACTCATTCAGAAGTGCTATACCATGCTATTGTTAACATGTTAGCAAATTAGCAAGTTAGCCTTTTCTGAATTAGCTTGTTATAGCTAGCTAGTTTTACGCTAATAAAAATGTTTACATTGGGGTTACATGATAATTTTAAATATATGAGCGTACTCAAACATTTCAAGTGAAGAACAATTAAACTATATGAGTACAAAATAAAAATCTGCTAGTTCTGCTTACTTACCGATTGCCTCAAATTTTTTGAGTTTTGCCAACTTATTCGGGTTCACAGTGCTGTTTTTATGCGCATTTTTGAAGTATCACATCAGAAACGAGTAATGGAAATGCCAAATTTCGTAAAAATCCCTTAATTTGCACATTTATACTAACTTGAGGTCGTTTTTGGCTTGTGCGAAAAAGAGTTAATGCGAATAATGGGAGATGGAAACGCATTTGCCGAATAAATAAACGACTAAACCCATGTGACTAATCGGCTGTTTCTGCTGATGGTGGGGTTTTTTTTACTATTAGTTACTAGGTTATTAATACCACCGTCATCTGCTGGAACTTGATGGAAACGCACCTAATTCGCATTTGTTTTTTTTGCGAACTTTGAAAAGATTCGCTTCACGTTTGAACCCAGCTACGGACAAAATGGCGGCTGTAGTAGCTACGTCCGAATTTCATTCATAGCTACTATACACATTTTCATATTTTTTTTATGTACTTGTAAGAGTTTCAAACCAAATGTAGCGTCTACTATACAGAATGCGATTTCTAACATATTTTTGTTAAGAAAAACGTCTGTGAAAACATGCTTTGCAAGAAAATATCATGTTAATTCCAATAATTGGTTTCTGTTGCCTATTTAGTTATTCTGGCCTGTTACTTAAATTGTGCAAGGAAATAACGGAGTGTCTTATGAATACTGCTGCAGAGACTAAAGCTTCAGTTTCAGCTCCATAATGATGTAGGGTCCATGCTGATTTACATATTTGACGGGAATGATCTGACTGGCCACCGTGAGCTCGCTGCGTTCATTGTGTCAGGCTGACATCACATGAGAAGTGAAGCGCAGTGTGCACGACTGACTGAGGAGCACGCAGCGCACTGGAGGACTCTACATGACGAACCAGGTTTGAGGGTCGGACGGGACTCACAGCAGCTGGATTTGTGTTCGAATCATGGGCATGGACCGGCGGAGGAGAGCCTCGCTCGCGCTCACCTTGAACTTCCTCGCGCTGATCCTCGCCATATGCGCTCTGACCACCAGCTACTGGTGCGAGGGCAACCGGAAAGTTGTCAAGCCCTTCTGTACCGGACCGGCGACCGTAAAACAGACGCACTGCATTCGGTACAACAGCTCGAACATCAACGACAGCCGACTGGTTCAGTACATCTGGGAGACCGGCGAGGATAAGTTTGTTCTGAGGAAGTTCCACACCGGCATCTGGTTATCCTGTGAGCAGAACGTCGACCTTGTCGGTAAGGATGCGGCTTTTATTTCCATCAGATATCCCTTGTTATTAACGCTTTTTAAAGCCTTGTTTTCTGTTTTCATACACTAACAAATGCTGGGTTAAAAACAACCCAAGTTGGGTTGAAAATGGACAAACCCAACAATTGGGGTGTTTTAACCCAGCGATTGGGTTAAATGTTTGCCCAACCTGCTTCCAAATATGTTGGAAATGAACATTTATTAATATCTTTAATAAATGAACATTTATTAATAAGTTTAATGAATAATAATTAAACAAACATATATTAAATTGCTAATAAATGTTTACTTTTTTCATTATTGTTGCCTCTAGTCTGATTTTTAATTTCCAACATATTTTGGGTTCATTTTAAGCCAGCCATACAGTCATTTTTAAACAATAGTTGAGTTAAATAAAACTACCCAGCAGGTTGAGCACACATTTAACCCAGCTGCTGGGTTAAAACAACCCAGTCCATGGGTTTGTCCATTTTCATCCCAACTTGGGTTGTTTTTATAATAGCAGCTCAATAAACTCTCATTCTTTTTCTTATGTTGTGATGAACTATTTGGCAGGTGATCTGTGTTTTTGGGTGGGTCTTGTTTCATAGTTCTGTCTATCACAGTTACTGGACACAACTCTAAACCCACTGACCTATTTCTGCGCACATTACTCATTCAGTCAAATACAGCTCCTTCCCTTTAGGAACAGAAATTTTGTGTTTGAATAGTGCATATTTCTTAATAATAATTTTTTTATAATAGTCATTTTTTTTGTGAAACAAGTGTCCGGCCACTTTATTAGGTACACCTTGCTAGTAGCGGGTTGCCTTCAGAACTGCCTTAATTCTTCATGTCATTCAACAAGCTGCTGGAAACATTCCTCAGACATTTTAGTCCATACTGATATGAAAGCATCACTGAGTTGCTGCAGATTTGTCGGCTGCACATCCATTAAACGAATCTCCCATTCCAGCACATCCAAAAACTGCTCTATTGGATTGAGATCTGGTGACTGTGGAGTTTAGTGTACTCACTGTCATGTTCAAGAAGCCAGTTTGAGATGATTTGAGCTTTGTGACATCAGATGATGGGTTCACTGTGGTCATAAGGGGATGGACATGTTCAGCATGTTGTGGCGTTTAAACAACGCTCAATTGGTACTAAGAAAATCTCCCTCACACCATTACGCCAGCAGCAGCCTGAACCGCTGTTACAAGGCAGGATGATCCATGCTTTCATGACGTTTACACCAAATTCTGCCCCTACCATTTGAATGTCGCAGCAGAAATTTAGACCCATCAGACCAGGCAACATTTTCCAATCTTCTTTTGTCTAGTTTTGGTGAGCTGGTGTGAATTGTTTCCTCGGTTTCCTGTTCTCAGCTGACAGGAGTGTCACCGGTGTGTCTTCTGCTTCAAGGTTGAAGGTGTTGTGCGTTCAGAGATGCTCTTCTGCAGACCTTGTTATTTGAGTTACTGTTGCCTTTCTATCAGCTGAACCAGTCTGGTCATTCTCCTCTGACCTCTGACATCAACAAAGCATTTTCGCTTACTGGATATTTTCTCTTTATTACTTCCTTTGGACCGTTTGTGAAATACTCAAACCAGCAACCATGACACGTTTAAAGTCACTAAAATCCATTCTGATGCTTAGTTTGAACTTCAGCAGATCGTCTTCACCATGTCTACATGCCTAAATGCATTGAGTTTCTGCCCTGTGATTGGCTGATTAGATATTTGCGTTAATGAGCAGTTGAACAGGTGTACCTAATAAAGTGTCCAGTCAATGTATATTATACAGTTCATAAATGTGTCATTTAAATTATATAATATTACACTCTAAAATATGCTGGCTTAAAAACAACCCAAGTTCGGTTGAAAATTGACAAACCCAGCAATTGGGTTAAATGTTTGCCCAACGTGCTGGACAGTTTAAAAATTACTGTATTTCTAGCTTAAAATGAACCCAAAATATGTTGGAAATTAAAAATCAGACACATAATTACTAGAGGCAACAATAATAATAATAATCAAAAAGTGAACATTTAAGCAATTTAATACATGTTTATTGGTTAATTATTATTCATTAAACTTACAGTTTTAATAAATGTTAATTTCCAACATACTTTGGGTTGATTTTAAGCAAGAAATACAGTAATTGTTAAACAATAGTTGAGTTAAATAAACATATCCAGCAGATTGGGCAAACATTTAACCCAACTGCTGGGTTAAAACAACCCAACCACTGGGTTAAAACAACTCAATTGTTGGGTTGAAACAACTCAATCGTTGGGTTAAAACAACCCAATCACTGGGTTAAAACAACTCAATCGTGGGGTTAAAACATCCCATTCACTGGGTTAAAACAACTCAATTGTTGGGTTAAAACAACCCAATCACTGGGTTAAAACAACTCAATCGTTGGGTTAAAACATCCCATTCACTGGGTTAAAACAACTCAATTGTTGGGTTAAAACATCCCATTCGCTGGGTTAAAACAACTCAATCACTGGGTTAAAACAACTCAATTTTTGGGTTAAAACAACCCAATCACTGGGTTAAAGTAACCCAATCATTGGGTTAAAACAACCTAATTGCTGGGTTAAAACAACTCAATCGTTGGGTTAAAACAACTCAATTGTTGGGTTAAAACAACCCAATCACTGGGTTAAAGTAACCCAATCATTGGGTTAAAACAACCTAATTGCTGGGTTAAAACAACTCAATCGTTGGGTTAAAACAACTCAATCGTCGGGTTAAAACAACTCAATCGTTGGGTTAAAACAACCCAATCACTGGGTTAAAGTAACCCAATCATTGGGTTAAAACAACCTAATTGCTGGGTTTGTCTATTTTCAAGCCAACCCAACTTGGGTTGTTTTTAACCCAGCATTTTTTAGAGTGTAAACTGCCTAATCTATTAAAATAATACGTAAAATGTGATGATAACACAATGGAAGACCATGTGATGACTCTTCAGCAACAGATAATAACAGAGTACGGTGTTAATGACACAAACACAAAACATCAGGTAAAACACACCTGACAGTAAAATGCACATATTACATAGATCGTGTATTAAAATCAGCATGAAACGGAAGTTGTTCTAGTCTTTTCTTCCCTATTATGACATATATCAGAGTAAAAACTGTAACTTAAATCTAACCAACAGGTTTTTTCAGTAGCATTTACATTCTCTCTTAAAAAAATCACTAACATTTTTTAAAGCATTGATAGTCATGAAGGAAAATGAATCATATGTTTCAGTTTTGATCTCTCACAGTCCATTAATCTATTCAAACTCTTTTTCCTCTTGCAGGTGAGAAATGCAGAAGCTTCATAAACGTCGCTCCTCCCCATGAGAGAGGTACGTTCTGTCATTCTTAATTACGAACTGTGGAGAATTCAGATTCTGCATGATGTATTAAACAGGGTGTTGCTCGGGTCATTGAAGAAAGCCGTTCTCCTGCTGTCGGCTCGTGTCTGGAGGTCCAGTCAGTTTTAATCAAGCCTGTACACCCGCCTCATTCTCATTCATGTAGATATATGACCATGCCAATACGGTTTCACTTGCTCAGCAGGCAGCGCCAGCATCTTTAGCACAATTGTTTCTGAGGATAATTGATAGATACACGATCCAGGCAAAAGATGATCAGCTATAATGATAGTTAATCATGACAGTAAGAGCCCTACTTCAGCTCAGTTCAACATTCTGCGCTGAACGCAGAGATAAAGTCTAAATCAGGAGTGAGAAATAATCATCTTTAGGGTTTATATCCCTAGATATTAAACGCATGTAGTATCCATATAATCATATTCTTGCAGATTATAGTCTCAGTGTTATTGACGAGCTTATGCATTACTCTGTGTTTAGCTGTGGGGGAAACACGTACAGTCGGTTGATATATGGGTCAATGACAAATAGGAGTGTCCATGATAAAAGAAAATAAAAAATATCATTTAAATGTGTGCCAAGTTCTTATAAAGAATACGTACTATAAAAAACACTGGGTTAAATACAACCCAATTTGGGTTATTTTCAACCCAAGGGCTGGGTAAATATAAGACAGAACACATGTTGGGTTAATTTTACCCAGCAAATTGGGTTGTTTATTTAACGCAGCATAATAGGTTAATTCATTTTTACTATAATACTAGCTTTTTAAAAAAAAATTTTTTACTTCATACATAAATTAATGTTTAACTTAAATCCTCTAAACTTTTTTTAAATACTCCACACAGCCACTGGTTTGCGTGATAATTCCTTTATTTTGATCATATTTTATAGTATAGCATATTTTATATAGTTTTTAATACATTTGCCTACATTTAAGCTCGTTTAACAAATATTAGAAGTAAAACTGAAACATTTAGAAGTAATTCAAGTGTAATGGACCAACGGCGCTGGATCTCGTGCCGGAGATGACTCCATAACCTGTCCATAAATAATCAGTGTATAATTCTGAGAACATATTTTAACATCCAAAATATTTATATTCTGTATCTTTTTGAATAAAATCATAACATTTTATGCAAGGCATCAGGTGTTTCCATTCTGCGAAAAGACCAACGGGACACTTGTTCAGGTGACTCACATCGCGCCTCTGTATGTTGCTTTGCATAAAATTAAACGATATACAGAACAATAATGAATTTTTAGATAAAATAAAACGTACACAAAACCTGTATTTTACTGAAGACATGCACTAATTTGACGGAGATGCACTGCTCTCTCCTGAAGAGGGCGCTAAAAGCCCGCGATAAATAACTGAAACACTGGGTTGTTATGTCTGACCCAAACACTGGGTTGTTACGTCTGACCCAGGACCTGGGTAACACAAAAACGACCCAAACACTGGGTTGTTACGTCCGACCCAGGATCTGGGTAACACAAAAACTACCCAAACGCTGGGTTGTTACGTCTGACCCAGGATCTGGGTAACACAAAAACTACCCAAACACTGGGTTGTTACGTCTGACCCAGGATCTGGGTAACACAAAAACGACCCAAACGCTGGGTTGTTACGTCTGACCCAAACACTGGGTTGTTACGTCTGACCCAGGATCTGGGTAACACAAAAACGACCCAAACACTGGGTTGTTACGTCTGACCCAGGATCTGGGTAACACAAAAACTACCCAAACACTGGGTTGTTACATCTGACCCAAACACTGGGTTGTTACGTCTGACCCAGGATCTGGGTAACACAAAAACGACCCAAACACTGGGTTGTTACGTCCGACCCAGGATCTGGGTAACACAGAAACGACCCAAACACTGGGATGTTACGTCTGACCCAAACACTGGGTTGTTACGTCTGACCCAGGATCTGGGTAACACAAAAACGACCCAAACACTGGGTTGTTACGTCCGACCCAGGATCTGGGTAACACAAAAACTACCCAAACACTGGGTTGTTAAATCTGACCCAGGAGCTGGGTAACACAAAAACTACCCAAACACTGGGTTGTTACATCTGACCCAAACACTGGGTTGTTACGTCTGACCCAGGATCTGGGTAACACAAAAACGACCCAAACACTGGGTTGTTACGTCCGACCCAGGATCTGGGTAACACAAAAACTACCCAAACACTGGGTTGTTAAATCTGACCCAGGAGCTGGGTAACACAAAAACGACCCAAACACTGGGTTGTTACGTCCGACCCAGGATCTGGGTAACACAGAAACGACCCAAACACTGGGATGTTACGTCTGACCCAAACACTGGGTTGTTACGTCTGACCCAGGATCTGGGTAACACAAAAACGACCCAAACACTGGGTTGTTACGTCCGACCCAGGATCTGGGTAACACAAAAACTACCCAAACACTGGGTTGTTAAATCTGACCCAGGAGCTGGGTAACACAAAAACTACCCAAACACTGGGTTGTTACATCTGACCCAAACACTGGGTTGTTACGTCTGACCCAGGATCTGGGTAACACAAAAACGACCCAAACACTGGGTTGTTACGTCCGACCCAGGATCTGGGTAACACAAAAACTACCCAAACACTGGGTTGTTAAATCTGACCCAGGAGCTGGGTAACACAAAAACGACCCAAACACTGGGTTGTTAAATCTGACCCAGGAGCTGGGTAACACAAAAACGACCCAAACACTGGGTTGTTACGTCTGACCCAGGATCTGGGTAACACAAAAATGACCCAAACGCTGGGTTGTTACGTCTGACCCAGGATCTGAGTAACACAAAAACTACCCAAACACTGGGTTGTTACATCTGACCCAAACGCTGGGTTGTTACGTCTGACCCTTTCCATCGTTATGATGGGTTTTTTTCTGCATGATGGAAGCAGTTTTCTGTATTTATATTGGGGTTAGTAATATTTATTTAAAGAAATTAATACTTTTATTCAGTAAGGGTGCATTCAATTGATCAAAAGTGACAGTAATGTTTCAAATAAATGCCGTTCTTTTGAACTTTCTATTCATTAAATAGTCCTGAAAAATCCAATGTATGATGGTTTCCACAAAATTATAAAGCAGCACAACGGTCTTCAACATTGATAATAATCAGAAATGTTTCTTGAGCATCAAATCATCATATCAGAATGATTTCTGAAGGATCATGTGACACTGAAGACTGGAGTAATGATGCTGAAAATTCAGGAATAAATTATACTTTACTATATATTCACATAGAAAACAGCTATTAAATTACAATAATATTTCACTTTTTTACTTTATTTTTTTTAATCAAATAAAGATGAGCGGGGCTTACTTTATTTAATTCAGACTTTGTCTGAAACTAGAAAACTGGACACAGATGACATATTTCATACTTTTGTGTGAATATTTTTGCCTTCATCATCATCATCATCATCATCATCCCACCTAAAATGCATGTAGCAGCATGAACATTTCAGGAGAACTCTATGAAATATGTAGATCTGCATGCTTTCAAAACGGAATCCTGCTTTTAAATCTCCGTGTCAAGTTTCCTCGTATGTAAATATTTCATACGCTCCCCATAAATGAGCCCCAGTGGTTCTGTTAGTCTCCATGAGCGTCTGCAGCGCCGCCTCATCTTAATCAGCGGCTCGATCCGCTTCCTAGAGCTCATCCTGATAAAACCAGAGTCTTCCATCCATAATTCCCTCCGGGGCCGTCAGCAACTCCCTTCTCTCTCTCTCTCTCTCTCTCTCTCTCTCTCCAATCCTCACAGGTGTCTTGTGGCTCTGCATCGTGGCCGAGTGTCTCTACATCTTACTGCTGGCCACCGGAGGGATTCTCATGTCCATAGAGGTCTGCCATTTCGGAAACGTCATCGATGGACTCAAACTGAATGCCTTTGCAGCCATATTCACAGTCTTGTCAGGTAACTTGTTGACGTCCTGTTGTATGTGATCAGCATGTGCTCGTTGTTATCCTCGGCTCTGCCCTTCAAAGGTCACCTGACTCATTGTGATTCAGACCTATTAGATCCCACATTCAAGGCATATTGTGTTAGAATGACCAATTTAAAAAACAGGTCAAGCAAATAGCCCGCCTCCATACTAGCTATTTAAAAAACATTCACTGGCTGCGTTTCCATCCAAAGTTGTAAATTTAACTTGGAATATGGGATAAAACATTTGTGAATAAAGCAGCGTTTCCGTCCCATGTGTTTAAGAGAACAAATGAATCACTTCCTGGGAAATTGGTGCAAAATAAGTTGGTTCAATCGGGCTCTTTTCTCCTCCATCATAAATGAGTTGGTCTCAGAGAAACACAATAAACGCTGTCATGTGATCTTGCGTTCGGGAACACAATCGTGTGAGACGCTTCTGGAGGGAATGAAACCAAATCATTCTGATGACAGACTCTGACTCGGGCGTTTCAGAACCACCAAACCAACATTTAAGATGCTGCGATGCCATTGGTCCGCTGGTTAGTCCAGTTATCCAATCACAGCCTCTGCTGAGTGTTTTGTTGCGCATCGAGGGATTTATTCAGTATTGGACAAAGAAATGATCCGCCTCATATGTTTTTACGTGCATTTTTAGAGTTTATGCGCTCATTGCTGTTTACATCCAGCATTTGTTTTATGCAATATCCCAAAATGGATGGAAACAACTAAATGCAATTATTGGTAGATTTACCCTTTGCTTGTCTTTTGTGGCGAATGCTTTTGCATTTATGTGTTATCTCAGAGCCCCGACTATTCCCTGGATACATACAAAAACATCCGGCTCAAAATCCCATATAAGCCTCACAGTATTGGGAAGCAAGTACTCTTGAATGTCAGCCAGGCTATTTTTGACAGTTTCACAATTTAAGGGCTTATGGCGACATATGTGTCGAAATTCAATCTGCTTAAATCCTGCTCTACTTATATATATATATATATATATATATATATTATATACAGGCGTTACACTGTACAGCCAATATTCTACCTTTATGTAATTATTATTAATATTACAGTCTCTTAATATAATATAAAAAGGTGACATATAATAATAATAATAATAAAAGATATTATATTATAAAGAATCTATATAAACAGTCAAACTGGTAATATCTCACCTTTAAATATGATTATTATTATTATTAATACCACTACTACTACTACCAATACTTCTAATAATAAAAAAGGTAAGATATTATAATTTTGACTATTATATTATATTATATTTTATTATGAAGAATCTATATGAAATAAAATGAAAACTAAAAGACTTTCAAATCACATGAGCCAATATTTTATTCACAATAGAACATAGATAACATAACAAATGTTTAAACTGAGAAATTTTACAATTTTATGCACAAATTGAGCTCATTTCAAATTCAATGCCTGCAACAGGTTTCAAAAAAAAGTTGTACTACTAATAATAATAAAGGTAAGATATTATAATTTTGACTATTATATTATATTATGTAATCAAAGTGATAATCTACCTTTGTAATATTATTATAATTAATGTTATCTTACCTTTTGCACACTTCAGACTGACTAATGACTGTTACATCATCACACTTCTGTATTGAAACGAGGCTTTGGTCCGTCAAACACTACCCAAGTTTTATTATTGCATAATGAGGGATGAACTTATGACTTTATGTCACGTCTTTGTTGAGCTTCGTGAGAGAGTGGGATCATGAAAGCCGTGCATCATGGGAAGGGAGCTAAACCTCAATTAGCTCCTGTCTTCATCTGACACAATCAGCAGAAGAGAGCTGTATTCTGAACACACGCAGCGTTTAGATGCATTCATGCATGATGTATATTGAAAAGTTTTGCATTTAACGAGCTTAGTCACATAGCTAATTATGTTTTGTGAATCTAATAACCCACTGCCAAAACACCAAAGTACTTCAATGCCCAATAAACATTTTGTATGTTCCTAAAGTTCACCTGAAAATGACCTGCATGACTCATGTAGGGTAGAAGATGTTCTCCAAAAAGGAGTAAAAAGCACCATAAAAGTACCATTAACGAGTAGTTTTATTGCAAGTCTTCTAAAGTAATATAGTTTAGTATGAGGGGAAAAGATTGAAATTTAAATCAGCTCACTGGTTTTCAAGTGCCTCGTACCCAAATGCAATGTGGCAGATTTGAATATCCAGAAGGGCAAATAAGATTATGTGACAAGTAAGAAGGGCTCTCTTGAGAATCTATTTTGTGTTTTAATCTATTATATATTCATCCTGAAGGAATCAATCACACACTCTGCTGAAATATGAAGGGTTGTTGTGGTGAACGTGGGCTGCACTGTCCTGGGATTTTGCTGATTCGTGAAATAATGCAGTTAACAAGCGCATTATTATTATCATTCACTTGTGTGTGTTTATGATGATGTCTGCATGCATGCAGGTGGCTCACGGTAGTTGTCATGGAGACATAAGGGTTATCGGTCAGACGCACGCGTGACTGGATTTAGTCGGACATGATTTCCGCTGGATTCTCTGATTCACCTTCATTCAGTGTGTTTGCAGCAGCTCAGTATGTCAGCATGCACACTTAGTAGGCTGTAAATAATGTGCGGTTTACCTCTGTCCTTGCTGTTTTTTGGAAAGGTGACTTTGATTGTCCTGACATGTTGGCGGTGTGGATTATGTCCAGTTTGCCATCTGGCCAGAGCGTTTAGACTGCTTTGACTCCATTAAGCAGGAGCCTGACCTGTGAAACTGCTTCACACTCGTTCATTCATTCGGAAATATTCCGGACTGTGTCCTTTGATTGACATTGAGAGAAACATACTGTATGTTTCCAGCAGTCCTAATGGGGAAAAAATGGATTAATAAACTAAATTTTCATACTAAATCGTACATACCAAATGACGTTTTTTCAAAATGTTAAAAAACGCAGACAGTTTTCCTGTGATGGGTAGGTTTAGGGGGAGACAATGTACAGTTTGTACTATATAAAAACCATTATGTCTATGGAGAGTCCCCGTAAACCACGTATACAAGTGTGTGTGTATTGTAACCAGCTTTAAACACACTCTTTAATGAACATGTTTGGTTATTTCAGCTTCACACAACACTAGCAGGTGCAGAAACAGTTATGAAATCTGCTTGGAAAATCAGTTTCATGACGGTTTTATATTTATATCGTGACCGATATATATGGAAGCTTGTTTGCACCACTGAATAAAAAATAAAAAAAGGTAATTGCGAGTTTATATCATGCAAAAAGTTGCAATTACCTTTTTTTTTTATGTTTTATTCAGTGGCAGAAACAAGCCTTCGTATATATTCCCTGTAAACAGCCGTATTGTATCTTACACAGTTTTGCTGCTCAAGTGAATTATTTAAATTATTATAAACAATTATTTAAAAAAATACTATATATTTGATCTGATACAATTATAATTGTTTTAATGTTCTATTCTATTATCTAATATTCTATTAAATTTGTATTCTCGCACAGGATTTTGAAATGAATTATTTAACGAGACATTAGTTCATTAATATGAACTCATACAAACTACATTAAATGATGAATTATGAAATGCCCTTTAGATCGGTGTTCGATGTTGACCTGCTGGATGTGAGTGTGTTATTATCACAGCTCAGCACTGACTCCTGCTGGTGAGAGAGGGAACAGTCTGTAACTGTGTTTGCTCTGCTCTCTCTCGCAGGTCTTCTCGGTATGGTAGCACACATGATGTTCACGACAGCGTTCCAGCTGACCGTGAGTCTGGGCCCTGAGGACTGGAAACCACAGAACTGGGACTACAGCTGGTCTTATATGTACGTTCACTCATGCACTAGGTTTAACAAGTGTTACCTTGAAGTCCAAGGATGAAATACAGTGCTCGAGCACTGCGATCACAAAACTGATATGACACTTGCATGGGAGCTGAAAATATAATACAATTCAAAGAAGAGAATTTAAAAATCAAAGATGCGATAAAAGTAAATACACAAGCCATTAAGTTAAAGTCCCCCTGTGGTGAAATTCAGGTTTTAATGTCGCTTATATCAAAAAACACGCTGGTGTTTCTGACGTCACAAACTACCTTGTAACCAATCACGACAATGTGTGGGCGGGGTTTAGCATATCATTAATTATGACCAATCTGAAGCAGGAGAGTGTCAAGCAGGGACGTGCACAGACATTTTGTGGGGCAGGAAGTGGAAAAAATTATTTATTTTAAAAAAAAAAATAAACAAAATGTTAAATATATTAACACCATTCTGAATTCCCTCAATTGTTTCACACTTTTCTGCTAAATAATCAGTTCACACAGAGACCGTGTTCTTCTTTAGTGTTCACTAGGTTTATCACAATAAATGTGCATGTTTTCTGCACTACTATTTTCAAGCAATTAGAATAAATGACTTTGATTTTGGTCTATTTTTGCTTCCATGTCTTCTTTTACTCTAATGGAAAGAAAACGTACACATTTAGACGGTGTTTGTAATAAGCCTGCTACTCTCCGTCTGTTTGCATCTGTAGATTTCTTCTAAATGAACCAAAACAAGCTAATCTGCATATTTTGCAGTTTTTTTCCCCCTGAAATGTTATAAGAGCATAATATAAATGAGAACAAATGCCTGCAGAGGGCGCCAAACGCCTGGTGATTGTTGTTACGCAGCACAATCAAATCCTTGTTTTTGGCCAACCAGCATAATTAAAAATATAATATTAGTTCAATTATAATAATAATATTCGGCCACTTCTTTATGACATGAATGCTACAGCCACTGTAATGTCTTGAACAAAAATATATGGAAAGTAAGCGTAGATTTAAGAATGATAGCATTATGCAATGCTGTGTTATGATTTTTAAATGGTTTTAAATGGTCCTTAGAAAGCTGTTCATGGAAAGCTCCTCTTCCGGTATTGACAGCCCTACAGATATCTTTCAAATCGCAATGCATATTATATTAAAATAATTGAAATTATAATATGACATGAATTGCATTAGTATCAAATCAGGCAGATGCGTTGCTGGTGGTCAAATTATTAACGCGGCGTTAAACGTATAAATAATCTCACCCTTAAATTGCCAAAAATTTCACCTGTTTGTGAACATACATAGGCTACCTGAAAGAGATTCATCTTTTCCTTTTTCGCTTCTCATCGCCGGACAGCTGTTGTCTTTTCCCAGGAATAGTTGTCACAAGTGCGGGAATGAATGGCGTGTCGCGGAGGGAGGGCATCTGAACTCGACAAAGTCGACCTGATATATAGTAATTTTTTTATTCAGTAAATATTTATTTTTTTTAATTTGTTTGACAGGGAAGCTGTGCGCAAACAGGAATATATATTAATTTATTCATTTTAAAAAAGCAAGCCCTCTTTTATGTCTATGTGTGCACGTGCCTGCTCTCAAGAGAATCAATGTAGATTTGGCAATATAGCGGGTGTATGATGTGTATTACGATGTTATGATGAACTATATGCCTTTCTCTAAGGTGTTCAAAGCGTTTGTAATGATACTGATAGTTTGTGTAACATTAGCAACACATTATTAGCTGTTTGATAATGTAGTCAAGCAAAGGCTAATCATATTAATTACCGTTATGTGTCCGACATTGTAAAGAGCGATATCATTGTGCAGCATTTACCTCAGGAAGTTGACCGAGTGGATCTCCGAGCTCGTGCGAGGGAGTGGAGGCGGGGCTAATTAGCATATTCATAGATTCACGTATATTAAATGATGCACAGGTGTAAAGGCATTTCGAATTTTTTTTTTTTTTTTTCCACAGGGAAAAACTTTTAAATATGTCATTTTGGTGATCAAAGATGAGGTTTAAGGGATAAAATTGTTGACTACAGGGGGACTTTAAATAAGACAGATAATATAATGTAATATAATAAAAGTTAAGACTGATATTATAATACTTTTTCCTTGTATTATATATATATATATATTGATTAACTTCTTATAAACTATTTAAATTTCACATGAATAAAAAATGTAAACAATACTTGGTTAAGGGACATTAAGTTAATATAATATAATATATGTATAATATACATATTATGTATAATATAATTTGATATATTTTGTGTCCAAAACATAAAATCTTTCCCTTCGACTCTTTAATATGAACTTTATTTATTGAACCACTTTACACATGGTAAATTGCAGCTTCAAGAAGGACATTGTGAATTAGAATCAAAAGTAAAGTTGAAAAGAATGTTTTGCTAATGTTCCTATTAAGTTATCAAAACGTTATTTCTGAACGTCCATTTTTTTTAAACGTTTTTAAATTAAAGACCAGATAACACTGAACGAACGTTCTATTAATGTTACTGGAAGAACGTTCGTTCATAACTTGTTCCATGTTAGTGTCTGTATTACTTCCAAGATGCATGGTTATTTTTTCATAACCCATCTTTGATGATGCCTCGTTGTTTAATGGATAAAATGCTGATCTGAAAACCTATCGACGGTCTTTCCCGCAGCTTGGCTTGGAGCTCGTTCACCGCCTGCATGGCGTCGTCCGTCACCACCATAAACAGATACACTAAGACTATTCTGGAGTTCAAACACAAGCGGAAGAACATCGAGAAGAACCTGAAGATCAAGCAGAAGCTGCTGGACCTGGACTCTCCAGACCAGGTGTGGGACATGTACATCAGCTCCGTCCCCAGCACAGCCGAGGAGTTTCTGGACCTGTCCGCGTCCGGACGCAAGCTCTCCTCCAGCTCCGTCTTCCTGGACCTCAATGATCTGCCGGCTCCAGCACAGGGAGAGGAGTACTGCTGAAGACCGGCTCGCATTCACACCACGGCTTTAAGCTTTGATTCAAGGTTTCATAACTGTGGCATAATGTTGCGTTTTTGTTGTGCTGTTGTTTGAAGGTGACGCTGTGAGTTTTAGTTTATTAATGTGCTGACAATGTGTGCGTAAAACATATTCTGCAACCAGAACTGGGATGAATGAACCATTTTCCTCAATCTTAGAGAATATAATGTGACACAAGCCAATTTTGTTAATCTAAACACTGAAATCACATTAGAAATGTTCTTTCTCAGTATTTCTCTCTTGTTTTCCAGTACAAAACATCTAAACATTCTTAAATCAAGAAGATACGTTTACTGGAGAAGCAAAATGACTGAAGATATTAAAGGAGAAATCAACTTTTCCTTTAGCTTTTGATATATAAGAGGTCATCGTACTGTTTCAGAACTGAAAACGTCCTTGTTAGTCCAATAAAAGCTTTTATTGACAGCAGATCCAGCGAACGACTGATCCTGGAATACCAGGAATACTCCACCTCCATAGAAGAAATCAACGCCTACTTCATCTTAGCCACGCCCACTGGAGTGTTAGCGAGATGAGGAGGAGAGAAGAGCGATACAGGACTAAAATAACGTTACTTTTTTTTAAAGGATCCTAATGCTAGGAATATGGTTGTTTATTTTCATCAATGTGAATGTCTTTATTTATTTGTATTCGGTACATTTCACTGTGGATTCTTTGGTAAATCAATCGCATTTCGCAGACTTTAACGATTGTAAAAAGTAATGCAACAACATGTCAGTAACTGAGTTAACTCTAATGCCTGATCTGATATTAATGATTCATGTACAGTCAGATGATCTTTGTGTCAGTAAATCAAACCGGTGACTAAACGCTCAAAGTTTTCGAGAGAGTAATACTTAGCTATTTTAAATGCAAAGATGTCAGCCAATCACAGCAGTGGGCGTTTACACTCACAGCAGACACGCCCCTTTAAACAGAGCGTTCAAAATCAGGGTAGGAAAAATGCCTTTTATTTAAATCGACAGATATTTGTTCTTGTTTTAAGCTCAAACTCACTTCATTTCGACACATTTTTCAGAAGACTTAATATCTTCAGTCATTCTGCTTCTCCAGTAAATGTATCTTGATTTAAGAATGTTTAGATGTTTGTGCTGGACAAAAATACTGCTTGAGAAAATCATTTTTTTTTGCAGTGTTTTCTGTGTTTTCTGCCACTGATTCAGTAGAAACGTGTTCTACATTTTGTGAAACTGTCTGCTGCTGTATTATCCTTCTGCGCTGTATTAAGAAGTCATTACCGAATCGATCCTGAGGTTCTGTATCTTTTCTCTATGTCAGTTCTAATGAGACACAAATTACATTGCTGAGTGCCTTTGTTTGTGCTATTGATCCGTTCTTTAACCGTAGCATGCAAAAGTCCTGGAACAGTTTGATTATCAACATATCTGTAATAATCTCAAATTATTTTTTGTCTATTTTGTTAAATCAAGAGAATTATTTTGCTTTTTTTAACTAATCATTTTGCATTCAGTCAAATGCAAAGAAGAGAAAAGGTGGAATTCCAGCGGCATGCAAATGTTTGGGATAAAAGTACAAAGAACTGGGAAAAACATGATCCATGACGTCACACTACTTGAATCCTTCATCATCTCTTTAGGTTCTGTATATACGTATAACCTCATTTAAACCCATCTGAATAAATAATGTAACAATTGTCTTTGCACTGCCAGAATGAACTGTTTACATTTTATGTGCAATAATGAATGACATATACATGATTCATATAGTTTTTTACAGTAATGTAAAGCAGCATAGAATGTACTGTATTGTAGACTATTGGTGTTAAATGCATGTCAGATTGTTCATGTTTAATTTGATATTTGGCAATTGCTGTTGGTTATTTTCACTTCATTGGTTTCCTTTGACTTTATGTTGATGAAATGTACAGTATATTAAGTTAAGTATTTTACAAAAGCAGCTAGGCATAGAGTAATAGCACTGAACAATGCATTATAATAAAAAGAACCTTTATAACCTGAAATGATCAGTTTATTTTCTGCATAGAAACGCTATATTGTTTTTGCCAGAAGGTGGCGCTACAGACACGTTCTGTGGAGGAACTGAACCCACTGACATTATAATGCACTGCTATATTTGGAGGAAAATGATTTTTTGGAAGTCCAAAATCTAAATGACACTAATTAAAGACTTATTCAGCGGGTGCTTTGATTAACTTAATCAAAAGTAGCCCTTAACAACTGTGGTTAATAAAACAAAATGCATTTGAATCATAATTAATATGACAACGTGTACAGTAACGTAAAAAATAAAATACAACAAGTTTATATCAGTTGTTCCTTGTTTATAACTGTGACCACACAGTCTTTGTATTACAGTTGTCTGTTATTTCAGTGAACTGCCGAAAAAACCCCAAAAACAACCATTTTGTAAAACGTTTTTTCATCAGTAATCAAATTTAATGTGTCGATTCCAATAAAAATCCACATAATATATATTTTAAAATATTACATTGCAGCCTAATAACGTGTATAATCGATGCCCGTTTGTCACATGACCAATCATGACACAACAAGCTCAAATTTCATTGGACAAAGTAAAGTGGCGCGGTAATTTCCCGGCTTCTGTTGAAAACATAATCTGTTTTCTGGTGAAATGGATAAAAAAAAAAAAAAAAAAAAAAAGACATATCCTTCGTTACAGTCGGAATGGACAGACGAAATTGAATTTATGGAACGATCTGCGGTTTTTTTTTTGTTTTTTGTTTTTTTTGTCTTTTTAACAACCGTGTTGCTTAAAATATTGGCTGTGAAAGGAACCATTCAGCACCAGAAGCCGCATTAATGGTGAGTAGCCTCGTGTTTAATTTACTCTTATTTGTGTCAAGCATATTGATTTACCGTTTGATTAAACTATTGAAAGTGTCATATAGTTTGGTAATCAACACTTTCAAGGTCCAGAAAGGTACTAAAGACATGGTTAAAACAGTCATGTGACTGCAGTGGTTCAAGCTTAATGTGATGAAGAGACGAGAATACTTTTTGTGCGCAAAAACAAAACAAAAATAACGACTATATTCAACAATCTCTTCTCTTCTGTGTCATTCTCATACGTTGTTTACGTCCAGCGCTTCTACGTCAGAATGACTCATTATTGGCCGGCTCCTGCGTCAGCATCACATGCATCATGTGATCAGCTTTGGCCAATACTGAGCCGGCATTTGGACGTAAACACGGAAGCTTCACTGTGCGTCACCTGCGTAAGATAATGACAGGGAAGAGAAGAGATTGTTGAATAAAGTCATTATTTCTGTTTTGTTTTTGCACACAAAAAGTATTCTGGTCTCTTCATAACATTAAGCTTGAACCACTGCAGTCACATGACTGTTTTAACGATGTCTTTAGTACCTTTCTGGACCTTGAGAGTGTTGATTATATTGCTGTCTATGGATGAGTAGGATTTTATCAAAAATATCTTCATTTGTGTTCTGAAGATGAACGAAGGTGTGGAAGGACATGAGGGTGAGTGATTAATGACAGAAATTTCATTTTTGGGTGAACTAACACTTTAAATCAAAAGTGACAGTAAATACATGTATAATGTAACAAAAGATTCAAAGATTCTTCAAAGAATCCTGAAAAATAAAATGTATGATGGTTTCCACAAAAATATGAAGCAGCACAACATTGATAATAATCATAAATGTTTCTTGAGCAGCAAATCATCATGATTTCTGAAGGATCATGTGACACTGAAGACTGGAGTAATGATGCTGAAAATTCAGGAATAAATTACACTTTACTATATATTCACATAGAAAAGAGCTGTTTTAAATTATAATAATATTTCAAAATTTTTACTGTATTTTTGATCAAATAAATGCAGCCTTGGTGAGCAGAAGAAACTACCTTCAAAACAGTAAATAATTAAAAATGCATAATTTTTCCAAACTTTTAAACGGTTGTGTATCTTTTGCTCTTCTGGAAATACATTTTAGCCAAAAGCACCATGAAGGTGTTTTCTTGTCATGAAACAATGAATCATTTAATTCAGGAGATATCAACAAATAATCACAAAGACAAAATGGTAAAGAAATATATTATTTTTGCATTAGCATATCTTAAAATCCATCCAATTTTTGGAATTAAACAGAACAAAAACAATTACACAGGAACTCAAAATAGTTTATTTGATTTCTAGTGGGCTGCATTTCAGACTAGTGCAAAATCATGCATGCAGAGGGAAAATTCAAAAGGACTGGTCTCATCTGTATATTGTCTACATTTGAACCAATTATCTGATCCATTGGATACAGAATGTGATTGTAGACCAGCCTTTACACAGATGTGCTACAATCCGGTCAGTGTAAATACTCCAACAATGACAAATCATGTCTAATGCTACACAGTTAACTCCTTTTGATATGGATGATCGATCAAACATGATTGAAGCTGTTGTTTGACTCTGCAACAACAACAAAAAAAGACATCAAAATGGCAAGAGCAGAAAAGTGCTACTTCAACCAATGATTTAAGGTCATTGCTATCAGTTCTCTCAAACTGAGCCACACCGACGGACGGTATGAAAGACTATTCTGACCCGAAGTGCTCAGGTCTCTGTTTACAGTATCTGGCAGACGCATTGATTTGAACAGCTATGGAGCCATCGACAAACCTAAGATATCGTGTTTCACTTCAATCATGATTCGCCTGCACTTCTTGCCAACATTGACCAAATAGGCACACAGATGTCCACCAAAGTTCATTGCCATCCGAAGTCCATGCCTGCCATTTGGTAGAACTTAAGGTTGTGTGGCTGGTAGAATTCCCTCAGTTTCTGAATGACCTCTGGGTCAATTTTAGGATGCGTTCTGCCTTTGGTTTTGCCCAGACAGTGGGGTTTGCTACTGCCTTCTGGCTTTTTGAGGCAAGGGAAGCCCTTGGTCTTGTTGAAGTAGAAGTGTTTATCCGTGATGATCCTCTGCAGGCCGAGGAAGTCCTGCACGCGGCCCAACTCGCCTGCCGGGTCGCTGATCAGTCTCTCTCCGTGGACGAAATGGATCTGTGAGAGCGGGAAGTAGGCCAGCCATCGCTCCAGGTGCCTGGCATACAGGCCGATGTACAGCGGGCTCCAGAGCGAGTCGATCTGTCCCACCGATCGGTTCCTAAACGTCAGGCTCTCGAAGCTGGGAATGTCGGGGGTTTTTGAGATGATCTGGGTGTAGTCTGAAATGGCGCGGGTGATGGGGTCTCGCACAACCACGATCAGCTTGATGTCCCGTGACATGGCGTGGATGCGGCTCGGCGTCTCTGGGGTGACAAAGTATCTGGGTGTCTTCTCCATCACGATTTGCCCATTAAGGGCTTTGGGCATCATGCTCCTAAAAGACAAGAGGAACAGCAGGGATACTTGATTATAGAGCTGCACGATTAATTGTTTTATATATTGCGATCTCGATTCAAACACACACAAGTCCGATCACAGCGAACATTCAGATCTGTGTTCTGAGCTAGAGAGAGCCGTTGTCATGTATAGGTATAAAACAGCTTCACAGTCTTTTTGACCACACAGTATCATTATTTCTGTCTTACAATCACTCAAGAAGTACTGGGATAAAAGTTTATAGTCTGTCACCTTTTAAAAGTAACTTGACGCTTTAAATAAAGATTGTATCAATTACATGGTTACACCAGTAGGTGGTGACAAGTGACTGTTAAAAAATGTATTTGTCATCGAATCATTTATTCAAGAGATTTGTTCAAAAATGCTGATTCATCCAGTACTGAAACAAGTTTATTCTTTATGAGTGAGTCATTGAATCATTGTTTCAAGAGATTAATTCAAAAACACTGATTCACCCAGTAATGAAACAAGTGAAGTCTTTATGAGTGTCATCAAATTATTCATTCAAAAGATTCATTCAAAAAAGCTGATTCATCCAGTAATGAAACAAGTGAAGTCTTCATGAGTGAGTCATTGAATCATTCTTTTTAGAGATTTGTTCAAAAGCTCTGATTCATCCAGTAATTCCATTCCAAATGGGATATAACACACTTCGGAGTGAAAACAATTATGGCCGCCATATTGAAGGGTCCAAATGAAGTGCTCAAAACTGGCCACTTCAAAGGGCCCTTCGGAATGAAGGATTTCGAAAGGTACAACTGATGGACACTTCAGGGCCCCATGATCCTTTGCACAGGGAAACCATTAGAATTCGTTTGTCTTGTTCAGCAGGGTTAATGGTAACACCACTAATGAACATACAGTAAAGTAAAAATGTGGTGGACTCTTGGCAAACGAAATGAATACATTAGGCCAATAAAACTATCAAATAATTTTATTAAATATGCATGACAAAATGTGCATGAGAAAAAAATTAAATAATTTAAAACTACATGGCATGAATTATGCATAGGCAAAATGTATCCATTTAAAACCAACTGCTTACAATGTAATATCCATTGGCCTTGGTGCAATAAACCAAAAATAAATCCCTACACCCTTCATCCCTTCGAAGCTCTTACTCCGGAGGGTAAACCCTTTGCAGGGATTAGGGCATAGGGATGAGCCGGAATGAATCGTTCATTCAAGAGATTTGTTCAAAAAACACTGATTCATCCAGTTATGAAACAAGTGAAGTCTTTATGAGTGAGTCATCGAATCATTCATTCAAGAGATTTGTTCAAAAACGCTGATTCATCCAGTAATGAAACAAGTCATTGAGTGAGTGAGTCTCATACTGAGACTACATAAATAACATAAACAAATCATATATTGTCATAATCTGGGTTTATTGGATTCATCTTGTTTCATCTGTCAAAGTAGTCAAAGCTGCAGTCAAAAAGTCGAAACAGTTTTCTGTAAGATGCATGAATAGAAACATGCTATAATTTCCAAGAGGAAGCTCCTCAATTATGACACAACAGCACCCTGTTAACTAAAACTAAAACCATACAAAAATATTTTCATTACTTGGAATAAAACTACTAAAACTTTAACTACATTTAAAATGAAAACAGAAAATATGAAAATAAAGTCTCTGACCACTGAGTTCTTGATCACTTTAACAAAAGTTGTGACATTTTCTGTGGCGTCTATATAAAACTAAAATCTAAAATATTAACAAAAACTATGCTATTAAAATAAATACTTCTGGTACTTTGGAACTGTAATCTGATTACCAACACAGAAGAGTTAGGAAAGTCATCAAGTAAAGTAGACTCACTTTTCTTTCCCTACCCTCATCAATCTTGCGTTTACACAGATCTGTTTTACTGAAGACCTGGACTGCGACTGCCAGCACAGTATTGATCATCCCGGCGTACCTGAGCTAATGAGGTGACATGCTTTCTGTCCCGGAGCAGATCGGCCCGGCCACACGCTCCACTGTGTCTCTTATTGGCTGTAAATGAGGAGTCAGGCGGCTCCGAATGTGTATCAGTAATGCAGATGTGCAGCCGGCATCAATCACGCCGGGTTACATGGAAAAACAAATGGAATGTATGCGTGTCTTTCTCAGCGTTGGCAGATGGGACTCGTTTGTTTTAAATGGTTCATCGGCCCACCGACTTTAATGGTCCACCTGCACCCCACCTGCCTTTACAACATGAGCACATCTAATGTCTGTTTAAGGGACGACAAGAACAAAACTATCAGGCTTGGGGAGGTTAAATAGATTCTAACAATATAAATGCAGAATGCCAGAACAGAGCAGCGGTCAAACACATGAAAAATGAATAGCAAAGAATGAGCTAAAATCAGTTAAAGGGGACATATCATGAAAATCTGACTTTTTCTGTGTTTTCTCAGATTTCGCTCCCCTTGTGACGTAGGAAGAGGATCTTATTATAATATTACCGCCCCTTAATCTGCACGTTTCCACCCACGGCGCCGCCATTTTGTTTTTGCAAGCGAAAACGGTGTACCAGTTCTAACGCCATGGCAAAAGCTGGAGCAAAGCATGCTAACTGTTCTGTACATACATTTATCCACTAACCATTCACCGTTACTGACAATCCTCATTTTGGCTGCGTGAGATTCTCCAGCTTTGTTGTTGTTGAGCATCCAAAGCTCGAGCTGTTAAAGCTCCGCCCTCTTCTGGAAAAGGGGCCGGGAGCAGCAGCTCATTTGCATTACACACACAAAAACAGCGTGTTTTTGCTCACACCCAAATAGAGGCAAATTTGACAATCTATAATAAATAATATGCGGTTGTTCTGCTAAGCTTTCTCCTTGTGTTCATTGTTTGGATTAATGATTAAAAACTGTTCTTGTTTGCTACTCTATTGTTGTGCGAGTTTCTGTTTCCAGTAGTACTGGGACACTCACTGCATATGATTTAGGAGATGACAGAAACTTGCTGTCCGTCATGCTGTTCAGATGATGTCACAAGCCATATGATGCCTCTAGTATCCTTCGCAGGAGACAGACTCAGATTGCTGTGCCAGCTTGTATCGATACAGTGGCAATGCCAATCGCAGACCTCGCTGCATTGTCAATGACTTCATCTGAGAAAGCACTTAGCCTAAAGACTTCCCTGTTTACCTCTGCCTATTATGGGGCCAGCAAGTCTGTTAAGTCCCGCCATTAATTATTCACTCACTTCAAGTGATGCGAGCGGTTCCTATACTTGCGTGTCCCGTGGAGATTTTATCCTCCTGCTAATGCAAGGATTTCTGGCTATTCAACTTTTACAGGATACAGAGGAATGTGTTCGATAACTCTGAATATGGGTCAACATTTTTTAGTCTATTTAAAAACGGATTAAAAATGCAATTCATATAAACATGTCAAGGTGACACAACATCCCAATGACAAAAAATACCTCATTAAAAGAATGAAATGCTTTGAAAGAAACCTTTGGCACCTTTTATTATTATTTCATAGAGAAAAAAATTACCAGTGCAAATTAAATATCTGAAAAACATTTAGTCCAGAGGAAATTATCTCTTTAAATATCAGATGACATGATGTCTTATGACGACAAGGCGAGGTTAGTTCAGAATCAGATTATAAAATGTCGTCATGTGGTCAAAATCAATTATATTTACACTCTTAAAAACAACCCAAGTTGGGTTGAAAATGGACAAACCCAGCGATTGGGCTGTTTTAACCCAGCTGCGGTTGTTTGAAAATTACTGTATTTCTTGCTTAAAATGAGCCCAAAGTATGTTGGAACATTTATTAATATGTTTAATAAATGAACATGTATTAATAAGTTTAATGAATAATAATTAAACAATGAATATTTATTAAATTGCTTGTTAATAAATGTTCACCTTTTGATTATTATTGTTGCCTCTAGTAATTATGTGTCTGATTTTTAATTTCCAACATATTTTGGGTTCATTTTAATCCAGCCATATAGTAATTTTTAAACAATAGTTGGGTTAAATAAAACTACCCAGCACGCAAACATTTAACCCAACTGCTAGGTTAAAATAACCCACTTGCTTTTTGTCCCAGAATTTTTTTCAGTAATTGATCATTTATGCTATTTAAAAAAATGTTTATAAATGTATCTATAATAATATACATGTAATTAGCATGTGAGATGAAGTCAGTTATTCAGTTTATATTGAATAGTCAGTATATGTTTGCTTATGAGAATTTGCGTTAAACTCGAAAAGCCTGGGACAAGTAAGTCTTTGTTGGGACAAGTAAGTCTTTGTTTGTACAATGTTCACAGAACACAAAGATGAATCTAAGTGATATGGATTGTGTGTACGCTTTGAAGCGGCTTCATTGTTTCGCACATTGCTCTGTGTTGTCCAATCCGAGCAATCCACAGGAGCCGCTGGATGGGTCTCCTCTAATTGAGGCTGCATTTGGCCGGGCCTCTCTGAGGTACACTGAATAAACCAAATGGTGCCGTGGGTATTGATCGTGATGGGGGTATGGTAATGTGGGTCTCAGCTGCTGTGGGTGGCAGGTGGAGTTTGTAGATGGGCCTCATCAGCAGCTCGCTGCGCACAGACAGATGTGAGGCAATTACCCTGTCTTCTGTCCAGCTACAGCGATGGATGTGATAAGAATTTTCTCATTCCAATGAAGCTCTTTAATGGGATGATAAAGCCTTTGTTTTTCATTTTTAGAAACGCTGACTTACAAATAAACACCTCTCACACACCTGGACGCTGGAAGACAGTGGAAGACTAGAAATGTCTCACATTGTCATGGTGTGTAGTCTTTATGAGCAAAATTTTGGTGTGTGTATATATATATAGAGAGAGAGAGAGAGACCACAAAAATATGAAGCAGCACAACTGTTTTCAACACTGATAATAATCATAAATGTTTCTTGAGCAGCAAATCATCATATTAAAATGATTTCTGAAGGATCATGTGACACTGAAGACTGGAGTAATACAGGAATAAATTACACTTTACTATATATTCACATAGAAAACAGCTGATTTACATTACAATAATATTTCACTGTTTTTATTGTATCGTTGATCAAATAAATGCAGCCTTTGAGCGTGAGAGATTTCTTTCAAAAATTAAAAAATATATCAATTATATGCCTGAACAGAAATAAATTGACAGAAATATTGAAATGCATGAAATTGTATATACTGTCAAATATTACTGACACTTTGCAATAAAGTGCTAAAATTTGGTTAATAAATCAAAAGTACAATTTAATGAGGGCAATATTATATTTATGTAATAACACCTGTAAAAATAAAAGGGAAGTTTGTGTGTGTGTGCCTGGTATAACCTATGGGAGATTTTTTGCTCCCCATGAGGAAAACCGCTTATATAAATCATATTAAATGTGTTTTGAAAATTTAAAATAGCAGAAAGTTTTCTGTGATGGGTAGATTTAGGGGTAGGGTTAGTGTAAGGGGAGAAAATATACAGACTGTACAGTATAAAAACCATTACGCCTATGAAGAGTCCCCACAAAAATACCGAAACTGAGTATGTGTGTGTGTGTGTGTGTGTGTGTGTATGTTTGGGCCCAACCATCCGTTTCTTTGCATATAGAGGCCATTAAAGAGTCAGTCAGTTGTAACTGTGCCCTGTCCACTTCCCAGAAACATCCATCATCAAGGGCCTCAGACGCCAGATCCCCATTCCCACTCCCCTGAGGGGCCTAATGAGAGCTGAATTACCAATGGACCATCGAGCCTTATGTTGATTTCATAAAGTACTGTACACTTATGCCAATACAGACACCTAGCCAAAATAAACAAAAGTTTCTCACCAGGCTTCTACATTCTGCCATTCTGTCATTTTCACATATTATATATAATATTTGACAGTCAGATCCGGCTCTTCTAGCATGAATCATGTTGTTTTGTTAGTTTAGTTTAATTCCTTTAAAGTCTCTTATATTCCTCTATTAATATCATCATCCTATTCAGCAGCACTTTTTGATAAGTCCATGCCCTTGTGAAGTAGATGCACTACTCATATTGACAGAGCATTAATAATTAATGGCCTCAAAAAAGCTGCTCTCGGGACAAGCCCATGAATCGCTATAAAAGCATGTCTCATTTCTGCATTACAAAGACAGGAATGCTCACAAAAGTCTCTATGATTAGCAATGCAATTACGTTTTTGCCGTCTAAACATATGCACGTTAAAAAAGCAATCCCTCTCGCCAAAATCAAGATTTGGCTTTGAATCCAAGGGTTTGAATTTAAATGGCCATTTTAATGAGCTCTCCATGCAAATGAATTCTCATAATGTGATGACATCAGATGCAACACCAGCAAACCAAGTTAGAGCGAGTGACGCAGCATTACTGCCATTACTTAATTCCTGAAGGACTGAAGAGACACACACACTGCTTATGTTCCTGGATGACTCCTGGAAATCAGGAGAAATTGCGATTTTACACTAAAAATGCTGGGTTAAAAACAACCCAAGTTGGGTTGAAAATAGAGAAACCCAGCGATTGAGTTGTTTTAATCCAGTGTTTGGTTAAATGTTTGACCCAACCTGCTGGGTAGTTTTATTTAACTCAACTATTGTTTAAAAATTACTGTATGTCTGGATTAAAATGAACCCAAAATATGTTGGAAATTAAAAATCAGACACATAATTACTAGAGGCAACAATAATAATCAAAAGATGAACATTTATTAATAAACAATTTAATACATGTTTATTGTTTAATTATTATTAACTAAATTTATTAATAAATGTTAATTCATTAAAAATATTATTATATATTTATTTCCAATTATTTTAAACAAGCAATAAACTATTAAACAATAGTTGAGTTAAATAAAACTACCCAGCAGATTGGGTAAACATCAGTGGATTAAAACAACCCAATCGCTGGGTTCAAACAACCCAATCGCTGGATTAAAACAACCCAATCGCTGGATTAAACCAACCCAATCGCTGGGTTCAAACAACCCAATCACTGGGTTCAAACAACCCAATCGCTGGATTAAAACAACCCAATCGCTGGATTAAACCAACCCAATCGCTGGGTTCAAACAACCCAATCACTGGGTTCAAAACAACCCAATCGCTGGGTTCAAACAACCCAATTGCTGGATTAAAACTACCCAATCGCTGGATTAAAATAACCCAATCGCTGGGTTCAAACATCCCAATTGCTGGAATAAAACAACCCAATCACTGGGTTCAAAACAACCCAATCGCTGGATTAAAACAACCCAATCACTGGGTTCAAAACAACCCAATCGCTGGATTAAAACAACCCAATCACTGGGTTCAAAACAACCCAATCGCTGGATTAAAATAACCCAATCACTGGGTTCAAAACAACCCAATCGCTGGATTAAAATAACCCAATCCCTGGGTTCAAAACAACCCAATCGCTGGGTTCAAACAACCCAATCGCTGGATTAAAACAACCCAATCGCTGGATTAAAATAACCCAATCGCTGGATTAAACCAACCCAATCGCTGGGTTCAAACAACCCAATCACTGGGTTCAAACAACCCAATCGCTGGATTAAAACAACCCAATCGCTGGATTAAACCAACCCAATCGCTGGGTTCAAACAACCCAATCACTGGGTTCAAAACAACCCAATCGCTGGGTTCAAACAACCCAATTGCTGGATTAAAACTACCCAATCGCTGGATTAAAATAACCCAATCGCTGGGTTCAAACATCCCAATTGCTGGAATAAAACAACCCAATCACTGGGTTCAAAACAACCCAATCGCTGGATTAAAACAACCCAATCACTGGGTTCAAAACAACCCAATCGCTGGATTAAAACAACCCAATCACTGGGTTCAAAACAACCCAATCGCTGGATTAAAATAACCCAATCCCTGGGTTCAAAACAACCCAATCGCTGGGTTAAAACGACCTAATCGTGGAGTTCAAACGACTCCAAAAACTGCAAATGTATGTAAGTGTCACAAGCACACAGAGGACCTCAAATATTCTTCTGTTTCGCCCTCATTGACAGAGAGGATCTATCTCGTGCACTATTGAGGGTGACTTACACCAAATAGATTTCTTTAAAGGAAAGTAATAGTATTGGCGTTTGAAACATGAACTCGGAGCCTCAGCAGAATAAAACCTCTTGCTAATTGTAACTGAATCTCAAGCTAACCGGTTTAATGCCAGCGTGAAGTGAAGGTCAAGCACGGGCGCCAATCAATCGTACTGTAGAAACACTATAAGGACAAAACTCCATCTCTCACCTCCTCAGCCTTGTTCCAGATCTTATCTGTGCTTCACTGCCATTTGTTTTCTGTAAGATCTGAATTGAGATTGCCAAACCACCCCCCACGTACCCTACAGATTTAATCTTCGCTTGATAACAAGATTAATGACCGGTCCATTCCATTAGACCTGTATACGTCAGCGCGGACAGAATCCAGGATCTGTGTTTGGCTGGTTGTCTATAGGTCCTCTGACCATATGAAGTCCCTGGCGCAGATCATTATACTTGGTGGAAAATGTGACTCGGGTTAAAGATCAATTGAAGGGTCTCGCAATAATGTCAAGTGGCCCGTCATGCTGTGAGGTCCATCTGGTCTCAGCAAGATGACAGTCTGCCGCTCTCGGCTCCTCTGAGCAGAGCACTGGGGATTCATGTGCCAACACGCGAACACAAAGGAATATCAACGCAATATGCTTACAGGCAAACGCCTCGCATGACAACCGCAGAAGCGTTCGTTTCAAGAGTATTTTCAGGCCAATTAATGTGGCCGTGGACACTAAGCGAGCTAATTGTGAATTGACAAAACAATCAATCAGCTGTTTAGTAATTGAGTTTTGTCAACTCTCTGAGCAGTTCAAAGGCAGCGTGACGAACCATAAAATTGAATGGCGGGACTTATTGGGGATACGGACAGAATCTCCGATGGGCTTGTTGATCAAACTGTCACTCTGTTTTCTACACAAACAAATGAATAAATAATTGACAGACTAAAGTCCCTATCTGCCAAATTTGTCAATCCCTCTGAGATTGAAATTCAGCCTGTTCTAATGAAGTCGACATATTTCAAAAGCAGCTCAAACAAACAATCGGCACACAAGTGTTCTCAATATAAAGCAACATCTGGCAACAGCTCCAGAGATGATTAACACTGCCAACTTACATCCAGCCCCACTTCAGTGGATTGCAATAGCCAGATGGCATTGTTTCTCTCACTCGAACCTTTGTTATATTGATACCGCGCCTCATCAAATAACACACTTATGCTCATCAAAAATAGACTTTTGGGAGCGGGTTGCATTGAGGTCACGCAGTGGTGAAATTCGCACTTTAGGACAGTAGCGTAAGCTCTGATCCGTTCTTGCAAATGTGCCGGTGACTTTACAGCGTCTACATTTATATAAAGGAATGTACTGAAACGCAAACTGTTTATCTGAGAAGAAATGCTTCATGGAAAGTTGCATAACTGTTTAGGAAAGTATACGTACACTGTGAACAAACTTGTGACTTTGTATTATATAATTGGCTACCAGTTGCTGTACTTACACTGTAAGTTTTACTGTTGGAATAGCAATATTACACTCTGAAAATGCTTTGTTAAAAACAACCCAAGTTGGGTTGAAAATGGACAAACCCAGCGATTAGGATGTTTTAACCCAGCGGTTGTGATGGTTTAACCCAGCGATTGGGTTGTTTTAACCCAGTGATTGGGTTAATTGCGATTGGGTTAAATTTAACCCAACTATTGTTTTAACTCAGCGACTGAGTTGTTTTAACCCAGTGATTGTGATGGTTTAACCCAGCGATTGGGTTGTTTTAACCCAACGACTGGGTTAAATTTAACCCAACCATTGTTTTAACCCAGCGATTGGGTTAATTGCGATTAGGTTAAATTTAACCTAACTATTGTTTTAACCCAGCGATTGAGATGTTTAAACCAGCGATTGGGTTGTTTTAACCCAACGACTGGGTTAAATTTAACCCAACCATTGTTTTAACCCAGCGATTGGGTTAATTGCGATTAGGTTAAATTTAACCTAACTATTGTTTTAACCCAGCGATTGTGATGGTTTAAACCAGCGATTGGGTTGTTTTAACCCAATGATTGGGTTAAATTTAACCCAACTATTGTTTTAACTCAGCGACTGAGTTGTTTTAACCCAGTGATTGTGATGGTTTAACCCAGCGATTGGGTTGTTTTAACCCAACGACTGGGTTAAATTTAACCCAACTATTGTTTTAACCCAGCGATTGGGTTAATTGCGATTAGGTTAAATTTAACCTAACTATTGTTTTAACCCAGCGATTGAGATGTTTAAACCAGCGATTGGGTTAAATGTGATTGGGTTAAATTTAACCCAACTATTGTTTAAAAATTACTGTATTTCTTGCTTAAAATGAACCCAAAGTATGTTGAAAATTAACATTTATTAATAAGTTTAATGAATAATAATTAAACAATAAACATATATTAAATTGCTTATTAATAAATGTTCACCTTTTGATTATTATTATTGTTTCCTCTAGTAATTATGTGTCTGATTTTTAATTTCCAACATATTTTGGGTTCATTTTAATCCAGTCATATAGTAGTTTTTAAACAATAGTTGAGTTAAATAAAACTACCCAGCATACAAACATTTAACCCAACTGCTGGGTTAAAACAACATAATTTCTCCATTTTCAACCAAACTTGGGTTGTTTTTAACCCAGCATTTTAGAGCATATGATGCCCACTGCCCAAGGAACTTAAGCTCCCAGCATGTGCTGGTTTATTTGGCTCTTGCCATTGTTGTCCTGTTAATGGTTCTTTACTGGTCTCAGTGGTTCACTTGAAGAACCTTTGACATCCATAGAATCTTTCCATCACACAAAAGGTTCTTTAAAGTGAAAAAGAGTTGTTTAGATTATTAAAACGTTCTTCACACTAAGACAAAAGTGATTCTTTCAAGGTTCTTTATGAAACTCAAAATGGTTCTTCTATGGCATTTGCTGTGAGAAAACACTTTTGGAGTGTAATTTCATTTTTGGTTTTAATGTCCCTTTAAGAGCTTATTTTCTCCATGCTTCACCTGCTCTAAATTGACTGAAGTCCGAATACCATATTATAGTTGCATGCATTAATATTATTACAACTTTTTAACAAAAGCGGCAGCAACGTGCACTTCCAACCTATTCAAATGTCAAGCGCGTCTCCTGGGTCATTATTACCTGTACCAGCTGAGTCCACGCGCGTAGTGCCTGTCAAAGAAATGCGGTTCTGACCCGAGAGCGCGGATGTCCGGATGAAGCCGCAGAAACTCCAAGAGCGCGCGCGTGCCTCCCTTCTTTACTCCGATGATAAGCGCGTGCGGGAGTCGCCGGGTCGCGGTCCAGTCTTTCCCTGAGCTGTTGGCATCCACGCTATCTTCTCCCAGAGAGTCAGGCGCAGTTAGCACGGTCTTATTATTATACCATCCCATCGGTGAGTTCTGTGAACTGTCCGCCGAGTTCGACTCGCAGCGTCCCAGCAGAAGGTAGAGGATCGAGACGCATACGATGCTGAAGGAAAACATGACGGCTAGTTTTTGCAAGAGTCTCCGCGGGTCCAGGGGCGCGCTGGTAAAAGTTGCCATCCCTTTGAGGACGCTCTGTGGACGGCCATTCTCTTCAGGACTTTATTCGTTTCACTTTGACCAGCTGGAAGCCACACGGGCGAATGACAGCGCGCGCGTCCCGCAGCCGTGCCGAAGACATCGCGCGTCCCGGTTCTCATTCCTTGAGTGAATATGCTGTGTAGAGTTTCATTGTGTCACAGAGAGACTCGTATTTCCATGCTTGACGCGGACAGTAGAAAACAGAGGTTGTAATATCCGTGCAGGAGCGCGTGGACGCGACTGTCCCGGGAGGATCGCTGTCCTGGAGCTGCTCTCATTCATTCATGAAAGTGCGCGCGGAGCTTCAGCTGTCTTTGATTGGAGGCTGACGGATGAAGGCGGGTTTAATGCTGCTCTGCTGATACATAAGATGAGCTGGAGCTGTTGGCGGGGTGAAAAATGCCATGCATTATTTTTTCATCATTTGGCCATGGTGATGTACATTAAACTCTCCTTATAATAATAATTAATAATAACTGTACACTCTAACTCAACTATTGTTTAAAAATTACTGTATTTCTTGCTTAAAATTAACCCACAATCGGTTGGAAATTAACATTTGTTAATAACGAATAATTATTAAACAATAAACATTTATTAAACTGCTTATTAATAAATGTTCACCTTTTGATTATTATTGTTGCCTCTAGTAATTATGTGTCTGATTTCCAACATATTTTTGGGTTCATTTTAATCCAGTCATATAGTCATTTTTAAACAATAGTTGAGTTAAACAAAACTGCCCAGCACACAAACATTTAACCCAACCACTGGGTTTGTCCACTTTTGACCCAACTTCAGTTGTTGTTTTTTTAGAGTGATGTCCACTGTCCATGCAAGGAACTTAAACTCCCAGCATGCAATGCATGAATAAATTATGCAGTTGCATTTTTAAAACCCAGAAATTAAAAATCAGACACATAATTACTAGAGGCAACAATAATAATCAAAAGGTGAACATTTATTAATAAGCAATTTAATACATGTTTAATTATCATTCATTAAACTTATTAATAAATGTTCCTTTCCAATATATTTTGGGTTCATTTTAAGCCAGAAATACAGTAATGTTCCCAATCGCTGGGTTAAAACAACCCAAACGCTGCGTCTGTCCATTTTCAACCCAACTTGGGTTGTTTAGAGCGCATATTTTTAGAGTTTGTTCCCTCTCTAAAATATTGGAAAAAACAGACAACAACTCAAAAATGAAAATAATGTTATATTGTAATAGCAAAAAAATCCCACTCAACAATGACAAAACAGTTTCTTTTAAAATCAAGGGACAAGAATGAAAGAATGACAAGAATGAAAATCAGAAATGAACGAAGTTTTAAAAGGGACAAATACCTTATTTGGCATCTCCTGTAATTGGTTAGCAATATTATATTTCCTGGTTCTGATTCATGTTTTTAAATCAAATCATTTGGCATCTGTATATGATGTTTCAGCTTTTCCAATTAATCGAATGGAAAGACAAGGTGCGTTTAATTACTTGAGCCCCAAGTATTTGGTTTATATATGCATAAAAATGCGTACAGTACAAGTGACATAGCTACATTTCATCATCATCACTGTATGCACATTTTTATTATTGATTATTTCTGGATTACGGTTATGATGTTTAACATTAAACATTAAAGATTCAGAAACTGAATAACCATTTAAATGTCTGTTTGTTCCTCGTGCAAAGCTATAGCCGGTATGGCTTCAGAAGATAAAATATATGGAGCACTTTTATGGTGCTTTTCGCACTAGTGATATTCTTCAAATGATGAATGGAAATCATAAGGATTGGAAGAACACGAGTAGGCCTAAATATTGACCATATATATTCATTTTTGGATTAACAATTTCTGTAAGAAGCAAAAATGGCACTGAAGAATAGAGTCCCTCAAACATGAACCCGACGAAGCAAAGGCCTGGTTTCGTGACCCTCGATCAGACACTTAAGCATCTTTGTAAGCGTTTCAAGATGTAAGGCAGGGTGCTCTTGATCTCATAATTGGTTTGGCATGTAGTCCAGTTATCAGATCAGCGCAGTAAAGCGGAGTGATCACATTACTGCACACAGGCACATGAGGACATCTGCAGAAACATTCTTACACAGAACTGCCATTTTTAGGAAACTATTATTAATGTACAGTTTCGTTTTTTTTCCAGGGACCAGAAGACGGACAAAGTGCTGGACGGGGCAGATATAACTTTTTATTACCTGCAAAAGGTAATGCGATATCAAATAAACACCGAGAGTGTTTCATGAGTTCTGATATTTATTGCATTATGCTTAATGATCCTTTTGCATCATGACGGCATCAGGGTAAATGCATTACACGGCCATTTTGTGGTGATTTGTCTGGTTTATGTTGTGATTTATTTCTCCCATCTTTCTAGTGCAGATGTGACCAGGGTCAAAAGGTCAAACGTGTCCTCTTTTTAAAAGAGCTATACTTAGTCATTCTCCAAATTTAGTTGTGTTTCTCTTCAAATCTATACTAATACAATACTGCATAATGTATGATACAATATGACAGTAATGCAATACAAAATAAATATAATAGTCACATTTGTTTTAGATGTGTTCCACCATTTTGTCTGTATAATCATCATATCGAAACAATAAAAAGATTGCATGATAAAAAAAAAAAAAATTCTGTGCAGCAGTATTAATAAAAGTAATTATATATATTTTTAATTATATATAAATATTTTATATATATAATTTTAAACATTTAATATTAATATATATACATGTGTGTGTGTGTGTGTGTGTATAATATTCTATATCTTTATTTGATTTCTCTTACACACATAAAATAATTAAAAATGTATTAAATATTAAAAATCAACATATCTAAACAGTGATAAGATTGCAAGATAAAACCTAATTTAAATGTAATTATATACATTTTTTTATTATATACAAATATATCATGTTT
This sequence comes from Elopichthys bambusa, assembly GCA_037101425.1. Lineage (NCBI taxonomy): Eukaryota > Metazoa > Chordata > Actinopteri > Cypriniformes > Xenocyprididae > Elopichthys > Elopichthys bambusa. The sequence continues at coordinate 29,647,272 of CM074449.1, forward strand.
TTAAAAAACATATCTTTTATTTTAAATATTTAATATTTATTTATAATACATATAAATAAATATTATATATATATGAAATAGTTCTCATGTAAAAATAGATATTCAGTATTAAAAATAATAATATCTTAATAATATTTTATCTAATAATATAATTAATAATAATAATGATGATTTTAATAATATTTAAACAATATTTTCTATGCAGCAGTATTAATAAAAAGTGATCATATATGTTTTGATAAAATATAATAACACATTTTATATTATATATAAATATTTAATATTTTTTAAAATGTATATATATTATTTTAAACATTTATTATTCATATTATAAATATGAAACATATACATATTATAAATACATATTAATATATTATATTAAATAGCTAAAATATGTATTAAATATTAAAAATATCCATATTTAAACAATAATATTTTATCTAATAATATAATTAATAATAATTATAATAATATCTAAACAATATTTTCTATGCAGCAGTATTAATAAAAAGTGGTAATATATGTTTTTGATATAATATATGAATACATTTTATATTATATATAAATATTTAATATTTTTAAAATGTATATATATTATTTTAAACATTTATTATTCATATTATAAATATGATACATATTATAAATACATATTAATATATTATATTAAATAGCTAAAATATGTATTAAATATTAAAAATAACCATATTTAAACAATAATATTTTATCTAATAATATAATTAATAATAATTATAATAATATCTAAACAATATTTTCTATGCAGCAGTATTAATAAAAAGTGGTAATATATGTTTTTGATATAATATATGAATATATTTTATATTATATATAAATAAATAAATATTAATAAAATTACTTAAATATTAATAATAAATATTATAATATGTTCTATATTTCTCTATATCTCTATTTAATTTCTCTCACACACGTTTAATTAAACATCTAAAAATGATTATATTATTTAACAAATGAATTAAATATATAAGTATGTAAAATTAAATAAAAAATGTAATGCTCTGATACCAAAAAGTGGCACTTTTTAAACCATGGCTGAACACTGCATTTATAGGTGGTATATCTGCCTGGATTTACCTGTTTGTTTTATCAGTTTAACTTGTTTTCAAGGATCAGAGAACAAGGTCGCTCAAGTCAGTCCAAGCAATTGCACGTCTTCTGTGTGAGTCCAAGAACAGATTGTTGGATGATGAAGTAGCCATCTATAAAACTGTGACCCTGGGTCAGGGCCAGTGAGCAGCGAGACTGATTTATTTCCTTCAGGGTAGAAAACACTGTTTTCATGAAAGTATAATGAGCAGCAGAGCTTTATTAAGAGTGCTGAGCCATACCTGGGTCGCCATTCTTGAGATCTTCAAATAAGAAATAATTGCTTTGCTTGCTGGCTGACTTTCATTTTATGCTGTGTGTAGGCAACGTACGGACAACCAAACTCTGTGTCCCAGGCTGATTTCAGAGAGAAATATGCTGTTGTTCATGTCAAGAGGCAGTAAGATAAAGTTGCAGACAAAACCTTTCAATCTTTTGAAGGATGGACGGCCTGCCATAAGACTGAAATACCATTAGAATAGCAGCTTTCTACGTTCAAACTGCTCTGTTGGCAATTGCCAGTCTATAATTCATCATGGATTAATGTTGTATGTGAAATGCATGAGGAAAACTAAGCATTTTGATAATATCACAATGACTAAAGCTCAGTTTAGTGTAATGTAATAAAAACATAATGGCTGCACTCCAGATTAATTTAAGTATGTATTTGTATTGCATATAAAATTACACCGTTTTAACATAAACTAATAAACTTAATGTGATGCATATTTTCTGGCGAACATCACAGCTTTATTTGTTGCTCATAATAAATATGCTTTCAAACTTTCTTCTCAGAGTCATTTGAGGGAAAATCACTGCCACTGAAGTAAAGACGAGCGCTGCATGAATTAACCAATGCATTGGCATCTCTAACTGGGCAACATGCAATATAGAAAAGCAGCTAAAAACAAACCGTCAGCCTGGTGACGCGTGTGCTTAATGATGAGCGCCTGCTTGTGCTCCATCATTAATATTTCAGATGTGAAGGCTCTCATATCATACATTACTGAAAACATCGTCGCCATGCTTTGTTGTCCCCTGAAGTCCTTTTGCACTGATGCAAGAAAAGACCTTGAAGGGATAATTCACTTAGAAATTAAAATCCTGCCATAATTTACAAACTAAAATAATGCCGTTCCAAATTAGTATGAGTTTGTGGAACACAAAAGACGAGTTAGAAAATACATCCTGGATGTAATATATTTCTGTACAATGTCAAGTCAAGTCACATTTATTTCTTTATTTCTCAAACGTGCTGCGTAACACGAGAATGAACCTCATTGGTTCTTGAAGAAGCTCAAACGCGCTGCGTAACACGAGAATGAACCTCGTTGGTTCTTGAAGAAGCTCAAACGTGCTGCGTAACACGAGAATGAACCTCATTGGTTCTTGCTGAAGCTCAAACGTGCTGCGTAACACGAGAATGAACCTCACTGGTTCTTGCTGAAGCTCAAACGTGCTGCGTAACACGAGAATGAACCTCATTGGCTCTTGCTGAAGCTCAAACGCGCTGCGTAACACGAGAATGAACCTCATTGGTTCTTGCTGAAGCTCAAACGTGCTGCGTAACACGAGAATGAACCTCACTGGTTCTTGCTGAAGCTCAAACGTGCTGCGTAACACGAGAATGAACCTCACTGGTTCTTGAAGAAGCTCAAACGCGCTGCGTAACACGAGAATGAACCTCATTGGTTCTTGAAGAAGCTCAAACGTGCTGCGTAACACGAGAATGAACCTCATTGGTTCTTGCTGAAGCTCAAACGTGCTGCGTAACACGAGAATGAACCTCATTGGTTCTTGCTGAAGCTCAAACGTGCTGCGTAACACGAGAATGAACCTCACTGGTTCTTGAAGAAGCTCAAACGCGCTGCGTAACACGAGAATGAACCTCATTGGTTCTTGCTGAAGCTCAAACGTGCTGCGTAACACGAGAATGAACCTCATTGGTTCTTGCTGAAGCTCAAACGTGCTGCGTAACACGAGAATGAACCTCACTGGTTCTTGAAGAAGCTCAAACGCGCTGCGTAACACGAGAATGAACCTCACTGGTTCTTGATGAAGCTCAAACGTGCTGCGTAACACGAGAATGAACCTCATTGGTTCTTGATGAAGCTCAAACGCGCTGCGTAACACGAGAATGAACCTTATTGGTTCTTGAAGAAGCTCAAACGCGCTGCGTAACACGAGAATGAACCTCATTGGTTCTTGAAGAAGCTCAAATGTGCTGCGTAACACGAGAATGAACCTCACTGGTTCTTGATGAAGCTCAAACGCGCTGCGTAACACGAGAATGAACCTCACTGGTTCTTGAAGAAGCTCAAACGTGCTGTGTAACGTGAGAATGAACCTCACTGGTTCTTGATGAAGCTCAAACGCGCTGCGTAACACGAGAATGAACCTCACTGGTTCTTGAAGAAGCTCAAACGTGCTGTGTAACACGAGAATGAACCTCACTGGTTCTTGAAGAAGCTCAAACGTGCTGTGTAACGTGAGAATGAACCTCACTGGTTCTTGATGAAGCTCAAACGCGCTGCGTAACACGAGAATGAACCTCACTGGTTCTTGAAGAAGCTCAAACGTGCTGCGTAACACGAGAATGAACCTCATTGGTTCTTGAAGAAGCTCAAACGTGCTGCGTAACACGAGAATGAACCTCATTGGTTCTTGAAGAAGCTCAAACGTGCTGCGTAACTCATTGGTTCTTGATGAAGCTCAAACGCGCTGCGTAACTCATTGGTTCTTGATGAAGCTCAAACGCGCTGCGTAACACGAGAATGAACCTCATTGGTTCTTGATGAAGCTCAAACGCGCTGCGTAACACGAGAATGAACCTCACTGGTTCTTGATGAAGCTCAAACGTGCTGCGTAACTCATTGGTTCTTGATGAAGCTCAAACGCGCTGCGTAACACGAGAATGAACCTCATTGGTTCTTGATGAAGCTCAAACGCGCTGCGTAACACGAGAATGAACCTCATTGGTTCTTGAAGAAGCTCAAACGCGCTGCGTAACACGAGAATGAACCTCATTGGTTCTTGAAGAAGCTCAAACGTGCTGCGTAACACGAGAATGAACCTCATTGGTTCTTGAAGAAGCTCAAACGCGCTGCGTAACACGAGAATGAACCTCATTGGTTCTTGCTGAAGCTCAAACGCGCTGCGTAACACGAGAATGAACCTCATTGGTTCTTGCTGAAGCTCAAACGCGCTGCGTAACACGAGAATGAACCTCATTGATTCTTGATGAAGCTCAAACGCGCTGCGTAACACGAGAATGAACCTCATTGGTTCTTGCTGAAGCTCAAACGCGCTGCGTAACACGAGAATGAACCTCATTGGTTCTTGCTGAAGCTCAAACGCGCTGCGTAACACGAGAATGAACCTCATTGGTTCTTGATGAAGCTCAAACGCGCTGCGTAACACGAGAATGAACCTCATTGGTTCTTGCTGAAGCTCAAACGCGCTGCGTAACACGAGAATGAACCTCATTGGTTCTTGCTGAAGCTCAAACGTGCTGCGTAACACGAGAATGAACCTCATTGGTTCTTGCTGAAGCTCAAACGCGCTGCGTAACACGAGAATGAACCTCATTGGTTCTTGATGAAGCTCAAACGCGCTGCGTAACACGAGAATGAACCTCATTGGTTCTTGCTGAAGCTCAAACGCGCTGCGTAACACGAGAATGAACCTCATTGGTTCTTGCTGAAGCTCAAACGCGCTGCGTAACACGAGAATGAACCTCATTGATTCTTGATGAAGCTCAAACGCGCTGCGTAACACGAGAATGAACCTCATTGGTTCTTGCTGAAGCTCAAACGCGCTGCGTAACACGAGAATGAACCTCATTGGTTCTTGATGAAGCTCAAACGCGCTGCGTAACACGAGAATGAACCTCATTGGTTCTTGCTGAAGCTCAAACGCGCTGCGTAACACGAGAATGAACCTCATTGGTTCTTGCTGAAGCTCAAACGTGCTGCGTAACACGAGAATGAACCTCATTGGTTCTTGTGAAGCTCAAACGTGCTGCGTAACACGAGAATGAACCTCATTGGTTCTTGATGAAGCTCAAACGCGCTGCGTAACACGAGAATGAACCTCATTGGTTCTTGCTGAAGCTCAAACGCGCTGCGTAACACGAGAATGAACCTCATTGGTTCTTGCTGAAGCTCAAACGTGCTGCGTAACACGAGAATGAACCTCATTGGTTCTTGCTGAAGCTCAAACGTGCTGTGTAGCGTGAGAATGAACCTCATTGGTTCTTGTTGAAGCTGACTTTTTTGTTCCACAATAATCACAGTGTTTGCAAATATAAAAAGTGATTTTGGTGAGAACTATCCTTTTAGAGAACATTCCAGGTTGTCGAATGTCTTTGCTGTAAGCTGCAGTGAGAGGTGTGAAGTGTATTATTGGAGATCAAGTGCTTTTGTTTTTTCTTGCAACTACTTTTGGCTGCATGTTTCTTTTATCTGCTGAGACAGAGCAATGTTTGGCATGCATTCTGTTTCTAAAATGAAGCAGACAGAAAATTAATTATATGCATTTCTGAGTCTGTGTCTCTTATTGCATGTATTTATTCCTGGCCTTCCCCTTTATTAGGACTGGCTGATCTGAAGTCCTCTGCAGTCTTGAGGACAGACTGTGGTTTAACCCTGTTAATCAGTGCCAGATCTGTTGTTGGACAAGCTTCTCTGTGCAGCACCTGTATAATCACCTCACTCATCCTGTGAAGCACAAAACCCTCTTAAGTTGAAAGCCAGATTAGCAGGCACTTTAATTCAGTGCTGAAGATGCTTTAGTTTGTGGTGTCAGAAGATTTAAGGCTGAATAACACCTATACTGACATGCAGACCTTAGCTATAAAAAACTTTACAACTCAGTTGCAGATGTTTTATCAAAATCACGATGAAACCGATGAAAACAACAATACATTGTGCAGGATTATGGAATTATGGAAGCTTGTTTCCGCCACAGAATTAAAAATAAAAAAAGTTTACAGTTTATATCTCACAATTCTGAGAAAAAAGTCAGAACTGTGATATAAACTTGCAAATGCGAGAAAAAAAGTCACAAAGAATTGTGAGATAAAAAGTTGCAATTACTTTTTAATTTTTTTATTCTGTGGCAGAAACAAGCTTCCATATCAAATTCATATGAGCACTTGAAATATTGCATAAAAAGAAGTTATTTTATGCATAAAAAATGTTAAGTTTTAAGTAATTTAAGTTAAATTGTGGACATTCCTGTTTTGGAAATAGTATGATACTATAAAAACAACATGTCTGCAAAATTAAATATTTGACTTATTGTGTTGCAAAAGCAAATTATCAAAATATTATCTGGAAAATATTGACATTTTTTTCTACCCACTATTAATGTTAGATGTATTTAAATTTATTTGTAAAGCACTTCCACAAAAAAACATCATTCCAGAGCAGTTTTGCAATTAACTGACAGCCCTAAAAATGCATAATAATAAATTGGTTATTAATAGATTGTATGATCTGTATTGAACAGATCATGTTACAATAAAACATTTAAGCAAACGTAAAAGCGGCTCTCCTAATATTGCATTTCGACTTAGAATAGATTGTCACGATGTGAGCAGGCAAGAAAAAACATTTTAAATACTGGATGAACGTGAAATAACATGTTCACAACTAAATGGGAACGTTAGCAAAATGTTCTTAGAAGATATTTTTGTTCGCTGAGAATGTAGGTAGAGGGTTTGAGATGGTCTTAACTCAAAAACAAGTTCATTAAACTCTCTCTAAAGAGAGAGAGAGAGATTACTACCTGCTGAATGTCTGACCTGATTCCCTGTGATCCAGAACACATCTGGTATCGTTGTTTAATAAGACTGTTGTAAATAGTGAGGATTACAGATCACTTTAGGGTGGGGCTAAAACATCATGACAACAGAGCTGTTATCCCTCATTAATCTGCCTGTATTTGTCCTGAAAACTCTGCGGGATTAATGAGCATTGAGATATGCGGCGGTAATCCGGTTCGTTGTTGGCGTCACCTTTCCTGCTGTGCGAGATGTCACTTAATTCCAGACCACTTCCTGTGGCGCACCATTTGTGTTACGCTGGATTAAGAATTTAAGTGTGTCACTTTCAGAAAAATTGTTTTGTTAGATTCTGTCACATCTGTTTCATTTAGAAAACCATAAAAAATGATGTCAGCCATGTGATTTGAAGTCCAGCAGAGCAACTAGGGTTCTTGACTCACTTTTAAAGAACCCTATTTGAAGCACCTTAAGATTCCATATAGAACCTTCTAAGAGTGCAGCTTTGAAAGGAAAATTAAAAATGCATTTCGTTAGTCACACTGGAGAAAATTGGCATGCGGTGTCTTGGTCCAAGGAGCCATGATAGTCTATAAGGACATTGGCGTATCTAAAAAAAACATGGCCGCCATTAGCCAATCAAGTTTGACCACCTATTAGACAAGGTTAACGAAGGCCAATCGGAACGAAACTCGGTGGGCATGTTCGACTCAAGGTCCTAGAGGTCTGTAAGAATTTTAAAATAAGTGTTGTTTCACACATACACACAATATGCATATCATTTGATAGATCTCCTCATACTGAACAGCTTTGCCTCAAGAAACACTGCTGTCAATCAAATCGTTCATTAAATATTTGCGGTTATGTAAAAACACTACTTTTGTGAACTAGTCCTAGGTTTTTCGCCCGATTGGAACCTAGTCAGTGCAGTACAATTCTCTGAGTAAAGTTTAACTTCGGATTGCAATAACAGGGTCGATTAGAAAAGGGGCGTGGCCAAGTGCATGCAAAAGCCTACAACTCCTAAACGAAAACTCGAAACTTCACAAAAATAGGTGAGCTCATGTGACATATGATTCTAAACAAGCACGCAAAATTTTATGGTGATTGGACTACAGGTGACAGTATAACTGTTAAAAAATTCTTTAAAAACCATGTATTATTACTATGGTAAATTGCCTGTATTGCCTTTAAATGGTCTTTCATCTATGATCTAAGTGGTTACAGGCTTTTTAAGCAAGTGCTTAAAGACCTTAAAGCGCTTGAACCCCGATAATTGCTGCTCACAGCTATATTATTACATTTCGTTTACATTTATGCATTTGGCAGACACTTTTATCCAAAGCAGCTCGTGTTGCATTCAAGCTGTACTTTTTTTCAGTTCATGCATTCCCGGGGAGTCCAACCCATGACCTTGGCGTTCTTTTGGGAGCATTTTATTTATGAAGTTATGTTAATGTGTAGATAAAAATGTAAAGTATATATTTTTTTCTGGAAATCTTTGCTTTGACTAGTATCATGAGACAATTATTGAATTTTGGAAATGACATGTTGTCTTTACAATCACGTTTGATTTCTTACACAGTTCTTTATGCATGAAAATAAATAGATGCCTTTATGTTTTTTTCCTGCCAGATCGTTGGCATCAAAACGCCACGTCTATGTCATCTACCGCTAGGTTAATGATGACAATGATTATGTTAAGAAGCATTATCATTTAGGACTGTAAAATATTAATATTGCTATTAATGTCTATTAATGACCCAAATAATTACCATCATTGGAGATTTGATTCCCCCAAATGTTTTTTTATTTATTTATTATTTTCCCACCTTAATATCTGTGTGATAATTTGGCATGGGTAAATTATCCCCCAAAAGACCCAAATAACATAATTTTCTTCCAATACATGAAATGAGTGCACTTATTATATACAACAAGTGTAAATAAATCAGAAGATTTCACATGCATGTCCTTCTGCTAACATACTGCTTTGTGTTGTGACTGTTATCTCACCAGAAATCAATCTCAGAAGCGATCAACAGAGCGATCAATGGCACGGCTCACAGGTTTGGCAGAACTCACGCCTCTGGCCCAAGTAGGTCATCACTCATAATGGTGTTGTTTAATTGCGGCTCCCTCCACTGACTCGCGACAGAAGCAAGTATCTGAGGACTGATGAGCCTCTTCATTCAGCCCGTCCCACAGGACGTCCAGCTCATTGTTTTTAATAGGATCTGATCAACACACAGATCACTCACCTACACAGTTTGAGCTCTTTTTGTTTTTCAGATTTTTGTCGAATAACGCCTTTTGAACTAGATAATTTAACAAAAACTTTGGTTCAAAAAATGTCTTTAGAAGGCGTATTTTTACGACAGCCTTGGAGAAAAGTTCAGGAGAATTTGAATTGGCCACGCTTGTAACCAGTAGATTCCAAAGAGGAAGATGAGGAGACGATGAAAATAGAAATAAACGAATAAACAAAAGCAGATATTCCAGCAAGATCAAACAACATAACAGTGAAACTCAGTGAACACCAGACAACTGAACAAAAGGAAGGCTATAAATACACATGATAACGACTTGAACACAAACAGGTGAACTAATTAATGAATAACCACAGAAACTACAGTAATGATGGTGGGAAACTAAGGACAAAGGAAACAGGATGTAAACTAAAAGTCATTGAATTTTAAAACCAAACACAATGTAAGTGTGACAACGCCCCGCAGGAAGCTGAATTGAAATGTTATTTCAATATGCTCAAAACAGTTTTATTTGATTAAAAAAAATACAGCAACAGTAATATTGTGAAATGTTATTCACATCATTTCCCAAAAATATGAAGCAGCACAACTGTTTTCAACATTGATAATATTCAGAAATGTTTCTTGAGCAGCAAATCATGTATTTTTGATCAAATAAATGCAGCCTTGGTGAGCAGAAGAGACTTAAAAAAACATAATATCACATATGTTGTGTGTTTGGTAAGATGTTTATATATGTATTTCATTCTTAAAAATTAAATATATTATCAAAAACTAGCCTATAACAACAGGTATATTAATTTCTTTGAATTTAACTCATTGTAATTCTTTTTCTATAAAGGTTAAGTGCATAGTTTCTGCATCACTAGAGGCAATAGTGGCACATTGCAACAATAATGTCTGTTTTCAAACAGGTTTTCTAAACACCAGACAGTCCAGCCCCAAACTCACACCATTTTTCAGTTACACATTTTTTGATAGAAAAGAAAGGAAGCAATAGGAGACAAGACTGAGAAAGGATTGAAACGCTTCTGCACCGTATACTACTGTGGCTCCAACCAAACTCACACATCAATCTACAAACAGCTCACTTACTGCACTCACAGTACTATTTAAAGCGCTTTTTGGCACGCTACAGCCAATCTCAGCAAATGTGATTTTACCCTGTGTTACTCTTTCAATGCTTTCTGTATGTTAAAAAAAAAACAAAGTCTGCTCATCTGTGTCTTTGCATACATTAGAAAGCAAAACATTGTTGAACAGACTGCCAGGAAGATGATTGTGTTCGGTGTCCCTGTGGAGAGCAGATGTGAGATCACAGCCTGTGCATATGCTCCACGACCCTAATGGACATTAGATTACTGCCCATTACACAAACACTATTGATGAACGGTCAGCGGTCATCTAATCCTCCCACAGTGAGCTGTGTTTTGATCGTCCTGTAAAACAAAGGTTTTAACCCATAAAGTCATTTTTAAACGAGATCACACACTTATAATCGATGCGCTTAACCCTGGGTTATCTTCTCTGTAAACTCTGGAATAAGGTCACATTTAACCCTGGGTTATCATGTCTGTAAACCCTGGAACAAGGTCATGTTTAACCCTGGGTTATCTTCTCTATAAACTCTGTAATAAGGTCACATTTAACCCTGGGTTATCATCTCTGTAAACCCTGGAACAAGGCCATGTTTAACCTTGAGTTATCATCTCTATAAACCCTGGAATAAGGCCACTTTTAACCTTGGGTTATCATCTCTATGAACCCTGGAATAAGGTCACTTTTAATTCTGGGTTATCATATGTATAAACTCTGGAATAAGGTTATATTTAACCCTGGATTATCATCTGTATAAACCCTGGAATAAGGCCACGTTTAACCCTTGGTTATCATCTCTGTTAACCCTGGATTACGGCCACTTTTAACCTTGGGTTATCATCTCTGTAAACCCTGGAATAAGGCTACATTTAATCCTGGATTATCATCTCTGTAAACCCTGGAAAAAGGCTACATTTTAATCCTGGATTATCATCTCTGTTAACCCTGGATTACGGCCACTTTTAACCTTGGGTTATCATCTCTGTAAACCCTGGAATAAGGCTACATTTTAATCCTGGATTATCATCTCTGTTAACCCTGGATTACGGCCACTTTTAACCTTGGGTTATCATCTCTGTAAACCCTGGAATAAGGCTACATTTTAATCCTGGATTATCATCTCTGTAAACCCTGGAATAAGGCCACTTTAACCCTGGGTTATTATCTTTATAAACGTTTAACCCTGGGTTATCATCTCTATAAACCCTGGAATAAGGCCACTTTTAACCCTGGGTTATCATCTCTGTAAACCCTGGAATAAGGCCACTTTAACCCTGGGTTATTATCTTTATAAACTTTTAACCCTGGGTTATCATCTCTATAAACCCTGGAATAAGGCCACTTTTAACCCTGGGTTATCATCTCTGTAAACCCTGGAATAAGGCAACTTTTAACCCTAGGTTAAGACGTGTTTTCACATTGCAATTTTGAAAGAGGTTCAACTGCACTTTTAAGACAAAACAAGGGGTGATAACTTCACATTGTGGTTTGGTAATAGACAAACATTATTTTATTTTATTTTTTGCATTGTGACATTTTTCATGACAGTTGCAGCCTTCATCTGCTCACCAAGGCTGCATTTATTTGATACAGTAAAAATTGTGAAATATTATTACAATTTAAAAATTAAAGCTGTTTTCTATGTGAATATATAGTAAAAAATGTAATTTATTCCTGTGACCAAAGCTGAATTTTCAGCATCATTACTCATCATCATTGCTGCTTCAGATTTTGTGGAATAAATGCAAGGAAAAGTGTGAACAGTAGGAAAGATTTTTAAAGAGCCCCTAGATTAACAATTTCAAACATTTTAAAGCAGCTTTCCTTTCAGTGTGAGAGTGTCCATTCATCCAGTTTCTGCGTGAATCTGTTTGACCAGTCTCAGTGAGAGATGACAGCTTGTGCACTCAGTCAAGCCTTTGGGAAAAGACGTGTCATGATTCTACAGGGTTTTTGTTCTCTTTCCCTATGCTCAAATCTCCCTCTTTATGCGGAAACCACTAACAGGTCTCGGATCAGTGATCCTGAAAAGAGCGCAGGAGCAACTGCCATGTTTGCGCTGTGAGCAGGCGCTGTTTGATACGCCGTGTTATACAATTTATTTTTAACATCTGAATGAAGGTTTTGTTCTCAGAACTGAATGGGAACTGTTGCCCAAAGGTGGCTGGTGTGAAGTTTGAATTTACATGTTTCATTCCAGTCAACATGATGTGAATCAACAACAGAAATAGACGCTTTTTGTCTTCAGCACTTTTTACAGATATGTTCACTACCATAGTTCTTCAGTATTGTGTAAAAAGCGTCCCAGACGAAGGCTCCCTGACCAATCTCTTTTGAACATGTTGTTTTTGATGTGACATATTCAAGTGGTTCACTCTAAAAAATGCTGGGTTAAAAATGGATATAGACAAACCAAGCGATTGGGTTTTTTTAACGGGTTGGGTTAAATGTTTGCCCGATGTGCTAGGCAGTTTTATTTAACCCAACTGTTGTTTAAAAATGACCTTATAGCTGGCTTAAAATAAACTAAAAAAAAATTAAAAATCAGACACATAATTACTAGAGGCAACAATAATAATCAAAAGGTGAACATTTATTAATGATTCACCACTGAGACTGTATATATGCCCTGGTTATTGTATCAAGTCCCTGAACACTTTTGTGCTTATATTGTCTTAGACATCATATGAAGGTTTGCTCCTAGGAGACACTATACAATGTGATAAACCATATAGTGTCATATATGCACCCCATAGCCTGCTGCTGGGCCAATATAACAGGTGATAAGAACATAGTCCCAAATCCCATCATGTGTTTGGATCATCTAGATGTCAGAGAGAACCATATTAAGGATTTATGTCTAGTTCTCTTTCTACAATGTAATGTTTTCAGGCTTGAAAACATGTGATGACTTCATTATCTGGTCTGTGACTGCTTTGGTCTATTGGTTAATGGCACTTTTTATCTTTAACAGGGGAATCATAAATTTCCGCCCGTAGTTTTGCTGGGGTTTTCACTCTGGGTGTAATGACTCTCTTCATGTGGAGCACGACTCTTCAGGGGAACGTTTAACGACAGTAAAAGGCATATAGGGTTATGACTTTACCTTATACATTCACATTTAATCATTTAGCAGACGCTTTTATCCATAGCGTGTACAAATTCATATAAATAAAAGCAATTTATTAGTATAGACTCAAAAATATTAGCAGTACTGCAATACCAAATTTCAAACTTAAGCAAAAGTACTAAAACAGCTAGAACGGAAGTTTATGAAAAAGTAGCGGAAAAAAGAAAATACTTTTTTTTTAAAGTGCATTTACTCTTTTATGTTTAAACAATGGTTCTGTTCCTTGAATTTGATTGGTTGAGCGGTCACTGTTTGTATTACGACACGTATTTTTCACGTAAATACACAGCAAGTCAGGTGGCGACAAGTGACTTTAAGAGTGAGTCATTGAACCATTCACTCAACCGATTGGTTCAAAACAATGATTCATTTAGCAACGAAACAAGTGGGGCCATGTCCCAAATGGTGCACTTTGTGTGCATTTGCGGTCTTGTGGACTTACAATGGCCGCTGCGTATGCGCTTCCGTTAAATCTACAAGACAGTAGGGTGTTGCATTTGTCATTTTATGTTTCATTTTGTTAAAATCAATAATTCATTTAGGAACAAAACAAGTGACTGACTTTATGAGTGAGCCATTGAATCATTCACTTATCTGATTTGTTCCAAACAGTGATTCGTTTAGGGACAAAACAAGTGACTAGGCTTGTTCGAGATGCATCTGCGCTGCGCAGACCGATTGGCATATGACACCAAAGTACCGCATAAGTGATTCAAAAGCATAAGGAGTTGTATACTCTCCAAACGCTCTTGCGGTACTTTGATTTCATACACAGATCGGTCTGCGCAGCACAGATGCATCTCGAACAAGTCTACTGACTTTATGAGTGAGCCATTGAATTATTCACTCATCCAATTTGTTCAAAACAATGATTTGTTTAGAAACTAAACAAGTGACTGACTTTATGAGTGAGCCATTGAATCATTCACTTATCCAGTTTGTTCAAAACAATGATTCGTTTAGGAACAAAACTAATGACTGACTTTAGGCTTGTTCGACTTTCAGACCGATCGGCGTATGACATCAAAGTACCGCATACTACTCCTTATGTTTTTGAATTGCTCTCACAGTACATTGATGTCATAAGCCTATTGGTCTGTGCAGCGCCGATGCATCTCAAACAAGCCTTTAAATCATTAAATCATTCACTCATCCAATTTGTTCAAAACAATGATTCATTTAGGGATGAAACAAGTGACTGAATTTATGAGTGAGCCATTGAGTCATTCAGTCATCCAATTCTGTTCAAAACGATTCATTTAGGGACAAAACAGGTGACTGACTTCATGGGTGAGCCATTGAATCATTCACTCATCCGATTTGTTCAAAACAATGATTAGTTTAGGAATGAAACTAGTGACTAACTTTATGAGTGAGTCATTGAATCATCAAAACACTGATTCATTCAGAAATCAAACTCTGCTACTGTTTGTTATATATTCAAAGTCTTCGTCAGAGACACAACTGTTGTTGTTGTTTTTTTTTGTTGTTTTTTTTCATTTAATTCGTTTAGAGTTATTTTCGTAAGGAGAGCATGTGATGGGCAATATTGAACTTCTTTGGTTTTGTTGTAGCCACACAATTTTAAAGGACACTGAGGTTCATTTTCAGACAACATGCATCTTACATCTGGTTTTCAAAGAAAGGTTCACTAAGGAAGCAATGAAATACAATTTCTGATAAAAGGAATGCATTTCTTTATGCATCAGATCAACACTGCACCATGATTTTTCATTCGTGTCTGGAAAACAATCAAATTAGTCAGCCTCACTTGAAGGTGTGGGTCTTGTAATCACTTCAAGAAGCGATAACCCATTATTTTTTCCTCACTAAAGAAGATGTAAGATGAGCAGCCTGGCACCCTTTGAACTGTGCATCATATAGTGGTTTTCCAGTCTTCAGCGCTGGGTCAATAAGTGCACAGGTTTCAAGGAGCGACTGCGTTCATAAGAGACCGACGGGTCACGCAGGGGTCACACAGACAATCATTCTTTATGAAGTCCATCACACCGTACAACACGTACCGTGTGTCCCCATGGGCGCTAAAATAAAGCTCTCTATCATTCCCTAAATCATATAAGGAATTCCATGATCAAACAATCATGGAAATTCGATTTTGACCAAGCAATAGCCGTGTGTGATGAAAGGTGCGGTTGTCCTGGTGGCTGTAATCAAAAACAAAAAAGCAAGGCTAGAAAATGCAACAGCAATAACTGTGTGCATTGGATTATATGAATTATAAAAGCGCAGTTTTCCCTAGATTATTCCATAAAACCTTTACAGCTCTCCAGCACATATCCGAACCCCTGTGTTTTATTAGCCGCTCCTCCCTTTACACATTACCACAGCAATTTAATTTCAGCTTGGGTGGAATGATCTGCCAGCGCCGCAGCATTCCAGGAGCCAAATCTGTTTTTATGGCCCTAAACGGCACAGACCTAATGACCCCGTCTAATTACAAAGTGTCAATATTGTTGCATTCTAATCTTATTCCAATTGCAAGAAGCTGAGCAATCGCTCACAGGCCTGAGTTCAGGTCTACAAACAATGAGCCAATGTCAGGACCAGAGGGGCTTTCTAGTTCTAGAATGACTCTACGTTTATGGGAAGTGTTTTGAATAAATGCTTTATGATATGATAAAAAAAATCAGTGTTTAACCCCAAAGTCAAACATTCAATGTCATTTGCGAGCGGCTGCCTCATACAGACCGGATTGATGATGAGTGAAGCAGTCGATAGGAGAAGACGGTGACTTTATTAACGTCTCCAATTAGACATGAGATCAATATCACTGTGACATCCTGCCGATGAACGGGATCATCTGTCAAACAGCGGCAGACGGTCACCTGAATGTGACAGAATCAAATGGCTGAAGTCTCGACATGGAGACTGTCATTTGGGATTTTTTCATCAGAAAGCTTCGTGTTTACAGGAAATCCCAAATTGATTGTGGAATACCTCATAAAATTGCAATTTTCGTAAATTGATACCACACTCTAAAAAAACGCTGGGTTAAAAACAACTTAAGTTGGGTTTTAAATTGATAAACTTAGCTATTGGGTTGTTTTAAACCCAGCGGTTGGGTTAAATGTTTGCCCAATTGTTTAAAAATGACTGTATTACTTGCTTAAAAAGAACCCAAAATATGTTGGAAATTAACATTTATTAATAGGTTTTTTATGAATAATTAAACAATAAACATTTATTAAATTGCATTTTAATAAATGTTCACCTTTTGATTATTATTGTTGCCTCTAGTAATTATGTGTCTGATTTTTAATTTAAAATTTCATTTTAAGCCAGACATACAGCCATTTTTAAACAATAGTTGAGTTAAATAAAACTACCCAGCAGGTTTGGCAAACATTTAACCCAACCACTGGGTTAAAACAACTCAACTGCTGGCTTAAACAACCTATTCGCTGGGTTAAAACAATCCATTCACTCGGTTAAAATCCATTCAGTCGCTGGGTTTGTCCATTTTCCACCCAACTTCAGTTGTTTTTAACCCAGCATTTTTTTAGAGTGCACAGTGAATGTGCTTTAAAGTCAAGTCACATTTATTTCTATAGCGCTTTATGCAGTACAGATTGTTTCAAAGCAGCTTTACGGTGATAAACTATGAAAATAACAGTGGTAATGTTGCAAAATTCATGAAACGAATACAATTTCAGCAGTAAAGCAGCTCTATAAGACAATAATGTAATTATTTAGCTCAGTTTTGATCTCATCCAATAGTGTCAGTGCAGTTGAATCAATAATATTTTATAAAAATGAAACATTTAAATCCTGACAGCCTCATGTTTTCAATACAATATTACAACTGTTTTTGTCCATAAGTCACTGGGGTCCATATCTTCTTTTGGTGATTAAATGATGACAGAATGATCTTTTTTGTGTGTGTGTTGAACTATTGCTTTAAAAAAATGACGTGGTACACTGCAAAACACTGGCTTTTCTCTGTGCATCACCTTGAAGCTTGTACGCGCTGCATGTTTTTAATCTGGTATCATTCTGTCGGCAGCCGCTGACGAGCAACATAAAACAAAAATCCCTCCATTTCTACAGCACCCTCTCTTGACCTGTCTGTCATAATCACAATCGGATTCAGTGCCGTGTTGGATTAATGGAGCGAAACACAAAAGCAAATCTCTTAACACACTGTCAGTGGATTTACAGAGTCTCAAACCTTTGATATAGGCCTGTTTGTGCACGTGCCTGAAAAACACAAATATGGCTCCATAAAGAGTCCTGTTAGAGGAAAGACATAATTTATTATTATTAATAAAAGGAGAAAACTGATGTTTTTGGTGTACTGGGACAAAACAGGCTACAGTGCAAAACTAAAACTGGGTCTTGACAATGAATTATTTTGGATGCATTTGAAGCATTTATTATCTATGTGTGCTGCAGCCTCACGCTTCAGTCATTTGGCCAAAAATTGTGTGTGTTTTCTTGAGACAAAATCAATACGTACCGTCATGTCAGATATTACTTATAAATACTGATAAATCTAGCTTTCACTTCTTTAAATGAGCTGATAATATAGGAATGTTTCAAACTGATTGTCACCTCTATTGAGATAATAATTATAAGTAATTATAATTTTAATAATATTGTAATGGTCATGTTCTGTTTTGGTTTCATTTTTATTGTTTTGTTTTGTTGCCTGAGTTCTTGTCCTTGTTACTATGGTTTCTAATTAGTTTTACACCTGTTCCTTGTTTGCTTAATTATCGTTCATTGTGTATTTAAGCCCTTTGTTTTTCCCAGTCCTGTGTTCATCGTTGTCAGTGTTGGGTTGAAAATGGACAAACTCAGCGATTGGGTAGTTTTAACCCAGCAGCGATTGGGTTGTTTTAACCCAGCAGCGATTGGGTAGTTTTAACCCAGCAGCGATTGGGTTGTTTTAACCCAGCAGCGATTGGGTTGTTTTAACCCAGCAGCGATTGGGTAGTTTTAACCCAGCAGCGATTGGGTTGTTTTAACCCAGCAGCGATTGGGTAGTTTTAACCCAGCAGCGACTGGGTTGTTTTAATCCTGTGATTGGGTTGATTTAACCCAGTGATTGGGTTCATTTAATCCAGCGACTGGGTTGTTTTAATCCTGTGACTGGGTTGTTTTAATCCTGTGATTGGGTTGTTTTAACCCAGCGATTGGGTTGTTTTAACCCAGTGATTGGGTTGATTTAACCCAGCGATTCGGTTGTTTTAATCCTGTGATTGGGTTGTTTTAACCCAGTGATTGGGTTGATTTAACCCAGCGATTCGGTTGTTTTAATCCTGTGATTGGGTTGTTTTAACCCAGTGATTGGGTTGTTTTAACCCAGTGATTGGGTTGATTTAACCCAGCGATTGGGTTGTTTTAATCCTGTGATTGGGTTGTTTTAACCCAGCGATTGGGTTGTTTTAACCCAGTGATTGGGTTGATTTAACCCAGCGATTCGGTTGTTTTAATCCTGTGATTGGGTTGTTTTAACCCAGTGATTGGGTTGATTTAACCCAGCGATTCGGTTGTTTTAATCCTGTGATTGGGTTGATTTAACTCAGCGATTCGGTTGTTTTAATCCTGTGATTGGGTTGTTTTAATCCTGTGATTGGGTTGTTTTAACCCAGCGATTGGGTTGATTTAACCCAGCGATTCGGTTGTTTTAATCCTGTGATTGGGTTGTTTTAACCCAGCGATTGGGTTGATTTAACCCAGCAAAATGTTTGTCCAACCTACTGGGTAGTTTTGTTTAACTCAACTATTGTTTAAAAATGAACATTTATTAATAAGTTTAATGAATAATAATTAAACAATAAGCATTTATTAAATTGCTTATTAATAAATGTTCACCTTTTGATTATTATTGTTGCCTCTAATAATTATGTGTCTGATTTTTAATTTCCAACATATTTTGGGTTCATTTTAAGTCATTTTTAAACAATAGATGAGTTAAATAAAGCTACCCAGCAGGTTGGTTAAAACAACCCAATAGCTGGGTTTGTCCATTTTGTTTTTAACCCAGCATTTTTTAGAGTGCAATGTTCATTAAAGTTTTAATACATTTTTGTATTTTTAAATAGAAGTTAAAATTGTGTTTTGTCCCATGTCTTAATTTGAAATCAGTGATTTCAAAGCAAAGGCATTAAGATTGATGATAATGGCTCCTTATTTATTAGAGATTGTGAAGTTTAGTTCAATTTTATTGTGTTGCTGAAATGAAAGCCTGAATGCAGGCAGCAGATTCCCTTCATTTGGATGGAGTGATTTAGCTTTCTGCCATGTGTGTCATAATGTCTGCCCATTAGTGTAATTAATGCCGCTAATTAGTGGAGCATCATTAATACAAGTCTAATGCCAAACTGCATGAGCAACAAAGACTTAATTTATAGCATCTGCTGTCATGTGAATTCTTCAGTCCACTATGGCTGACATCCAAAAACATGATGTACACATGAAGCAATGTTCATCAGCTGTCAGTGAATAGTCACAGAAGGACTTTAAGTCTCACAACGTGCAGCAACTTTCCTCAGAAATGAAATATGAAACGCGGTAAAGCCTTTCTCATCCAGCCAAGTATTCTTTA
Organism: Elopichthys bambusa; assembly: GCA_037101425.1. Classification (NCBI taxonomy): domain Eukaryota; kingdom Metazoa; phylum Chordata; class Actinopteri; order Cypriniformes; family Xenocyprididae; genus Elopichthys; species Elopichthys bambusa. The sequence continues at coordinate 29,667,248 of CM074449.1, forward strand.
AAGTAAGAGTTTAATAAAAGATTAATTCAAACTCCATCCTCAAGATTAAACTCTAATCTGGGATGAACAATCCTGCGGGATGCGTTTGTCTCCATCAGTCAGGCACAGAAGAAACTCGTGTTCACTCGAACTCCAGCGTTAATGAAAAAACACAAGGACATCCATCCAACAACAACAGCGATATGTGAGAAAATCATGGTGTATTTTAATTCAGTGTGTGAGGCAGGTGTGCAATCAGAGGCTGCGCTTCATTTAAAGAGCTGAAATTGGCCTCCACTGCCACGGATTCATTAGAGCGGCCCGTAAATCAACGAGCTGTCAATAAATGTAGCCTTTAAATATTAATAAGAGGCTCCTTTCTTCATACACGATTGAACACATCCCCCATTCAGCGGAAGCTCCTGTTTGAGTCCTTTCTGCACGTCCGTGTCGTCTCACACTCACACCGGCATCACCTACTCAGCGTTTTTTTAGTAGGCCATTTACCAAATCACCAGGACAGAATGACACCCGATATGGAAAAGCAGTGAGTTGTGTGCGTTTAATCGTCTAGCGCTCAGAAATACTGATGTTCTGTGTTGCAACAAAATGCAAAATGCTACAGCTCTCAGAATGTTGTACAATGAAATGCTTTTGAATAAAACATTATTTTGTTTTATACACCATTGTGGGACTTCCTAAAGATACTGTTCAGAAATTCCAACTTTAAAAAGGAACATTCCGGGTTCGATGCAAATTAAGCTCTTTACCTAAATAGAAGGTAAAAAGTTGTAGCTATCTATCTACAATTTCATTTCGAAATTTAATTATCTTTTTTCAAAACCAAATGTTGCATTTGTTAACATTAGGCCTACTTAATGCACTGAACTAACATGAACAATGACCAATAGTTTTACATTAACAAAGATCAAATATAGCTGCAAGCAGCAATAACTGGGGTTCAGGCACTTTAAGGCCTTTAAGCACATGCGTAAAAGGGTATTATGTTTCCTTTAGCAAGCCTGTAACCTTCTCAGTCATAGATGGAAAGACATTTACAGCCAATACAGGCAATTTACCATAGGAAATATGTGGTTTTTAAAGATTTTTTAACAGTTATAGCGCCATCTATGGTCCAATCACCATAAAATTTTGCATGCTTGTTTAGAGTCTTATGTCACACGTGCTCACCAATTTTTGTGAAGTTCTGAGTTTTCGTTTAGGAGTTGTAGGCTTTTGCATGCACTCGGCCACGCCCCTTTTCTAAACGACCCTGTTATTGCAATCCAAAGTTTAAACTTTTTTTTTTTTTTTTTTTTTTGATAATTATTGATCTAGAGAGTCCAGAGAATTGTACTGCATTGGTTTTATTGAGATTGAACAAAAAAATCTAGGACTAGTTCGCCAAAGTTGTTTTTTTTACATAATCACAAATATTTAATGAACGATTTGACTGACAGCAAATTTGTTCAGTATGATGAGTTCTAACAAATTATATGAATATTTTGCTGATGTGTGAAACACCACGTGATTACAGAGGCGTAAAACGTAAAGGTGCCCCCCGGTGCCTCTAGGGCCGTGAGTTAAACATGCCTATTAAGTTTTGTTTCGATCGGCCTCTGTTAACCTTGTCTGATAGCTGCTCAAAATTCATTGGCTGATGGCGGACATGCTTTTTGAGATACGCAGGTGTCCTCACAGACAATCATGGCATCTTGGACAAAGATACCGCATGCCATTTTCCAAGTCAGTCGGACTAACAGTTCAGTAGCCATTTTCAAGTTTTTTCCTGTTATAGCGCCACCAAGTGGCCAGTCACCACATCCTTTTTCATGCGACCACAGAATGAGCTCTTACATATGTGTGCCAAGTTTGGTGAAAATATCTCATTCCGTTCAAGAGTTATAGCCATTTTAGTAAAAGTGGCTCCGCCCACTTTGAACATTTTGGCGCCCTTAGAGACAGTGAATCGAAATTTCACTTTTTTTTTGATAGTTACTGACAACCAGACTCTAGAGAATCTTGCTGCACTGGTTTGGTTATGATTGTATTGAGCCCCGCAAATAACATGCAAGAAAAAAATAGTAAATCGTAAATCGTGCACACGATTTAGCAAATCGAGGGAGCGAACTATTAAATCATGCGCATGATTTAGCAAATCAATGTAACAAATTAGTATACTGTGCACACAATTTAGCAAATCAAGGGAACGAAATAGTAAATTGTGTGCACTATTTAGCAAATTGAGGTAGCGAAATTCGTTCCCTCGATTTATAAAGTGACTTCGCCATCTACTGGCCTGACAGCAGAATACAGCATTTTAGTCGTTTTCATGGATCCGTGTGAACGGGGTTCAACGCTGTCATCTCTATGCAAAAAATGCAAAGAAAAAACTTCTCCATTTTTAGTACTTCGTTGTTGTGTAAACGTACCCTTGGCTTAGCCTATAGACAAAGATCTAGTTCGAATGAGAGTCGCAAATACATTTTTGTCACTTTTCAGAGACTTTGGAGTTTTTTCCTCTGAGCCGAATGTTAATGTTCACACTGACGGTGCTGGTAAATTACCATGATTCATTCAGCTGTCAGTTTGCAGTCGGTATGAAAGCAGGGTCAAATCCCCGTGGGCTGAGTGACCTGTCGGATAAAGATTCGCGGAGGCCAGCTGGACTTTAACTTGGTGTCAAGGACCCTTCTCATCGTGGAATTTACATAACAACATAACAGACTGTATTCATTAGAATCTCGCGGCGAGTGAGTGACGTGTGTGCTGTCAGGCGTCTGAGCCCGAGGCTCTGTGAAGAGACTTCACTCACTATCAGTGTTTTACCATGATCTTTCATGCTGGATTACAGGCTGCCATTAGAAATGCTGCAGCTCATCTGTATGTTACTCATGTTTAACAGTTTCCTCTCGCAGTAGCGCTGCTGCAAGAAACACACACAGATGAGAACTGAAACGCTCACAACCCTGAAACACATTCAACCAGCGCTCCAGAAACTGCATGAACCCAACGAACAAAAATATGTTCTAAAAACGTTTCACTAATGTTCTGAATGTTCTCTGAACGTTAAAAATGTTTATGTTTAACATGTTTTTTTTCTTGGTTATGTGAAAGTTAGGGGAACATTCCATTTTATCATTCTTCAAACATTATGTGAACGTTACTTTTGAATGTTCTCTGAACATTCTGAAACAAGTAGTAACATTTAAAAAACGTTAAACGAACCTCCAACTGAAACCTTTCAGAAATGATCCATGAACATAACGTTGTTAAACACCAGATAACTTTGCACAAACGTTCCATTAACGTTACTGGATAACTTTAAGAGAACCTTGCCAGAACGTTCTGAGGTTCTCTTGAAGTTATAAACAAATGTTCTTCAAGTAACATGAAATAAATATTTGTTTTAAGTTATCTGCACTTTAATAATGTTCTCAAAACGTTAGCACAAAAACATTATTTATACATAAACACTGTAAAGCATATTTTCACGATTTGTTATCAATACATTTTTTCTTTTGTCAAATCAACTTAAATGATTAATGTGGTTCAGATAACAATATTTCGAGTTTCTGTTGATTAAACCAGTCGCCTTCATTGTATTAACTCAAATTTTTAATTTCAATGAACCAAAAAAACGTACTTTTTAAAGTTAAACCAACAATTATCTTTTACAGTGTAAAAAACTTTTTCAAAACATTAAAAAACTGGATGCTTTCAACGTTCAGAGAACATTTAAAAATAACATTTTCATAGCTTAATGGGAATGTTTTTGTTAGTTGTGTAAGGGGCAAGTTGTCACACGTTCAACTCCAGTGAATATTTCCTAGGGTGGGTTTATGTTTGAAAGGTAATTTCTGTATAGACACATACATTAAGGTCTTGTCTAACAAAAAGCATATGTATATTTTTCTCAAAATAAGAGATACTGTACCTTTTGTGACAACATGCCCCAATAGCACTGCATGTTATCACCTACCATTAAACGGACTATTAAAGGCTAAATCAGTTTGAAACAAAAAAATGTCAAAAAATGTAATATAAATATATAGATCATTTGTTTTGAAAGCATTATTTTAGCCATTTTCTCATTCAAATAATACTTAAATATAAGTTTCAGTTGACTGTCTATTAAATAATAATAATCCCTATTAAACCTTGTTTGTGTGTGTGTGTGTGTGTGTTTTAAAAGTCCCTTATGTATGGCAATAACGCATGAACATTGTAGTTTAATTATATAATGGACATCTATAACATGTATTATTCATATGCTTTATGAAAGCCTGACACAATGAATTACAGTACGCCTCGTCAAGCACATGTTTGCACTGTATGTCTCTGTATTGTATGGCTGTATGTCATTCATCTGTATGTCTTTGGCTTGAGGTTACTGCCACCTTCAGGTGCAACAGTGCTGGTGTTTTACTCAGATGTGGCCTCTAGGTGCTGATAGTGAGTCCTTCATGAATTCAGCTTGATTGGGACACTTTTTTTGCCATTGAGGTGAATGAGGAATTCATGTCGCTTGTTTTTCAATTTGGCATTACATTAAAACTTTAAAGCATTCAAGATAAGGCCATTGAGAATATCACTGAAATAATGTCTAATAACAACATTCAAAGGAGTCACAGCACAAGCTTTATTGTTTAAATCTGTACTTTGATTAAAGATCATTTCAAACAAAATTCAAATAAAGCTTTTTAAGGTGAGACACTATAATCGAAACACTTTTGAGGTCTTCCGTTTAAAACATCCAAATTAAACATCCAAAAATGCACGTTTCTTTTCTTGCACTTTATCTCTTTGCATCAGAAATCTCCACTTAAGCAGCTTCACACGCACCAAACTTTACAGTTTTATTCATGTCTATATTCTGAAGGTTTGTTCATACATCATTCGCCTGATTTATTCAACATTTTACTCCTGAAACATGGTGAAAATGCAGTTTTTGACATCTGTTGAGAAAAACGTATGTTGTTGACAAAATCAAACAAGAATTATGAATCTGGCTTTTTCCAGTGTTCAGATTGCAAATGAGTGCATATATAATTAGATACTATCTCATTTGCATATTTAAACATAACATTTAAGAAAACACTTGTCCGTGCTTAATCACCTGTGGAAGTATTTGGTGAGATCTGTTATTTAAATCTTTACCCTATTCACCTGTAGTGCTTTATTTATTTTAACATGAGAAGATCCTCCCCGTTACACTGTCGAGGACACTCTTTCATTGACTTCTCTGTCTATTTCAGCTGCTCGGTCATGGCTCCGTCCTTCACGCCAGCGGCCACCACAGCGAAGAAGCAGCTGGGCAGCAGCGCGCGGATGTAGAGGGCGATCCACGGGACGGGGTGGGCGAGCAGCACTTCTCTGTTCTGCCTGTTCACCGTTCTCACGATCTCATGGGCCAGACTGTCAGGACTCACGCCGTGAGTGTTCAGCATGCTGGAGATGTCTGAAACCAGATCAGATTCAGTGGCTTTGTTACAAAACCTAGTGAGCAACCTTGCTATTAATGTCTGCATGCCTAACAAAACATGTTCTAAAAACATTTTATGGAACAGTTATGGAAAGTTCCTGAATGTTTAAATGTTTTAAAAACGTTTTTACTTGGTTATATTCCATTTCATCCTTCTTCAAACATTATTGGGAACATAACGTTTGAATGTTCTCTGAACACTCTAAAAATACTGGGTAAAAACAAACCAAGTTGGGTTAAATGTTTGCTCAGTCTGCTGGACAGCTTTATTGAACTCAACTATTGTTTAAAAATGACTTAAAATGAACCCGAAATATGTTGGAAATTAAAAATCAGACACATAATTACTAGAGGCAACAATAATAATCAAAAGGTGAACATTTATTAATAAACAATTTAATAAATGTTTATTATTTAATTATTATTCATTAAACATATTAATACATGTTCATTTCCAACATATTTTGGGTTTATTATAAGTCAGACATAAAACAACCCAATCGCTGGGTTAAAACAGCCCAATCACCCAGCCCAACCGCTGGGTTAAAACAACTCAACCGCTGGGTTAAAACAACCCAATAGCTGGGTTAAAACAACCCAATCGATGGGTTAAAACAACCCAAACGCTGGGTTAAAACCACCTTATTGCTGGGTTACATTCGCTGGGTTAAAACAACCTAATCGCTAGGTTAAAACAACCCAAACGCTGGGTTAAAACCACCTTATTGCTGGGTTAAAACAACCCAAA